>JALMGF010000046.1:7230000-7830000 GCA_023333645.1 Sceloporus occidentalis
GTCTGTGATATGAAAGAAGTGTGAGGGAGTGCTATGAGAGAGATCTGGGCTGATGGACGTAGAGACCCCCGACTCGGTTTTGTACTTTGGGTTGGTTTTAAGGATATTTTCTGCTAGTTGGATCGGAGGTGTGGAGTGGACACCAATCATTTTATTATGGTTATGGGTAGGCATAATAGTGGGAACTATCTAGAAAAAAGTTGGGGAAATGTTTTAGGCCGTAATGGTGTTATTTATGATTAAAAGGGCATTTTGTGTTTTCCACCTATTTTCAATGTATGAAGAACAACGTATATTTCTAGTTTTGTAACCAGTAATGTACATTGTGAAGTGTAATGTGTATATCTAGGAAACTTAACTATTTATCTTCCAAGTTGACGAATACACTTATTAGTATCTGCCAGTTAATTTAGTTTTCAAGAAACATGATATACTTTATTCTTAGGGACCTTGGCACAGATCTCAGCACATTGTACTATCATCAAGATGAACGGATGTTAATTTGGTATCCACTAATTGCCTGGATTTTAGTGGATTCAACTGTACATCTCAATTTTATGGATTAAAACATCTTTTTAATTGTATTTGGCTTGCAAATCAACTATCCAAATTAGAGAGATTCATCTTGAAATCCCTGAATCCTTGCAATAATATGATACTCCAAGACCCTCTGGGCTTGTAATTATTGTAGAGGTTTAGGATTTTGCCAATTAACATAAAATCAAACACTTAATCCTGAAAACCTGCTGTGTTTGCAGCCCTGAACAAGCAAACAACTATGCGGTTGTTGTACGAAAGTCAAAAGTGAAACTGTGAAGTCATTAGAAATGATATAAAAATTATTGGTGCACCTGAACACAATAATTCAGGAGGGATTCCTTTTTTAATATTTATTACTAAAACAAGGAATCATTTGTGCCCTGATGTTTATAGTTGCTGACAAATTAAGAACGGCCAATGGCGGTCTTATATTTAATTTTAAATTAAAAAATCAGTAAGCTATGTTTGGGAATCAAGAACACCTGGCTACATGACAAAAAGAAAGGTGTGAAATTACTCAAACTAATTTGTCTTTCATTGCAGAAAATTTATACTAATTAAGGACATGCAGTGTGCTATATTATGTGTCATCTGTGGGGAATTCTATAATATAGCCATGCAATACATATACATATGTATATATATAAAAAAATAATATATATTTATATATATATATATATATATATATATATACACCAGTAATGACAAATGTTATTGATAACTATTGTGATATTTTTATAAATGCCAAAAATTATTTATGCAACACAAAATGTCACAGAAATTGGCGGACCCGATGATCAGGATGAAATATTATGACATCTTGGTATATTCATCCTATATAACACTATATAAACTCTAAATATTATCTAAAACTATAAAATAAAAGAGTGTTTTTTGATTCACTGTGCCAGGTATTGCATGTACAAAACAGCTACAAATATTTCAGTCCAAAAGGGATCCCAGAATAGGCCGCAGAGGATATAATTTCATTATTGTGCACAAAGAAGGACAGAGGCTCACATTTCTCTGTAAAAGCAATTTAAATTCCATAGCACCGCTTCTAGGCAGTTTACCTTTCTGGCTGCATCCTAAACCATTATTTTAGTAAAAAAAAAATGCTTGTTCTTTTGGAAATTTTATAAATTCTTATAAGAATCCTCCACCTACATGCAGCAAATACGGTAAATGCTATCAACATGGAAACATTTTCGGTAACCCTCTATTGCAGTAAAAATTTAAGATGTGTAAATACTTGTATGTGATATATGTTTTTATATTTTTTTGCAGGGAACCCAGCTCTTACAGGAACAGGTACCATCACAGTGAACGTCGATGATATCAATGACAACAAACCTTTGTTTGCCTTAAGTCAACACTTTATAGCAATCCCCGAAGATGCACCTACAGGAACAGACATTCTGCTGGTAAATTGTTCAGATCCCGATGCTGGTGTCAATGGAGTTATTCGGTAAGTTCTGCACACTTTCTGCTACTGTAACACCTGTTGTGTTAACCCTTTCAAGCGCATTTGCTTAACACGCATAGATGCCGCTCCTGCTTTTAGGGTTTTAAGGGTTACAGCTTTTCCGTTCAACCCCCTGCCGTTGAAAGCCTCATGTTGAGAGCACTTTTCTTTCATTTAATATATTTATCATCATTTTTTTTTCTTAACAGGGTAATGAGGATGTTAACTAATATTGACAGACCTAACGCTACCTACTGTGTACTGCAAGAATTCAAAGTAATCTTTTAGTGGTTGTTAATGAGGTTGTCTTGTATGAGGGGTTTATTGGAAGTTTGCAAGTGTTTACCGACTTGGCAAATGGTTTATATTTTGTATTAGTAGTGGTAAAAAATATACATAAATGTATGTATATATATATATATATATATATTTGTACATTACTTGGATAAGCATCTATTGGCAAGTTTAAAAAAAAAGTTAATTAACTATATATGGTTGCTGGATAGTAATGAAATGCACATAAAACCAGTATTAGATATTTCATATTTCATAAGGCAAGTTATTTACTTTGGATGCAACATATCAAGAGTGAGGATTCAGCTGGCGTGGTTGTAATATTAAAGTAATTTAAAATGATCATAGAGCTTTCTGTATTGTTAATAGTATATTTAATTATCCATTTTTGGATTCATTTACCAAATAGCTACATTTTAATGAACTCTTTCCATGATGAACTCGGTTGGACTGAAAAAGACTATTTGGCATTCAGTCTTGGAGTTCTTTGTATTGTTTGAAATGTAGTAATTTGTCTGCATAAAAAATATAATTATATCAACATTATTTTTGTGTTTACTGTCCCGATTAAATTGCACTTAATAAATAAAAGGTATTAATAATACTAATACATTATTATTGTTGTTATTGAAACAAATGTTTTTATATATTTTGACAGATACAGTTTGATTGGCGGAAATTCCCAGTTTACTATTAACCCTTCCACTGGTCAGATCATCAGCAGTTCAATGTTGGACCGAGAAATGAAAGACATTTATACTTTGCTTGTTGTGGCAACCGATGGGGGATCCCCTGCATTGACAAGTTCAACTAATGCGACCATAACTATTCTTGATGTGAACGACAACCCACCAAGATTCTTGCATCATCCATATGTCACCTACATTCCATCACCTACTCCTTCAGGTAGTGATATTTCCCATATTGTTATCTGTATTTAAGCATATGGTTATATATATATATATATATATATATATATATATATATATATATATATATATATATATATAAGATTGATTTTAGTGCACCTTTCCAAGGAAGCCCCATCTGCCCTTTAAAAATGAGTCCATCCTTATGTATGAGTAAACTACGAAAGGAGAATCATAGTAAAATGCCAAAAAATGGCAGCCTTTAGAATGCAACACCCTGCATCAAAAAGGGGTTAATGTTATTCCTTAGTTCCATGATACTTATTTTTTTCACGTGGGTTGTCTTAGTTTAGTAACGAATATTGTTTGTTTCCCTATTTGCTTTCAGACTCTTTTGTGTTTGCTGTGACGGTAACTGATGAGGACATTGGTTCAAATGCAGAACTTTATTTTTCACTAAAGGGACGGAACTCCAACAAGTTTCTCATTGACCCAATACGGGGAACTATCAGTACAGCAGAAGCTTTAGAAGGTCCTTCTGAAATAACAGTTTCTGTCCATGTGAAAGATGGCAGCCTTAATTCAAAGGCTGATTTTACCACAGTGACTGTGAGGTTTGCTAACAAAGCTGACTTCCCTCAAATACGAGCTGATCAGAAGACCTTCACATTTCCGGAAAGTCAAGAAGTAGGCACCCTCATTACAACATTGTTTGGCTCATCTTCCAGAGGAGGTTCCTTGTCCTTCTATATAGCTAGTGGTAATTTTGGAGACACATTCCATATAGATGAATTGAACGGCCAGCTTTACATCAGAAACCCACTGGATTTTGAAGCCATTTCTAAATATGTGCTTTGGATCGAAGCTAGAGATATGGGCTTTCCTCCATTTTCCTCTTATGCGAAATTAGAGATAACAGTTTTGGATGTCAATGATAATCACCCGCAGTTTAAGCAAGATCCAATCATAGCTGAAATAATGGAAAACCTTTCACCACGGAAAATAGTAGCTGTCTCTGCCAGGGATAAAGACAGTGGATCTAATGGGCAGATAGATTATACCATAGTGGATGGCAATAAAGATGGTTATTTTCATATAAACAGAGTTACTGGAGAGGTCAGAAGCACCAGGCCACTGGATCGAGAAAAGGTATCTCAGCATACTCTAACCATCAAAGCTTGTGACAGGGGTACCCCATTACAAAGCTCAATAGTAAAAGTTATAATTAACGTTTTAGATGACAACGACAACGCTCCAAGATTTTCCCAGATATTTAGTGCAACTGTTCCAGAGAACGCGGCTTTAGGTTACATTGTCACCCAGGTAACTACCTCAGATGTAGACGCTGGGGCAAATGCTGTCAGTAGATACACAATCACTGACACAAGTCTTCCCTTTCACATAAACGTCAACACAGGCGTGATCTCTGTAAGCAGGCCCTTAAACAGAGAGGATTATGATCGCTATATTGTACGGGTTACTGCCCATGATTCAGGGTGGACAGTAAGCACAGATGTCACTATATTTGTAACTGATGTCAACGACAATGCTCCAAGATTTAGTAAGCCATCCTATTATTTAGACTTTCCAGAAACAACTGAAGCCGGATCTAAAGTTACTGAAGTATTTGCATCAGACCCAGATGATGGATTGAATGGTCAAGTGTATTATTTTCTTAAATCTCAATCAGAATTTTTCCGTATTAACTCAACTACGGGTGAAATATTCAACAAGCAGCATTTAAAGTATCAAAATCCGAGCGTGTCAGGTAATGTTAATATCAACAGGCACAGCTTTATTGTAAGTGTTTCTGACAGAGGCAACCCTCCAATTATGAGCGAAACTACAGTATCAATCAACATTGTTGACAGTAATGACAATGCCCCAAAGTTTCTGTTGAGCAAATATTTTACCCCCGTTGCTAAAAATGCAAAAATAGGTACAAAATTAATTAAGGTAACAGCGATTGATGAAAAGGATTTTGGTATGAATTCTCAAGTAGAATACTGCCTGTCAACAGAAAATGCTAATGGTAAGTTTCAGGTTGACAAAGAAACCGGTTGGATCACAGTGGTTTCATCTCTTATGGTGGACATCAATAAAAACTTTATCTTGAGAATAACAGCAAAAGACAAAGGCAATCCACCATTATCATCTCATGCTGTGGTTAATATAACCGTGACTGAGGAAAATTATCATACCCCAGAATTTTCACAGAGTCATATAAGCATAACAGCCCAAGAAAGTCACACAGTTGGTACAGTTATACGAACTCTGTCTGCGAGGGATAGGGATTCTTCAATGAATGGAATAATCACATACAACATCACTTCAGGAAATGAAGCTGGCATCTTTGCAATTAACTCTTCCACAGGGGCATTGTCTTTGTCAAAGGGTCTGGACTATGAACTTTGCCAAAAACATGACTTAACCATCAGTGCCACCGACGGTGGATGGGTGGCTAAAACAGGATACTGTGTTGTTACAATTCATGTTAAAGATATTAATGATAATCCACCTGTATTCAGTGCAGATGAATATTTCCCTACAGTACAGGAAAATGCTCCAAGTGGCACAACTGTCATACGCTTAAATGCGACAGATATAGACTCTACTCCAAATGCCGTTATTGCATATTCCATACAGTCTTCAGATAGTGACCTTTTCGTGATTGATCCAAACACAGGCGTAATCACCACCCAAGGTTTTCTTGATTATGAAACAAAGCAATCATATCATCTAACGATAAAAGGCTTCAATGTGCCAGACGAAGATCGCTGTAGTTTTGTCACTGTTACAATCCAGCTAGAGGGAGCAAATGAATACGTACCTCGGTTTGTATCAAAGATGTATTATTTTGAAGTCTCTGAGGCTGCCCCTAAAGGAACAGTCATTGGGGAAGTGTTTGCAAGTGATCGTGACTTAGGTATTGATGGAGAAGTACACTATTTAATTTTTGGCAGCAGTAAGAAAAAAGGGTTCCATATTGAGAAGAAAACAGGCAAGCTTTATGTATCAGGTGTTCTAGACAGAGAAAAGGAAGAAAGAATCTCTCTGAAGATTCTAGCTAAAAATATTGGAAACATTCGAGGAACTGATATAGATGAAGTAAATGTCAACATCACTGTGCTTGATGCAAATGACCCTCCTGTTTTCAGCCTAAAGCAATACAATGTTCAAATCAGTGAAGGAGTACCTCCCGGTACACATGTCACTTTTGTAAGTGCCTTTGATTCTGATTCAGTCCCAAGCTGGAGCCGGTTTTCTTATTTCATCGGTTCTGGGAATGAAAAAGGTGCCTTCTCTATTAATCCACAAACTGGGCAAGTTACCGTTACAACAGATCTGGACAGAGAAATAATGCCTATTTATAATCTAACAGTTTTAGCAATTGATTCAGGAACGCCCTCTGCAACAGGAAGTGCATGCCTTGTGGTATCTTTAGAAGATATTAATGATAATGGACCCATGTTATCCATAACTGAAGGAGAAGTAAAGGAAAACCAGAGAGCAGGAACTCATGTGATGACACTGCAGTCTTCAGACTTAGATCTTCCACCAAATCAAGGTCCATTCACGTATTACCTCCTGAGTACTGGACCTGCTACAAACTATTTCAGTCTAAGCCCAGGAGGAATTCTTACCACAACAAGAGAAATTGATAGGGAACAGATTAATGAGTTTTTCTTATCTGTTGTAACAAGAGACTCTGGTTTTCCGCAAATGTCTTCCACGGGAACTGTCCATGTGAAAGTTTTAGACCAAAATGACAACCCTTCTGAGTCTCGAACAGTGGAGATTTTTGTCCATTATTTCGGAAATCAATTTCCAGGTGGTACCCTTGGTAGTGTTAAACCTCAGGATCCAGATGTCTTGGATAACTTCCATTGTTCTCTAACATCAGGGGTGACAAGTCTCTTTAATATTCCAGCAAACAGTTGTGATCTTAATTCCCAATCAAGATCCACAGATGGAACGTTTGATCTCACTGTTCATAGCAATGATGGAATGCACAGCTCAGTCACCAATAATGTTCGAGTTTTCTTTACAGGTTTTAGTAATTCTACAATTGATAACAGCATCCTCCTTCGAATAAACATACCAAATGTTAAAGACTTTTTAACAAATCATTACCTCCACTTTTTACGCATTGCTGGTTCTCAGCTAACTGGGCTAGGGACAGCTGTACAAATTTATGGGCTTTTTGAGGAAAATAACCGGACTTTTGTCATGACAGCCGTAAAACGAAGTAACAATCAATATGTTAACCCCAGTGGAGTTGGTACATTTTTTGAAAGTATAAAGGAAGTGCTGTTTAGACAAAGTGGAGTATGGATAGAATCTGTGGATCACGACTCATGTGCTCATAATCCTTGCCTTAATGGAGGAAACTGTATGAGGAGGCTTGCTGTGAACCCTACAATAAAGATCACTGAAAGTGTTCCTGTAATTTTAGTGGCAAATGAGCCACTCCAGAGTTTTATCTGCAAATGCATGCCGGGATACGATGGAAATTTATGTGAGACTGATATTGACGAATGTTTACCACTTCCATGCCATAATGGTGGGACCTGCCATAATTTGGTGGGGGGATTTTCCTGTAGCTGCCCTGATGGTTTTACTGGAATTGCTTGTGAGCGGGATATCAATGAATGCCTTTCCAGTCCATGCAAAAATGGCGCTGTTTGCCAGAATTTTCCTGGAGGCTTCAACTGTGTCTGCAAAGCTGGATCTACAGGTAAGAAAATAAAAATCACATTCTTACTTCCAAAGTATGAAAATATTATTGATGCACTTGAAGAATATATCACTTCACACATCATGCTTATTACTAGTTTTATAGCAGTATCAATTTTATACTTTAAATTGTAATGCATTTAAAAAAACTAAATGGTACATTCAAAGCTGTAGCCGGAGCTTGAATGTATTTCACATGACTAAGCATGGAGAGTTGGTCATATTAACTCCTTAATACCACTATGCAGTGAGGCTAGTCTGCAAAATTGACTGGCCCTGCATAAAAATTCACTGCATTATACACGTCCCACATAGCCCTTCATATAAAAGAAAATCACTGGGGTTTGCCTTAATAATGTATAGTGGAGACGGGGAGTTTACATTTGCAACTATCCTTTAACCTTCTGGTTTAGTGTTAGTTCTCAGATGAGTTTTGGGTAATGGTAAGCAGTGGGAATCCTAATGGATTCCATTGCCTTTGCAAAGGTACAAATCATGAGAAATAAATGTCCACATAAAAATACCTTAAAATGAAAGATTATTATTTATGCAAAGATAAAACCAGACATCCATGTCATTAATGACGTTAGCCAAAGGTCAAGGAGTGTTGCTATTCTGGAATGCTGCAGTAAAATTAATAATATGCAGAAATAATGTAGTGTCATCCATCATTTATCTATCCATCTCTAATCTATCCATCAATTGTTCCCTACGTAGCCAAAATATTTGTTTTGATCACATTAGGAAAAAATTCCCAAAATTCTCTGTTAATTCATTTTTAGATGCTTTTAAATCTCTACGGATATGAGTATTTGACAGATCGGAACCATATTGCTAAGGCATTCCCCTTTTACCAAATGATTCATTCTGACAGTATTTCTTTTCTTTAACATATGGAATTACCATTACATAAAAAATTGCAAATTAGGATCAAAATGCATAATAATGTAATGTGATTCGCCTACATCTTATAGTAAATGTGAATAGGGTTACATTTAATGTGTTTTATACATATTTAACAAAAATCCTTGGAAATACACTAAATGGACAAAAGTATTGGGACACCTGACCAACAGGGACAATAAAGACATGATCAGATGAGTTTGGTGTGGAAGAAATTGACTGGGCCGCACAGAGCCCTGACATCAACCCCAATCGAGCAACTTTGCGATGAACCGTAAGGGAGATTGTGAGCCAGGCCTTCTCATCCAACATCAGTGCCTGACCTCACAAATGCTCTACTGGATGAATGAGCAAAAATTCCCACCGAAACACTCCAAAATCTTGTGAAAAACCTTCCCAGAAGAGTGGAAGCTGTTATAACTGCAAAAGGGGGGACCAACTACATATTAATGTCTATGTATTTAGAATATAATGTCATCAAAGTCCCTGTTGGTGTAATGGTCAGGTGTCCCAATACTTGTGTCCATATAGTGTATTTCTTACATTGCCGCTGTTAATCTGCATATTAGAGGGTTGTACATAACAGCAGTAACAAAATATAAGAACCTAAATATTCTGAGACTGAGGTTTTGAATTGGTTCTTTCTGCAGAAATGTGGGTAGAATTGGTCTCTTATTAATCAGAAGCAGATAATATAGTATAGGTTCTTAACCCCTTTTTCAAAAATTCTTATGCTCCTTTATTAAATGATACAAGTCTACCATAAAATGTCTTGTAGATTATAAAAGACTTATTGAAGTTATTGCTTTAAGAAGCAGTTGTTCTCTACTTTTTAAGGGAGATTCACCTGTTTTCCCCCTCCTATGTGAAAACACTTAAAAATAAGTTATAATTTAATATTAAAAGGACTTGATCAAATGTGATTGAGCAAAAAAAAACAAAAAACAAGATCCAGTGCAAAACAATTTTGTAAACATCTGCCGGTTAGAAACACTATATATAGTTGGTCCTTGAATGGTTAAAATATCATATGCATTGCATTCATGTATGCTTAAAATGTAATTACAATAAACAATATTTTGCACATATATGCAGTCTTAGAGCTCTTAAAGAAGTAGAGACTATGGTAATTAATGGTATATTTAAATATTTTGTTGCTGAAACAAGGGACTATATAAGGATACTCATAGAATTTTGTCATTTGCAGGTAAACTCTGTGAATCTGCTATTAATTACTGTGAATGCAACCCATGCTTTAATGGGGGATCTTGCCAAAGTGGAGTGGATGGATATTACTGTCATTGCCCTTTCGGTAAGTTTAAAGATTCATCCATATTGCTTCTTGTCATTGCCAATGGTGGGGGCATATAGTATTGTCTTCCAATGGGATGAACACCCCTCTGCTGTAAATTATTTGGATTTTTTTAAATGACAAAGGGTAGAACTCCCTGATAGGACTGCCGGGGGATCCTGGCCAAGACTTCCATCTCACATACATTTATGTCTAGTCATCAATGCTACATGTTCAACCCCTGTGTCCTCAGTTAGTAAGATGATTATATATATGTATGTATGTGTGTATATTTGTATTTATTAAGAATTAACGGATGTACTTAGTGTTTTCCATCTGAGAGAATAATAAAAGTCCAGTTGTATAAAACATACAGTAAGCACAGTATATGTATGGTGGCTGGCTGTAGGTGAGATGGGGTCAAGGTATGGGTAGATCATAGGGTTTAATGTTTAAATAATCCCTTGTGTTTCTTGTGGCACTTATCAAATCTTAGTAAATTTGCCGGCAGCCTACAAAAATGCTAATTAAATAAATAATGGCAGGTAAATGTAAAATAATGGCAGGTAAATCTAGATGTATCAGTAAACTAGATGCCTACATAGTAACATATTGCAAATTTGATATAAATATAAATAAAAGCAATGCCTGTTACTCACATTTATCAATCATTTTAAACATTGGTAAAATTATTGTCAGTTAATCATGAGTAGAAAATACATCTAGTAAAAAGTATGTAACGTTAGATTAGGTTATTATTAAGTATTTTGTTATTTTAGCATTTTACATTAACTAGATGACATGCATCAGTAGCCTTGCAATTTCCTGTCTATTTTTGTAGAATTGACAAAGAAAACAAGCCACAGAGATTCACTAATTTTCACTACGTTCTTACAATATTAATCCCATTCAAAATGTGTAATTCACCCATTAAAAAAAGATTAAATTCTCTGGGGAGATAAAAAGCTTTTAAAAGCACATTTCCCATTTCATTAACTTTCACATTAGGTAGAACAAGGGAATGCAATTAACAGACTGTATAAAAATCGCAACTGCGTGTATGTATATTATAGTTGATGGGGGATATTTTTGTTATATATATATATATATATATATTTATACACACACACATATATATATATATGTGTGTGTGTGTGTGTGTGTGTGTGTGATTTACAGCAGACATAAATCAGCATGTTTAAAGTATGCAGTCTGAAGAATCGGGCCATTTTAAATTGCATAATCATTATTAATCTAATTAATAGTGTTTAATGGGAAACTCTCATCATTTTTTTTTACTAGTATCACATTAAAAAAAATGACTTGTGCTATTTGTTTTTTTTAAACAGTTCTATTTTTTGCATGACATTTATTTTTCCACGCATTAGTCATTTGTATGTATTGTAGCTCTGTTATATATCTAGGTCATTTCTAAATTTATAATAAAAAAGATCAATAAAAAAAAAGATGATGCTACAACATTAACAGCCGGTAACATTCCAAGTGGAATAAACTATGAAGTCACAATGTTTCTGTATTACCTTTTATCATATCTCATCTTTAATTGTTTGGAAGCACATTACTCCGTAAATGCCAATATCATCAAGTATTGGAAAGAAAACAGCTGAGAAGGTCAAAGAAAGATGTCTTTAAAATAATTAGAACTATGTCTTCATACGTTTTGGAAGTGTAACTACTTTAAATCACTTCTTTCCATTCCCTTTTAAGCCAGGAAGATATTTTTTTGGAAGGCAGTTACCTCATAAGTTAGTGTATGTTTTCCAGTTTTTGCACAAGAATATAACCTTATTTATCAACTCTATGATCAGCATTTCTTGGAAGCATGAATAAAAAGGACAGTTAATTAGTTATCTTGGAGATGTTCTTAAGTTTATAAAGTAAACAAATCATTAACAAGGAAATATTCTATGTGAAAGACAGAACTAGCATAGTTGTGTGCAAAGAATGCTCCTAGAACACAGAAGGTTCGGTCCCAACACAGTCTGTTCTCACAGTGCTAATGGTTCTAATGCTCTTTTTGTGTTTTACATTGGAGTTTCTGTAGTGTGTTACCTGTTCTTTATATTATAGTAGTATTAATATATAAAAATGTAATTATAAATATCAAACCTGAGTTTTAAGTATTAAGACTGTTAACTCATGGAAATAAATAACTCCCAAATGCAGGGGCGTAACTAGAAGCCTCAAGGCCCCGGCCTCTGTCTCCCTGCTCTGCTGCGGTGTGCAAGGCTTCACTGCCGAGCGCCGGCATATGACGTCAAATGCCGGCGCTCAGTGTGAAGTGCCGGCACCCGAGACAGACGCCTCACACTCCCACCACTGCGGCGGCAGGGAGCAGAGGAGACTGAAGGGCGCCGAGCTGTTGCTGAAAACGACCGCTCGGCACCCCTTGGGCCCCCCTGACTGGCAGAACTCCAGGGCCCGGTCGCAGTCGTGACCCCTGCGACCCCGGTAGTTCCGCCACTGCCCAAAGGTTTCAACAAGAAACACATAGGGATCTGCCTGTGAGGTATAAAGGTAACCAGTACAAGAAAAAGAAATCCGCACAACACACACAAACACAATAGCAGTAGCTGTAAATAGCTTCCTCGTTTTGTTTTCGAAAATATTATTTCCATACATGGAAACTTTCCAGGGTAGCCTACCTGGAGCTCTCCTGGGGCAGTTGCTTTGTGAAGGGGTGGTGAAGACCTGTGTATTGGCAGGGATAGCTAGATGCAGTTCCCTAAACAGCCTACATAACTATTGATCTATTTAAACATGGCTGTGTAAACGTCTACACATTTTAATACCTAGTTGATGAAATGTTTTAGTAGATTTTTTTATTAATTAATTTATTTATTGCTGGTACATTATGGGCAGCAGTTAGATTTTTCTGCAACTGCACGTTTGCATTGGTGGCATTTATTAGGGAACATAGCACAGCGTATTCCCATTGGAGATGAATGAGACCCTTCACATTTCCAGATGACACTGCTTTTTGCATTTTAACTAGATTATTTGATACAGTTCACTAAAACGTATAAGAACAGGATTAAAGGTTTACCAGGACTTTGTAAAAAGGTAAGCCAACTTCCCCAACTTTTATGCATCGTTAATTTCTTTTCTTTTCATGGAAAATATGCAAAAGAAGAAATCAGGCACAAGTTAAAATGAAAAATGAATCTGCTGCAATTTTCTGGCTTGAAGTGGTTCCATTGCTTTCCATGTGAAAGTAAGCTTAAGAAACCAGAAGGAATGAGAGGCACCGTATGATTAATGAAGTGTAGGAAGCAGCATTCGACTTGCTTGCAAGGGAAGAAAAACATTATCACATAGCCGGCTAGTGAAACCATCTCTTATACAAAGAACTTTACCTGACTTTTGAATCCACAGTACTAACTTTGTTTTAGCCTCACCATGGTCAGCTAATGAAGTTACCGGTAGAGGTTAAAGAAAATACAGGAGGGTTGAAATAAAACACAGCTGGAAATCATTTTATAAAATTAACTCTTTCGTCATGTTAACAATATACCATAGCGTAATCTTTCTAAATTTTCACACAGAGAATGGATTCAGCTACGCTTCAATAGTAGAAATTATGTTATTCTAGCAAATTACTGTCCTGCCAAGACCTACATATAAATTGATTATAATTGTCTGATTGTTGTGAGAAAGTATATAACTAGAACACTACTATCAAACCAAGAAGTATCATTTTTGATTGTTTATTCTTTTTTTTAGGGGTCTTTGGAAAACACTGTGAATTAAATAGCTATGGGTTCGAAGAACTGTCCTACATGGAATTCCCAAGTTTGGATCCAAACAATAACTATATATACATAAAGTTTTCTACCATCAAAAACAATGCCTTGCTTCTTTATAATTACGACAACCAGACTGGTGATACTGCAGAGTTCCTGGCCCTGGAAATAGTAGATGAGAGGATGAGATTTTCCTATAATCTTGGTGGTGGAACCTACAAGCTTACAACAATGAAGAAGGTGTCTGATGG
The DNA here is from genome assembly GCA_023333645.1 of Sceloporus occidentalis. NCBI lineage: Eukaryota > Metazoa > Chordata > Lepidosauria > Squamata > Phrynosomatidae > Sceloporus > Sceloporus occidentalis. The sequence continues at coordinate 7,244,115 of JALMGF010000046.1, forward strand.
ACAGTTCCACACAGTGATTGCACGCAGAGCTGGGATGGTATGAAATATTATTCATTTTTTAAGTACCATGAACATAGGTGTGTGTGGCTGAGATAAAGGAGCTCTTACGATGTTACATTCTAGTCAGTGTTTGAGGAGGAAGTTGAAGAGTAGGAAAGGACTGCTTGAATAGGGATGAGTTGATAGACTAAAGTGGGCAGAACCTGGGTGTGTAGTCATTGTGGCCAAAAATTGCTCCCTTGCCTCAAAATTAAATATATCTGTGTGGAAGCAGCGCTCCATGTGGAATTTCAGGATTTAAAGGTTTTTTTTGTAGAAAACAGTATATTCTGTTAATGGTTTAATGACGGGAATGCACACTTATTCAATTAATGATACATTTTAACTGCTTATATTACAACATGATTCTTACCAAAATCACTTCACTGTCATTTAAATATTTCAGCTATTTATTTGAAAAGCATATACCTTTTTATAATAAGCGTTACAACACATACATATGGAATGCATTGAAAACTCACCTTATAAAGAGAAATGGAACGGTGAAGAGTATTAGTGATTAATAACATTTGGATCTTAAAGTTTCCATGATTACAAAATTATTTAAACATTTGTTACAGTTAACTTAGTTAGTTGTGATAAAACTGTTTGTATAACCTCTATTTGCAATGTTAACACAGCGCAGCTTTCCATTGCATGGGGCCCGCTTAGTGAAATACTCTTTGCTTGGTGAAGATCCTGCATAGGAAACCACAGATCATTTTTCCTGTTAAACATCACATATTGTCCTTAAAATAGAATATATATATATATTTTAAAAATAAAATCAACAGCTTACCAATGTTTTATATTAAAATAGACCAGACTGCTTTAGACCATTTCATAAGTATCTCAATATTACTGACTAAAATAACATATGAATGGTGATGGTGTCCACAACTCATATTTGAGTGTTGAATATTGTAAGAAAGAATGGTCATCCTTCTAACAGTTATTTATTTTCCCTAAACTATGCATATTTCCTGTACTTTAATCCAAAAAAGTTTCCAAATAATACCTCACCCTGTTCTTTAATCTTTATGATGCAAGCCCCAAGAAAATAAAGTGTTTTCTGATAAAGTAGATCATCACTCCCCATTTTACTAGGCCATATGCTAAACCATCTGTACCGTGTTTATGTCTTTATGAAGAGCCTGAGATCTTGACCCAATAATTTGAAGAGTGACTTATGAAGTGGCATTTTATGCAAGCTAGGTTTCCATATATATATTTACTCACAAAGTCCATTGCACACCATTCCAAATGTTCCAAGCCTGGTGCTAGTAACCAGCAGTTTCCATACAAAACACTCTCAAAGGATGCTGACCATCCTTTGAGAGTGTTTTATATATATATATATATATATATATATATATATATATATATATATATATATATATAGTACTGTGCAAATGCTTTAGGTAGGTGTTAAAAAATGCAAAGTAAAGAAAAATCTGAATCAAATCTATATCTGGTGAGATCACCCTTTGCCTTCAAAATGGCATAATTTCTTCTAGGTACACTTGCACACAGTTTTTTTTAAGGAACTCAGTAGGTGGGCTGTTCCAAACATCTTGGGAGAACTTACCACCGTTCTTCTGTGGATTTATGCCGCCTCAGTTGCTCCTGTCTCTTCAGACTCGACCCAGACTGACTCGATGTTGAGATCAGGGGTCTATGGAGGCCAGACCATCACTACCAGGACTCCTTGTTCTTCTTTACACTAAAGATAGTTCTTAATGACTTTGGCTATATGTTTGGGGTCGTTTAGAGGCCAATCAGATGCTTCCTGATGCTGTGCTTGGTCTTGCCATAGTGTACGACTTTTAACTGTCTTCGGCAACCTCACCCTGTATGCAACCAGGTTATTGTGAGGTTTTTTTCCCTTCAAAGATTTCAGTTCTTACATGATTTATCTTTGTCTCATTCTTTAACATCACAAGAACCTGGCATTTTAACAGGGGTGTGTAGACTTTTTATATCCACTGTATATATGTTTTTTTATCTTAAATACATTGTTTATACTTGGTAATAAGGGGCATGTTGACCTGATTTTTACTACCCAGCTTATAATCATTAATTATAATAATTTTAATATTTCCCATGTTACCCAAACATTTTATGACTATTTTTTATGTAGCAGGTTATTTGTTTTAGAATTAAAAACATGAATTCCATATGCAAAAAAAAGTATAATATAAGTCCACCCTAAACCCACAGGATTTCATATCTATCATTTCCTAAAGTGCACTGGGAGGTTGTGGGAAGCTGGTAAAGGCATTATGTTGTCATTTGTGACATATTGCAGAATAGACAAGAAAAGACTTAAATGAAAGAGGAAACTGAAGAGTAGCCTAGGAACATATTGAAAAGGAAAAGAAGCACTCTCATGCAAATACAATACTGTAGAAGTCCATATTTACATATAAGGCATTATCTAGATTAGGTGAACTTTGCAAAATAGATTGTGAACAAAACATTTGTGTGCTTAATAAGTTACAGAGTAGATTTATTTGTCTTAACAATTATAATAAAATAATCAGTTTTGCATATTTTGGTCTGGCATGGGTATTAAATATTCTATAAATACTATACATATTCATTCCCCCAATGATTTAGGTGTCCAAGTTGGGACATCTTTGTTGGGGAACAGAATAGAGGTGGGGTCGAAGGGGCTTGTTTAGAGTTGATTACACTGTTGTTACACTGCCTACCTTAACCAGAAACTGGGACCGTTTGTTAAAAAACAGGTTAGGAGGTATGCATTCGTAGACCAACAGATATGTGGTTCATGTCAAAGCTCAATGTTATAGTGATCTTATATTACGTTAATATGACATTGCGATTGTATTGGAGGGGAATTGTTGTGGCGTTTATAGTTTTTTCTAGTTTTGTATGCCACATATTAGTAAGTAATCTGAATTTACTGAATTGGCCTTTTAATTTATCCCAATTTCCTCCCCAAATGTAAGTGGAGAGCTGTTGCAGATTTGTTTAAATGTGTCTTTGTCCTTTTGCTTTAGGCGGCATCGTTGACGGTAGACACGTGTTCAGAAGACCAGGAGCCTGGGTACTGCACTGTCAGCACTTCTGCTGTTTCTACTGACTGGTAACTATTAAAACTTATTTTAAAATTATTATAGATAAAAACGTTACATCGTAGCTGTTATCTGCTATCAAGTGACAGTTACTGGAAAGTCAAACCTAAAATGTGACATTTAATCAATACACAAAATTTACATTTTAATTGTCAAGTTGTATTTACTAAAATTCTACAGGTGAAGGGTAGACTACGTGCTCCTTTTGATTTAAATGTTCACAAGTGATTCATGCTCATTAGCATACTGGGGAACTCTCTGGGTTTGACCAAGAGTCTCCAGGTGAATCGCTGCTTTTCCTAGTCTCCTGGATACTTCTCTTGTTCCCCATGCAGGGGGGGAGCAGTGTTTAGACACGCCCACTCCCCACCCACCATCCATGCTACTGAATACTGTTTGGGGCTAGCCCTGGCTACTTGGCCTGTAAGCCTTGCCCCTCACAAAGACACACCTCCAGAAGAGGGGAGAGTTCAGAGTAGCCTGCCCCTGGAATTTCTAGGTATGCCCAATAGAAGTACAAAAAAAATCCTCTAAGCAGGAAATATTGCTTTGTAAAAGTATACATAAGGCAACCCAAAATCTGTTCATTAATAATTTTGCTAATGTCAAAATTTTAATGTTTTTTTTACGATAAGGAAATGAGTTTTGTTAACTTTGTATTTAATAGGCAGTTCCTATGTCAACCAAATATATTAAAGGGACTTTCTACAGATGACATATTTGGCACAATGAATAAATGTTTTATTTTTGAAATTTGTAGCTGATCTGAAATCGTTTTAATCTTTTTGGAGCTTTTCCACCACAGTATGAATATTGAATTATCTAAAAGAAGAAAATTAAGAACAGTTTTAGATTAACAGATACACAAATAATAATAAGGCATGTGGTATAAGCATATCGTTCCCCTTTTCCGTCGAGAAAAAAGAAAGGTGATTTATACCGTGATCATAATCGTTTGAAAAAAATATAATTTATTTTGCAATGATTCTTCTTTCTTGGAACAGGACACTGGATGTTCAGCCAAACCGAATAACAGTAGGAGGTATCAGATCTCTGGAACCTATACTACAAAGGAAAGGACAAGTAGAAAGCCATGACTTTGTAGGTTGTATAATGGAATTTGCAGTGAACGGGCGTCCTCTAGAACCCAGCCAAGCATTGACAGCACAAGGAATTTTAGACCGGTATGTTTTTGGAACTGAAGAATATAACATAATTTAGCAACTGGTTATTGTTTAATGTGTCATTGCAGGCTGCTAACTTTTTAAAAATGCAGTGGAACAATATCATACAGATGTTCATCATACAATACAGACCGCATTTCTCATATTCAATATGAACCCCAATACATTCTAGAATATCATCAATTGCTCATTGTACAATCTACGTACATTCTAAGGAGCTCACATTAATTTGTGGTTTTTTCCCTATTTCTTAAGGTGTCCCAGATCTGAAGGATCCTGTACAACCACCACTTGCCAAAATGGAGGAACCTGTGTGGATAATTGGTTCTGGCAGCAGTGTAACTGTAAAGATGGCTTTACCGGGAAGCACTGTGAAAAATGTATGTTAACTTTTAAAATGCTATTTAATGAGTATGCTTCCCAAAGGAAAATGGCCAGCATAGCCACAATATCAAGCAATGTAAAGTATAAAAGTACCCCAAAAATCATGTCACACAATACACCCACCAAATACCCTTATTTTATACAATTTGAAAAACGCATATGCACGGTTGCACCAGGACTATCGGACACAAATCCTGCAATTAGGTCTTGAACAAATTAGGACTATTGGTCGTTAATGGGCAAGTTACACCAAATGGATGTTCTTTCAAATTTTGTTAATGCACATATGTTTCCTTCATTTTCAGACATTAGCCCAGACACGGCCTTGTCTCTCGATGGCAAAGATTATCTTGAATATTCTGTTAGTCAGACCAAGAAACGGGAATATCTGATGAGGCCTCGCAGCTTGGATTTAGAGTCAATTTATGCCAATCATTTGGAAATAAAATTTAGGACAAGAAGCGAGAATGGCATACTTCTCCAAATCCATGAATTCAGCAATTATACTATTGTGAAGGTAAATAACTTGTGCTTCTTATGTTTCAATCAGTATAACTTTTTTTTGGAGATATTTGGTTTAAAGGTAGTAGACTATTTTACCATATAGAAGCTACAAGTGGAAAGGTGGTTGAGGCAGAAAACGTAATGGGATGATTAATTATCCAAATCTTGTGAACAGAAAGTTAATATGGCTGCTCCCATTGTATAAGAATGCGTTTTTTTTTTTAATCATACTTTTTTCTTTTAATCACTGAACAACAAATGTAATATCTGGGGAAATGATACATTTTGGTGGATCCAGTTTTAAAAAGAATGTTTAAAGTCCTATATTAAAAACGTAGTATACCGTATCAAATCCCAACATAGCAGTTTTACCTTTTTTTGTTGTTTGAAGATGACAAACTCTCCAGATCAGTATTTAAGCAACATTTCCAAGTCTACCCTGTAAAATAAAAAAAATGATTCTTTCTGCAGTTACCTTTCCCAAAAGAATCTGATAAAGCTTATTCCCTGGCTCAGTCTCAGTCAGCCTTGTCAAAAAATACTAAATGAGAAGTACAGTAATATTGGCAAGCCATTTTATTGGATAGATCACTAGCCAAAAGGTCCAGGCTTCCTTGATTTCTGGGATGCTTCCCAATATTTATGTGTAAATATATGTGTCCATTGTATATTAATACAACAGTTTTCATGCATCTGTAAAGTCAGAAATGTATTCTCAGAATTTCCATGATATCATCTAATAGGTGAATTGTTTATTGATTTGAAGTATTTTCTGATTGAGTGAGATAAATACAATTATAGTTTTGCCAGATTGTATATGCTTTGAATTTACATTGGGGTTAATTCAGTAATGCTGCCCTCTTTCATTCTTGGTAGTTGGCAAGAAACATGGCGTTGGCTAGTAGGATATACTGTATACATACTTTACACTGTGAATTCATATTTGGTAAAAATATGTGGAATTAAACTAAATATAATGATTAAAATAGTATAATATTAATAGAAGCTGTGTGTAACCCAGCTACTTTGCTGTGTCAAAAATCGCTTTTTACTTTAAAAGTACACTGCAGCCATTATATGTGCTTTAATCCACATAATACCACCGCATTTAAATGATCATCTGCAGAATACCCTGTGTATTATACTGTGACATATAATACAGAAAATAAAACTGCATAATGTCACTATTCGTCTAATAGATGTTTTAACCAAATGAGTAGAGAGAGGTAGCCCTTTCTTAAGACCGCTTAAACATCTGCCACATGGAAAATGCATCCTTCTGCATAACACTGACCTCGATGCCACCCAACATGGTGGGTCAGCCATCCACCAGCAGAGGGACCAAGTTCCCAATATTCACAATACCTCTAAGGACCACCTCGTATGAAAGGCCTCAGAGGAGCTGGTACTTCTGACAGCCCCACCTAAAACTCCATGAACTGGGTGACCTATACCCATAAATGCCAAAAAAACATAAGAGAGTGGGAGAGAAGTCGGTTGTGCTCAAAGGAAAAAGTGGTTGAGTATGGACTTACCTTCCCTCTATAAATATACTTCCTCTCCCAAATTTACCAAATATTTTATGGCGTTAGTTCGTGCCTTTTCATTAACAGACCTAATTTTTACAAATATATCTTTTTATTTCTCTATAATAAAAATAAAGAAAGTAAAACATTGTTACATGCAAAGAAAACCCTTTATGTACGCGTATGTTTGCATGTGAATGAAACAAAAAAACATCAGCAAATCTTTTTTTTTTTTTTCTAACAAAAGTAAATCTTCTGTTTCATATGGAAAAAATATAGGATGGATCACATATCACACTTATTAAGCAAACAGCAATTTCTCCTTAGTCTCATAAATCTCCACAGTTCTTTACAGTTACAAGTTTCATTGGTGAAATATGTATTTATTTTAGAGCTGAAAATTGGTGTTTTGGGTTTTGAATAAAATGTTTTAAATCCTTATCCCAAATTTTCGAAATTTGCTGTGTTTTACTTTGAATTGGTGTGCCAATCCAAATCACGCACTTAGTCTCACTCTGTTTGGAACTAGAAAACAGAACACAGATGAAATATTGTATTGCACACAGGGGTATTATATGCCAGACAGATTTTGTCTAATCCTCTATTTAACACTTATTAGAAAACTCATTCATTATATTATTGAATATCCACAATGGTTTCTTTCTTTTTTTTTTCTTTTTTTTTTTAGGTGTCTTATTTGGTTTAATAAGACTTTTTTTCTTTTTAATTCAGATTTTTGAATTTTCTATATTGGGGCAATATACCAGTCAAACCGGGCAAACACAATCATTGGTTGATTTTCAAATGCTGTGATATTTGTGCAACATTTACAACACTTCCTGATATTTCAAATGAAAAAAGGGAGAGTTTTGTTTTAGGGATGAGTTTAGAGATGTTGCTAGTGGTTTCTTTTATTTAGACAATTTAACATTTACTAATGTTTGTGTAGACATTATTCCCAATTTTAGGGCTCTAAAATAGCCTTACTTTAGGTAGTAAACATCAATACATATTTCATTAAATTAGAATATAAATTCTGGAATCTTTAGAAAGTGCTTCCATTGCAACATTTATAAGCAAAGCAACTTTACTGCTAACTGAATATGAAGGCTAACTTGATAAGTAAAGGAAACGGAATATTAACCAAGTAACAGCCTTTTATACATTGGTGAAACTGGAGCACACATCTGGCAAAGCGATTTCCCCATACTTATAACTTAACAGACCCTTCTCCCTGTCTTTGCGGGCTGTGCTAATTAATTATTCCCACTGAGACTCACCCGATGACTTTGAGCGGTGATGAAAATGTTCTTTATTTTCTTTTTGGCAAGTTATTTTTCTGCTATTTCAAAGCTTTTCCTTAAAAGGGTATTTTATAGAAGGGGCGATATCAGTGTCAGCATGATCATAGATTAAAGGTTTATGTTTGACAGTTTGTATCACAAGGGTGTAATGTCTGTAATGACTTTGTTGTTGCAGTTTAAAAATGGAAAAATACACTATGTATCCGATGCTGGTGTAGCAGGAAAAGTGGAAAGAAACATTCCAGATGCCTATGTAGCTGATGGCCGTTGGCATACTCTCCTTATGGAGAAGAATGGTTCCATAACTGCCTTGACTATAGACAAAGCACACAGCAAAGATATTCATCATGCAACACAAGATTTTGGAGGCCTTAATGTTCTTAAATTGCAACTTGGAGGAAATCTACCTGGACAGGCATCTCAGAGTACATATAATGGTAAATATTCAGATATGTTACATACATTATTGTTTATTTAATTTATGAAGGAGCACATATCGCTGTACAACAGGTGGACACAACATGGACATTTCACAATTAGAGACAAAAAAAGAGATTTTGCTTACAGGTTTACTATATAAATACAGTTCTATTAAATATTAAACTCAAATGTTAGCACGCATTATAATTGAATATTTTTTTTCATCCTATTACATTATTTAAAGAAGATTTGAATGTCATACTTTACTATTAAGGTGACTATTTCAAATAATTTGCATGCTAGAATACTACACGAATTATCTAGCTAGAATAAGTTGAGTGGTCAAAATGCTAGTCTTCTTCAGAAGTCCTTTTCCAAGCTGCACTTCTGCACTTGTACACAGGGTCTAATTGGTACATTGCACTAGTATTTGGGTATGGCTTTCCTGGATATCACTTTTAGTTTCCATTTGTGGAAAATGCCTTAACTTAATTGCATGTCTTCTTTTAGGTTACCAAGAAACCTTCCCATATATTTTGAGAGGGATTATCTTATTTCTTGGTCACTCTGCATAATTGAGACATCAAGAAAGAAATGCTCACTAGAAACTTTACTCATCGTATCAGTTTTGCTCTTTGCTAAAATATTTGTTTAGTTTAAAAGGAGAAGAAAAAATGAAGAAAGATATTTGTATCAAACAATACAACTATAAAATGTAATTGCTTAAAAATAGTTATCTTTGATTTTAGGTCATAGGATATATGCTGACAGACTCTTAATGCAGTTACCAATTTTTTATTGTTTCATTCCATAGGTTTTGATGGTTGCATTGCCTATATCAAGTACAACAGAGAAATATTGCCATTCAGCGGAAAACATAATATGGTTATCATTTCCAAGACGGATTCATCTACTAAAATTGGATGCAGAGGTCCTAATATTTGTGCCAGTAATCCATGTTGGGGAGATTTAATGTGCATAAATCAATGGCATGCATATACATGTGTTCCTCCTGGAGATTGTTCCTCAAGCCCTTGCCAAAATGGTGGCAGCTGTGAACCTAATTCCCAGTCTGGATTTACCTGCATCTGTCCTGAGTCATACACAGGAGAGCTTTGTGAAACTGTTGTAGCTTGCTTGGGTGTTGTCTGCCCTCAAGGTAACACATGCAAGAGTGGATTACATGGTGGACACATATGTGTTTTGAATACACACGTAGAGGATCTTTCTCTCCCCCTTTGGGCTGTTCCAGCTATTGTAGGCAGCTGTGCTACAATTCTAGCCTTGTTGGTTCTTAGCTTGATCCTGTGTAACCAATGCAGAGGAAGAAAGGCAAAAGTGCCAAAAGAGGAAAAGAAACCAAAAGAAAAGAAGAAAAAGGGAAGTGAGAATGTGGCCTTTGATGATCCTGACAATATCCCACCATATGGTGATGACATGACTATTAGAAAACAACCAGAAGGAAACCCTAAACCTGATATAATTGAAAGAGAAAACCCTTATTTGATTTATGATGAGACTGATATACCCCACAACTCTGAAATAATACCTAGTGCTCCCATGGCACTCCCTGAAACTGAGATAGAACATTATGATATTGATAATGCCAGCAGTATTGCACCTTCAGATGCAGATATAATCCAGCACTACAAGCAATTCCGAAGCCACACACCAAAATTCTCTATTCAGAGACACAGCCCTCTAGGTTTTGCAAGGCAATCTCCACTGCCTCTGGGCGCTAGTAGTTTAACATATCAGAGTTCATATAGCCAGGGGCTTAGAACAGCCACTTTGGGTCATGCAGGCTGTGCTCCAACGAATCCACTGTCCCGTCACAGTCCAGCGCCCTTTTCTAAATCATCAACTTTTTACAGAAGCAGTCCAGCACGTGAGCTGCATCTATCAAGAAGAGAAGGCAGTCCTTTAGATATGCAGATGCATAATGATGGTATCTTTAACTATGCCACTCGTTTAGGAAGAAGAAGCAAAAGTCCCCAGACTATGGCAGGCCATGGTTCTAGACCAGGAAGCCGCCTTAAGCAACCTATAGGACAAATTCCTATGGAGAGTGGACCACCAGTTGGTCTTTCAATAGAAGAGGTTGAAAGACTTAATACCCCTAGACCTAGAAATCCAAGTATATGTAGTGCAGACCATGGGAGATCTTCTTCTGAAGAAGACTGTCAGAGACCACTTTCAAGAGTAAGGAATCCAGCTGATGGAATCCCAGCCCCAGAATCATCATCCGATAGTGATTCCCATGAGTCATTTACATGCTCAGAGATGGAATACGACAGAGACAAGCCTGTGGTGTATTCGTCAAGGATGCCAAAATTAACTCAAGTTAATGAATCTGATGCTGATGATGAAGACAATTATGGTGGTAGACTAAAGCCTAGGAGATACCCTGGCCGCAGAGCTGAAGGAGGGCCTGCAAATGTCCAGACATCAACAGCCACTCTAACAGCTGAAAATACATTACCCATGAAGCTTAGCCAGCAAGCTGGTAATTTTAACTGGGACAATCTATTGAACTGGGGTCCAGGTTTTGGGCATTATGTAGATGTTTTTAAAGATTTGGCATCACTTCCAGAAAAGGTATCGGCAAGTGTAAATGAGGAAAACCGGGGGAGTACATCTAAGCCGGTTTCCAAAGATGGGGAAACAGAACAATATGTTTAGGCATAATTGGACTGTCACAATGCAGAATCCTATGACACTCAAACATTGTATGTTTGTTTACACCCAAATGTCTCCATTTAAAGAACAGGCCAGTGAAAGTTCCTTATTTTGTGGAGGCACATTTAAATAATAACCATATTGCTGCTGGGAAGGACAAAAATGAAAATAAGCAATTTTGTTCATTATTCAGTCTCCTGCATGCATTACCCAATATTGACTTACAGTGTGCAACATTTCAAGTTCTTGTACTACTTTATTTGAAGTATTTTATTTGTTTGATGGTATACTTGGCAATTGCATTGGGAAGCCAGATGTCGCACAATGATTTTGTATCATTGCTTTACAATTATGGGGGTGTTTATAAACCATTGTGGCTCCTCTGGGATGAGGACCTCATACTCAGAAGAAATGAAAGCTGAATGCAGTCTTCACAAGAACTTCTACTGTATCTAGAACCTCCAGTTTATTTTATATGAAGTGTCTGCACAAGGGGGCATAGCATTAAGTGTTGCTGCCAAGGGTGTATTACATGTTAATGAGAAAGAGATTGTAACAAGCTCACAGTCTTCTTTACAATTTTATGAAATTATTAATGCACCCCAACTTTTTTTGTTAAAAAATAAGCTGTATTTCAAGAATGCCTATGCTACTTGGACAGAGAAGATTTATTTTTATAAGAACAACAATTCCAAATATCACAGAGACACTAACACAATGAATTGGAGTCTAGAAGTCTAGAAGCAAAAATGGACAATGATAATAATAATAACAATGATAATAATAAAGATCCTAGATTTTTCCCAAACCCTTACTTAAATTTGAAAGTGAAATCACTAGTGATTCTTTGTACTGTGGATTTTTTTTATAATTGCCTTTTATCTCAGCTATGTTTTTGATATTGATATTTTCCTATGCTGTATAGTTTTCTTACTTTCAGGGAACGCAAGAAAATGCTTTTCTTAAACAAATCTGTTACTTGTGTAACATACATATTTTAAACATTTTGATACAATTGTAACATACCAGTATGCTTTCTGCCCTGTAAATGTCAATAATAAAATTAAAATATTTATTTAAAATGTCGCCTCTGTGAAACATGAATTATTTAAGCATTTCTGTTCCATATAAATGGATTTATTATATTAACAAACAAATGTTTTAAACTGGATTTCTCACATCATATAAGAGGATACAAGTGATGCTTAAAATTGTTTTTATTGTATTTATTTTCTGCTTCATCATTTACAAGAGAAATCTTTTATTTACAAGACTATCATTAATTATTTACTTAAGCTGTAGAGAATCAGCATATTGCTAGAGTCTACCATTAAATAGTTTCTATTCCATTCTATTTATGAGCCAATAACAATAGCAATATTTGTGACTATAGAGAAAATAAAAAATAAAAAAACAGAAAAATATAGTACATGCTCACCATTTACCATATAAGGTAATGAATTGTGCACATAACTATGTCAATTACAGTTCGCAAATGTGTTGTTCCAAGGAGAATTTTGTATTTGGAGTCAAGAAGGAAATTTTACCCTTTGCATTAAAACTGAAAATGTTTTTCTTGATCATTGAAAATAGGTATTGTGGATGATGGAGGTTTGATGTTTCCTCCTAACATTAAGTAACTGAGGCATGTTTGTACGTAATACCTGCCTCTTTTTAACTTGACCTATGTACCCTTCAAATCATAATCTGGCATTGGTCATCATTATTGAGTTTTCATATCCCACAAAAATGGTGATTTAACATGATAGTTTTAATCAAGACTATTCCTTTCAAAGTCCATACAGGCCTATGTCTCTTTCCGAATATGTATTATAGCAATACACGGTTTTGTTGTTTTCTAAGATTTCCTTTCCATTTTAGGCCATTTTAGTCAAATTATACCTCTACCAGACACTCATTTTTTGTGTGCAAATATATGAAGACTAGGTCTTTTTTCCCCATTTGTAAGATCATAACACACATTTAGAAGGCGTCTGGGTGAATGCAAATAGGTTTCCTTTAGAAAGAAAAAGAAAATACTTTTTTTAGAGTGATTTCAGTTTTATTCTGCATTGTAACCAGAGTTTAAACCATTAAAACTACTTGACTTCCTATATAGAATTTAAGAAAATACTCATAAATCTTTCTTTTACCTTCTTAACTCACCAGAACATTTTAAGAAAAGTGTAAATGATTATTCCATTGTCAGTTATGTATTTCCTACATCTGTCATAATAGATTATTTTTGCTTCATGGAATTTCTGTTCGTGTTACTGAACTATTTTCCTTTTGCTGGTATTGTCTGTACCTTAACACAATCTGGTTTTCAGTTGCTAAACATACCTGAATCTCATGAGCCTGCCAACCCGCACATTAGCCACTAAAATATGGTCTCGGTGTTTATTACTTAACATAGTTATACCGGAGTAGTCTGTAGAGACTAGCAGAGTCTGGTAATGTATTGAAAAAATAAAAATTATGTTCTTCAAATGGATTCAAATTCTCTAGTTATTAAATCTACTTATAGCCTTGCCTTTTCTGTCATTTACAAATAACCCAACGCTAAAAAAATCTACATTTTAATTAGTTTAATAAATTACACATATGTTAGAAAGCAGATCAAAAAGTATACCTATACAGTGTTGGTTTTAATTACTGAAATCATAATGTTATTAAAAATATATATTTCCTGTCCTTAAAGCCAATTATATCCCTCTATATTATTTTTTGCTAAAAAGTCATCAAGCCCATATTTAAAGGTATCTATCAAATTTTTTAGCACAATGTCGGTGGATAGTGAATTCCATATCGTTATTGTTCTCATGGCAAAAAACCTTTTTCACTACTTTAAGTGAAGTTTATTGAAGTCTGAATGGGTAACTTCTTCTTCGCATATTGCCTTTAATGAACAGGTCATCAAAAAGTGTTTCTTGTTGTCCCCGTATGTATTTGTATAATAATATCATCTTTCATCTAATATGCCTTTTTTGGAGTTTCTAATTTTCCTTGGCAATGGAGTGCCTTTTTTTCATTGAAAATTGACTGCCTCCATGTTGTACTTACTTCACTCTCAAAGCGTATTTCCCTACTTTTTCTTCTTTTTTGTTAAAGTAAGTTTTTAAAAACAGATTTTTGAAAGAAAGGTAGTCGGCCTTAAAATATCATCTAAATGGCATGAAGTGTAGGGAACGCTGCAACCCACCTAACAAAGAGAAGCTGTCACGGATTGAAAACAGTAACTGTGACTTGTGTCAAAGGGGACACATTTTTTATGTCTCCACAGCTAACAAAGGAATAGGCTTTTTACATAGGAGAAGCAGTGAAGTGGACAACTAGACACATTGGAAGATGCAGATGAATAGAGGCAATTTAGTAGAGACACGATGGGAAAAGCTATGCTTCGAAAGATTTGCAGAAGAGATCTAGTCACTATTTTGATGGAACCGAGTTTAGAATTATTTTCTTTTTTTATGCAATTTTGTAGGTTTATATAGGAATTCAGCAATTTTCCTGTCTTTTGAGCACTTTTCATAGCCTCTAATTCTAATTCTAAACTTTCACATATCTTAAGTCTATTTGGTGCATGTAAGGATCCAAAGGAATAAATTGGCCTTTTTTAAGATTGATTTTCACACTCGAGTACTTGAGCAGCCAGGAAAGCGAATGATCAATGGACCCCCTTGACATCCCTGCATTGGAATACTTTGCTTTGTCTGAAAGATAGTATCAGAAAGAAATAATTAATAACTAGCAACTTATACATATAAACAAACTATATTTTCTTCAGATAGGTGTCTACTTAATTTATACATTTTTGTGCTAGGTAAAACGAAAGAAAGAAAGAAAACAAAATATCAATGTTGATATTAGATAATTTATGAAGTACTAACCTGCTTCATTTGGGTATAAGTTAACACGTGTGCATACAAATATTATACTTTCTATATAAAACGGTTACTCAGGAAAAGAAAGGTACAAATTCAGATTGATAATAATTACTTAATATCTAATTCTAGCCATAGATTTAGTAAGTGGACAAGGTCTGATTTAATAAGTATAGATAAAAGTGAAATCTAGTCAACAGTACATTGGAACCCAGTAAACAATTGCATAAACTTTAGACAGATCTTGTGGAATCAGTGGGAATAGTGATCCATGAGCTTTGGAGTGACCTGGCAAAACCATTAGTAGATTTAACCAGTCGCCATTGACAGGAACAGTTACAGAGGATTGGAAGATGATAATTTTGATACCACTTCACAAAAAAAAGTAGCAGGGAATTGTAGGCCTTAGTCTTATGTCAATGGTAAAGTGGGAGGAGGAAGAAGGTTGTTAGGTCTTGTTATTAGTGGGGTACCTTAATGATCTCTTATTGTAGCTCATACTTTTTAATATTTTTATAAGAGAAATCTTAATAGTAAGGTATGTCTTTTTGCACATGATACAAAGTTATTTAATAGAATAGGCATTCCTGGTGTAATACATCAAATGGCAATTGATTTAAGAAAATTAGAAGAGTGTGACATCTCTAGTTTAATGTTGATAAATGTAAAATAATGCACTTGGGACATAAAAATCCTGTACTGACCCCATCTCCAGAAGGATATTGACATTTTTGAGAGAGATCAAAAGAGGCCAAAATGGTGAATGATTTGTAGAATGAGAGTTATTAGGAACAACTAAGGAATCTTGATATGTATGTCTTGGAGGAAAGAGGAGGTGTTATAGAAACAAGGGAAATAAATGTTAAAACAAGAGGTCATAGTCTAAAACTAGAGGATCAGTGGTTTAGATGTAATGCAAGGAAGTCTTACTTTAATGAGAGGGTGGTAGATAAATGGATCAGCTTCCTATCAGAAGTGATAGATGCTATTACATTCAGGGAATTTAAACATGCATGGCATGGGCATAAAACTATCCTAAATAAAAACAATGACTGGCATGAGGTCATATGACATGATGACACAAATGATCCTTAAGATATTACATGATTGCAACTTAGATTATAAAAATGTAGTGGCCAATGATCGAGTAAATTCAACAGGTAGTACCTAAAGTAAATTAGAAGAATTGGAAAAGAGTGTGGCGACTGTAGTTAAATGTAAAAACAAGTAAACTAATGCACTTGAGAGGTAAAAATTCAAACACACAATAAAGTATTAGGGGTACAGTCTTGTCAAGAGAGAACAAAGGATAGGGATTTTAGAGTTATTATTTCTGAGGACTAAAAGGGAGGCAGGCGATGTAACAAAAGCAGTGGGAAATATAAGCAAGGTGCTGGGTTGTTTAGCTAAATATATCAGTAGCAGAAAGAAGGAGGTGGTTCTGCCAAGACAGTCAGTCTTCACCTAAAGTATTATATGCAGTTCCAAAGACTCCATCACTGGAAGGATATAGATTTAATGGAGAGAGAAAAGAAAACCGCTACTAAAATGGTGAATTATTTTAGGATAGAAATGATCATGTAAAGCTGAACAAGAAATAGGAGAGGGGGTTAGATGTAATGTAAGGAAGTTTTACTTCACTGAGATGGTGGTGAATTTGGAACAGCATCCCAGCAGAAGTTTTCTGGAATATATGACAAGATTAAGGACTAAAGTAGGTTGGAGGCTTAAACAGCAGGAAAAACATGAGCAGATTAGATGAGCTGAATGGTTCTTTTTTTGCAGTCAAGTTTTATGTTTTTGAAGATATGTAATCCACAATATGTTGTTTGGATGGGATGGGCTGACAGAAATTTAGATGTTGTACAGAAATACGTGGCGCTTAACCCAACACCAGGTGCACAGTGAATCAATGCGACTCACCTTTCACAAAAGTACAAAGTAAAAAACAAACACAATAATGATTTGTGCACTTAGTGATACTCCAAAAACATTATACTGATTTGTCCTAGTCTCTACATTTTATAAAACCTGGAGGACAAGAAGACCATCACTATGAAGGAGCCTTCTTACCTTCATGCATATGTGAGTGCACTACCAGGTAGCACAAGTTATTATACCATTGCAATACTACACTATATATTTGTATTTTTCTTTCATGCATATATCAGGAAGTTTAACTGCCTTATATACAATATGTAAAGACCATCACTGTTGACCATCACTACTAACAGCACAAAAAATATTACATAATATAACTATATAATATTCAGGCTATTATATTTCCTTTCCAAAGTTTTTGGGGTACAACTAAGCGCACAGGTCAACACTAACAAATACATTTAAAGAGCCTTATTAAATGGGCACAAATAGCGAACGTAGTAAGCCTATTAATAAATTATTGTTGTAATACAACTTTGCCTGGCACATAATTATCTTGCAGTGAAAGAGTAATGACTAAACATAAAGACATATCAGGCGAACAATAAGAAAAACGAATTAGTTTGAGGCACAACTCATTGACTAGGTACAGTAGGTGCATTATTTTTCAGTGCCATGTAAAAAATGGTCATGCACTAGAGATGTTTAAGTAGATACTGTATATATGGTAGTTTTTCCATTGAGGTTTAAAGTGTAAAGACAGTGATATAAATATTTATTGCCATAGCAATACATTTTAAAACTATTCATTCAATGCAATAAAAGACATAGAGTTGGCTAAGGACATGTCATAGAAATCAGTGTTATGAGATAACAGAAGAGAACCATTTTTACTTAGTATTCATTGTAAAAACATAGATGTTTGCCCATGCATGAGGTGTAGATTGAAAGCATCTGTTTCAATTCTTTTTACATGAGTTTGTTATAAGAATCTGATTAAAGCCTTGATCCTAATTTGCTAAAGTTAGCTGCAGCCTCACTGTAATATGGGTTACTTGAACCAAAAATCTTTTTTTCCAACTTTTTAACACCCAAGGACATACTTTGCCTATTACAAGAATGGGGACTGTATAATATGGCTGATTAACCTCATCTAGATGAACTATGCCATCCTTAAAGAGTGGTCAGAAAGCATGAGGACAGTGTAGTATGGCTTCTCTGGCTCCTTATTGACATATCTTGTGTAACGGCACTTGGCATCAGTGCAAGTAACCTTAATTGTTTCAATAAACAATGTATAAAGAAAATACCTATCACAACCCTTTAGAAGAACCTGTGCTGCTCCCTAAATCAAAAAGATTTAAAGACAATAAAAGTATACTATATAAGTGAGCATTTTAACCCTCAAAAAAAGCTATGTGGGGTTTTACTGTGTGTAGGGAATGTACCAAAAAAATTATTCATATTAAATACCATACAACATATATACAAAATATATCAATATAAACCTGTATCTGTCCTCAAAAAACAAAGGGTAAAACAAATAAATGGATAAAATTGCAAGAAATGGCAGGGCTGTAGCCTGTAAAATACCCCCTGGGTATTTAGGGGTTAATAGTATGTTAGCTTGAAAATCTTAATGTCTTTTCAGTCAAGGAACATTAAAAACAAAACAGAATTTGACAACCGATAACTACTCAGCTCATCTAGTCTTCCTAATGTATAGACCCAAACCTTAATTAGTCCTTGGACTTGTCTGTCTTATTGCTGTATCAGCCTTTACTACTTCTGCTGAGAGGCTATTGCACTCATCCACCACGCTCTCAGTAAATAAATATTTCCTTACATTAGTGAGGGACATTTGTTTTTAATACCCAAATTGTTATAGACATTACACAAGGCAATGTTACCCAAGGCAGTTCTCTCTGACACAGACTACCTACCAATTATTAGTATTTGAAGGAACTTGATTGTGCAGTTATTTGAAGGTACTTAAATGTGCTGAAACACAGCCAAGACTAACAATACTCAAAGATAACCCAGTGAGGTCAACTGGTATATAACGGGTTAAGAAGTGACCACCACACTCAACCTGTGTTGGAATGCAACACCTAATCTCATTATGGCACCTATTTCCCTCCAATGTCATCACCTTCTTCCACTTTTTCCTTTCACACTATTTTCACAATTTCCTTTACCCCCAAACCCATATCATCAACTTTCAACCTTTTCCCCCAGGGCTGTAATGAAGTAGGACTGAAGCTACTGACCCATCATAAATTACATGCCTAGCCATGAAAGCTTAACCTAACCATATCCTTGTGACAGAGGCCTGGAATACACTGCTCACCAATTGCACATAAAGCCTAGAGTTAGCACAGCTTTGTTCTGCTTATTGGCAGAAGGTTATTGCCCTTGTTGAACTCACTGCTATAAATCAGCCTTAATTTCAATGTAAAGTCCTTATTGGTTCTATAGTAGAGCAGAGCAACGCCATGTGCCGTCTCCTTCCGGCTTTCTGATCCTAGGGCTTAATGGATCATCATAGGCGGAATACTGTTATATTGCCTAGGTTAGGATCCTGTCCTATTCATCAGACCTCAGCCACTTGATTGTAAAAAATATGAAAGAATACTATATATGGTCCTAGTTAAGATGTGCCTGTGTTAAATATACATCAACGAAACCTAAGTTACTTTCTTATGTTTTAATATTATAATCTTAAGTTTGAATTGTCTGTTTATGTACTCATATTCTTTTCTATAATTATGTGTGTGTGTATGTATGGTTATATTTCTATATAAGCTTTTATTAAAACTGACATGTAAACATAGAAACATAGAAAGTGACGGCAGATAAGAACCATTCGGCCCATCCAGTCTGCCCAACCTCTGAATACTTTCCTTAGTAAAAGTAAAGAATGTATAATGCTATGGACCTTGGGCATTTTTAATTTTATTGTCAGTTTTTAAGCAGGCAAGGTGCTTTTGTTCATGTGAATTCTTTGGAAAGTATGAACTGAAATTTTAAGAAACCAGAATTTTTCTTATTTATCCTTTTGCTACTAGGTGTGCCATTGATTACAGTGCACCAAAAGAATTGACCAGTACCTGGGCCAAGATGCCAGTTGCCCAGGACCCAAGCTGAGGGTTCCTCAGTGGGTTTTCTATGTGTTCAGGAGCCACACAGAGACCCCTACAGGGGAAATCTAACGTAAGGGAAGGGTGCTCAAATGTGGGTTTTTGAGGGGATCTACAAGCAGAGGCTTGTCTAGGGCCCCATATGAAATGATAAAGACTCTGGCAAGTACACGTTAGGTAAAATGAAAGTTTGTACCTTACATATGCATTAGGGGTCATGTTGATCTCTACTCACAAGAAATCTGTGAGAAGAAGTTGGGTTGACTGTAAGAGAATAGTCAATCGGTAGGTTGTAAATGTAGCAAGGCAAATGCGAGGAGACCCACTAACACCACTTTCAAGAGATGAGAGAAACATCACCATCAGTGATCAGTTAAATCAGTGGCGTAATCAGGGCAGAATAAAATTTTGTGCCCCCCCCCCCATTTACCACCCACTCCCTATCCACTCTGTCCCTGTCCATCTGGTTGTAATGTTACAGTCTCACGCCTCCCATACACAAACATATGCACTGCCCATATACACTGCCCTTACACATACCTGCTAATATACACACATATGCACTGCCAATATACACATATATATACTGCCCTTACTCACACGTATATACATACACTGCCCTTACACACACCTGCCCATACATAGACATATACACTGCCCATATACACACAGATACACTGCACATATGCACACACATATAGACATACACTGCTCTTACACACACATTCCCATACCACATATATACACCACCTATTTACACACATACACACTGCTCATTTGTATACCCATCCACACACACACATATACTGCACAAATGGACTACCCATATTATTTGCACTTTGGAAGTGGACAGGGTTCAGCATGGACACACAGACTGTTTTTTGGCTACGCAGCCCCATACACAACAAACTATGATACACTGTGTGTTCTGACAGCTTTTTATCTGAACCAGCATTAACTTTTCAGCAATTTGAGGTACAGTAGTTCAGCTGTTGGATTTGACCACATGGGCCAGTCTTCGCCCCCTATGTGCATTAATGAGCCTTGGCCACCCTTGACCCTGTTGCCGGTTCACCGCTTTTGCTTCCTTGGACCACTTTTGACCACTGCAGAATGGGAACACCCCACAAGAACTGCAGTTTTGGAGATGCTCTGACCCATTTGTCTAGCCGTCAAAATTTGGCCATTGTCAAAGTCGCTCAGATCGTTACGCTAAGTTATTTTTCTTGCTTCTAACACATCAACTTTAAGGACGCAATGTTCACTTGCTGCTAATATATCCCACCCACTGTTATGGCTGATTAGTGTATATGCTACAGATTTACATTTCTTATCACAGCATCTTTGTATCGTAGTCAGCGGGTACAAAAAATGACTGGTTGCACTGTGATGTGTTTGTATACTTTCTTGCACCAGTGTAGTGATCCTCCATCATACCAAATTCTGTCTATGGACCACTCCCCTTTCTTCATGGTGGTGGAGGTGGTGGCAGGATGGATAAAGTTTAATTTATTTGAATTAAAAGAGAGAGAGAAAGGCAATATAAGCTGAGTAACTCATAATGTAAAGCTGTTGACCATTTATATCGAAATAACATTTCTATTGAATAACATTCTCTGTTTGATGATAGACGCATTATAGAAATTGTGCAGAATATGTTAGACTGAACCTTCTCTGAATCATTTTCTTGAGTTGGAAAAGCTTTTCATTTGAACTAAGAAACTTTCCTTTCCTCCTTAGCCAATTCTATTTGTATTTAACAAATATAGAACAAGTATCCTTTTGCCAACTCTTATACTTAATATATACAATAATATAAAGCACCTACCAGTTATGTGGATGTCAACAAGAAGTATATAACTAATTTCCATGAAAGTAAGGAAAATACATTATAGACTGTAATTGGTACTTAGATATGTAAAGTCTACAGGATCAAAAATGCATATAACTTGTACCACTAAAATTGCTTTGCCTACAAATATTTTGGAATAGTGGTGAGCTCGGACTTTGCCAATGTTCTCACCGAGGCATGACATTCCAAGGGTTGACTTTTTCTGAAATTATAATTCAAACCACTAAAAGGCAATCAGTGTCATTCTTCATACTCTCGTACTTGCCAATGGTGGCAAACAACACTAACTGTGTTGACTTTTCAATACTTTAATAAAAATGTACAGGGTTACAAGGAAATAAGTTTGTGGAAATGATGCTGCATTAAATTAAGATTTCATTTTCTGTATTGCTAAAAAAAACACAAAAACCTCAGAAATGCATGAAGTTTTGAGAAATAGTAATAATAATTTCCGTGTCTGCAAATGACTAGTCGAACAAATCCCACACAGAAATATTATATCATTATAATGATTTACGGATGTAGCTACCTTATCTTTCCAAAATTGTACCAGGCTATTGAAACTTTCTATAAATTACATGTTTGTCCAGATGAAAAATCTCTTCCAAGCAAAAACGACTTTAGCTTATGCTTATTTTTAAATTAAAAAGTTATTTTTTCCAATTCTAAAAGGCTTCAACTGACAGACCATTCATAAACCTGTACATATTTTGCTGTGAAAAGTATAAGGTATACTTTAAACAATGCATACGCGAGTTATATGACTGCTTGTCCATGCCTTGATTACAACCAATCCTATGATATAAAAATGTTTATTTATTGTAAATATAGTTTCCTATGAGAGACCTTTGGTCAACAGTCACCATAGCAACCAATCAAATGTTCCTGCTAATTATCACTACTTTGTCCCAGAATTGTTCTTTATATGGAACCCTCATCACAGAGAAGAGAATCACTTAAAAGCTCTTCATTGTTTCATAGCCATTGTATAGCGCGCCCTCCAATCTTGTGCTGCCCTAATGCTACACATACCTTGGGGAATCAGATTTATTTCTATTATATTTATTTCTTCAATAGATATGGACCTTCCACTGACCTTATTCTGCCCCGTTTATACAACAAGAGCCTACGATGCACTGATTTGCATGTGTGGAACTTGGTTGGTTAAAAGAACTTGCTATCCTTTTGTGAGACCATTTGTAGCAAATGGACTAGACATAATTGTGGTGATTGAAAAGGAGCATAGCTGGAATAGTTAGGATGGGTGATCCCATAGGGGAAATGTGACCAGAGGCTAATGGGGCAGTGGGGGGGGGGGGCTGGTTTATTTTTTAACAAACAAAAAAACCCCTATAATTTTCATTTCTAATGTATAATGCAATACTCGGATAACAGCAGTGAAAGCTGATATATTACTGTAGTTCTTGGGGATGTGCAGATATATGTACGTGTGTGAACATTTGTCATTAAATAGAGAATTTCTGTAATTATAAAAAAAATAAAAAGCAGATTTAGATTCCATTTCATACATAAATAATAAACTGTAGATTGGGAGGTCAATGGAAAACCTGGTAATGCATGAATTATCTCACAAATAGGCTAAAGTACAGTTTCTAATTTGAAAATAAATAAAAACTGTATATTATGTAGCAGGCCACCCCAAGGTTTGCTGTCTCTCGCTGTTGCGTGGGCCTTCCATTCCTTGCTTATCGTTTTGTGTAGGATTGTGAGTGACACCACTTATGGGCCAAGCAAAAATTAAATATAAATGTTAAAAACTAAAAAAGATCACATTCTTCATCAGCATTGTGCATTGACAACCCTGTTGAATGTCTCAGGCTATAAGGGCCATGTTCATACTTCAAGTCACTCTATCCACCTTAATAGGAATAACCTCCAGTTATTATATTAATATTTCAGCAAAACTATAAAACCAATGTTTTGGAAGCATCAGACATTTTTTTTCCCAACCCCAGTTAATGATCTAGTCTGATTGGCTCACATAACTTTTGTGTCCTGCATCTGACCCAGTGAGGTAATTCCTAAAGGGGGTGTATAGTAAGGTATATTTTGCTGTGGTGCTGATTGGCAGCTGTAATCGTTTGCAGAGAATCACGACTATCCTGAATACCTAAACCAACATCCATGTGACAGGCAATTAAAGATCTGAATGGCTTGCTTTATAATGAACTCCATAGGACATGAGATCTTCATTCTCGATATACTCAGGGCCTTGCATGCTCAGCCCTATTACTTTGATTTTGAAAAAAGGAAATTTAGCAATATTTACCTCTGATCTCGTCTCAATTGCAAGCTGTAAATTTACTATCCTGTAAGTTATAGTAAGGCTAATTATAGTAAAATTTCCCTTCCTTGCTATCACACTAGTAATGATGTTGACATATACCAGGGGTGTCCAAGTTTTTTCTGCAGTGGGCCACTTCATCAGAATTGTAGACGTACGAGGGCCGCACTCATTTTTCACTGTGTGAAAATATGGCCTTTAATAAGATATGCAGATTAAAATAAAGTAACTGACACAAAACCTTTACTTTTCCTCTCACTGATTTCTGGGCCTAGAAAGTTTTGTGACTA
This sequence comes from Sceloporus occidentalis, assembly GCA_023333645.1. Classification (NCBI taxonomy): domain Eukaryota; kingdom Metazoa; phylum Chordata; class Lepidosauria; order Squamata; family Phrynosomatidae; genus Sceloporus; species Sceloporus occidentalis. Next base: position 7,268,605 of record JALMGF010000046.1, read on the forward strand.
CAAATTCAGGATTCTGGATAAGTTAAAATGAAATAGGGATACACCGAAATGAAAATTCTGGACCAAAACCGAAAATTCAGGGTTCACTTAGCCAAAACCAAAAATGACCCCCCCACATACTTTTAATAAAAGTAAGTTGCACACCAAAATTGTACAAAAAAATTATATATTATGATTGTTAACAGCAATCTCAGGCATACCCAGATTCCAGTATATACTGGTTGGCTGGGCATTGTACCAGTAATTTTTGTCCAATTTTAGTTTGTAACCACACTTTTATTAAAAGTAACACACCACAATTGGACAAAAAAAATCAACAATATGACTTGGCATGATCGAAGTGTGATTGCTAACAGCAAACACACTCTTTCCATACCCAGGCAAACAGTAAATGCTGGAACCTAGGCATGATGGGACTGTGATTGCTGTTAGCAGATTGCTGTTAGCAATCACACTCCTATCATGCCAAGTCAGCAAGTACATGCTGGTACACGGTGGCCGTAAGTGCAGACCCCATACTGCTGGCAGTTTCAGCATGTACTGGCTGACTTGGCATGATAGGAGTGTGATTGCTAACATCAAACACATTCTTTTTATACCCAGGCAACCAGTAAATGCTGGAACCTGATGATGGGACTGTGATTGCTATTAGCAGATTGCTGTTAGCAATCACACTCCTATCATGCCAAGTCAGCCAGTACATGCTGATACAGGGCGGCTGTAAGTGCAGACCCCATACTGCTGGCAGCATCAATACACAAGGGGGGCAGCTAGCCAGGTTTCAGCATGTACTGGCTGACTTAGCATGATAGGAGTGTGATTGCTAACAGCAATCACAGTCCCATCATGCCTAGGTTCCAGCACTTACACATCCATGCTATCACACACACACTAATTCATTCATATACTCATTCATTCACTCATTCATTCCCTTACAGGCGTACTCATTCAAACAACCTCCCCCACCCCCTTACCTACTACAGCTCTCGATGCCGCTCACAGGCTTCAGCAGGGGGCGCGGTCTCCCTCGTTCTCCACACAGAGGAGGCAGGACTGGAGCAGAGAATAGACCCTCCCACAAGTAAGCGGCAGGGCTTGTGATCCTGGCTGCCGTTCTCACGCGGGCCGCACCTCGCACCTCAGTATATGTCAGGGGCGTCCAACATGTGGCCCGCGGGTCGCATGTTGGACGCCCCTGACATATACTACTCCTTTGCTAACAGTAATTACTGTGCAAAAGTTTTAGGACGGTGTGAACAAATGCAGTAAAGTAAGAATGCTTTCAAAAATATATATATGTTAATAATATATTTTTATCATTTAACGAAATGAAAATAAGTGAACAGAAGAAAGATTTTAATCTAATCAATATTTGGTGTAACCACACTTTTCCTTCAAAATATCATCAATACTTCTAGATACACTTTGCACAAAGTCAAGAATTTTGTAGGCATATAATTAGTTGTATGATTAAACAATTATAGCAAACAGGTGCTAATGATCATCAATTTAACATGTACTATATCTCGCAAAAGTGAGTACACCCTTCACATTTTTGTAAATATTCTATTGTATCTTTTCATGTGACAACACTGAAGAAATGACACTCTGCTACAATGTAAAGTAGTGAGTATACAGCCTGTATAACAGTGCAAATTTGCTGTCCCCTTAACATAACTCAACACACAGCCATTAATGTCTAAACCTTGGGAACAAAAGTGAGTACAGCCTTACTTGCCCAATTTCCAGTTGTTCTGTCCATGCTGTTTGGAAGAAGCACAGAGAAACCAGCAATGTTGAGGATTGTAGATGCAGTGGTTAACCAAGGAAATTCAGAGCAGCAGATGAAAGACACATCATGCTTACTTCCCTTCGTTATCAGAAGATGTTCAGTAGTGCCATCAGCTCAGCTTTGGCAGAAAACAGTGGGGCATCCATGTACTGTCCGGAGAAGTCTGGTCAGAAGTGGTCTTCATGGAAGACATGCGGCCAAATAGCCATACCTCTGATGTGGGAGCAAGACCAAGCGATTTAACTACTGACAGAAACAGAGGAACTGGGGTGCAGCAAAATAGCAGCAGGTGCTCTGGACTCCAAATTTTAAATATTTAGCTGTAGCAGAAGGCAGTTTGTTTGCTCTGGAAGCAAACAGTGAAGCATGGTGGAGGTTCTTTGCAAGTTTGGGGCTGGTTTTCTGCAAATTGTGTTGTTGATTTGGTCAGAGTTAATGGTCTCCTCAATGCTAACTAGACTTGTGCATTCGTCTTCGGGAAAACATGAAAACGAACACGAAGAGTGCGTTTTCGTGTTCGTTCCGAAGACACCCCGAAGAGAAGACAGTGGCAGTAAAACGTAGGCGAAGACGAAGACACACACCACGAAGATCTTCGTGATCGTCTTCGTCTACCATTCCCCCCCCTTCTAACTTTCCTTGTCTTCGCGGCATTGCGGCAGTTCACGGAAGTGGAAATCCGCAGGTTCGCCGTCACGGGTTACAGGGCAGTGCGAATGAGCCTATTGGTTGCCTACAGGGATCTCCTCTGGCACCAACCAATTGGTTGATGCCAGAGGAAGACCCTGCAGGTGACCAATAGGCTCACTCGCACGGCCTTTGTAAGTTGTAACCCCTGACAGCGAACCTATGGATTTCCACTCCCGTTAACCCCTTCGATGCTGCGTTAGATAACGGGAGCGGAAATCCGTAGGTTAAAGGGCCGTGCAAGCGACCAAAAGGGCTCACTCGCACGGCCCCTTAACCCTTTAAAAAAAAAGTTAACACCTAATAAAAGTTAAAAAGTTAACCCCAATGCTGCAACTTACCCGGCAGATCCCACTGGTCTCCCTGTTCTATCAGTTAAATGTCCGTACAAGCGACTTTATTGGTCGCTCATACGGACATTTAACTGATAGAACAGGGAGGCCAGTGGGATCTGCAGGGTAAGTTACGGCACCAGGAGTTTAACAGTCTGTACGAGCGACCCTACTGGTCGCCACAAGGGGGCTCGTCTGCCATCAACCAATGGAAGACGAGCCCCCTGCTGACGACCAATAGAGTTGCTAATACGTACATTTAAACTCCTGGCGCCAGAGCTGCGTTAACCCCGCATTAACCCCTTAACCGGAAAAAACGAAGAAAAAACGAAAACGAAGGATGTCCACGAATATTCCCCCGAAGAGAAGACAGGAATGGGCGAATATTCGCGGAATACGAAGATTTTTTTCCCCCCGAAGACGAGCACGAAGACAAACACGAAGAGCCTTGGTGCCCAAGTCTAATGCTAACTAGTATAGGCAGATACTTTGTGGTCATGCAATACCATCAGGGAGGCATCTGAATGGCCCCCACAGCTGGACAACAAGCCAAACATACATCCAAAACAATTAAGAGTCCTGGAAGTGGGTATGGCCCCCACAAAGCCTTGATCTCTAGAAGTAGATATGCTTGATGGGGTACATACAAAAACTCTTCTTGACAATTCTTGACATGACCAAGAATCCACACCAGATGGGTCTACCAGATAGTGATGTGTATACAGAGTAGAGGTGTGGTTGGATTGTGTTGTATGTCATGAGGATAAGAGCTGCCAGACCATATTGTGTGAAGATGAGTAGCTGCCAGATAATTTTGTGTGCTGAAAGTAGAGGGCCTGGCCTACCACATAGTGTTATGGGGAGGGGTAATGCTGCCAGGCAGTGTTGTGTGTCTTTGTGGGGGTGCAAGACAGTGTTATGTACGAGAGGAGATGGCTGCCCTGTCTCTTTTGTTTCATGTTTCATTCATCTGTCTCCTCTCTTAATTCTGTCTCTCTGTTTGATATATATATATATATATATATATATATATATATTCTGCTATGCAAAGTAATGTGTAGTGGAGGATCACAAATAGAGAGCAGAGAGAGACAGAGAGAGAGAGAGAGAGAGGGAATGAGAAGGAGAAACCAAAAAGAGAAGAAAGAGTAAGAATGAAAGCGAAAGGAAGAGTAAAAAAATGTATGTCATTTTAATATGCTGGTACTCCAAATAATAAATGTTTTTAATAATCTCTCTAGTTTTTCCTAAAATGTCTATTTATTATATTGTTGGGGTAATGTATGATAAGCATCAAATTGAATTGACTAGCCAGCATATCATTTTCTTGCTATTTTTATAATACCACTTTTTACACATCATCATGACTCTAAATTGTATAATGAAAGTACATAGCTAAATAAAACAATACAACATAATTTATTTAAAACGAGCTTTATTTTCCTTAATACCAGGTTATCCTTCATCAAATTAAAACTTTGCAATAGAGTCTGACAAAATCCTTTTTCTTGTAAAACCTAAAAAAAAACGGTTCGATGTAAATGGGAGTTTTTTATGATGATTGTGCTCTATTGATAGCAATCCAATGGGTTGTACTTTGATCTTTTGAAGCCGCTAAGTAAGCAGAGAGATGGAAAATGCTGTTGAAAATTCAATAGCTCCCAATTACACTGCAGTAGATAAAGAGCTAATTGAACTGGCATTCATTAACATAAAGCTCCTTTTCATTTTTTGTAGTCATTGTAGTCATTCTCTACATGCATAGTCATTAACAACAGTGATGGTTTCTATTATACACCTAACAAAACGCAGAAATCATCTATATTACTATATAATAGAATTCTGCACACATCAAGGCGATAAACAATTCCATAGTCTGATTGCAGTGTTGTCCACTTAATTTTTTGAGAATATATGTTATGTTAAATAGTCAACAACAGCTGCAGCAGTCTAGGGTAGGTACAGTTGAGTTCTCACTGAATACAGAGCAATATTGCCCAAAGCATCCAACAGTGTTGCAATCAAGTAAAATATTGGAACACCATATTGTCTCAAACTTGTTATTTCTGATTTTGTTCTTCAAAGTTTTTTCCCGTGACCCGGTGCTGTAATAGAACATATGGTCATGACCCTAGTCATGCGCTTACACAGGAGGGGTGTAACTTTAAGCCTATGGGGAAAGCCCAGCCAAGTGACTTAGTAATATAGAGCTTAAAACACATTTGGAATACAATCAGTACATAATCCTTACCTTATATTTCAGTACCTCAGAATTTATTTGTAACAGCCATTACAATGTTAATGCCATTGTACAGTGCAGTGCTTGGTGCTGTAAGTGCAAAGCGAAAGCCTTACAGCTAGGCTAATGCCTAGTAGGCTGCTGGCCAACAATGCTTCATAGTCACACACACGGACACTCACACCAATACAACTAGACACTAAGTACTAACACACACATCCGGACACTCATCAGTAACACACATTCACACACATTAACATACACAGAACCAGAAACACTCACTAACATACCCAGACACACACACACATACATACTAACATAGCCAAAGTCATACCACCACACATCCTCACATACTGAGACATATACATACAAGCATATCTATAGAAAGACACATGTTTGCACACTAAAATACCCACACATAAACTAAAATACCCAAAGATACATGTTCACAAACTAACATATCCAAACACCATGCTTTCACTAAAATACCCAGACACGCTAACATACCCAAAGACACATGTTCATACACTAAAACACCCCTCCCCCCCACACCAACACACACACACTAACATACTCAGACACACTTTCACTAAGATACTCAAAGACACATGATTACACACCAACATATCCAGACACACAGACTAACATCCCCAAAGAAACATGTTCACACACTAAAATACCCACACACTAACATACAGACATATAGTTGTGTTAGTATGAGTGCCCCTCCCGAGAAGAGATATTTGGTTTTCAGGGTGGTACGCACTGTAGCCCCTATAATCAGGAAACTGTCTCAGGCTTGGATGCATCTAAACTCAATTGAGCGGGGGCTCCATAAATTAAATGTAATTTTCTTAGTGCTTAAAGAAGATCTTTAGAGTATCCGCATTATTTATTGATTGTTTAAGTCAATGTCATTATTAAAATGTCCTTACTAAAAATATATCCTAGAAGGAAACATTACAGTTGAGAAATCAATTGCATTTTCTCTCATAAAGAATTTACGTTGCCAATCAATTAACATGCATATATAGTGAGGAATACAACCTTGTTTTTCCATTTTATTTCTGGGGCAAACTAGTAACTCAAGGACACAAACAAACTTTTAGCTATTGCATTTGTGGTAACTTTTGACCACAGGGATAGGAACCCCTAAAATTTACTTTTGGCTAGCCAAAGAACAATATTTTGAAAAGAGAATGCTGTAGACAGGGGAGGACTGGCAATATTCAGCCTGGACCGGTATCACACTTAGTATATGACATCCAGCCCTGGCCAAAATACATTTAAAATGGTCTGCATGAAAAGCCATTAAAAGTGCAAAGTGAGGAATCCACTCATCATGTAAGAGCTTAAAGTTCTTGCTACATTGGACACTTTGGTGGCCATATGTTGCATTGCATGTAAAACACACAGAAGACCTCAGATGGCTGCCCAAAATCAGAGAACCTCCGGGGATGCCACCTCTGTGCTTGGTTATAGGAAGTAGACTTGTGCATTCGTCTTCGGGCGAACATGAAAACGAACACGAAGAGTGCGTTTTCGTGTTCGTTCCGAAGACACGCCGAAGAGAAGACAGCGGCGGTAAAATGTAGGCGAAGACACACACCACGAAGATCTTCGTGATCGTCTTCGTCTACCATTCCCCCCCCCTTCTAACTTACCTTGTCTTCGCGGCAGTTCGCGGAAGTGGAAATCTGCAGGTTCGCCGTCACGGGTTACAGGGCAGTGCGAATGAGCCTATTGGTCGCCTACAGGGACCTCCTCTGGCATCAACCAATTGGCAGGTGACCAATAGGCTCACTCGCACGGCCTTTGTAAGTTGTAACCCCTGACAGCTCCCGTTAACCCCTTCGATGCTGCGTTAGATAAAGGGAGCGGAAATTCGTAGGTTAAAGGACCGTGCAAGCGACCAATAGGCTCACTCGCACAGCCCCTAACCCTTTAAAAAAAAAAGTTAACCCCTAATGAAAGTTAAAAAGTTAACCCCAATGCTGCAACTTACCCGGCAGATCCCACTGGTCTCCCTATTCTATCAGTTAAATGTCCGTACAAGCGACTTTATTGGTCGCTCGTACGGACATTTAACTGATAGAACAGGGAGGCCAGTGGGATCTGCAGGGTAAGTTGCAGCATTGGGGTTTTAAAAAATTCGTACAGACTTTTAAAACCCCAATGCTGCACCTTACCCTGCAGATGCCACTGGTCTCCCTCCCTGTTCAATTAGTTAAATGTCCGTACGAGCGACTTTATTGGTCGCTCGTACGGACATTTAACTGATAGAACAGGAAGGCCAGTGGGATCTGCAGGGTAAGTTACGGCACCAGGAGTTTAACAGTCTGTACGAGCGACCCTATTGGTCACCAGCAGGGGGCTCGTCTGCCATCAACCATTGGCAGACGAGCCCCCTGCTGACGACCAATAGAGTTGCTCATACGGACATTTAAACTCCTGGCACCAGAGCTGCTGTTGTACGCGTTAACCCCGTATTAACCCCTTAACCGGCAAAAATGAAGAAAAACCGAACACGAAGAATGTCCACAAATATTCGCCCAAAGAGAAGACAGGAACAGGCGAATATTCGCGGAATACGAAGATTTTTTTTCCCCCAAAGACGAGCTCAAAGGCGAACACGAAGAGCCCCCTGGTGCCCAAGTCTAATAGGAAGTGAAAGTGAAGGAACTCATGCAGAACTATAACCTGCATACCATATGTATTCATTGCAATTGTATTTTGATTTAGTCTGCATTTTAACACAAAGTCCATTGAGAGGATATGCAGGGTGGTTCTGAAGAAAAAATATTCAATAAAATCTAGGGTCTCCTACACGAGTGGCATATGTTGTACGGGCCTTACCTGAAAGGGGGGGGGGGTATTTGAACGGCTACAATACCAGGTGGTAAATTGCGAAGGCCTACAATATATTAAAAGTGTGTTACGGTTTTGCTGTGACAGATTTATATTATACCGTTTTCATGAATATTCATACGAAAAAACACATTCTTTATTATATCCAATTTTTATTTTATACTTAAACAATAATTTCCTCCTGATTAAATGTTTTTCTTCTTTTACTCCCGAAAGTGTCATTTTTATACCTAATTTCCAAAACAGTATATTCATAGGACAAAAGCCAATGGGTGGAATGTTATATAAATAAAAGTCGATGTGAATTATGATCGCAATATTTATATAAAAACAGTAAGAGTTATAGTTTCATTCTTTATATAGTAAATCTCATATTAAGTCATATATTCAAGAGACTTTTCTTCTTGCAGACCCATTATTTTAACTTATATTTAGTCTGCTTTTTTAGGTAGGTAGACAGGGAAAATGTGTGGGTTCCGTGGAAACCGTTCTGCTTTTTTTTTCTTATTCAGTAATAAATGTATTGTGCGAATGCTGGTTTGAATGGGAACTAGCAATAAGTTATACAAGGAGAATTCCATAACTTGCCCTATGCTTTGAAGGGACCAAAAGACATATTTGCTTTTTAAACTATGTAAAAGGTTGTTTTATCTTAAAATATATATATCTATATATATATTTTCTTTTTATTTCACCTGCATACTGAGCCAAATAAAAAAATGCACTGATCATTTCTTAAATACGAAACATAAATTCCAGCTAGAAAAATGATATATAAATTTAATTAAAACCTTCTGAGACAAATCTGCATTAATATATTGCTTCAAATTAGTTTTAACACATTCTAATGATTAATACATGAACTTTTTTATTATTATTTTTATCATTACTCTGTATGTCAGACTTGGATCACCTCAAATGTTTATATTGCTTTCATTCATTTTTCATTCCTAAATTATCCAGCGTGTTTAGCCATTATAAAACAGACAAGCGGTACAGTGATTAATGTTCATACATGTATGGTGTTTTTAAACAAAATAATGTGGTCACATTAACCACTGTATAACATATTTGTATACTAGAGGATAGTTATTTACATAGATATGGTTCTACTAGTGACTAATTTCACGAAGAGAGCAATAGTCAATAATTATTCTGGGCAAGCATCTTTGGAAAAATAATGGAATATATCCATAATTGGTAAATAGTACATAATTTACTATGAATTGAACATACCTTGCATGATTCATTTTCACCTAATGTGTCTACTGCAATTACTTTACAAATAGTGACCTATTTACCAGGAAGTGGACAAAAGTTGAACTTTTGATTCCCGTATACTAGGCAACATAAAAAAATTGATGGTCTAGTGATCTTTCACAACAACTTCCATTCAAAATGAAACATGCTTTTGGCATTCAGTTTGGGGCTTGTCATCTTGATTAAAAAAACACTGTACAGTTTAGTCCATTGTGTCAATAAAGATTTCTTTTGGCTTCTGAAGAACAAACGAACAGTGGTTAGTCCATAAAATATAAAACATAGAGCATAGAACTGCAAATCACTTTTGCAAGTTTACGTTTGTCATTTTATATTTCTTCCTTTCTCCAAAGTGTAGACAGGAGTTTTCAAATAAATACCAATTTAAACTGTGCATTTTAGCACTTAATCACATTCAATCTTCAAAGTACACAAATCACGTTGAAGACTCTTTTGGTTACTGATGTCTACAGTCTAAGTGTGATGTCTTAGGTAAAAAGAAGTGTTATACAAGATTTTGACCAAATTCAATTTTAATCAATTCAACTAAAAGTAATGTATTACGTATACAAGGAGAAATAATACATTACCCAAGAAGTATTGGGTTCAACGGACCTAATAAGAACACTATTTAGTATTCCATCTTGACCAGTGGACTTGCTGTTTTTCTCGCATTATAAGATATTTGTGCATTCAGCTAGATTGCCATCTTTTTCTCCCATACCTTTCCACTCCAAGGTTTTTTCTATCTTTCCCCAGCTACTTAGGGCCTCCTTGAAGGATGCATGGGAGGCAATTATACAAATTCCTCATAAAGTTATATTGATGTAATGTATCTTTCTTTTAAACAAATGTATGGTGATAAATACCATGTTCCATAGATTATGCATAATTAGTTTTTTATTACTTGTGTTAAAAGTGAGATCCCATATATATCATTTTACTTAGGGACCCTATAGACCTAGATCTGCCCCTGATCACCCTCATTGCCTCTAAGACAAATTAAACTCCCATGAAGGAATATAAACTTACCAAATTCCAAATGTAATTTTAGGTCTATTTTAAGAATTTTCTGTCATTCATCAGAAGGAAAACTAAAATTTTAGTAATATAAATCCCTACATAAGGAGCAGATGATATTGGATCTTTTTTTTATCTTTGCCACATAGAGTTCTTCTTAAAACAGATGCTTCAATTTTAATTGGTCACTTAAAAAAATAAGCTACGAAAGCTTGTATACATTTTCTAGCAATACTAATGCCCAGGAGAGCAATAAATCAGTAATTAGGGATCCATTAGTTCAGGATACCTATCAGCAGGAATATTTGTTCTAGATACATGGAATTATTTATTTCTGGTCATGCATTACGATACTGGAGAAAAAGCAAAAAGTGTCAGTCTGTACCCAAACACATGTAGATTTCATATAAAATGTGTTTGATATGCTGTTTCACCTACTCTGCTGAACAATTTCAATGTTTTAACTGATTTAACCTTTTTATTAAATTTTTAAAGGTTAGCAGTGTAGAACATGCCATCTGTACACTTTATGCTATTTTTGTTACTGTTTCTAGCAAGAAAACTTTTGTTACTTCGTCTTTTTTTAAAGTTCATCTGGTAGGTTCTAAATTGGAAATTATTCTAGCCTAGGTGCCCGAATAATTATAATTTTAATAAAGACAGGAGGCGAGTATTTTGCATATCTTCCTTTACTTCTCACCAATAGCAGCAAAGAAAGAAACATTGATAAAGAAAAAACAACCAATAGGCATACACCACAAGGTATATAAACCCTAGCCAGTCCTTCCACTTCCTCTTGCGACCGCTGCGAACCGGAACCTACGAAGAACATCCAAACACCGGCGACGAACACCGAACACGAACTGGAACTCCAACCAGAAGCGAAGAACAGCCGACGACCTCCGACAACAAGAAGACCGGATCCATGGCAGGCTCCAAACGGGAACAGGGGAATCCGCATGAGAAAGAAACCTCAACAGCAGGTAACGAAGAATCTCAACCCGGAGGGGTACCACCCAGACAGGGCATCAAGCTGAAAAGCAAACAGAATACGTAACAGTACCAGATACCAATGATACGGAAAAGGAGAGCACAGGTACACAGAAGCCGAAATATCAGAGGCAACAACCACCACAAAAAACGCCGAAAGGCACTAATGACAATAACAGGAGTAAAAGACCCCACAAACGAAAATTACCTCACCATGGATCCCGAAGCTAAACGGGAGGGAAGGGAGGGAAAATACTCGCCTCCTGTCTTTATTAAAATTATAATTATTCGGGCACCTAGGCTAGAATAATTTCCAATTTTAAGGCAAGACAGGAGGCTTCCTATTTTGCAGTTTTAACGCCCGACACCAACGCGGGAACTGCAGAGGAAAGCGGACGAAAGTAAAAGGTGCGAAAGGTAGCAGCACGAGACCAGTCCGCTGCCGACAAAATATCGCTCAAGGCCCCCCCAGCCCGAAAGGCGCCCGATGCCGCCGCACCCCTGACCGAGTGGGCTCCAAAAGAGGTCGCTACCCCCGCCAGGGAGAGCAACCAACGAACCCACCTGGCCAAGGTAGGGCTCGAGACCGGCTGAAAAGGCCGAACATACGAGATGAGCAACTGAGAAGAAGCGGGAGACCGAAAGGCCGACGTACGTGCCAGGTAAGCCTGAACACATCTGGCAACGCAAAGTTTAGGATCGTCGGTCAGGTAAGGGTAGGCTACCGAAGAGGACAGAGACTTAGTCCTTCTGTGAATGGAGAAGCGAATACCTTCAGGCGAAAAAGAGATAGCCGAGGCATCGAAAGCCCGAACGTCAGAGACCCTGCGAAAAGACAAAAGACATAAGAGCAAGGTAAGTTTAGCTGACAACTGACGTAAAGACAGGGAATCGTTATCGGGCCAGGCCCGAAGGAAATCCAGGACCAGGGCCACATCCCACAGGGAGTCATACCGAGGGGCCGGAGGCCTGGACAGTCGAATGCCCCGAAGCAAACGGCACACCAAAGGAGCCTTACCCACAGGCTCCCCCGAAAACCCCACATGGCCAACGGAAACGGCTGACCGAAAAAGGTTAATAGTCCTATAAGACTTACCTTCCTGAAACAAGCCGGCCAGGAAATTAAGAACACCCTCTAAAGGGGCCGAATAGGGATCCATGTGTTGTCCCAAACACCAAGAAGCCCATCGTCCCCAAGCCGCCCGGTAAGACTTCCGGGTGCCTGGAGCCCAAGACTCTCGGAGCAGGGACTGAGTGACCTCCGATAGGCCCTGGACAAGCTGGGGTCCCCCGAGATCGTCCACAGGACCAGAGATAGGCGTCCCTCTAGGAGGAGGGGGTGAAACCGCCCCTCCGGGTCCGTCAGAAGAGACGGAAACACCGGAATGGCCAACGGATCCTGAACCGACAGCTCCAGCAGAGCCGGGAACCAGGGCTGTGCATGCCAAAGCGGAGTCACCAGAACCAAGGAGCCTCCTGCACGCCGAAGAAAGTGGACGACCCGAGGAATCAGGGCGAAGGGGGGAAAGGCATAAGCGCCGGACACCGGCCAAACCTGAGTGAAGGCGTCCGTCGCCAGGGCCTCCGGATCTGGAAGCCAGCTGAAGAACTCCCGAAGCTGGCGGTTCGTCCTCGACGCGAAGAGGTCGAGGTGTAGAGGCCCTCGGAGACGCAGGATGTCCAGGAATACCCTCGGGTGAAGCCTCCAGTCGCTTGCATCTCTCCAATGTCTCGAGAACCAGTCTGCTAACAGGTTCTCCGGACCCGGAAGGTATTCCGCCTGCAAGGTGATGTTGCGAGGGAGACAAAAATCGAAGATGCCTTTTGTCAGTTCTGCGAGAAGCTTGGAGCGCGTACCTCCTAGGCGGTTGATGTACCGCACCGCTGAGATGTTGTCCATACGGAGAAGGAGACAGCAATCGGAACGGTCCCTTGCCAAGCTGCGGATAGCGAACGACCCCGCAATCAGCTCCAGACAGTTGATATGGAGGGATCGCTCCTCCAGCGACCAGGAGCCTCCTGTTGCCTCGGTGAGGGATGCTGCACCCCAGCCTAGGGAACTGGCGTCGGACTCCAGGATGAAATCGGGCTGAGACCCGAATATGGCCCGGCCGTTCCAGGCCTCCATATGACGAAGCCACCAGTTCAACTCCTGACGAGCTTCTTGATCGAGCCGGATCGGCTGATCGTAGGAAGGGAGAGAGCGGAGGTGACGCGCCTTCAAGCGCTGGAGAGCCCGGTAGTGCAAAGGGGCTGGAAAAATGGCCTGGATGGACGCTGACAGCAGACCCACCACTCGAGCTAGCATGCGAAGCGAGCAAACCTCCTTCCGCAAAAGGACGCGGATCTCCTTCCGAATAGTCACCATCTTTGATCTCGGCAGACGCAGCATAGCCGCCTTGGAATCTATGATGAACCCCAGGAACTGAATCCGCTGACGAGGAACCAACTCGGACTTGAGCGTGTTGACGATGAAGCCCAACTGATGTAGCGACCGGACCACAAAATCCGTCTGTCCCTGGAGGAGAGTCCGACACCTGGAGAAAAGAAGAATGTCGTCGAGGTAAACAATACACGTAATCCCCCGAGAGCGGAAGAAAGCCATCACCGGCTTGAGGAGCTTCGTGAAGCACCAGGGGGCCGAACTGAGGCCGAACGGAAGAGAGCGGAATTGCCAAAGTTGATCGCCCCAGAGAAACTGAAGGAACTGCCTGTGATCCGGGTGGATAGGGACCGAAAGATAGGCGTCCTTGAGGTCCAACCTCGTGAACCAATCCCCTTCGGACATAAGGTCCCGTAAAAGGTGAATACCCTCCATTTTGAAGTGACGGTAAGCCACGAATGCGTTGAGGGACCGGAGATTTATCACGGGGCGAAATTCTCTGGAGCGTTTCCGGACTAGGAACACAGAGCTGAGGAAAGAGACGGGACCCCTGGACCGTTCGATAGCCCCCTTGGCCCGCAGGGACCGGAGCTCTGACTCTATGAGATGTTGGTCGGACACGGATCTGACCGCCGGAGGAGGTTTGCTTACCTGGAAGGGGGGAGACACGAAGTCTATCAGATACCCGCGAACCGTTTGGAGGATCCAAGGGTCTGACGTAATCCGCACCCAGTTGCGGAAAAAACGGGAGATCCTGCCAGCGACCTGTGGATGGGAAGAGAGACAAGAAACATCTGTACTCACCGAACCCTGAGCGTCCTCTGGGGAAGCCGGTAGAAGCTCTGCCTCTGCTGCGTCCACGTTGTGGAAAGGGTCGCTGCTGGAAAACCCCACGGTAGGACGGTTGAGGCTGCTGGGGGTATCTGGAGCCTTGGAACGAGTAACGGCTGGCGACCCGGCCCCGCGGTCGTCCAGCCCTGGAGGAAAAACGAGGGGCTGGCTGGAAAACCTTCCTCATGGAGAGCTTCGCTTTATTCCACGAAGACAGGAGGGAAACATGACGATTGAGCTCTTTGACAAAGGCGTCGCCAAAGAGCATTCCGTTGGCGGCTGCCCCCAAATCTTTAGAGCCCAGTTCTGCCAGCCGAGGATCCATGCGGAGCAGGACCGCCTTACGCCGTTCTGTGGCAACGGCGACGTTGGCGTTTCCCAGAAGGCAAACAGTCCGGAGAGCCCATTCCCGGACAAGCTGGGGATCAAGGGGAGAGGCCTGGAGATAAGCCTTGTCCGCTAAAGACAAAATTTGGGTAATGGGGCCAACAAGATCCAGGATCTTATCCTGGGCGGACTTAAGACCCTGTTCCAAGCCCTTTCTAGGGTAGCGCGAAGCGGACAAAAGGGCGACCACATTAGGGTCAAGCTCAGGAGTGAGCGCCACCTTGTCGGGTATGCAGGGACGGGGACATTCAGCCCGTGGTTTATTGCGCACTTCTTTAGATAACGGTTTGCGCAGCCATTTGTGAATATACAAAGCAATGTGCTCAGGAGGGGCCCATTCCGTGGCTCTGGGATGGCGCATTGTGGTGGGGTCAAAAAGGGCAGAACCGGAGGGGTCTACGACCGGTAGGTCCGTAGAAGTAGAGGCAGAATGGGGGGTAACCGAGAGGCCTCCGGAACGATGGGGTTCAGTAAGAAGGGGTTCCTCCACCAAACACTCACGCACGTATCGTGAGTCCAGAGTCCTGGACGAGGCCAGGTTAAGTGAAGCCTCAGAATTATCAGAACCCTCTGCCTGCCATTCATCTAAGATGGAGAGGGGAAGTTGGAGGGAACCCTCAACCCCAGCAGTATGATGCACGGAGAGCAGGGAAGGGGCAGGAATTTTCGGGCGTTTGGCAGGAGCCTTGCCCTTGCCCGCCGAGGCACTGTTGCCCTTCCAGGGGCGTTTAGAAGATCTAGTCTCCTCCTCGGACTTTTCAGACCCAGAATCTGAGATGACATTAGAAGGAGCCACCGGGGCTGGAGGTGGAGGAAGGGCCGACTGGGGCATAGATGCCGACATTTTAGAAATGAATGACTCCACAGAGGAGGAGAATTTGGAATCTAGCCATGCCATGAAGGCGTCTTGGCTCGGGGCATTATCCTGAGACATGATATGATCACAGGGGCTCAGCCTGAAGTATATGGGGATAAGAGACAGGGACTCAGCATGCCGAAAGCCAATGTGATAATGGCCCTCAATATATATATGCGCACAACAGGGGCTCAGCCTGTATAGTGTGACAGGGGCTCAGCCTGTCTGAAGCCAGAAGCAATAAAGGCTCCAACAATAAACTTTGAGGCACACAGGGAATAGAATAAATTCAGGGCTCTGAAATAGAGGGACCTGCAATAAAAAACAAATAAATTGAAATGAAAACGAGTAGAAAATATAAACAGACTGAAAACAAATCACAGATGGCGACCAAATCACAGAAAAACCCAAGATCCGGACGCCACCAAAAACATGGCCATGAAACATGAAAACGGCAGCAAGGGGACAAAAAAGGAAACCAAGATGGCCGCCGCCATAGAAAATCGCAAAATAGCAAAGATGGCGGCGAGATCTCCCCGTCAAACCAACATGGCCGCCGAGCGGCAATGAGGGACGAGAAGACCAGAAAAGCCCGCGAAACTCGCGTAAACCGCCGGCAACGGCTCCACTAGCACAACAAAAACGCCGGCAGACAGAAAAGCCGACAGAAAAGAGAGATACCAGGTACAAAAAATGCAGAACAGACCGGGGGGGGGGTGCTAGTGGAGAAGCTGAAAAAGCCCTCAGGAGAGGGCTAAAGTAGGAAATAGAAAACCTAGGGAAGCATTCCCTAAAGGGTAAGAAACATACAGAAAACACTGCAAATTGATATTAGACCAAATATAGTAATGTAATAATCTGTAATAAACGAATCTGACCTGTCACTATCGGTGAGCAGCAAAGAAAGAGGAAGTGGAAGGACTGGCTAGGGTTTATATACCTTGTGGTGTATGCCTATTGGTTGATTTTTCTTTATCAATGTTTCTTTCTTTGCTGCTATTGGTGAGAAGTAAAGGAAGATATGCAAAATAGGAAGCCTCCTGTCTTGCCTTAAAATTTAAAATTCTAAATAGAAACTTTAATGATCAACTACTGAAGTACTGTAGTGTGTAGCAATTATGCTGTGTGAAGATTTCCAATTTTTAAAGCTATCCATGCAAGCTTAAGAACTATAGTAGAGTTACAGTTGAGGATAACAGAGTCAGCTGTACTCTGACCCAATTTGCCCAATTGAATCTGAGATCTCTGATTCATTTCAGAGAAGAAAATGCCATTGTCAGTTCCTGGAAGTCTTGACCGACAAGGCAAATGAATTGTCACAAACAGCATACAGAGAATCTCTATAAAGATTTTTATCTAGCACAATGCGTAAACACACTTTTACTAGTATGGATAGGTTTGCATCTATAACATATATTATTATTATCATTTATTGCTTTATATAGCGGCATCATATTCCATAGCTCTGTAGAATGGGTAGACAGGACATTACAAGTAGTATTTAACATATTATTTTACAATTTGACTTACAGAAACAACAGGTTAGGATTTGAAAGTTCAAGACATTTCCTAATAGGCAAATGATGCAGTTTAATAACAGCAACCTAGCTGTGCATTATGAAGGCCAATCCAAATTAGTGTCTCCTACAAGATGAATATAGTTGGGTAAGTAACAGTCGGTCACCCCAGCCATGATATCCACTTTAATGGATATGATAGCTGTGGGATCCTTTACATTTTTGTGTTGTCCATTCTGCAGAATCCTCCTATATGCATTTGCCCCTTCACACCTCCAGCTAAATGGCATGCATTACATGTGTTTGGCTGAACACATTTCCCTGTCAGCTCCAGCGCTGGCTCTGGGAACGAGGTCATTTTATACCCCCATGTGCATGAGTGGAAAGTACTGTCACTAATTTCAATAGAGGCACTTTCTTGCTACTGATTGATCATTTTGGAAGTGTCCATATTAAAGTACTCACAGGCATTCTTCTAGTGTGGTAGTCAAGGACACTAAAACTATTTCAAACCATCAGAATTTTAAATCAGTCTCATCCATTCACAAATAGTTTGAATCAAGTTAATTTAATTGACCAGACTTCATTTAATTTGAGTATTTGAGACTGAAATGTGCTCAAAACCTGCATAATTTTAAAAATACATCCATGTACATATACTTTGAATACAAATATTTTAACAATAATAGAGAAAGAAAATGAAGGTGCCAGCCATTGCCCCCTCTTTCCCTATGTGCTTTGGGGGGGGGTTTAAAAACCTTGGGTGATCCTCCTCTTACATCACTGACCACCCTGTTGGCACTCACTAACCTTTTGTCACCAGGGAAAAGGGCCGTCAAAATGTAAAATTAAAAAAGGCTGCCGCAAAATAATAAAAGTAAAAAAATGAATCCATTCTGCATCAGCAAATTGCAAAATGGGAGCTGGTAGTGGCTAAAGAATGCACTGAATCCCCCATTAAACATTGTAATGGATTTGTAGAATTAAATGGGTTAGAATGCTTGCTGCCAACTTTCATTTTTTGCCACCTCGCATGCACTCACAGTTAAGTGAATATACCTGGCGGTATGAAATGCCAAAACACACACTTTTTATGCTATTTCATTTCTCTATTGTTAGCTGAACTCAAATGAGACAAGGACAGGATGTTTTGCACAGTGTAGCCAAATTTGGATCAGGGTAGAGTAACATTAAATGTTCAGTGAAACATAAGAAATTATTATTAATTATTAATTTATATAGCACTATCATATTTAGTAACACCGTACAATTGGGAAACAGGCCAAAACAAGTAATGCATTACATAACGATCTGGGGGCCTGATCACAAGAGCGTACAATCTAGAAATTTTCACATCTATCAAAAAATGTAAGTGGTTATTTTAAAATACATACCCATTAATACCATTTTCAGTAATTTCTTTGACCTTGCAACACTAAGTTTACGTTTAACATTCCTACACATACTGTATTTTGTTATTATTTCAAATTAGAAACCTTGAGCAAGATTTTTATTTTATGAATAGGTTTATGATCTACATATATCCAGTAAAGCAATTCACACATGGGTTTGTTCAGTCTTAAATACAATTATGCTGCATGGTCGCATAGAAAATTCACTGCTGGTCAAGCATTGAGCACTTTTGTGATAATGAGTAACAAAGGGCATTGAGACTTAGCAAAAACCATTTTCTAACATACAAATCCATTTCAGATGCAAGTTTGGTCTCTGCCAGCATTTACTCATCAGCACATTTGCAGATATTTTGCATTCGGGAATAAAAGGGATTTGTTCTAAAGATCTACTTACCTGGTGTGTTTGGAGTTTGCTTTAACCCTTTCTGTATAGGAGGCAAACAAATCATTTGCTGTCTCTTGGTGTGATTGGTTACTAACAATCAATTGCCAGATTTTACTAAATTATGACGTAAGGTCATGATTTATAAAGACACGGAGGCGAGCATTATGCTTAACTCTTTTCTTTATTCCCTCAGCAGCAAAGAAAATATTTAGAAGAAAATACAACAAGAAAAAAGACAAATCAGCATATATATCTAGGCATCCAATAAGGGCTCATCACGGATACTCCTCCTCCTATATAACTGCTTAGGACCATCAAACTTCCTCTTTTCTTTGAACTGGAACCGAAGAGATCATAACCAAGAAAAACAGTCCATAAGAACAACAGATGGTAACTGAAATCCGAATGGAATAGACAGCATCCAAACGATAGATCTCCAAGATGACACTTCAAGCTGAAAGAAAAAAGACAAATGAGTAAAGCAGATGAGAATGTATAATAAACAAAATGATTGCTCCGTGGAAACAGAATAATGTATATATAATAAAAACAGAACGTAAATAGTATACACATATGCACAACGTATGAATAACACGAAATCAATAAAAAACGACAAAAAACATATGGGTGGGAAAAAACAATTCCTTTATTGAAGAAGAAATACAGAAAGAAAGAAGGAAATTTCGGGTGGGAATAATGCTCGCCTCCGTGTCTTTATAAATCATGACTTTACGTCATAATTTAGTAAAATCTGGCAATTTATAAAGACACGGAGGCTCCCATTATGCTAGTTCAAAGCTTCGTAACCACTGCAGAAGAAAAATGCGTTACAGGCTTAAAATAAAATTCCCTGAACGTCGATTCCCTAGACCAGTCTGCGGCTTTTAGGAGATCTTCCAATCTACAACCCTGAGATGTGGCTTTGGTAGCCATAGCACCCCTTGTCGAATGAAGGCCGAAAATGGAAATATCAATGCCAGCAAAGGCCATCAACCATCTGACCCATCGTGCCAAGGTCGCAGTAGTCACAGGTAAGTGGGGCTTGCGGATAGATAAAAATAGTTCAGGATGCGATGGATTCCTGAAAGAAGATGTCCTATCTTCATATACTTTAAGACACGCCACAGGACATAGTTGTGGTTGGTGAGAAAAAACAGGATAGAACACAGAGGTAATAGACGTCTTGGTACGTCTAGAAATGTCGAATCGTACACCTTCAGGTAAAAGACCTAGCAGAAATATCCAGGGCTCGAACATCAGAGACTCGTTTGCATGAGATCAAACAACATAACATGACTAACTATGCCGATAACTGCTTAAGAGACAAAAAAGCATTATCAGGCCATTGCAGTAAGAAACGAAGAACTACATTTACATCCCACAGGCCAGAATAACGAGGAGGTCGATTCAATCTTATGCCCTTCAATAAACAACATATAATTATCTGTTTACCAACCGGCACGCCGCCAATACCGGCATGACCAGCAGAAATAGCTGATCGATACACGTTGATACGCCAAACCACTGTCATACAATTCCGTCAGAAAACGTAACACGACCGTTACAGTAGCTGAAACGGGATCCACACATCGTTCCAAGCACCAACGTTTCCATGTGTCCCAGGCATGATCGTAAGCCCGTCTTGTTCCTGGAGCCAAAGCCCCTGCCAAGAGATGCAGAGTTGATTTTGAAACTCCTGGGATAAACCAGGGTCCCCCGAAACTCTCCAAGCCAATAGAGGCAATTGGCCCTAAAGAAAAAGTGGGTGAGGTGTCCCCTCCAGATCCACCACCAGATCTATGCTGGACGGAAGGAGCCGTGGGAAGCCCACTAACATCTCCAGAAGCGTAGGGAACCATGGTTGCGTGTGCCATAATTGAGCAATGAGGACCAAAAGGGTGCTGCAGCGGCGAAGATGGAGTAACGTGCGAGCTACTAGGCAAAACGGAGGAAAAGCATAACTCCTCTGAAATGAACAATCCTGGAGGAAAGCGTCGGACGCCAATGCCTCCGGGTCTGGACGCCAACTGAAAAAAGCGGGAAGTTGGGTGTTGAGGCGAGAGGCGAACAGATCCACTTCCAGCGGTCCCCAAACATCCGAAATCATGACGAACATGGTGTGAAGGGGACGCCAGTCGCCGTGATCCTTGAGATATCTCGAATTCCAATCGGCGACAGAATTGGCCAAACCTGGGATATGTTCCGCCTGGACCGCTATATTGTGAGCCAGGCAGAACTGCCAAAACTCAGTCGCCAGGTGCGAAAGATCCTGTGATCTCATGCCACCCAGATGATTTATGTATCTCACCGCCAACACGTTGTCCTGTCGTAGAAGTACAGAGCAATTGGACGAATTTTGCAAGAAACTTCTGACGGCGAAAGAGCTTGCCAATAGCTCCAGACAATTTATATGGAGCTTTTTCTCCGTCTGCGACCACTTGCCTCCCGTGGAGAAGCTTCCGCATCGTGCACCCCAACCTGTGAGGCAGGCATCGGACTCTATGACTAGGTCCGGGGTAGTTCTGAAAATTGCTCTCCCATTCCAGGCATTTATATGTTGGAGCCACCAGCAGAGCTCCTCCATAGCCTCGCAATCGACCGGGATCTCCTGATCGTACGAGAGGCCTTCATGCAGGGACCGATTCTACAAACGTTGCAACGCCCGATAGTGTAGGGGTCTGGGAAAAATGGCCTGAATGGAGGCTGACAACAGATGCCGAACGGTGATCACTGGACGATTTAACACTCTCCTGATTTCTTTCTTTATCATCTTCACTTTTGAACTTGGAAGATGCATAGAATGGAATTGATTACAAACCCCAGGAATTCCATGGACTGAGATGGAACGAGATCCGATTTCTTCCAATTGATCAAGAATCCTAGGTTTTGCAGAAGTGACGTAGTCCACGACAGGTGAAGTTTTAGAGAGCTTACGTCTTGAGACATAATGAGCAAATCGTCTAAATAGATGATTAGACGCACTCCTTTCTCTCGCACCTTGCCCACGACCGGTTTCAGGAGCTTCGTAAAGCACCACGGGGCGGATGAGAGGCCGAAGGGTAGGCAAGTGAACTTCCACATTTGAGAGGCCCAACGAAACTGAAGGAAATCCTGGTGTTCCTGCGCTTTCGGCACCGTCAAGTAGGCATCTTGTAGATCCAGTTTGACCATCCAATTCCCTATCTGTAACAGGTCTCGTAAACAATGGATGCCTTCCATCTTGAAGTGTTGGTAAGTAATGAAGGCATTCAGGGGGCGAAGGTTGATGACTGGTCGAACACCCACGCCCTTCTTGGCCACCAAGAAAAGGTTGCTCAAGAAACCTGGAGTGTTGGAGGAAACGGAGGATATGGCCCCTTTGGCGTACAAAGCTTGTACCTCCACAGAGACTAAAGCCACGTCTGCTTCGGAAAAATTTATTTTTCCGGGAAGTTGACACTGAACCGGAGTGTTCATAAAATCTATCCTGTAACCCGATACGGTTTGCAGGACCCAAGGGTCTGAGGTAAGCGACCTCCAAGCATCGTAATGAAACAGTAGTCGTCCTCCCACCTGACAGACTGGAAGAAAATGTGTTAGATGTGTACTCACCATAAGGGCGCCTGCCCTGATAGGATCCTCTAGCTCCCCTGTTCTGCCATGGACGGGAACGTTGCGGAAAGAACGGTGTTGGCGCAGGCTTATGTTCTTGGAAATGAGATCTGGACAAACCGGGGCCTTGAGATCCGATGACTGGACCTCTAGAGTAGCGGCCTGGTAGATGGCCCCTGTGTCTACCGGCCCCTCCAAAAACCTTTCCCCGGAATACTTTACGCATATTGAACTGAGCCTTGTCCAGAGCGGTAAAAGTTTGTACGTAATTGCCCAAGTCTTTAACGAAAGAGTCGCAGAACAGCAAACCTTTTGCCTGCGGGCCAGGCTCAGACACCGCCATATTGAACAATTTGGGCTCAATTTTTAGTAAAATAGCCTTGCGCCTTTCAGAGGCCAGCGCCGTATTGGCATTGCCGACCAAACAGATAATACATTGTACCCAGCCTCGCAATTACATAAGGTCCACCTGGGCATTGTAAGAAATGGGGGCTTCTATGGTTTCAAAAAGTTTTGTGGTCAGACCCATTATGTCCAAGAGAGAACTCAAGGCCCTTCTTAGATTTCTAACCTGTTTTACCCAAGAATTGAGCGATCTTGGGATCCACTTCTGGGGTGTTACACACATCATCAGGCAAAGAGGGCCTAGGGCATTCCGCCCTCAAATTATTCCTGGCCGCCTTATTTAGTGGTTTGCGGACCCTTGAGGCTACATATTGAGCCACATGAGGCATGGGCGACCATTCAGCTGACCTGGGATTAGACAACTCGTCAGTATTAAACAGCGGTTTACCTTGGGGGTCCAGAAGAGTATCCCCGGTAACCTGGGCAAAAGAGAGATTGGGCTGGTCTGGATTGTCAGGTGCCGTATAATCATAGTCAGAGAACCCACTCTGATCGGTATCCACTGATACGTCAGAAACCTCCTCAGATGCCGACTCAGAGTCGAATGAATCAGATAAGGTCTTAGCCTTTTTCCACTTGCGCACCGATTTTGCCCGATGCTGGGCTCTTTTCCGTGGTGTAACCACGTCCTCTGAGACAGGACTTACCTTGTCCGACTTGTGAATTTTGGAGGTCAAATGTTTACCATGCACAGATTTAGATGAAGCCTTACGGGAGACCCCTGAGGGTCCTTGCAGAGGCAAGTCATTAAAAGGTGCTAAGGCAGGCAATTGAGAAGCCTTAATGGCAGAAGAAATAGATAGGGAGATGTTAGAGGACATCATCCCCATAAATGAATGCAGTGCCTGGGTAACAGATTTTGTCATAGTGGCATCCAGCAATGAATGGAACTCCTCAGAGTTCATAATATCACCATGTGGGTCATCTACCTCCACACTTTCAGCCCCCTTACTTAGAGGAGGTTGGCCAGAAAGGCCTGGGAGGTTAGGTGGGAGGGAATCCCTGTCAGAAAACATAGTAAATAATGAAATAAAACTGAAATGGAATAACGGCAGAACCGGGGCAAATGTATACCGTCACAGGCACAGGGAGGAACACACCAGATGATCGCTGAAATGAGCAGGAACGAGCACTGCAAGACCGCAAGGAGACGGAACAAATGTGGTAACATACGCCGTAGAATAAAACAAGCGAAAATGGCCGCCGCGCGTGAAGCGCGCATGCGCGAGACCCAGCAAGTGAAGATACAAGTGACGCGGCAAGTAAAACAAACGAGCGAACGAAAAAGACCGTAAACAAGGAAAAAACACCGCGGCGGGTAGAAATACGAAGGGAGAGAAAGAGGGAGGAAGGCACAACCGCCTCCCCAGCTAAACGGTAGGACAAATAGCAATATGTAAAAATTGTATACTTATCTCCTGAGGGAGCAGCAAAGAAAAGAGGAAGTTTGATGGTCCTAAGGAGTTATAAAGGAGGAATATCCGTGATGAGCCCTTATTGGATGCCTAGATATATATATGCTGATTGGTCTTTTTTCTTGTTGTATTTTGTTCTAAATATTTTCTTTGCTGCTGAGGGAATAAAGAAAAGAGTTAAGCATAATGGGAGCCTCCGTGTCTTTATAAATTGTGCTTTTTTAGTGCATTATCAACGTTTAGAGAAATACTATAAGTGTGCATGCTTTTCAATAAGAAAGATGAGCTGTTACAGTCACATCTTTTAGGATAACTGAATTACTGAAACTACCTAGAACGTATGCTTTTTCTATTTTTTTCAGTGTAATTTGACCAGAACTTTCAGATGGCGTCAGGACAATAGGAGGTGGTACCTATGATGCGGAGTAAACACATGCTGCTTTAGCTATAGAAAATCTAGCAAGGGACAGAACTTCAGAGACTCAAGATAAGTCAAGATTTCCAAGGACAGGTAGCAGATAAAAGTAAATCTGAAGTCCGATCAAAAGTTCAAGGTCACAGGCAAGCAACTGTAAAAGTCACAAGCCAAGAATCTGTAATGGGAATCAAACAGGACCAGGGATGTCAAGTAGACAGCATAAACCAGAACAACCAAGCACTGTCTACTGGGAAGAACAAGAATTTTATGCTGTCTTTCACACTGACATTGTTTAAACGTGACCAGGTGACACTTCCACCTGTGTGTGTAAAACATAAAAGTCACACTCAAGCATGCCTCATAGAGGAATTAAGTTTGGGCTTAATCCCAACAACTAACTCACTTCGGTTTCCTGGCCCATCAGAGGGAGAAGAGAACAAATCAGAGCCATCTAGCCTACCTTATCAACGCAGCATCACAGGGGTTAACGGAAGTGGAAATCCTTAAATTCGATGTCAGGAGTTAAAGGGCTGTGCAAACGACTCTATTGATCACCTGCAGGGGCCTCCTCTGCAGTGGTGTCTCCAGCTTTCATATTTAGGGGGGGCACATGGGAGGCCAAGGACCAAAGTAGGGGGGCAATTATAAAACGCTACCTTTACACTAATATATATATATATATATATATATATATACGTGTTACACATGCATTTTTAACTACATAATTTGTACTAAACTGGCATTGTACCAATATCTCATGATGCAGGAATGATGACAACACTGTTTTTTAAACAATAAATATTTTTATTTTCACAATAACTTGTAACATGTAACTTGAATGAACTTTAAACTTACTTTTAGAAATAAATATTTGACAAAAATAGAAAATGGACATTTAACATTGCTCTTTGGTATGGTAGCTTTAACTTGAAAGTATAAAAGTAGAGATGAAGGCTGTTCAACTCCTTTGAATTGAATTTACTCAGTAAACTGACCACATAATGGTAAACATTGTAAAGTAAAGTGCAACAACTATTTTGTACCTAAAGGTAATAATAATAATAATAATAATAATAATAATAATAATAACAACAATAAATTATATAAATAACATATCTTACTGCAACTATTAAAGTGCCACAACAAAACAAAACAACATATGTTTTAGCTGTTTTTTTTAACTATATAAATAGTTAACTTAACTTAAATTTAACTTTCAAGTATTCCTGGGTAAACAGAGATTATAGCATAACACAATTATTAAATAAGGAACCAGGTACAAGTGCAACATCATAACAAGCAACAAGAATACAGTGTTTTCCTTTTAATGTGAATGGCAATCAAATTTGTACTTAAATTTAGTCATTCACACTAATATAGTTTTAAGCGGGAGTTTACATGGATTGATGCAAACCTGCTAACTACAAGCTCCATGTCTATTTGTGATGCAAGTCTGCACTCAATTGCCAATGTGGCAAGGTCTGAAAGCCTTTCCTCAGTCATTGTTGTGCGTAGGAACGATTTTATTAATTTTAGTGCAGAAAAGCTTCTTTCACATGATGCACTGCTGACTGGCAAAACACAAGCTATTTTGCATAACCGGTAAAGCTCCAGAAATGGAACAGCGTAAGGCTCCAGAAAGTTGGAATTGTGTCCACCTTAATGGCATCCGATTACTTTTTTCTTTGTAGGGTTAGCAATGCCAAATTTTTCATATTGCATGTGTAGAATCTGGCCATTGGTAGCAATTTCTCAAAATTAAGAAATGTATCAGATCGGGGGTTCAGGGACTGTACTCCTTCCATGATCTCCAGAGAATCTTTGGAGAAGCGAGATCTGAGCTCTGAAATTATTCTGTCAAGAGCAACAAACATAAACATTTTAATGAAATCATCTTTTTTCTGCAGTTGTTGTCTATGGCCTACAGTTTCCAAAATTATGCTATTTCTTAAGCGTAAAGGAGGCCGACGATCTCGCTTCTTGGAAGGCAGTTCGGTAGAATCATCATCTGGTGCTGGTATCCCACACTTCATGCTCAGCTGAATTGTTTCTGCCCAGACACTTTCTATCGTTGCAGAATGAGGAGAAGCTTCAGGTTCACTTTCTGGATGACGCACTTCTTCAAGCTCTTGTATAACAGTGCACACAAGGAGGGCAGCTGATGCCAGGTCCAGATCTTTGGCTTGTAGCAGGTTAGAGAGAGTTCTGGTCCTTTTAAGTATGTTCTCAAAAAACACAAGTGCCAGAATGAAGCCAAAGTCAATGAACTGCCGAATGGATTTTGCCTCAACTGCTCTCTCAGTATGGTTTCCTTCTGCTAAAATATTGAGCGTTTCCAACAGAGGGTCAAGTGTTTTAAGTACAGCATTGCAGGCCGCATGTTGGCATGTCCACTTTGTGTCCCTTAGTGGCTTAAGCTGGAATGGCTGGATAGCTGGTTTGCTTGACATTTCTTGTTGCACATTACAAAACACTGAATGCACTACAGAAGTACTGCAAAACACATACAGCTTTTCTAGTTTTACAAAAAATTCAGATGCTGCCTGTACATTCTTGACCGTGTCCACAATGACCAGGTTGAGGCGGTGACTCATACAATGAATGTAAAGTGCACAAGGCACCTCTTTTTAATGCGTGCTTGCACACCATTAAGTCGGCCACTCATTACAGAGGCGCCATCATAGCCTTGCCCGACACAATCATTTTTATCAATGCCTAAAGATGCTAGGACATGGAATATATATCCTGTTAAAGATTCAGCATCAAGGCTATCTGCTCGGTAGAATTTTAAGAACCGTTCATGAACTTTCTGATCATGAAAGAATCGTACTACTACAGACAGTTGTTCCATTTTACTTAGATCTTTTGTTTCATCAGCAATAATGGAAAAGGGGCTTCTTTTAATGCTCTGTGCAATATCTTCTCTAACAAGAGCAGCCATAATTGACAAAAGTTTTGTATAGACGGATATAGATATCTTGCATTTCTTGGTCCTCTTATTTTTTCTCTTACAATGCTGTCTTTTTCAGCAATTAAATACAAGATTTCACGTACATTTCCGTGAATTATATCATCTGTGCTGCACCGATGCTCTCGCTGGGCAATTTTCGTCTTGGCTGTTAGCAATAAAATTTGCGCTATTGTTTTTATGTAATGCCTATTTTCATTGACCTCTCTTGTATGCGCTTTAGTTATCTTCTTCATGACTGATGTACATTCTTTTTGAAATCCTCCCATCTGACATAGGAATCCTTGTGTGAAGCAGACTTCTCATGCCGTAGTATTCCTTTACCAGTTTCAAGTGCATTTTTCCAGTTTTTGTACCCTACGTTGATAAATTGTACTTTTTTAACATGCCCATGAAGATATTTTGATGTTGAAAAAAAAGGGCAAGGGAAACAATATGCTGCATCCTGAGAAATTGAATACTCCAGCCATTCAAATGATTTAAACCACTGTGGTCGGAATGACCTGAAGCGTGCTCCCATTTTTGTCTGTGGATATTTTTTCAATATAAGCTGTCTTGGACCTTCTGAAGTGCATTGGCTGATATCATCTGGACCTTGTAACTTTGGTTTTTCAGTGGCAGAAGATGTTTGTGCACTCTGTTCAGCTTCAGTGATATCCTCTTCAGAATAATAATAATGCTTTGTGAACAGGTATTTCCTTCTTCAATCTGAACTGAATGTTCATCATCATTTGATACTATTTCAGCAGTGTCATCTTCATATTCAACGTCATCGTTCTCAAACTCTTCACACTCCTCAAAGGAAGAAGACGGACCAGGCTGGCTTTTTTCTTGTTGCTGCTCTTTTGCAGCATCAGCCTTCTGGGCCTTAACATTGAACAATGAATAAAATGAACGGATGTCCTTTTTGGATCCATTCAATCTAAAAAAAAAATGCATGTTGTTCTTATAGGACACTTAACTGAATAACATTCTCACCCACTTTGCTCTAACAGATCTTGTCCCTGTACCCTTATTGCTCAGACAGGAGTTGCCCCTGCACCCAAATTGCCCCAACAAGCATTTTATAAAGCATTAGCTTTCTGCAAACCAAACAGTAGAAACAAGAGTTTATTCAATTAGCAGTGAATTGCAGAAATATTGGCAAAATAGGGGCAATGAACAAAATTTCTATGTTGGTGAATGTTGCATTTTACCACTATACAAATATTTAATCTATTAACCCCACACTTATGTACAATATATATTTCTAGGTGCAATGGTGATTTCAAGGCCATTACACAGATGATAGGATATGTAGTTTATGGCTAGAGTATGACTAGAGTAAATGATTAGATTATGGCTAGAGTAAATGATTAGTCTATTCTTAATGAAAAACCAAAGCATGGCAATTAATGCAACACAACCATCTTAGCACTGCATCACCAAATGAACACCTCATCACAGATAACAAAATGCATACAGTTGCATATAACTAAGATGAATACCACATCTCCCTTAACAGGGAAGGACTGTGAAACCAAAGGGGAATAGTGTCCTGTATAACGAAATCAAGAATTGAGTTTCACAAACTCTGAACCAACATCTACGTTTCCTTTTTAATAATATATTCAGATTGAAATAAGAGTAAATAACACAATACCTTTACTTTTCCTCTCACTGATTTCTAGGCCTAGAAAGTTTTGTCCTCTGAAGTGACCACAAAATCTGGATAAATAAAAATTACAAAGTTCTATTTAACCCTACAGCAAGTAAAGTGCCAGGAAACAGATGACCAAACACATATCAGGACAGGGTCTGCCACACTGACACCCAAATACATATCCCAGGGCAGGCTCTGCTGCCACATGGACCTCCACATCAGGATGGGATAACCTACTAATATTATTAATTATATACTACTACTAGTATAAAAATGCTTTCCACATTGCTCTGTTGTTTGTGTGTATTGCCCCATGTGTATTTGTGCCCCCCCAGCCACCCTCCTTTGTGCATTTTTGCTATACACCCTTGTGTATTGATTTATTTGATGCCCCCAGCCAGCCCCCCTCCCTTGTGTATTGATTTATTTGATGCCCCCAGCCAGCCCCCCTCCCTTGTGTATTGATTTATTTGATGCCACCAGCCAGCCCCCCTCCCTTGTGTATTGATTTATTTGATGCCCCCAGCCAGCCCCACTCCCTTGTGTATTGATTTATTTGATGCCCCCAGCCTGCCCCCCTCCCTTGTGTATTGATGCACCAACCCCTTGTAATGGTTATTATAATGGCTCCCATACAAATGTGTATTAACCCCCCCCTTATGTGTAATTATGTCCTCAGCCTGCCAGCCACCATCTTTTTGTATTTAATCCCCCCCCCTTGTTAATGTCCCTCCTTCAGTGAAGCTTTTGTTAATGTGCCTCCTCCAGTGAGATCTGGTGTACTTACTCTAGTGCATTACTCCTTAAATTTCACGTGCAGAACTGTAGGTATAAGTTAGTACTCTTAGAGCAAATAACACAAATCTTAAATAACGGCATTTTTAACAAAATACCCAAACGTATTTAATGGGGGTTCTCCTTCCAAATTAAAATGACATTTGAAGACCCTTATGCTTAGCAACTCAACTATTTTTTTTCAATTAAATAATTACTTTTTTGAAGGTCTTCGTTTTTCCGCCTTAACACTGCTGCTCTTGCTCTTCTACCGCGTGCTCCCTGTCACAGAGCATCTGTTCCGTAAGTGCCCGCCCCCTTGAGCGTCACGGTGCATCTTCAAAGGGGCGGGGCAAAGAGCCTCAGTGATCGGCATGCCGGCAAGTCATTAAGCGGCCGGCGGCTGACAGTTTCAAAGCGTCTGTAAAACCGCTTCGGTTTTACAGCCGCTTTGAAACTGTCAGCCGCATTGGCTGCAATTTCAGCTCAATGTGCCAGCACACCGGGAAATGTCATGGTGGTATAGCGTTTCAATTGGGGGGGGCACACTGGGGGGCACAGCATAATGTAGGGGGGGCCATGGCCCCCTCTGGCCTCCCCCCTGCCGACGCCACTGCTCCTCTGGCATCAACCAATTAGTTGATGCCATAGGAAGCCCCTGCAGGCGACGAATAGGCTCACTCGCACGGCCCTTTAACTCCTGATAGCGCAACTTGGCCTCGGGAGACGTCTCCCCGCTCCAAGAGTTAAAGGTCCGTACGAGCGACTCTATTGTTCGTTCGTACAGACCTTTAACTCTTGGAGCCAAGTTGCGGCACCAGGATTTTAAAAGTCTGTACGAGCGACTCTATTGGTCGCCGGCAGGAAGCTCATCTGCCATCAACCAATGGCAGATGAGCTCCCTGCAGGAGACCAAAAGAGTCGATCGTACAGACCTTTAACTCTTGGAGCAGGGAGACCAATGGTCTCCCCAGGCCAAGTTCCGCATCAGGAGTTAAAGGGCCATGAGACTGACTCTTTTGGTCGCCTGCAGGGACCCTGCCAGCGACAAATAGAGTCATTCTTATGGCATTTTAACCCCTGATGGTGAACCTACGGATTTTCACTTCTGTTAACCCCTGCGATGCTGCATAGATAACGGGAGCGGAAATCCGTAGGTTCACCATCAGGAGTTAACTCTTGTAGAGGGGAGACAGGACAGGAGTTAAAGGGACGTGCAAGCGACTCGATTGGTCGCCTGCAGGGGCCTCCTCTGGCATCATCTAGAAAGAAGACAGCAGATTAAGGTTTGAAGATAGACCAGAGAAGTGAGGGAAGATATAAGATGAAGAATAAAGTTGACAGAAGCCGAAGCGGTCGCAGAGAAGGTAGGGAACCACTTAAAGAGTATGAGCAAGTGATCGAGAATAAGTGTGTGAGAGAGTGAGTGTGAGTGAATGTGCTTTTTGCTTAGTTTTCGGGGCTTTGTACATATCGCACAATTTACCAAATTCTGTAAATATGCAATTCCAATATATATATACTGTATACCCATTTTTTATTCATGATGAGGCATGGAAAACTTTCAGAAATGAAAATATGGATAGGTGAGGCTCTAAGTAAAACCAAAGAAAATAATTTTTTTTTACATGATACCGTGAGTTTGTCGAAATCATACTGATTAAAAATTATGGGAAAAAAATCTAAGGTCGTTCGATTGAAGTTTATGGAATTTGGATCACCAATGAAGCGCATTAAACATGGTTGAAGTATTGCAGGCAGTGCAGAACATGCGTATTAAGCTAACAGTAGTTAACTTCATTTAAGAAAATAAGTACATTTTTGAATTATGTTATATGACCTTGGCACATCTCCTTGTGTTATATTATAGAGTATGGTGGAAGATTTCACCTATGAATAATGACAGTGCCAGCTCATTATGGATTTTTAGCTGACTTGGAAGACTCATCTGATTTGAAAAATATTTTCACCTAATAAAGCTAATAATATGCTGGTAGCATTTTCCCAAGGATTAAAATATGGAAACTCTACTGCAATGAGTCAGCTTCATAGGTAACAATCTATCATAAAGTAAAAGAGAAAATGAGGTGCTTTGTTTCGTCTAATGTTTCATCTGGTCATTCAACCTTAATTCTATGTGATCATTTAAAATTGCAATTACATTCCTCATAATTGCACCAGATGAGACAAAATGTATAATAATTAGAATATAGAATAGGCAAATGTGTTCTGGATTCTGTCTCCATATTAATATAGAAACATAGAATTTGACAGCAGATAAGAACCATTCAGCCCATCCAGTCTGATGTAAGGGTTTCAAACCCCTATCAGTCCTTGATCTGGTCCCATAGTCAGGGTAGATATATGTCTATTAAATTCCCTCACTATATTATCCTCCACCACTTTTGCTGGGAGACTGTTCCATTTATCTACTACCCTCACAAGAAAGAAGAACGTCCTTACATTACCTCTAAGCCTCTGACCATCTAGTCTTAGACTTCTTCTTCTGACATTGCTCTTCCTTTCAAATATGCTTGCCTCCTACACGTTGTTAAAGTATTAAAATGTTTCTGTTGCATTTCTCTTCTTTCCTCCAGGCTATACATATTTAGATCTTTTCAGATAATTTCTATCTTGCAAACCACTTACCACTTTTTTAGCCCTCCTCTGAACTCTCCAATGTGTCAATATCCTTCTGGAGATGGAGTCTCCATTATGACTGACTGTCACGACCGAGGTACGGGCTGTGGATCCGCGCTGCAGAAAAGGCGCCTCCTAGTGGAGTGAGGACGCTCAGCCACCAGGGCAATGGAGATGCGGGCCGTTCACCCTAGAGAGCAACGTAGAAGGTGCAATAACTCAGGAACATAAAATAAAAAAATAATAATTATAGTATCCGAGGGATCAGGCAATAGAGTAGTCGGGGTCACAAGCAAAGGTCAGGGCAGGCAGCAAAACAGCGTAGGTCAGGATCAAGCAGGAGTCAATACCGGAAAGATAAAGCAGGTTACAAACGCTAGTGAAGGCAAAAAGGCACTATCACAGGCAAGGGTGTAGTGCCAAATGAGGGTTTAAATATCCCTCCAACAATACAGATCCTCCTGCCCTCCTAATTAGGGGGAGGAGGAAAAATGATAAATGTCACTTTAAGAGTGAACGGCTCTTACGACGTAGAGGCGCTCGCGCCCCGTCAAGATGCCTTGATCTCGCCCGGACGCGCGTCTCGAAGGAGGACGGACCCGGCGGCAGCTCACCGCAACGGAACGAGCAGGGAGCCGAACGCGCGGGCTGCGTCTCGGCGTCCCTGCTGGCAGCGACGCAACGGAGGAGGTAACACTGACAGAACAGTGTCTCTAATGTAAGCCTTTAGATTTTTAGGTCACAAGTGCATTAATTGAAATTTATCAACATTAAACTGCAACTGCGACACTTGCAACCATTCTTCTACTTTAATTAACCCCTTAAGGACCAGGCTGTTTTATTTTTTGTACCCTTTGAAACTGAGCATGTTTTAGCATTTTTGCAGTGCGTGTGTTAAGCTGTAATTCTCTTCTCTCTCTATTGTTTTTTTTCAGAATAAGAAGGACTTTCTTCAGATATCATTTTTGGTGAAAAATTTAAAAATCTAAAAAAGCTAATGAAAATAAATGTTAAATAGATTCTACTATTTGTCCAGAGTTTCCAAATATCCAGTGTTTTTATGTTTTAGGGTAATAAGTACCAGTATCGTTTTGCTGTTTCAAAACATTTTTTTCAGACTCTGGTAATCATGTCCCCATGTCCTATTTGGGACATCTTTGCAGTTGGCTAATACAATTTAGCCCCATCAAACCATTTATTTTTGAAAACTAGATAACCCAAGTTAATTTAAATGCTGGTATTTTAACACTTTCCATAATTCTACTACCAGCCTTGGTCAAAACTATGTGGTAGTAATGTATTTGTGTTTTTTTCACACAAATTGTAATTCAGGCATAAATTTACAGCTGGTATATGTCAATGTCAAACAACACCACAATATGTGTTCAGCAATATCTTCTGAGTACAGAGATGCCACCCATGCATGGCTAAAAGGCCCCATTAGGGAGGTGAGCCTTTTTTATTGTTATTTTGACATCTGCTCAGCCTGTGCCCATGTCCTATTTAGAACATCTCTGAATATAGCCAATTTAATTTGCCTCTTCAAACCATACATTTTTTAAACAAGACACCCCATGGGTATTTCAAACGCTAGTATTTTAACTCTTTCCATGCCAGGACTTTTGGGAAGATACAGCACTAATTTTAGTACCTGCGCATAAAAATTAATATTTTTTGGAGATTGTTTTACATGTTTTTGGAAATGGGTGGTTCCCACATTTATTGATGACCACTGGAGCCCAAACAATCTCCTACAGTGATATCGGAAATCAAATCTCCGTTAAATATTAAAATTCAGCACAGCCTCCTTCCTTATTGTAAACTTAAAAGGGGTAGGATAAAAGCGCTAAAAGCAACAACAACCAAAAAAAAATAAAAAAAAAATAGGTCCTTTTTAACACTCTGAGGAAGCCTGTGCTAGGCGAAACGCGTTTGTGTATTATTTTATATTAACCCTTTGTTGGTTTTTATTGTTTTTTATTACCAAAAGTTTAAAATAAATAAGTTTTTTTAAAAACTTTTTTATCTTGCTCCTGGACCTTTTTTAATTTATAAGACAAAATACCTTGTCAACCACCACTATATCCTTGGTGGGGATTTTACCACCTATGCGCTGAGGAGTAAGCAATTCTATCATTGCTCACCAAAAAGGAACTGTGGACACTCCATACTGCTTCAAAGGCTGAGGCTAAAGATATTCCAAGGCAAGGACTATACCACCTAAATGCACATCTTGAGGCTAACTGAAGAAGCCCATATAACATAGTGCTGCCAAAGAAATCTTTAAGGTGAGGATTATATCGCCCAAGCGTATACTTTGGGGCTAACTGAAGAAGCCCCCACCAAATGTGAGTAGCCCTTTGTGGCCTTCATTTCAAACAAAAATAAGCTTTGAGACATATTGCACTATTGTATTTTTCTTTCTTTTATATATTTCATATATATCCGTGAGAGCGCAGCCACTAACCCCCTTGTGAACTACTCCTTCTTTATTGTGTCCTCTACCAATTGCCTAAGACACAGTCCCTGTAAGGAATTTAGGATGCCTCTACTCCTGGCTGACCTCATTGTTTGATTTTTCCAATCTACATCAGGGAGATAACAATGAAAACCTCACCTTTCATTTACATCGTAGTCATTTCTTCAACTAGCAGATGGTTGAGCTTCTCGGTGTGCCCAGGGGGTATATTTATCACACCAATGTGAACAACCACTTTGTTACTAAGTTCTATAGTATAACATGTATCCTGGTATGTATTTTGGTATGGCAACATCATTTGCTCACTGTACTAGATCTCAGTAACTGTCACTAAATTCACATTATCACTTGTTACCAATGCAGGGATCTTTTTTCCCTAAACTCTTTTTTGTACACATCACTACCATGCTGCTATTTTTCAAACTACGTGTCACAACATGTTGTGATTTAGTTTTTTCCATATCTATTGTGATCCCTCCATTCCTTTTCCAAATTCACAAAGCTAAACCCTGCCTTGTATATTTAAAGAAGAAACCTTTGGATGGTGGTTTACAATTCATCAACATGAGCTGTGATCAATGTAATGGTAAATGTGTTGGAATAATAGTATCCAAACTGGATATCATTTTAGCCATTCAGGAAGAAAATTAAATATTGTTAGACCTTCATTTGGTATAAACACTGATATTATCAAATGATTTTGTAACAATTCTAATTCAATTAAATAAAGAATCTTAACCCGGTGCAAAATAAAGAAGAACTCACCAAGATTAAAAAGATAGTGTTGAGTAATAATATTAGACTTGAGTAAAGGGCTTTATTGATACAAATACATTGAGAGATATTAAATAATATAAATAGACCGGTACATCATTGAAGTGCAACTCCATACAAAATAGGATCAACTGTCCAATGAGACATGTGTATTTTGCTTTCTGGTTTTGTCAATGATTTCACACCAGTGAAACATACGTTGGGTGCAAAATCTTTCCTACATGCTCCACTTAAATATTTTTCCCAAAGAGTAATTAACTTTTATTATTTACTGATGTAGAAAACAGAGGACTCTAGAGCATGTTAAAGGCTGTATCTAAACCAGTGGGCATATAAAAACGAGGGAGCCATTGTAACCATTGGTAATAAATCACAAATTGATGTACCTTGTGTTTTTGTGTGCATGTCTTAGACATGTCCATATTGACATAAACATATTTTATTTTGCTTTCGGTGAATAATATATGCAGAAATATAAAAGTGTATAGAAAGCCTGAATGCAATTTTACAGTATACAAATAGCTAACATTTACTTTCCATATGTATGTTATGATTTCTACCATGTAAACATCAAATTGTGATTATTTAGACTGAGATTATAAGGTATTTTAGGTTCAAACTAAAATTTCCATGATAATTTGGCTTCTTTATGGCGTAAAATGACTTCAATCTAGCCATATACTGTATATATATTTTCATATGAGTCTACTACATGGATCAGTTACCCTTTCTGTAATAATATTGTCTTACACTCTTGTGTATCCTTTATCCAGGATAGTTATAGTCAGCATGTTCAGCTCAGAGCATTTAGTCTAGCCAAATGCAATATGCTTAGATCCCATTATTGTACAAATATAGTTTATTTCCTGCCTATAGAATATGGGTGGCAGGGATGATATGTTAAAGCTCTTCTTAAAATTAAAGTGATGCTATTAATGGTTTCTATATTAATTTATGAAAGCTACATATTTATGGTCATGTAGTGTGTGGCCGAACATATCCAACCGCTGGCTTGGCTGCATGCCGTAGCACTAGATCTGCAGCTGGTGAGGCAGATCTGGTAAGTGTGTGGCTTTGTCGGCTAGCATCCCATTTGATGGCCGGTATAGGCCTGTATGTATATTAATATTTCAATACATTAAATACTGTATATATATTTTGAGAGAAAGAGAAAAAAGTCGTCAATTTTTTTTTTACAAAGAGATAATCCATTTCAAATTTCTGATGGGCCAATGCCCCACGGTGCCTCCCACTTACCTTTATTATTATGCTTAATTTGGCTGATCCTGTGGCTACTGAATACAGCTTTTCTCTATATCTCTTTCTCATCCTCTGGGATTTATTCACTAAACTGATTTTGTAGGTGGGTTGCAGTGGGTTGAAACATTTCAAGTCACCAATTTCATTACATGTTATTGAGATAGCCCAAGTTAGTTTAGTGTAATTTTACATTATACAAGGCCTCCTCAGCTCTTCTTGCAAGGAAGACTTCTGAATGCCTAATGAATTTAGCATCTTACCTAAAAGCTCAATTAATATAACATCTGAAATGGGCAGAACATAGAACTTTTTACGTCCCTGGAACTCTTGCCTGAAAAACAATTTTCCTGATGACATATACAGCATGAGCATCAAGAAATGTTGCCTTCGACGAGAAATCAGCTCACTATTTGCACTTGTCAAGTCCTCCTTAAGGGTTACTGTGGAAGTGAGTAAAAAAGCGTGCCTTTTGTGGTAACTTCCAGGGGACCTTTTTCTATTTTTCTACAAAATAAACTCCTTGTGTGTGTCTCTCTACATATCTCATTCTCTCACATTTTCAAATATTAATTATTCTCTTTTCATTTACACTGCCGCCTCCTACCTGCTTTTGTGCCTCTCACTTTCTAGAACTCTATCGTTTACTCTATCTGACCCCGTCTAAGTCTATCTTGCTTTGTTTATATAGACTGTCTGTAGATCTCTCGTTTAGTTATCCGTTGCCAGTCTCCCATGTTCTCTCCTTGCTAATACTTTACACCTGTAATTCTATTTCCTGCGAGTGTTAGTGTGTGTTACTCAGGACCCAATCTGTGCCATATAATGGGTGTTTGTATTGGAGACACCATGCTGAATTCCCAGCTGCAGATGTGATTAAGTTACACATAACTTTGCTTTTCTTAATACATATACTGCATATGCCACCCAAAGCATTGCCCTGAAGTGTTTTTGGCTTTAGTATATATTTAAACTATTTTTCACCAGCTGGTATAGAAAGAACTGGTCTAAATGTTGGCTGTAAGCTCCATTAAGTCATTGACCCTTGGGGATATTTATTGTTGGCTTTATATGTGTACCCATATCGTTTTATATACAACATCTTACTTTAGAAATCTAAGGAGGAAAACTCAGAATAGTTACAATAATATTTACACGGCTGATTAATTTATCAAATAATTTAAACACATATGGAGTTAACTGTTTCTGACAAGATTATTAATGGTAACAAAGCTTAAAGACCACACAGACAGATTTGACATGCACATAAAACCTTTCAAAACCTGCAGCCATTAGATGTGCAGAAGACCACTATACGTGGTATTTACAATTTGATGCCAAATTATATAAATAATTCTCATTTTTTATTGCAAATGTTCAAAAGCTTTATATTGAGTTATAAAAAAAATCCATGGGAAATAAGGGACATGTTAGAAAATGTAAATACAAAATACACTAAAGTAAATATCGACTTAGACAAGGAAAGATAAAATATGTTTTTGTTTAATTTATTTGACAAGCAACACCATATATTTCCTTATGATATATATATATTGAATTAGTGATAGCATAGCTTCAGAATGAATTTTGTGTTGCATAAAATTTTAATGCATGCTAAAATATACATATTAATTGAATGCAATATCAGGTGACCACAAGATCAACTGAAGATCGTTTGTAATGTGGTGCTTAATTAATTAAAACTTAAGTTTATGATGATTGAAAGTTTTTAAAATGATTATACTAAACATCAATTATTAATATACGTGTGCATTCTGGTTCGTACAAACTTGTTTTTAAACAAAAAAGTGACTGGTACATTCGTACGAATTCGGATAACTAGGGCAATTCCAGAGAAAACTCCCGAAAACGAGGTGAAAAAGTGGCAAAATTAGGATTTGCCCATTTGTTGCCAAATGTAGCCACCACAATTTCAAGCCCTTTTGGAGCTTCTAGATGAGGTAAAGTGGGAAGGAGCTGTGTATGAGAGGGTACATATCAATGACTGATAGGTAGAAGTAGCCAAAAAACTAGACGTGGCAATTTTGATGGTTATGGCTGTGACTGATGGGTCCAACAACCTGTGGGAGTTTCAGCATTTACAAGGGGAAGGGACAAGCATTAGATATATAAGTGTGTTGATGCCGTTTTATCTTGTCACCAGCAGCAGTTACAGAGTCATAAGAGTTGGAGTGTGAGATAGTGACAGCTTAGCAGAGGTTGAGATTGATGCTCATTACTCATATACAATACAAAATGTACTGGTGTGGGGGGGATTGGAGAAGCTTTAGTGTAATACGGTAGTGGATGTATATAATTTGCAGATACCACTTACTGCATATACTTCCTATACTTGAGGGGCCCTTGTGGCAATTTTGCCCCAGGGTCCCATCTGATTTTGATACCCTCCTGATTCAATGCCTATAATTTCATCCTACATCATGACATATGGAAATATACTATATATTGTTGCGTTTGCGGAATGAGGATGAATTCAATCATTTTTAAACACTACTGAAAACAGGCTCCACCTAGCATATCTGCAAATGCATTTCTCATGCAATCAGTTAGCTGAGAAAAATGAAAACTACTAAAACAGTAGGTGCTAAGACTTAGGTAGTTTATGTTACAGCTGCAATACGCTTAACAGCGGTCTATGATTACTTGTAAATGAAACATCGCAGATACTTCAATTATTCCTGAAAACAATAAAAAAAACAACATAGACTTAAAATTTTTATTGTAAATGGTTCCTGTATTTTTTTTAGACACAAAACAAAAGAGACATGTATTCAGTGATTCATAGCGGGGAAACATATGATCCAAACACTATCACAAAGTTTGTTTAAATTATTCCAATACAGGACTTTTCAAAAACTTACATTATTTGAATCATACGTCATGCATGTACCAACTAGTGCAAAAAAAGGGAAATAAAACAAGGTGGGCTGTTCGGTATATCCTTAGTTTGGTAATATATGGCCAATCACAGAAATTATATTCTATAGCTGGGTTGACAGAAATATGCTAAAATAGATGAAATTATAGAATATGCCAACATGCCAGTCTATTAGTAAAGTAACATGAATTACACTCTATAATGTCATTTGATGAGGACAATTTCACTAATGCAATTGAAAAAATATCAGTATCTTCAATTTCAAGGAGAGACAGCTTCAACCAAAAGATTCCATAGTTCACATCCTTAATCTGTCAGCATACAGTATGTTCCCTCAACCACTGGCTATTTCTAATCATGTCGATTCTTCACTCTTTAGCCATTCATCAGAGGCCCCTAAAGCTTATGTACGTACCTGGGAACTTCTCATGGGAAGCTGCTACCCGAAGCTCATTGGGAGGGTGGCTTCTTTGAGGAGCAGGTCTAGTTATGTATATGTATGGGGCTATTCATAGACAGCATTACCTATTCCCTGATTCAGTTAAACCTGGAGAAATAAAAGACTCCATCCTCTTGTAGGAAAATTTGTTAATTCTAATGTTGCATACAATATTTTCACAAAATACAGATAACTATAATATATGGCTGTGGGAAATTATGGGGCACAAATTCTAGAATTTGTTTAAGTATACACTCATAACTGCATTCCAATTGCAGGCAGACAAATTAAAGTAATTGGATAATCACCTAATTAGCACAATCAGCAATAACTTTAAGAAATAAAAATAATTCATCCTTTTCTACTTCTTCTGTCCTCCTGACATGCTGGGCCTTTTCAGTGAGCACTGCAGTAGACGTCCAAGTCACACTGTGGGTATCCATGATGATAAATCCATACCTAAGGGAAACCGTAGTGTAACCATATGCTTAGATGATGAGGACTGTCATTGCTGTAGGGACGCTGACATTTTTTTTTTTCTGAGGTCTATGAACAAAATATAGTAATGGAAATTTTAGTACTTTTATTGTATGAGATAATTTTCAATAAATTCAGTTCAACCCCCCACCATATGCAAAGCCAGATTTTTCACTGAAGCCATGTATTTAGGGGGAGCTAGTTAAGAATAGCCAAATGCCTTTCCCTAATCAAACCTTGGAGCACTCTCAACTTTCTAATGTATACTTATGACTTATACTCCCATGCTGAAAGGTGCAGTACAGATCAAACAATAAAGATGCTAGTGTTTATGTTACAAGTATTTCTATATAAAATGACATTTTACTGAAAATAGCACCCTTTTGTTACATGTTGGTTTTTTTTGCTATTGTCTGATATATTTGATACACTTTGGGCATCATATAACTGAAATCACTTTAATAATATTTTAATATAAATGTAAGATAAATTGTGTGGCATCTTGCAAATTGATTGATCATATTAGAACAAGAGAATGATTTTTTCAGCCGAAGACAACAATTCATTATACTTCTCACGCTGTGGTCAATAGTTTCATTACTTTTGTCCGCTAATCAGGTGTTCTGACATCCATAGTTTGATTTTCAACAACCAATTAACAGAGAAAGTAGCATTTCTGGCTGAAAAACACTAGCAACACTCAACAAAGTATACCATCATTCAAAATATCACATAGAAACATCTGCAGTGCTGACTGGATCCTGTCTTTCGAGTTTTAAACTTTAGGTAACATTCAAGTAGTGCTTTTTCAAGACTAGGCAATGACAATTTACCAATCCCTCAACCAATTTACAGATTATTAGGGCAAAAGCAGAACAATAACATTACATTCAGATTATTTGTTCTATGGCACCCATAATAAAAATAACAATATGTACAATAGTTATGAAACAAGTAGAAGGCAATGACTACGCCATTCTACATATGGGTTTTTGCTGCAAGCTTTTTAAAAGTTCAGTACCAAAATGGCAAAGGCAGCTTTTCATACAATTAGCGAGGATCACTGAGAATTGGCGAACAGAATATATTATCCAGATGAAAATATGGTACATATATTGGAATGAACAAAAAACATTGATACTGAAGACATTATTTAAGGTTAGGATTAAAAAGTTCCTGGTTAACTGTTTAAAATGCTTGTGGAAATTCAAGCATGCTGACATGACACTAAATACTAGACTTGGGCACCAGGGGGCTCTTCGTGTTCGTCTTCGTGCTCGTCTTCGGGGGGAAAAAAACCTTTGTATTCCGCGAATATTCGCCCGTTCCTGTCTTCTCTTCGGGCGAATATTCGCGGACATTCTTCGTGCTCGTTTGATCTTCGTTTCCTTCCCGGTTGCCTAGCAGGGGTTAATACGGGGTTAACAACACATCGGAGCAGCAGCAGCTGCCGTGAAGGAACGTGTGTGCAACTCTATTGGTCGTTTCGGCAGGGGGCTGGTCTGGCATCAACAAGTGAATTGCAGAACGCACTTCATTCGTTGATGGCAGGCCAGCCCCCTGCCGAAACGACCAATAGAGTTGCACACACGTACTGAGGTGTACTGTACACAAAATGACCTAGAGACAAATGCTCCAAGGAACTTGGCCTCCGTTTATCATACACAATCACACATCCATAGATTTTAATAAAAGAATAGGGATTATTTTACATTTTTAAATTGATTTTGGACCACTTGTAATACATGCCTAACATTTGCTACCTATTCACAATGGCATACTTTGCAACAACCCAACTTTTACTGGACAGGACTGGAAAAAAGCAGGTGTGTTGGCAGGTATGCGGATGGAAAAATATTGGACAAGAACTAAAAAATAGCTTAGGGTTAATGTACGGTTATGTTTAAGATTAGTAGCAGTGCACTGGTTTGGTTAAAGATGTATTATCTCTAAATAATAATTTAATTTTAATGGGTTTTAAAAAAAAAATTAGGGGTTTATTTAAATGTATTTTAAAGTTAGATTTATTATTTACTACTTTATTATATTTATTTAATGTTTATACTAGTGCTACCTACCGAGCTATAACTACCAACGTGTATTTGCATACCTAGATAGCTAAATTAGATGGGACAGGACTGGAAAAAAGCAGGACTGTCCCTGAAAAAGTTGGGTCTGTTGGCAGATATGTAGATGGAAAAATGTTATAGTATGAAGTGTGAGTTATAGCGTTAATGCTAGTGAGTTTGTACGTGTATGTGTTATGTGTGTTATGTGTTGTCACTGTGTGTTATATGTGTTGTGTGTTATGTGTTATTTGTGTTATTTGTGTTATTGTGTGTGTTATGTTTGGTTGGTTGGTTGTGTATCAGAAGGAAAATAATGAAATGGAAATGGAAAAGGAAATGGAAAAGGCGAATGAGTGGGCAATTGGCGACCCACTCACCTGTTTCACCCCAGAGCAAAGCATCCAAACACTGTCAGTCCTAGACGTTTGGCAGCGGACTTCCAGAGCTCAGACACAAGGCCCTAGCGTAAGCTGGCCACTCCGGCGGAGGTAGCAGG
Organism: Sceloporus occidentalis; assembly: GCA_023333645.1. Lineage (NCBI taxonomy): Eukaryota > Metazoa > Chordata > Lepidosauria > Squamata > Phrynosomatidae > Sceloporus > Sceloporus occidentalis. Next base: position 7,312,310 of record JALMGF010000046.1, read on the forward strand.
CGTTGCCACACCGCAAACAGACGCAGCCAGGGGGGAGAAACTGCCCTTACCATTAGGGACATTTTGGGCATGACTCTAGCCAGGAAGCGAACTGGCACAGAAGAGATGCTGGCACCACCACAACCACCACCAGCAGCAGCAGCATTGAAAAATGGGAAAGGCGAATGAGTGGGCAATTGGCGACCCACTCACCTGTTTCACCCCAGGGCAAAGCACCCAAACACTGTCAGTCTTAGACGTTTGGCAGCAGACTTCCAGAGCTCAGACACTAGGCCCTAGCGTAAGCTGGCCACTCCGGCGGAGGTAGCAGGCGTTGCCACACCGCAGACAGAGGCAGCCAGGGGGGAGAAACTGCCCTTACCGTTAGGGACATTTTGGGCATGACACTAGCCAGGAAGCAAACTGGCACGGAAGAGATGCTGGCACCACCACCACCAGCAGCAGCAGTGAAAAATGGGAAAGGCGAATGAGTGGGCAATTGGCGACCCACTCACCTGTTTCACCCCAGGGCAAAGCACCCAAACACTGTCAGTCTTAGACGTTTGGCAGCAGACTTCCAGAGCTCAGACACTAGGCCCTAGCGTAAGCTGGCCACTCTGGCGGAGGTAGCAGGCGCTGCCACACCGCAGACAGAGGCAGCCAGGGGGGAGAAACTGCCCTTACCGTTAGGGACATTTTGGGCATGACTCTAGCCAGGAAGCAAACTGGCACGGAAGAGATGCTGGCACCACCACCACAACCACCACCAGCAGCAGCATTGAAAAATGGGAAAGGCGAATGAGTGGGCAATTGGCGACCCACTCACCTGTTTCACCCCAGGGCAAAGCACCCAAACACTGTCAGTCTTAGACGTTTGGCAGCAGACTTCCAGAGCTTAGACACTAGGCCCTAGCGTAAGCTGGCCACTCCGGCGGAGGTAGCAGGCGTTGCCACACCGCAGACAGAGGCAGCCAGGGGGGAGAAACTGCCCTTACCGTTAGGGACATTTTGGGCATGACTCTAGCCAGGAAGCAAACTGGCACGGAAGAGATGCTGGCACCACCACCACAACCACCACCAGCAGCAGCAGTGAAAAATGGGAAAGGCGAATGAGTGGGCAATTGGCGACCCACTCACCTGTTTCACCCCAGGGCAAAGCACCCAAACACTGTCAGTCTTAGACGTTTGGCAGCAGACTTCCAGAGCTCAGACACTAGGTCCTAGCGTAAGCTGGCCACTCCGGCGGAGGTAGCAGGCATTGCCACACCGCAAACAGACGCAGCCAGGGGGGAGAAACTGCCCTTACCATTAGGGACATTTTGGGCATGACTCTAGCCAGGAAGCGAACTGGCACAGAAGAGATGCTGGCACCACCACAACCACCACCACAACCACCACCAGCAGCAGCATTGAAAAATGGGAAAGGCGAATGAGTGGGCAATTGGCGACCCACTCACCTGTTTCACCCCAGGGCAAAGCACCCAAACACTGTCAGTCTTAGATGTTTGGCAGCAGACTTCCAGAGCTCAGACACTAGGCCCTAGCGTAAGCTGGCTACACTGGCGGAGGTAGCATGCGTTGCCACACCGCAGCAAGTGCAACCAGGGGGGAGAAACTGCCCTTACCATTAGGGACATTTGAGGCATGACACCAGCCAGGAAGCGAACTGGCATTGAAGAGACGCTGGCACCACCAGCAGCAGCAGCAGAATTGGGAAAGGCGAATGAGTGGGCAATTGGCGACCCACTCACCTGTTTCACCCCAGGGCAAAGCATCCAAACACTGTCAGTCCTTGGCGTTTGGGAGCGGACTTCCAGAACTCAGACACAAGGCCCTAGCGTAAGCTGGCTACACCGGCGGAGGTAGCAGGCGTTGCCACACCGCAAACAGACGCAGCCAGGGGGGAGAAACTACCCTCTCCATTAGGGACATTTAAGGCATGACACTAGCCAGGAAGCGAACTGGCAGAGAAGAGACGCTGGCACCACCACCACCAGCAGCAGCAGCATTGGGAAAGGCGAATGAGTGGGCAATTGGCGACCCGCTCACCTGTTTCACCCCAGGGCAAAGCATCCAAAGACTGTCAGTCCTTGGCGTTTGGGAGCGGACTTCCAGAACTCAGACACAAGGCCCTAGCGTAAGCTGGCTACACCGGCGGAGGTAGCAGGCGTTGCCACACCGCAAACAGACGCAGCCAGGAGGGAGAAACTACCCTCTCCATTAGGGACATTTAAGGCATGACACTAGCCAGGAAGCGAACTGGCAGAGAAGAGACGCTGGCACCACCACCACCAGCAGCAGCAGCATTGGGAAAGGCGAATGAGTTGGCAATTGGCGACCCGCTCACCTGTTTCACCCCAGGGCAAAGCATCCAAAGACTTTCAGTCCTTGGCGTTTGGGAGCGGACTTCCAGAACTCAGACACAAGGCCCTAGCGTAAGCTGGCTACACTGGCGGAGGTAGCAGGCGTTGCCACACCGCAGCAAGTGCAACCAGGGGGGAGAAACTGCCCTTACCATTAGGGACATTTGAGGCATGACACTAGCCAGGAAGCGAACTGGCAGAGAAGAGACGCTGGCACCACCACCACCAGCAGCAGTAGCAGCATTGGGAAAGGCAAATGAGTGGGCAATTGGCGACCCGCTCACCTGTTTCACCCCAGGGCAAAGCATCCAAAGACTGTCAGTCCTTGGCGTTTAGGAGCGGACTTCCAGAACTCAGACACTAGGCCCTAGCGTAAATTGGCTACACTGGCGGAGGTAGCAGGCATTGCCACACCGCAGCAAGTGCAACCAGGGGGAGAAACTACCCTCTCCATTAGGGACATTTGAGGCATGATTTCAGCCAGGAAGCGAACTGGCAAAAGATACTGGCACCACCACCAGCAGCAGCATTGGAAACGGAAAAAGGTGAATTAGTGGGCAATTGACGACCCGCTCACCTGTTTCACCCCAGGGCAAAGCATGAAAGTCTGTCAGTCCATGGCGTTTGGGAGCGGACTTCCAGAACTCAGACACTAGGCCCTAGCGTAAATTGGCTACACCGGCGGAGGTAGCAGACGTTGCCACACCACAAACACGTGCAACCAGGGGGAGAAACTACCTTAAACATTACAGAGAAAAAAAATTAACTTTCCAAGCTAAGAGCTGGGTAACCCAACTTGGGCAGATTGAATTTAAGAAAGGCAATCTGCTCCATCAGGTGAGGTGCCATGCGTGAGCGCTGTGGACTCAGTATGTTTCCAGTCATAGAAAACACGCGCTCACTTTGAACAGTGGTTGGCGGACATGATAGTAGCTGCTGCGCAACCCATGAGAGTGCAGGCCACACACTCTTCTTTTCATCCCAGTAGCTAAGAGGATCAACATTAGGCGCAGAAGGAACTTCACAGAGGTAAAGTTTGACCATTTCAGCAGCACTACTCTCCTTTCTGCTGCTAGCTCTGTCAGATGGTCCAACTATACTCCCAAGTGCCTCTTCCCAAAACGCAGCTGCTCCACTCAGCTGTGTTGTGCTGCTTGTGGCACTGCTGCTGATGCTGCTGCTAGGAGTAGCAGACCACATCATCTCTTCCTCCTCCTGCACCTCTCCCTCCTCGGACAGCATTCCCATTTTACGTTGCCAGTCACGCACCTTGTTGACCAATTGCTCCCGGTAGCTACTGAGAACATTAAATTTCAAAGCTAGCTTTCCCTTAATTCTTGGAGTGCAAAGGCACGCTAGCATCATTTCGGGACTCTCTTCCATTCGTTTGCGAAGGTGTACTTTTAGCAGATCCTTCAGCTTCCTGGCTATGGCTGCTACGTCAGGATGTAGAGTGCCACCTTGAACAGCCTCACGGTTTCCAAAGAACACATCCATCTTGCTGCCTAGATGGGAGAACACTGGGATTACCTGGGCCAGACTGGCAGTGGTTGAGCTTAAATTTTCTGTGGCATCCCTGAATGGTTTAAGGACTGCCACTAGCTGGGCGATCACTGTCCAATCCTCCCTATTCAATGGAGAGGTAATCCCAATATTGTGCTCTGAGGCAAGATTATGGATTGCCCTCTGCTGCTCCAAAATCCTCTCCAGCATGTCTAACGTGGAGTTCCACCGTGTACTGACATCCTGGCGTAGGCAGTGTATGGGAAGACCTGACCTCTCTTGCTCTTCCCTCAAAAGTTGGCTAGCCTTAACACTATGGTGAAAGTGCCCAGCGATCTTTCTGCAGCGGGACAGAACTACTGCTGCCACATTAGTTCCTTCTGACATTGCTGCCTTCACTACAAGATGGATGATGTGGGCTGCACAGCGCACACCAACAATATGACCATCTCGCAGCGCTTTCACCATATTGGCACCTCCGTCAGTTACCACAAAACCAACTTCAACATTGGTGCCCGCCTCTGCTCCCACCCAAAGGCTAAACATTTTCCTCATTGCATGCAGAATATTTTGGGAAGTGTGCTTTTCATCCATCACTTCTGCATGGAGAAGGAATGATCGGTAGCCTGCTGCAGCAGCTTCCTTAGACACGCCGGGCTGCCACCAGTGTGCTGTCAAAGAAAGAAAGGCATGCTGGCCGCTAGGTGCACTCCACAAATCTGTAGTGAAATGAACACACTGACCAGCAGCCTTGGAAAGATCCTCTTTCACTGCTGCAACACAGGACCGATACAATGAGGGGACAATGTTCCTGCTGAAAGTGGAACGTGACGGAACTGTATATTGTGGAGCCACAGCCGCCATCAATTGTTTGAAAGGCTCCCCTTCGATCATAGAGAAGGATGCCCCTCCAACAGCAATGAACTGACCAATCAGTCGCGTTACTTTATTGGCCTGCTGTTTGGGCATTGACCTTTTGGATTGGAATGCCACAAATTGTTCCAGGGTGGGCTGGACATGCAGTGCTCCAACCTGCCTTGGTCTCTGGCTGCCAGCACTAGCTGCTGCTGCTGCTGCTGCTATTGACTCAGAAGAAGAAGCTGTTGGGGTTTTTCCACGGCCACCAGCTATGCTGCCTGCACTAAGTTTTACTTCTGCATCTTTCCCCAATAGCACAGCGTTGTGTTGAGTGCTGAGGTGATGCTTCATGCTAGCACTGGTAAAATGGCCAGACACTTTCCCTCTGCTTATTAGCTTCCCACAATGTTTGCACTTTCCATAGCGCCCTTCTTCAACATTTTCAAAGTGCTCCCAAATTGGGGCGCGCATAGCCTTGGAGTGTGCCTTGGGTGCTGCTCCTACTGCTCGGGGTGGATGAACAGAGGCAGAACTAGTGGTGGTGGGACTGGTGGTAACAGTACTGGCCATAGTGGGACTGCTAAATGCTTTAGATTTGCTAGGTTTTGCTGCTGCTGCTGCTGGTGGTGGTGGTGATGGTGATGATCGTAGCGGAGAAGGTGGAGGCTCAGGGGAAAATTGTGCACTAGTCATTTGGACACTGCTCCCTGAGGAATCTGATTCCTGACCACTCATCTCATCTACTTCCTCTGGCTCATAGTCTAGCTCTTCATTAGCCAGATCGAATGGAATTCCTGCTAGGCTGGAGCTAAGACTGATATCGTTGTGAGACTCGTGACTAGTAGTAGTGCGAGCAGGAAGAATAGACTCTGCACTTGGCCTCTCAGTCTCAGGCTCCTCTGCTACCTTGCTAGGTGGAGTCCCACTATGTGTAGCCCTCTCTCTAACTGTCTTTACAAAAATTTTGTAAGGACTTGGTGGCTTGCTAGAGGTACTAGGAGGACATGGCGTGGCGGTACCAGTGGGAACAGTAGGCGCAGCACTAGTGGTGGTAGAGGCGGTGGGGGTGGTGGTGGTGGTTTTCCCGACAAAGGAATGAGATCGCTTTTGTTTGGGACCCCTCTGAGTCTTGCTGCTAATGTGGCTCTGCTTGGTACCTTGCATGCTGCTTGTGGATGGGGAAGATGCTGCTTGGGGCAAAAGGCACTTCTTTTTAGTCACTGGGCTGGTACTACTTGTGCTACCCTTTAACTTTGAACGTGCTTCTGGTGCTTTAGGCTTTCCGTAAAAAACCATAGAGCTTGTGGGCCTAGCCGCACTACTACTGCCTGCTTTTGGTGCCTTTCCTTTACTTGATGATCCTTCAAGCAATGCTTCCCCAAATGATAAGCGAGAGCTTGGCCTACTTGGCCGACTAGACTGACGCAAAGGCTGCATCTTAGAACTGGTGGTGGTGGTGGTAGATGGAGCTTGTCCCTCCTTAGTCCCAAAAGGAGGATCCATTTCAAATTTTGTGTTGTGTGTGTAGTGTAGTGTAGTGTTTAAAAAACTATAAAAAAATAAAAAATAAAAAAAAATTAAAAAAAGGAAAAATGAATTAAAGACAAAAAAATTAGAGGAAGTTCTCTTCAGTGCTACTGCTTAAAAAGTAAAACTATGCACTACTGCACTGTGCTGTTGTGTGCAATCTGGCAAAGTGCTAAAGTTATTTAAATTATTAACTATTTAATAACTAGCAGTATTTTATTTTTAATTTGAATTTACACGGGCCTAAGAGCTTAGCCTACTACTATGCTAGCCTAAAGCTATATTTCCTTACTATAAGTCTACCTCTAGGCAGACGCTCTCAAACCCACTAAGCTAAAGTGAGGTTAAATCAGATTCAGTATGATTTATTAATTAATATTAAGTTATATTATTAATAGATTAGAAATAATTTACTTATATATTATGTATTATAGATAGAAGAATATAGATTATGAATTAGAATTACTTATATTATAGATTATGAATTAGAATTTATATTGTTATATATTATTTATAATATATTATAGATTAAGATTAAAGAAGATTAGAATTATTTTAGTACTACAGCTAGTAGCTTGAAGCTTTGCTTAGTACAGCTCGTCACAGTCAATTTTTCTTGAAAAGAATTAGAAATAAAATAAAATGTCACAGCAAAACAGTTAGCTTCACTGCTTGCTGAACAAAAACACACAGCACTTATGCGGCTGCACACACTAGCCCAACAAGTTCACTTCACTGATGGACTGAGGTGAGCAAAACACTAAGGGTACTTTTAATAAAATTGAAATAAAATGTAAAATAAATGAGAAAATCTTTGCAAAACAGTTAACGTCACTGCTTGCTGATCAAAAAAAAACACAGCACTTATGCGGCTGCACTCACTAGCCCAACAAGTTCACTTCACTGATGGACTGAGGTGAGCAAAACAAATGAAATAAAATGAAAGATTATTAAGAAAAATTGACTTGGTCTCTTGCTGTTGCTAAAACAAAGCACAAACTATAGAGCTGCAGCACCAGTACTAATAAGATTAGCTGAACTATACGCTAGTAGTAATTAATTAATATTATTACTTTTATTTATAGCTAATTTAATTAACTATTAAGATAAGAAAGAATTATAGAATTATTGATATTACTGATTTTAGATTAGACACTAGTAGATGTCTTGAATGTCTACAGTACACTCTACACTAGTATACTATTACTAACTATAACTGACAAATATATATATAATTTTATAATGAATTCAATTATTAATTATATTAATTAATATTACTGATTTTAAATTAGACACTAGTAGATGAATGTCTACAGTACACTCTACACTAGTATACTATAGTATATATATATATATATATATATGACTGACAAATATATATATATATATAATATTATAATGAACTATTAAATTATAGACTATTAAATTATTATTTATAAATTCTATTTAATTTATTTAAGCAGGACAGGCAGTAGGCACTAGTGCCAGCCCAGGGCAAGGGCACCCCAGTGCCACTGAGACACTGGGTGCACTGTCAACTCAACAGCACTTACACTACAGTTGATGACAAATTAAATAAATAAAAAATTAAATTAATCAAATTATTATTATTAATTATATTAAGTAGCACTGAAGTGAGGATGAAGTACACTGTGAGAAATGGCAGGCTAAGGCTTACCAGTCTCACACAGAACAGAACAATCTCTCTGTAACGCTCGGATGCAGCACAGCAGTGTTGCCAAAGCAGTCACAGCGAAAAATGAATGGATCTCTCAGGCAAGCTCTGGTCTTATAAAGGCGCCTTCAGAATTCAAAAAACAGCAGCACAGGCATTGGACGAGACCCTTAGCGTGACGTCACAAGAGTGAGCTGATTGGACAGACGAGATCAGCTCACTCCTGTTTGAAATTTTGGCGGCTGCGCGGCAAAAACGAAGACGATCACGAAGAATCTTCGATTCTTCGTGGTTGTGAGTCTTCGTCTTCTCCTACGTTTTGCAGGCACTGTATTCTCTTCGGCGTGTCTTCGGAACGAACAAAAAAACGGCCTCTTCGTGCTCGTTTTCATGTTCGCCCGAAGACGAATGCGCAAGTCTACTAAATACATATTCAATATTAAAAGATAATATCAAGCCCTGAGAATACTTATAAAAATGACCATGTACACAAATAGCTATGTATATTATATATAATATGCACATATCAATTGCCTCTTACTTATATTATGTTGTATGTATCAAATGCTACCCAAACATTTATTAGGATGCACACCTAATATTTTATATTAGGCACCAAAAAATAATATTTTGGTGGTAAACCCTTCAATGATAATATACAGTATACTGAACAACAGATGAGATGTGCATCAAACAAAATAATAACACAGCCAACTTCTCCTAGCATCTTTAAAAAATGTCAAGAATTGAAAATATTATCTGCATTCTGTTATAAACTGTGTTTGTCACTGTTTTTTTTCAAATGAGATTTCATGTAGCAGATGTCATTAATCTGTTTTTTTTATACATTTAAAGCTTGCAGGTTTCTTGTTTTCAATATAATGGGCACATTTTAATTTACAATCTTTTGGATTTAATATGAGAAATACAGACAGTGTAAACTTTTTCAGACTATGTATGCAGAATAGATGTGGGCCATTTTATTATGTGTTACTTGATCAGACGTACACACAGTTTATAGCACCTAAGTCATGTGTAATAACTATCCAACATCAAAAAGCAAGCAATCCATCTGATTTTTTTTTTCTATTGCAGTACGAAGAAGAAATGTAGTCACTGCAGGACCTCAAGCAGTAAGAGTATGTGAAATGAGATACAGTTAAACAAAGGATTCTGAAGCTTTCAGCAAAATGTCCAGGAGAAAAATAATTTCTTATGAGCCAAAAACTACAAACTGCTTGGTGCTGACATCTATAAATCTATTCTTAGTGGTGAATTTGATTTCTTCTCAGACTTAACAACCTGAGTAAGCCAATGAACACTTGTTTAACTGCTTAGTCTTATTTTTTTTGCCTAGAACTCTCTACAACTAATATACCAATAACAAGTAGAATGCGTAAGATATCATTGTATGGCAGATCACCAAAGTGTTAAACTTTTGGATCCCCCATAAAGGCTCTTAGAATCTAAGTCCCATATGCATATTTAGTATATTTTTTATATCTCATATTTCAAGTTGGACACAAAATAATAAATCAGTTGAGTATTTTAACTTACCAACTTTACTATGCAGTACAAAGAGCCAGCTCAAGTAAGGTGAGTTGACTCAGCATAACGTATACTAAAGTCTTTGTTGTAAGAGAACATCCCTGAGGTAGGTACAGAACACCACAGGCTCACAACTTTCTTAATCCCCACACTTGACCATTGTTTGCTTTGTATTGCCCTTCATATTAAAGCTGAAGACACTCATTATATTTAATTCACTTGTGTTCTTTCAGCTTAGTGAATACCTTTATGTGTTGCACCTTAGCCTTTGATACTCTGTGAACAAACCTTGACAAGCTTTTGGTGATGAATTTGTGCTCCCAATGAGCAGGCAGCTTTTGATATATACAGCTTTGGAAGCAATTTAGTTAAGATCAGTATCAAGCAACTAACTGTACCATCAACACAGATCATCACAAATGAGTGCAGAAAAAGACTCAAATAACAATAGAAGGTCAAAAGGCAATATGTTTCTTATTTACAATACATAACATTAGCAAATAGTCTATATACAGAGCAATCAGGCCTATACCTTTATATGTTACCCTCAGATCTACTGCATTACCTTACGTACACATGATGAGTTATAATGGGACTCTCCGCCAACTTTACCAAAGTTCACAGTAGAAATTAGGGGTTGGTTGGTATGTTAAGTGGAATATCTACAAATAAAAGTTAAAGAAACAGTCAATCCACAATTTAAATAACAGAAAAACAAAGAATGTATGCTCAATTTATGATTTTGCTAGTCTATAACATCATGGGGAATTCTAATGAAATTGGAAATTGAGATCAAAATAATGAAAATGCATATTTCACCAACTAGCAGGTTGGCTTCCACAGAAGTAAATGAATTTGCCCTGGATACTCTATTCTCCCCAGAAAATTAGCCATTTACTTTATACAGGTATATAGTTAGCTTTTTGTTTGGAGACATTTAGTTTAAACGTTTACCAAAATGAAGCTGAGATCAGTGTGAAAATCTCCCATCTTGCACCCAGTCTTACAAAGTCTAAACCAACCAACAATAACCAGCAATTGACTAGAGAAGGTATGGTTGCTCACACAGTGCATACATAAAACTGACTTATAAATGAATGATATTGTACACTTGATATTGTACACTTGAAATTTGGATTTGTGGAACAAAGAAAAATTAGTTTCACCTCAAAATGTGTTAATCTACACTAATTTGCATTTAAAAAAAATCATGGTTAGTTTTTACTTTCCTAACTTTTGGCATTCTATATGCACATTTTGTGCATATAGAATACATGACTTCAAACAACTGACAGAACATCCTACAATGCCTGAGGAAACTATGGAGTCACATGCCCCATGGGCTTCTCCACATTACACAATTTGGATCATGGGATTTCTGTTAACACCTTTGGCCACTTAAGGCATCTGAGATAATCCGCGTTTAGGTCAGGCATCATTTTTCATCTGACTGGATCTTTCCTAGTTTTCATTGACTGCATTTCTCATCAGTCCTGTTTAATGGGAGGCTAGTAGGCATAACATCTGTTGGTTCTGTACAACAAAGAATCCAGTGATGTGGGTCTGCTTTATTAACCCCCCCTTTGGATAGGCCTATCACTGCTTGTATCTATATAAAAAGTCAAAATAATTCCCCTACATGTATGATTTACCTAATCATATGCAGGTAACAGCTATAACAATTTTGTCTACAGATCTATGAAAAGTAAAAGAAAAGTAAAATATTTTAAATTAAAATCATATTTAATTAAAATAAGCTGTACTATTTTTTTTGTCATTCTTTCACCTACTGTTTGTTATTGTTACGTTTGCAAAGGTGTGGAAACCAGGATGCAGGAAACAAATGGACCAGTCTCTTATTGGTCAGATAGTCCAGGTTAGGAGCAGAGAAGTAAACGAGGTCAGGAATCAAGCCGAGGTCGGTACCAGGTATCAGGCAGAGAATGGTCAAAACAAGCCGGGTCAGGAGCCGAGAGGTTAACGTGGTCAGAATTCAAGCCAAGGTCGGTAACAGGCAGCAGGCAGAGAATAGTCAAACAATCCGGGTCAGGAGCTGAGAGGTTAACGCGGTCAGGAATCAAGCCAGGGTCGGTAACAGGAATCAACATAAACAGGTAAGCACCAGGTAGATACGGCAGCTAGTTGTAAAAACAACTGAGCACTGAACTGGCTTCAGTGCTCTGCTTTTAAACCTGCCGCCCTTCCAGATCCCGCCCCCAACTATGATGACGTCCAATGGACGTGTTTCTCCTCCATAGGGGTAAGAGATCGGCAGGGGGGCGTGTCCTGTGACACCGTGGGTGTCCATCACTGTGCGGCGGTTCATTCTTGTGAAACGCCGCGGAAGAGGACCCTGTGTGGCTGGATTGTCCCGGGAGGGGTAAGTACCGAGTACCCGCCACTCGGGGGTACTTGGGAGATGCACTCCGCACCGGAGCGCGACGCCACGAGCACCCGGGCGACGCGTCCCGGACGGGGCTGTGACGCCGCGGGTACTCGGGCGACGCACTCCGCACGGGAGCGCGACGCGGTGAGTCCCCCCGGACCGTACTCTGGCCGGGATCGTGACAGTTACATTAAAAGATGTTTGGTTTCTTTGACTACTTATTCCTAAACAAGTTCCTAAACATTTTGTTGGCCACACAAATAATATATCTTCAAAGGATAAAAATGGAAGTTATGGTTACTTAAAAATAGTTAATAAGGCTCAAGATTTTATGTCTTTATCAATAGACAGTGGGTTTTCTTCTTACCACAGACCCGTCATATTAGAAATTGACACCAGATGTTTCAATGTCCCTTTTTTATGAATTCTTAAGAAGCCTCAGATAACATTTGGAAAATATGAATTCAGCCCTGCTGGCTCTTGGTATGCCATGTGTAATGCTGTTACATTAGCTGTAAATTATTGGAACATCTTGATGTACTAGAGAATATGTGTTTTCAATCATCAGGGCCCATTCTCTCCAGCAAAGTGTCTTCCCAGATTTAAACAAACTTTCTCTTTCATGGAATATTTGTCTACAGTAATAGCATCTAAATAATTGACAACAGACCTCTTTTATCTAAATTACTATACATGATTAGTACAAAATGCATGTACTCTAAAGTTACCTAATCTTGAAATAACATGTTTTTGTGAGATATAATTACTGCAGAAATTGAATAGGTTCACCCAGTAGCGCATCCAGACAGTACAATATCAATTTCCAAGTTCCATGTGGCTGGGTTGCCCATCTCTATGGGAGAACTAGAAACCTAACATGTCATACAAAAAAAACTCTAGATTGGACTCAAAGACTCGAGGTATGGTAAATGATTGCCAGGCTTCTGCTGAAGTCTTTGACATTTTAGCTCGACCCACTTTATTCACAAGTTCTTCCACTTCTTCTTGACCTCCACCTTCCCCATCCCCATAAGTACTCATGCCCCTGTCTGACTAGCCCCATTCCCTAATACTTGTAATGGAAAATGTCTGGTTTGCCTTAAGATATTTGCAATAATAGCTTTACAGAGGAACTGCACAGTTCTAAGCAACCCTTAGTGCTAGAAGGCCATGTCCAGTCTGTTAAAACAGTGTCCAAGAAAAGTGCTACAACTTCCTGTATGGACTAACAGTATGATTTAAATCCAGTCCTGACCGCGGTATCATGGGAAATGAGAAAACATTTGTAAAAAGTGCCCTATCTGACATTGGCGGTTGACAGAGCTACATAAAAAGTAACACTAAAAATGAATACAAATAGCAAAAGCGATGGATGGTTTTCATTGCTGAATTCAATTATGGTTTTATCTCAGTTCCTTTGTATTGATCTGCTGTGTATCTAGAAACATATTTAGAATGTTTAAAGCAATCATTATATGTGTTATTCTTTTGGTCTTGATGTAGCATTCACTGTTGTCATACAAAAAAGTATAATATGACTCAATAAAAGATGAAGGGTAATTTGGAACTTTTTTTCTCTAACACTAATGATTTCAAGCCATGTCATTATGGAGTCAAACATTACATTTTCAGAACCTTTCTTGCAACAAGGTATGTGCAGCACATTGTGTTACAGTGATAGTCACACTCTATAGCTTATCTGGACTACCAAATGCATGTTAAAATTTCAGATACTCAGAAAATATTTTCTAATTTATCCTCATTAACGCCTAATAAAGTCAAGATTCAATGCCATGTGCTTTGTTATCTCACCCTATATTAAATGAATCATGTCGATAAAGTACTTTTATAGTTAGTTCCAGATGTCTCCAAACTGAGCGCTATATAACCAACAGATTCAGATGAAATACATAAATAGTGCTGGAAAAAAAATGTATAAAACCTGGCTTCTGAAAAAAAACAAATGTCTAAAGTTATTCTTCTTACAAGATTCAGTAGCAGGATTTGGGGAAGAGATGAAAAAATACTCTTTCTGAAAGAGTTGTGAAACAATCACATGTGGGCTTTTACATTCAAATATATTGAAGTATCTCCAGAGAAAGGTATACGGTTGGAAAATGCACTGGAATATTAGTAAGAGAGCTAGGAGAGAGGGACTGAGCCCCAACGTGTGAAACTTGGCAGGTAAACTTAATGGAAAAAGTTCAAGTAATAACAAGTGAAACTGAATAGGAGTTAAGCTTGGCTGCCAAGTACTCCAGTTCAACACCTCTATTTTTTTGATTTTTAGAAATCATTTATAGCACCAATATATTATCTGGCTAAGCTTTTCATTTCAATTGGATGAATTTGCATGGTAAATAAAGAAAAGTTTCTACAATACCCCAGTGCATTTACAAACAGTTTTCACACAAACTGAACATAATCCATAAGCAATAACAAGTTTGGAGCAATGTCCCCCTTTAAAGATCTCCATGGGTTTCTCTTTCAGTAGTTTCAAGATGTGTGTCCACGTCTGAACATCTAATTACAATTAGAATTTGGTTTAGAGTCTGAAACAGAATAAGCAGGGGGGAATTATATTCTTTTTTGGGCAAGTTAAAGTAACAGATTTATGGTAGATGCATGATTTGTAATCTTAATGTACTGTAATGATTCCAGTAAATATAAACCTATGCAAACAGTCAAGATCTGCTTTTACCTAATAATGGTCTTTATGTTTCAAATGAACAAACTAAATATCCTTTTGTTCAAAAAGCAGTAAGAGACATGTGAACAGAACTACAGTATATAGGGGACACATTGTCAAAAAAATAAAAAAAATCTCCTGGCCTTCTTAATTCCCATGTTGTCTACCTCTTCAACTAAGTTGGTCAAATTTTGCATGGATTGGTAGCGAGTTTACACTTCTTTTAGGAACTCAGGGAGCTACTAAATTATTCCCAGGTGAGCCTCGCCCAAGCAATAAAGTCTTTAAGCAGTAACACACTTGGGCTGAAAATTGGTCCTTGCACACCAAAGACAATAGCTGATACTTCATATGCATGATACCGCCTACTGGATACTCACAATCCCACACTACATTTTCAGACTAGATGGTTGTTGTATGTAGTCATGTGTATCCAAGAGGTGGCCACAAGCTAAAGCTTTGGTTGGCTGCATGAGTGGCTATACGGGTGGGAGGTGGTATCAGTTGCCTTCTGTGTGAAATGGCCAGTTTCGATCTGCTTTCAAGACATTTAACTACTAGTTTTATAGTTTTTATATGCAAAAACAAAAGTCTACAATGTGATAGTAATAAGCATATGCTACAACAAAATATCCTTGCTAACTACACTGAAAGCAGAAATATACAAAACCATCATTATATGCAGATATAACTCAACTTTGCCAATGGAAGAAACATTTTGTTCAATAGACCTGAGCAGTCCAACCACAGGGACCACAAGCCAATCTATTTATTACAGATGCTCAGGATGTCCTTGGCTGCATAATTACCAAAACAGTCTTTTTTTCCTGAAGCTTTCAGGAAGATGTAACAGACTACATTAAAATTTGATTAGGTCCAGCAAGTTTTAATTTGTTTATGTATTTTAGTAGAGCAAGGAAACTTGGACCATTAAGAACATAGACAATTGAGCATATGAGTAAACAAAGACTGAAAAACATTAGTATTAACAAATTTAACATATTAATTCTATCATCAAAGTAAATTGTTTGATAACTTATGTACTATTTTAATAAATTCAATTCAGTCATTTTGGGATGAAAAAAAGGAAATGAAAACATAAAGTTTAATTTTCTTATTTCATGTCTCCTACCAAATGCTTTTTTATGTATAAGGCAAAAATATTTAGCACGAATGGTGCAAAACAAAACTGCTTACTGCTGCATTTTTTTATTTAAGAAGTCTATAGTTAGGCTACTTGTAGGGCAGGGTGTCATGGAAAACAGGGCCTTTAACTTGGATCTCTGCCTGTCATGCAGATGTCCTTCTCAGGTCCTTTGAAGCATCCACACAGATGCCCTCAGACAGACTCTTCAGGAGGAGAAACAGTAGTGAAGATGTGAACATAGCTCCTCTATAGGGAAGGCAGACTAGATGAGCAGAATGGTTCTTATCTGCCATCACATTCTATGTTTCTATTGGGTATAGCTAAACAAGTACTGATTTATTAGGAGAAGAACCAGGTAATGTGAAGGTGATAAAACAGCAGGTAATCATTTAAAGTATACATCAGAACTAATAAACCAATAATCAGCGGTATTTCCTCAACACAACCAGGAGAGGCAGCATTTTGCATACCCTTAGTGTAGAGAGAAGGTGGCTCATGGGGGAATCGCCTCCCATCTCTCATCTCCTAGAGAAAAGCACCTACTTTCCCCATTGTTATCATATGGCTAAGGGTGCCTATTTTTAGATAAACCTGCCTTCTCCATGTTATTTAATGGAGATCAGCACAGGCAGCCTGGCTCAACCTTTATTGCATGTGGCTGTCATGCCAAGATGCCAGTCTTGGGCCACCCCTTCTCTTGCTGGACACCAGCGCTCCCACTTTATTCGTGCCTCTGCTCCTTTACACATGGTATAATGTATGTGTTGCTTTAGAAACAATTATATAATTGTGCAAATGGAGAAAAACTGTTTCGGACATATTCCACCTATTGGAGACAGATGGTGTGCCCGAAGGAAGTTCACCAGCAGGCCATGTCCAGTTGTCCATGGAGAAGTAGACCAAGAAAGAAGACAGAAGAACAAGAAGATGCAAGAGAAGAATTGGAGCTGTGCAGCAAGGAGACAGGGTATGGTCGGCGGTGAAGGTATGGAGACATTCGGGGATAGAGTGGATGTGAATTTGAGATAACATGAATGATAATTTGAGACACCGTGAGTGATAGTAAAAAAACAAAACAAAATTCAAATGCAAATTCAAAGGTCTTTGCTTCTTTTTTGTTTGTTTCGATGGGGTCTCCTCATTTTCAGAGATTTGTGCAAATTGACAAAATTGGCAAATCTTGTTAAAATTGAAGTCTGTTATATAATATACTCCATCTCCTATGGGCTATGCTAGAAAACCAAGATGACATGCCCCAGAGGATAAGATTTTGGAACATACTAATAAATAACCATCTTTAATCAACTTTTAGTATCTAATATTACAAATAAATTTTCTTTTTCACAGATATATATTATTTTGATAATTATGTGGCAATGACTCTTTTACCAATATAGTCCTTTCATTGCATTTTGCAACTATTTCAGTCTTCACAAAAAATATTATGAAATAAGGTTCAGTCTTTATAAAAATAATACATGTTATGAAATAAGGCTCAGTTGTTTTCATGATCCTTGATCTAGAAATAATAAGGCTATTTATTTTGCTGGGATCTAATTGACCCCACCAACCTGTCCTGTACTCTGCAGAGTGTGGACCTCATCTAGTATGGTCTATTTTGAGCTTGTATGATCCAACACAAAGAACAATGTGCAACATAGGCTACATCATCATGGTAATTAATGGGATATCCATTAAAGGGATGATACCATGACATCTTTGGCTTGCTCTGTTGGGCAAAACTCTGTTCTATATGAAAAGCAAATAAAATAAAAACCTACACATTTCATGGGATTCCCCCCCTATATTCTTAAAGGGTTATTCAGTTGTTGGCAGTATTTTTATTGGGTCAGTATAGCTTTAGAGTTACATAAAGGTCTTGCTGACTGCCCCAATGAATATTACTTTTTCAGTTTTTATGGCTAAAGACTATCTTCTCTTGAACCAATATGGCTATATCCTTTTTTTATATTCCTAGTACTTCCTAATAATCTTTTATACATGTATGTATGTATGCAGCAATTATTCCGCTACCATTGGATTATTTTGGAAGGATACATGTTTGAGATGCATATTAATTATACATATTAATTAAGCATTAACATACCATCATATACAATATTAGATAATTTGGCTCTCAAGAACAGCCCCGGAGGGAAAGAATTGGACAGAGGGGCCCCATGAATGTAGTGCGGACGAGGTACCCATGGTCAAGCCGGTTTAAGGGGTTAAGGCATGACTAAGCGGAAATTTTAGCACGGAAGGAGTTAAGTTTGGAGGCACGTGCAGGGCCAGAGGGGAGGGGGTAATTACCCTCCCTGGGGGATATATAAGGAAGGGTCGTGGCCTATAGGGGCAATTATTTTCAAAGAGATTTTTTCACCTTTTGTCTTGCAGGTCCTGATGGCGTCCAGCATGGAATCCCTGCTTCAGGAACTTCGGGAGGCTGCTGGGGGAGATGTTGAGTGGCTCCGGGAGCGTCTGTCCGGGGTCCTGTCTTCTTCTCCGGCTCCTGGTTCTTCACCTGCCCCTGGGACGTCAAGGTCAAGCCGTTCCAGGGTCTCCCGCCCTCCCGTCAGGCTGAGCCCGGAGGTGTCTGGCCGGAGAGTGGCTGCTGCGTCTCCGGTCCGCCCCGTGTCCCGTTCCGGGCCTACCAAGCGCCGGAGTTCCCGTCCGGCACGTTCCGGGAGGGCCGGCAGGCCTCGCCCGGAGGTGCCGCCGCACCGATCATCCCCGCCGCAGTCTAGGTCCAGCTCCGGGGAGGAGCTTGGCGGCGGGGTCGAGGGCTCCGTTGCCGGAGCGTCCGGGGCGTCTGGCGCCACCGGTGCGGGTTCCTTGCGGCCTGGCGGTACAGGCCGCGACTGTGGCCTCGATTTTGGGCGCCCCGGTGCTTGCGCCCGGGTGCGATCGTCGCGGAGGGCCGCTTCCCCGCTGAGGGCTCCGAACCCCACGCAGGCTGCGTCTCGGCCTAGCTTGCGGGCCAGTGCTGGGGCCCGTGGAGCCCTGGGTGCCTGCAGAGACGCTGGGGAGGCTGCTGCTGCCGGCTGTTCCTCAGTTGCTCCACGCACTGAGGCCGCGGACGACCTGCTGGACACTCCTGCTGCCTTCCGTTCCGGTACTGCAGCTGCACATTCTCCGGAGGCTGTGCCTTCTACATCCACCGCTGGGGGCGCTGCATCTCAGGGTGAGCATTTGTTTCCTTTATTTTCTGATTTTGCTTCACACTCTACACCTGTTGGGGGGTTGGCTGGGGGTGGTGGGAGTGCTTCTGCGGTTTCTGGGGATAGCTCGGCGGTAGCGCTCCAATTGCTTACTGTTTTTCGTGACCTGGTGGCGACTTGTGGTTTGGGGGGTCAGGGTGCGTCGCCGGCGCAGGTATGGGGGTCATATGGTGCGCCTGGGGCTGGTGGTCTCAGTGCTTTGGGGAGTGGTGGAGGTGTACCGGCTGTTACTGGGGTGCCGGCTGGGGCCGTGGGGCAGGTTGCGCCTGCGCCTGTTGCTGCGCCTGTTACTGCGCCTGTTACTGCGCCTGTTACTGCGCCTGTTACTGCGCCTGTTATTGCGCCTGTTGTTTCGCCTGTTCCTGCGCCTGTTAGCGCTAGCAGCGCTTCTGCTGACCCGGCTGCTGGGGGTTCGCGCGCTGACGTGGATCCTGTTCGTCTAGCGGACGCTGCCCGTGGGGAGATATATGTTTGTTTTGAGGCTCCTTTGGGTACGCATTTGAAGCAGGACGTGAGGGAAAAGATTTGGAAGGGGGAATATGTGGAAATATTTTCGCTCCTCCCTCTGGAGAAGTTTAATCTTGACAGGCCGTCAAAAAATGAGGCCACTAAAAAGGAGGATGAGGAGAAGCGTAGATACCGTTTGATTCCTCGCACCTTTTCTAATTGGCTGCAGGCTTTCGCCATTTTGGCCAGTGTCATTGGTCAGAAGGCGCCTGAGCATTGTTCGGGGTTATTTTGCTACCTTGACTCGATTGGGGAAGCGTATCGGGTTTATGGTGGGCAGGCGTGGCTGCGGTATGATGAGCAGTTCCGGCAGCGCATGGCGGTGCGTCCTGGGGTCCGTTGGGACCATAAAGATATAGCACTGTGGCTGCGCGTTATGACGCCGGGTCGTCCTGGGTCTCAGCCTTTTCAGACGGGAGCCGGCACTTCCGGTTCAGGGGTGTCGGCTGGGCAACAGAAAGGATACTGCTGGAAGTTTAATGAGGGGCAGTGCAAGTGGGGCAC
Organism: Sceloporus occidentalis; assembly: GCA_023333645.1. Classification (NCBI taxonomy): domain Eukaryota; kingdom Metazoa; phylum Chordata; class Lepidosauria; order Squamata; family Phrynosomatidae; genus Sceloporus; species Sceloporus occidentalis. The sequence goes on from JALMGF010000046.1 coordinate 7,332,217, forward strand.
GTTGTGCCGCTTTAAGCATGAGTGCTCCGGCTGTAGTGGCGCACACCCGCTTACTAAGTGCCTCAAGCGGCAGAAAGGGGGTAGGGCCAGTGCTGGCAAAAGGGGAGACTCCGGTGCGGCTGGAGATGATGCTGCCGTGGCTGATTAAATATCCCGATCGGGATGCTGCCCGGTTGCTGGAGGAGGGTTTTCGTGAGGGTTTTCGCATTCCGTCTAAGGTTGAGGGTTTATCTGATCGGTCGCGTAACCTTAAATCGGCGCTTGCCAATCCGTCTGTTGTTTCTGACAAGTTGTTGAAAGAGGTGCGTTTGGGCAGGATGGTGGGTCCGTTTCCTTCCCCCCCTATCCCTGATTTGCGGGTGTCCCCGTTGGGCCTGGTCCCCAAAAAAGAACCAAACAAGTTCCGGTTGATCCATCATTTGTCGTATCCGAAAGGGCAGTCGGTGAATGATGGTATTGACCCGGCTCTGTGTACGGTCTCGTATGCGTCTTTTGATAGGGCGGCGCATTGGGTGAGGGTGTCTGGTAGGGGGGCGTTGTTGGCAAAGGTTGATATTGAGGCTGCCTTCCGTCTCCTTCCTGTTCATCCGGAAAGTTTTCCTTTGTTGGGGTGTTTTTGGGGTGATGGGTTTTTTGTTGACAGGTGCCTCCCGATGGGTTGCTCCATTTCTTGCTCGTACTTTGAGACGTTTAGTACGTTCTTGGAGTGGGTGGTTCGGGAGGTTGCGGGTCTCCCTTCTATTATTCATTATTTGGACGATTTTTTGTGTGTGGGTCCGGCGGGTTCTTCTCAGTGTGCGGTTTTGTTGGCCACGATGCAACAGGTGGCGCGTCTTTTTGGTGTCCCGTTGGCACCTGATAAGACTGAGGGGCCGTGTAGTTCCTTGTGTTTCTTGGGTATTGAAATTGATTCGGGGGACATGTCTTATCGGCTCCCTGAGGCGAAAGTGGTTGAGCTTCGTTTTTTGGTTGCGAGTTTTCGGCGGCTGCACAAGGTCACTTTTAGGCAATTACAGTCCTTGTTGGGGAAATTGAATTTTGCGTCTCGGGTTATGCCGATGGGCAGGGTTTTTTCGAGGCGTTTGTCTTTGGCGACTGCTGGTATATCGGCCCCACATCATTTTGTGCGGCTTACGAGATCCCTGAAGGAGGACCTTGAGGTGTGGGATTTGTTTCTGCGTGATTATAATGGTCGGACGTTGTGGATGGAGGAGCCGGTCACTAATGTGGACCTGGAGTTGTGGACGGATGCCGCGGGTGCGGTGGGGTTCGGTGCTTATTTTGGGGGTAGTTGGTGTGTGGGGAGCTGGCCGGCCGGCTGGGCTCGTGCGGGTTTGACTAAGAATTTGACTTTCCTGGAGTTGTTTCCCATTTTGGTGGCGGTGGAGGTGTGGGGTGATCGTCTCGCTAATCGCCAGGTTCGTTTTTGGTGTGACAACCTTGCCGTGGTTCAGGCGATTTCTAATCTCACCTCCTCTTCGGTTCCCGTGTTGCGCTTGTTGCGGCGCTTGGTGTTGCGTTGTCTTCAGCTTAATATGTGCCTTAGGGCTTCTCATGTTCCTGGTGTTGACAATTGTATAGCTGACTCCCTTTCTCGTTTGCAGTGGGACCGATTCTTCGCTTTGGCGCCCGGGGCGGACAAGGTGGGCACGGATTTTCCGGCTTGGATGTGGAGTCTGGGCGAGCTGGAGTAGAGGTCCTTCTGCAACGTTCTCTGGTCCCTGCTACTCGTGGTTTTTACGATCAGGTTTGGGGTGAATGGACTGCTTTTTGGGCCGAGGCGTCCGCCTTGGAACAGGGTCTTAGTAGGGCGGAGTGCCTGTTGTGGCTGGTGGGTTATTGGTTTAGTAGTGGGGTGTCTGTTGCGGGTTTGGGTCGCCGGATGTCTGCTCTTGCTTTTCATTTTAAGGCTGGGGGTGAGCCTGATTTCACTAAAACCTTTATGGTCCGTCAGGCTCTGCGGGGGTATCGGCGGGGTGCTGCTAGGCGTGATTCTAGGAGGCCGGTTTCCTACCCTCTGCTGTTGGATTTGGTGGCGTTTCTAGACGGGGCTTGTGTGTCGCGGGAGGAGTTCTTGTTGTTTCGGCTGGCGTTTGTCCTCGCCTTTTTTGGTGCCTTCCGTATTGGTGAGCTTGTGAGTCCCAGCAAGTCTGTCCCTGGTGGCCTGCTGTTCGATGATGTTTTGCTGTCCGGTGGGGGGGTCCGGTTGGGTCTTCGGAGGTCCAAGACGGATCAGGAGGGCAGGGGTCGTTTTATTGTTTTGCAGTCTCTTCCCGGTTCTTCGGTTTGCCCGCATGACTGTATGGCGGCTTATCTTGCAGTTCGGCCTCAGGTTGGGGGGCCTTTGCTGGTGCATATGGACGGTTCCCATCTGTCCCGGTTTCAGTTCATTGCCTTGTTTAAGCGGGCCCTGGCGAACCTCGGTTTGTCGGCTGATGAGTATGGGTCCCATTCCTTCCGGATTGGGGCGGCTACGGAAGCTGCGCGGTGGGGGTTGCGTCAGGAGGTGATTATGAGGTTGGGCAGGTGGGAGTCTAGCCGTTTTCTGTCGTATGTTCGTCCTCATTTGCTGTGAAGGTTGTTTTCTTGACGTTTGTTTTCTTTGTTTGTTTTTTAGGAGCAGTTTGGATCCTGGGGCACTCCTATGTCTTCTGGGCGGCGCGTCGGGCTGCTGTGCGTCCGAATGGGAGACAGCTGGGTCTTGATCCCGCGCAGTTGACGGTCCGCTGGCTCGGTTTCCGAGGTATGCGTTGGGATCGTGTGTCCCGAGAGGTGTCTCGCCACGTTCAGATCCATGGGGAGCCCCGGATCCTGCTCCTGCATGTCGGTGGGAATGATTTGTGTTCGGTTCCTATCCGGGCGCTGATAGCTGATATTAAGGCAGACCTGCTTCAGCTTTGGGCCGCTTACCCGGAGACGGTGTTCGTTTGGTCTGAGATAGTGCGCCGTTTGCGTTGGCGTGGTGCCAACTCGTTGGCCGGTATTGAACGGGCACGCAAGCAGGTTAATAGGTCGGTTTCGCGTTTTGTGGCTTTTCGGGGTGGCATAGTGGTTAGGCATAGGGACTTGGTGGGTGACGTTGCGGGGTTGTTCCGTGATGACGGTGTTCATTTGTCCGACATTGGTCTGGACATTTGGCTGCTGGACGTTCGGTCCGGTTTAGAGAGGGCCGAGGCGGTGTTGGGGAGCCGGTGAAGCGCAAGGGGTCGCGTTCTCCGGCCTTGGCCGGGTACTCTGGTTTGGTTAAGCTGGTACGGTGCAGGAGTTAACCATCTAGGTATGGTTACTTGTGGTGCACAGAGGTGTAAGTGCAGGACACTCCAGGGGCATGCGCCTCTGTGAATCGTAAGGTCATGTGACTGCCGCGCTAGGGGACGCCGGCAGTTCCAGCAGAGATACAGGTGGGCACGCCCATACCAGCAGGTTATTAATTTGGTTATTAATGGTTACAATTGGTTATGTTGTCTTTCGTTTTGACAATAATTATTGATATATGTTGTGTCAAATTTGTTGTGTTTATAATATTTGACACTTTATGACATATTAATAAAGGTTGAGTGTCGCGGTGCTGAAGTGTTTAAGTCCGCACCGCGGACAAATAATTCCATTCTGACGTTAATAAAATTTTGAAATAAAGAAGTGTCTCTTGTTTTATTTGTGAAAGAGGTACCGAAACTGGACGCTACTTCATTCAAGAACAGCCCCGGAGGGAAAGAATTGGACAGAGGGGCCCCATGAATGTAGTGCGGACGAGGTACCCATGGTCAAGCCGGTTTAAGGGGTTAAGGCATGACTAAGCGGAAATTTTAGCACGGAAGGAGTTACGTTTGGAGGCACGTGCAGGGCCAGAGGGGAGGGGGTAATTACCCTCCCTGGGGGATATATAAGGAAGGGTCGTGGCCTATAGGGGCAATTATTTTCAAAGAGATTTTTCCCGCCCATCCCTCCCCTAATTTTTGGCTCTGCCGGGTACTCTGGTTTGGTTAAGCTGGTACGGTGCAGGAGTTAACCATCTAGGTATGGTTACTTGTGGTGCACAGAGGTGTAAGTGCAGGACACTCCAGGGGCATGCGCCTCTGTGAATCGTAAGGTCATGTGACTGCCGCGCTAGGGGACGCCGGCAGTTCCAGCAGAGATACAGGTGGGCACGCCCATACCAGCAGGTTATTAATTTGGTTATTAATGGTTACAATTGGTTATGTTGTCTTTCGTTTTGACAATAATTATTGATATATGTTGTGTCAAATTTGTTGTGTTTATAATATTTGACACTTTATGACATATTAATAAAGGTTGAGTGTCGCGGTGCTGAAGTGTTTAAGTCCGCACCGCGGACAAATAATTCCATTCTGACGTTAATAAAATTTTGAAATAAAGAAGTGTCTCTTGTTTTATTTGTGAAAGAGGTACCGAAACTGGACGCTACTTCATTCAAGCCAGAGTAATCTTTAAATGTCATAAAAGTACAGAACCCTATATAATAAATACAGTATTTGATTATTATCAAGCTTCTCTGAAGAGGGAAACCCATTTCTTATGGTTTTCCCAACTCCAACAAACAACTTGGAAATATGTATTTCATAAAAAAAATGAAAAATAAGGAAATATTTTTCATACATATTTTACAGAGTTCTTAATGGAATAGCCACGGTGAGCTGTTAAAGGTTCTTGTAATAGATCTAGAAATATAAAACTATGTGTTCTACCTTTTTTTTTCTCTAACCTTTACCATATGTGATATAGTGCAGGAAATGGGAATTTGAAATTCAAACAATTATAATGTAGATGAAGCTGGAACTCTCGAACACATTAGTTAAATTTATCATGTAAATAAAATAGAGATGATCATGTACAAATAAATGTGTAAAAGCTAATCTCTACTGCTTGCTTACTTACTAGTTGGAGGATGGTATATTTGAAACAGGATAAGTGTATGGATATTTCATGCTTCCACACACTAAAGAAATACACATACATATAGATTTACACTCAAAGGGTAGAATACCTTAAACCACACATTTCTTTACAATCATTATAATGTCTTCTACTTGCAAATCCAATCTGATCCAAATCAAATTCTCTGTTCCAAAGAATACTTCCCTATCTTCCTTTAGGATTGTACAAGTAAGATTTCTGGAAATAATACTTATTCAGTTTGAATCAATGGACTCTGCTAAAAAAAAAAATGTGTGCATGAAAACTGGATGGGTTGCCATTCAGTAATGCAATTAAAAGGCTTTATGTGACTGCTATAGACCACAGCCACCAAGAATGATGCCGGTAAAAAAGCACGGGAAATTAATTTAAAAAATGGTTAAATCATCATCTAGGCCTATAATAAGGTAATAAGGTAAGGTGTACCTTTTTGCAGATGTTGCAAAGGTCTGCAACAGGGTAGACCTTCTAAGTGGAACAAGTCAAATGGCAAATGACTTAAGGAAATTAATAGAATACAAGTGTGGCAACTGTAGTTTAATGTTGATAAAGGAAAAAGTATGCATTTGGGATGTAAAAATCCCAAGGCAGAATATACAGTACGGTAGCATTGGGGACACAACAGAAAAGAAGGACTATGAGTAATTATTTCTGATGATTTAAAGGTAAGCAATAAAGCAAGCAGGAGGCTGGGTTGTGTAGCTAAAGGGCTTTAGTAGCAGGAATTTATCAGAAATTATCAGGAAAGACTAAAGGATCTTAATATGTATAGCTTAGAGCAGGGGTGTCCAAGTTTTTTCTGCAGTGGGCCACTTCATCAGAATTGTATACGTGCGCAGGCCGCACTCATTTTTCACTGTGACAAAAAATATGGCCTTTAATAAAATATGCAGATTAAAATAAAGTAAAATGACACAAAACCTTTACTCTTCCTCTCACTGATTTCTGGGCCTTGAAAGTTTTGCGACTACAAATTCAGGATTCCCTAGATTTATTCTAGGGATGAACTAAAATGAAAATTCTGGACCAAAACATTCAGGGTTCACTTAGCCAAAACCGAAAATGACCCCCACCTTTAAAAATAATAATAAAAACTCACATGTTTAATAAAAGTAGGTAACACACAATTGGACAAAATTAGCAATATGACTTGGCATGATAGGAGTGTGATTGCTAACAGCAATCACACTCCTATCATACCCAGGCAACCAGTAAATGCTGGTACCTAGGCATGATGGGACTGTGATTGCTGTTAGCAATCACACTCCTATCATGCCAAGTCAGCCAGTACATGCTGGTACAGGGTGGCTGTAAGTGATGTGCAGACCCCATACTGCTGGCAGCATCACTACACAAGGGGGGCAGCTAGCTAGCTTTCAGCATGTACTGGCTGACTTGGCATGATAGGAGTGTGATTGCTAACAGTAGTCACAGTCCCATCATGCCTAGGTTCCAGCACTTACACATCCATCCAGTAAATGCTGGAACCTAGGCATGATGGGACTGTGATTGCTGTTAGCAATCACACTCCTATCATGCCAAGTCAGCCAGTACATGTTGGTACAGGGTGGCTGTAAGTGCAGACCCCATACTGCTGGCAGCATCAATACACAAGGGGGGGCAGCTGGCCAGGTTTCAGCATGTACTGGCTGACTTGGCATGATAGGAGTGTGATTGCTAACAGCAATCACAGTCCCATCATGCCTAGGTTCCAGCACTTACACATCCATGCTATCACACACACTCATTTATTCATATAATCATTCATTCACAGATTCATTCCCTCAATCACAAACACCCTCCCCACCCCCTTACCTGCACTGCAGCTCCTCGATGCCGCTCACAGACTTCAGCAGGGGGTGCGGCCTCCCTCTGCCTTCTCTGCTAAAGCACAGAGGAAGTAGGATGTCACGTGAACTCCGCTTCCTCTGTGCAGTCCAGAAGACCCTCCCACAAGTAAGTAGCAGGGCTTGAGGTGCGGCTCGCGTAAGATCGGTTGCCCTGGCTGCCGATCTTACGCGGGCCACACCTCGAGGTCTCGCAGGCCGCATTTGGCCCGCGGGCCGCATGTTGGACGCCCCTGGCTTAGAGGAAAGAAGAGAAAGGGGTGATGCAATAGAAACATTCTGTCAAGGCTGAGTTGGGATCGGAGCGCAGCGCAGAGAGACACCGGGTGCAAGGGAGTGAAGTAAAGGGTAATCCAACACACAAAGTCCAGAATATAGCCAAGGGTCAAAAGTCCGTGTAATCAAATCAGAAGGTTCGCAGTACAACAAGGGTAATCCAAAAACAAAGTCCAGAAATCCAGCCGAGGTCAAAAGTCCGTAATAATCCAAAAACAGCAACAGGGTATAGGAATTCGGTAGGGAACTTGAACAACCAAGTACTGAAGGTACAGGGTTGCAGGTTTAAATAGCCCGCCTAATTGTTGCTCCTCCTCTAACCCCTCCTCTCTCTGTGGCTGTCAATTAGTCCCTAATCCCTCCCCCCTGCGGTTAGACCGCAGGACACGCCTCCCCTGGCTGTCAGGTCTGGGACCGCAGGACACGCCCCCCCTGGCTGCCAGCAGCGGTCTGGGACCGCAGGACCCGCCCCCCCGCCATACTCGTAGTCCTGGCGTGCGGCTGCCGCCGCAACGGAGACCGGGAACGGTGCACGTGGCACGGAGATGCCGTTCCGTGCGGCCGAGGATGAAGCTGCCCGGCGGGGACTCCGCCGGGTGAGGACCTCCGTCGCCGACGGGTTGGGACCCGACGGACACATGGCTGAGGACGCGAGAGCCCCCGCCGACGACCGGTAGGGTCCTGACACATTCATTTAATTAAACAGATTTAACAAAGTACAGGAGGCAAGCGTATTTAAAAAGAGGAGCAACGTTACAATAAGAAATTATAGTCTAAAACTAGAGGGTCAGAGGCTTATAGGTAATTTAAGGAAGTTGTACTTTACTGGGGTGATAATAGATACATGGAACAGTCACCTAAACAGGCACGGCAAATACATAAAGCTATCCTCACTATGGGACCAGACCAAGGACTGATAGGGGTTTCTTACATCAGATAAAATGAACACACTGCATGGTTCTTAAATTCCTAATGTTTCTATATACAGTATGTTATACAAGAATCCATATGAGTTGGATAATTTTCCATGGCACGAAGTGTAGAAAGAGAAGCGCAGAGGGCCATGGACTGATCCTTGGGGGCGCCAACAGAAAGTGAAAGAGGTGAAGATTTTTTCCTGGAGAAAGTGACAGAGAAAGAACAATTATAAAAATAAAATTTAAGAGAGAGTTTGCAATGCTTAAAGGTTGTTGGCACAGTTCCAGAAGATGGAGAAAGGTTCAGTAGGTGGGTAAGTGATGGACAAAGGGAGAGGGAGAAGGACCTAGCAAAGTGTGATGGGATAGGTTCAAGGGGGTAGGTTGTTGGGTGTATGGAAAGAAGCAGAATGACAAGCTATTCCTCATTTGTAGGGGGGAAAAGCATTTACTGAAGGGTAGGTGGTGGTGGTGGGTGGGGTAGATGGATGTTGTAGAGAACTGAGGTCCCATCTGATATGTGGTATGGGTGTGGAGGGACGGAGAAGGGAATTGAAGGTGGAAAAAGGCATTGTGGGCAGAGTTGTAAGACCATAGCATTTATAATCAATAAAGTCTTCACTAAATTTGGATTTTAGTGAAGTTACGTTCTGCAGTGCTGCAGCATTTTCAGTGGAAGAGCATGATTAGTATGCCATGGCTGACGTTTAAGTTGTCTGGGATATGGTATGACAGTGCCTGCTACTGCTGCACCTCTTTGACTGTCTTTACTCTGGGCAATCCTTCTTTTTTAATTTCTATAATATTGGGGAAATTCAGTCCTGTTCCACGGGGCTGCATGTGCCTATCATCTTCCAGTGTCTGCCTGCCCAGGCCTAGTTCTCTACTACTACTGCTGCCTCTCTTTGAACGGCCTTACTCTGGAGGAACCTTTTTTAAATATCTATAATGAAAGATGAGTCCAGAAGGTGTCAGGGACCTCCTCCTGTAGAAATGACCCCCAAATGTTGTTCCGAATCAAAAAAGGCCCCCACAATTTTGTCGAACAGCGGGGAAATGAAATGTTGCCCGAAAACAAACACACAAATCTACTAGGTAACTAATAAATGAAGCACTGTGTGGACATTGGCCATACTGTAAATGCTATAGACAACCCTAAGTATAAGGGAAAAGCATACAAAAATGTATTGCGGTGGCTCTTCAGATCAGAGCATACAGGAAGTTACCACCCAACTTCTTTCCATCTCTCCCCTGTTCTAGACAGAAGATAAAAATATATCTCCCCAGAGAAGAAACATTACTAAATGAGAAACATGTAGAAGTGCAAATGCTAACTCCTGCTAATAGAACCACAGATGCTATCATTCCTATTTCTCAGTGCTCCCCCCTAAGACCACCAACTTAAATCGTGGAATGAGGTCCACAGGATCCTGGTCACAGCAACAACCCCTACAGCCTACAGCCATTATGCCACTGAAAACAATGCTAATTGCTTGATTTTGTGAACAAAACATGTTAAGTTCAGGAAAACTGTCTTACTCGATTATTAAATAACCAAGTATTGGCTTCAAACCCAATGCTTTCTAGAATCAGATTTTTCCACTGAGCTTTTCCATCTAAAAAAACAAAGGATTTACTTCTTCAGTGGCTTAATACCACTTATATTAAACTTCTGTGGAGAGAGCTGCTTAATACGTTCTGCCATGCTAAAGCCACTGTTTGCATAGGCTGCAGTGGAAATAGTTTTTCCTTTGTGCTTGGTCAAAGATCTTTCCAAGTTCAATAAAGTTTCATTGTAGGTCAATCACAGATGATAAAACAGCACACCTTATTATACTTATGCAGGATTATTGTGTTTCTCAAATTTCTTTGTGATTATTAGTATTTTGTTACATTCCTACTTGGAGTGCCTTTTGGTTTTAATAAAGTAAATAAGGTAAAATACTTTATACATAAATAAGGTTAAAAACCATGTAGTCTATTGATTATCTTGATGTTTTTGTTTGTAAGTAGTTTTATGCTTCTTACATAAAATATGATTAATACTTGATACACAAAGGACATTTCTAGCTTTTTTAATGCTGAATTCCTTAAATGAAAAAACCCAACTATTTTGAAAACAATTACGCTAACAGATATGCATATGCATAATCAAATACTCCTATGTCACCAGGCACAGAATATGAATGACAGGGAGACACAAGGTTGCGTTCTGTGCCTCCCATAGCGTCTTTTATTATAAATTAATCCCCCCAGGGAATGGAGATATAGTTGTGGGCTTTAACCCCTCCAGGCTTATTTTGTTACCACTCTCACATGAGGTTATCTCAGGGGTGGTCTCAGGGGATCCTGCAGAACTTTTTAAAATTATTTATTTAGTTTTAATTCTCAATGTGGTATGGATGTTTTTTTACATACATTTTCCCATTTCATGTAAAAAGTTGCAAGCTTTCTGGTCAGTCAAGGTAACACTTAACTTGAGTGACAACTCAACTTCATGGTGAATACACCAAAAGGTACTCTTAACCTTGTGAAGCATGGAGATTTTAATGCAAAAGTCATTTAATGTTGCTCTGTCCAATGTAATGATACATCTTTTTAGGAAAATTGTTACATAGCTTAACTTTATCCATTAACACATCTATGAAAACTTTTGGATGAATATAACAAGACAAAAGTAACCGTTGAAACACATACAGTATGTATTAACATGCCAATATCCCTTGCATTGCATTTATGTAAGTGGTAGCAACATACCTAAGTGTTCCTAGTTAGGAGGTACAGTATTTGGAACCCAGATCCTTCTGCACTCCTTTCTACCACTTATAACCCCGTCTTTCCTATAAACCTGGAATATTTCCCATGTATGAGAGAACTGCTATATTATAGACATAGATTACAAACTAATTTGCATAGAATCAGTAAATTAGTGAGAATAAAAACAATTTTCTACTTACTCAATTACATAAATAGTTGCCAATAGGTTACATGAAAAGCCATAATAAAGTCCCGTACAGTCATCACGTTGCTAACCATACCCCCTAAAAGGAAAATGCCCCTCTATGGTCTATGGTCATTTTTATGTTAGGTGGTATGTGGTTAGTAGCACGGGCCGCTGTGTAATCGCTTCTGCCTACCCAATAGTATTTCTACTTCTACCATGGGTAGAATATATGTCTATATTCGTGTGAGTGTGTGTGTGTGTATGGATGTATGTATGCCTTTTGCTCTGCAGCATATCACTACAGCTAATATAAAAATGCTGTTAAAATACACCAAGTGCAGGAAAACTGGATGAATTTTTTTTTTTTATCTACAATTCAACTAAAGGAATTATTTACTGAGTTGTACCCAAATGTATTGCCAACAAATATATTAATAACTACAAACAAATTTCTATAAAATCAAATGGCAAACAGACAAGAAGTAGAGACCGGTTTTCATTATGGCATTATACAAAAACTGATTAAATTGTGAGCCCTTTTTTGGCTAGATTGATATAGCATAATAAAACAGTACATTTTACGAATGAATCACTAAGCTCAGAGTGTTTATTACCTGTGCTCCAGAATGTTATGATGAGTTTATGTTTGTTTATTGACTTGGAATGATTTTTAATATGCTATTCCCATGCGAATGATCATTAAAGTGTATGCTATTTTAAAACAAATGCAACATTGCTGTAGTTATAAATATTTAAATGCAACAAGACTTTCTATAGTCAAAAATGTTGTCATTGGATTTAGGGGGTTGTTTGTCTTAGTCTCCAATGGAAAACAAGGACTTTACGCCAAATAAAAATGAAAACCAAATTTATTGGCTAATAATGAGGATAAGACAGCCAAAATATTCCCCCAAGAGATCATTTTTTTACTTTTTTGGACAACTTTGAAAACTGGATCTAAAATAGACTTCAATTATGAAGAATGCAGAATATGTTAATACATTAATTGTAAAAGAATTGCAAAATGAGGCAAAGCAGCAATGTGAATTTTTCATATACCCTGTCAGCAGAATCGAATGTCTCACTCTGATCTTGATATTAAAAATATTTTACTCAATTGTAGGTTTGTCAGTGTAGTGGAGAAACACATCATTATTAGGATTTAAATCTTTTTTTTAATATCTTCAGTTTATGAGAGTGGGATTTTTAGTACCCCAACCTATGTGATTGCATTAAATGTTCAGCAAAAATTTAGCCACCAGCCCAATGGCCAACAATGCAACAATGGACCATTCCCATGTCTCCAGAGCAGTCTAAACATCCAAAATCTCATTCTTCTAAATTTACATATAACACAGAGAAGTTCATAAACTTCCATTGCAATAACATATATTTACATATTATATTTTACTATTTTACTTTGACAATATAGTCAGTAGGAACAAATAGTAGTTTAGAAACTTACTGTCCCAATATTAGAGTATTGTCTCTCAGACCACAGTATTATATTCATACTCAGAAGACCTAATCTAATCAGCAATCTCCTGATGCCATGTCTCACTGTTCACTGTTGTTCCGTTCCTCCTATAAAAACCATGTTTAAAATAACACAGGTAGATGATTGTCACACACTCAAAGTCTTTTACACTGCTCTTGTTGGAATTACAGACACAAAGAGTCATGGCGAAACCTGAAAATTTCTGCGGCAAAGTGGTAAACTTGGATCTAATCTAATTTCTATGGTGTTTGCTCCAAATTTACCTTTTACCCTTATGATGCTTCAGTTCAGCATTGAAAAATTAGTCAAAGTGTCCCTTTCAGCTTCCTACCTACTTTTTATTATAGATCAGCAACTACTGAAATGATCCCTGATAATAATATGGCCCCCAAAAGTGTCCATATTCATATTTGTGTGTCTCTCCTTTTTTGACTATTAAAAGCCATTCTATTTGAGATGCCTTAATGTATGCACTAAAGTATGCATAGTTCCCACATGAGAACTTTGTATCCAACTGTAAAGTGGTGCTCAACTCCAGGCTTTGATCCCTGCAACAACATTGAGATTTCACAGCTTGAGCACAGGCATCTCAATTAAAAACACATTAAAATACTTGTTTTCAGGCAAGTATACAAATAATTCCTACTGGTTTCCTGCTCCTGAAGCCTGGAGTTGAGCACTGCATGTGACTGTCAACATGACTTTTAAATTATTATCTGGTTTAATCAATACAAATTGTCATCAAACCGCAAAACCGTTTTAAGGTTCTAAGAGTCAATAGTTTAAGCAATCTCTGCAGTAAAAAAGAAAAGTCAAGTGAGTGAGTAGTAGTAAAGATTATTTTGTAAATGATTTCACAGATATGTCACCATATGCTATTACTTTTTGCCTAGGTGAAGTGAATATGGGGTAAGAAGCAGAATATAAGCACACAAATATTTTTAGGAAGCATCTATACTTAATATGAATGGAGATCCATTAGCAATCCTTTAACTTGTAAACTTGGATTGTATCTTATAAACTGTTTAACAAATTGTGGAAAAGTGCATTCACAATTAGTATCAATCCTAGACTAGTACAAATGTCCTTTCTATTAAATTAAAGGAGTCTGAAGGAGCCCTCACTGGCAGAGGTGTCACTAGTCTTCCATGACGCCTGGGTGACGTATGTGCACTGGGACTGGGCTTAATTTTTGGACCTCGTCCAATAGCAGAAGCAATTTGGTTGAAAAATGCTAAAAATGAGGTACTTTCTGGAAAATATAATTACTTAACTTGTAATGAGACCTCAGTGCCATTTTAGCCCCCAAACATCTTATTGGTGCCATCTATGTCCCCAATCAACTTGCGTATACCATCTTTGGACCCAAACAGCTTGTCAGTGCCCCCAGATTGTTTGCATTCATGATATTTTCCCTCAAACATCTTGCCATTTTGCTACTCAGTTTGTCATTGCCATCTCTGTCCCAAAAACAACTTGTCAGTGTCCTCAAACAGCTTGTTAGTGCCATTTTAGCCTCCAAACAGCTTGTATGTGCAAATTGCAGAGTTCTTTCCTCTAAGTACTTAATAACAGAAAACCAAAACATAATATTTGAAGAAGCAATTTCAGTTTCTATGAACAACATATCAGTGCTCTATTTTGTGTCACGTGACATGTTTCGAGAAAAAAATATATCAATGAGTTCAAATTATATGTTATTAACACCTTAAGGATGCAGACAGTTTATAGTATTTTACTCACGAGGAAGCAAGGGTTTCAGCATTTTTACTATGTTTCTCTTTTAACAGTAATTTCTCACTCTCCTATTTTTTGCACCCACACAAACCATTTTTAGGACAACTGCAGCTTTCTTTTAAAACAATTCTTATTTATATATGTTATAATTCAGTAGGAAAAAAAGTGGATGCTAATGGCACAACAAATCACAGTATTGCAGTTGATTCCTTCAAGAAAATATGTGCAAATGCAGAACAAAACTTTATATTTTTGAAAACTAGACATCCCATGGTATTTATTTTGGAACATATGGGATTTTTTTCATGCATCTGTTTTCACATCAGCATCTTTCAATGTATACAGTATGTGCATGTACAATTTGCAGTAACTTCTCCCAAATTCAGCAATGCTCCACATGAATTGGTTTGTAATGCTTATGTGACATTATGGGGTCTAAATTGGAACATGCACATTTCTGCTTTCTAGCTTCAATTTTTAATCAGAGCTTTATCCACACATTTTTTGTGGGGGAAGGTATACAATTTAAGCAAATTTGATTTGAAAACAACTCACAAGGGGGTGAATGTTGCCAAGGATGTCATCCTGATGGTCTTGTGGCAAGCACTTGACATTCATGTAATCATCTACCAACTTAATGATCTACCCACCAATAAAACTCACTAAACGTACATACTTCCGAACTAAACATACTTTTTTTTAAAGCACTGGACAAAACACATAAAGCAGAACTAACATTAATTTCCCACTGACCAAAACACCAAACGGTCTTAGTTAATAACATTTCTCTGCTTATTATAAGTTGGTAAGTGAACTCTAAGATAAAAAAGACTCTCAACTCACCTATGCACCTTACTAGCTTGATGCCATGATCACTGTGATCACTAAAAAACAAAAACCTTTTATTTATGAAAGTATTTAAAAAAAAAAAGTTGTTTGGATGCTTGTGAGTTCACAGGATACAGTTCCCTCTCTAGCTTACATTGGAGAGGGGCAGAAGACTGAGACCAAGGAAATTCTCCTTAGCATTGTCTTTGTCTATAGAAAGTTTCCCTGCATGTGACTGGTTAAAAAAAATGATCACATGCTCGGAAGTACTCCAGATGGGCTGAACCTAGTCTGCCTGGGATCCGGTGGGCCATGGAGGAGCACAGGCTCTACATGCAGAAAGTAATATTACGTCCTGTGTTCTCAACAATAAGGCACTGCAAAATGTAATAGTACGTCCTTTGCCACAAAGGGGTTAAATAATTATTTTTGGGAAGACATTGAGCATTCATTAGGACTAGGAATAATGTTTCTAATTTTGCATTTAGTTACAAAAGTGGTGACTTCATCAGTAGGTGGGATAGTACCTTGAAAAATGGATAATAATACACCTTCTGTAATGATATGCAATGATATGTTTACTTTTATTCCAGGTGAATGCATGAGGCAGTCTATAAGGATGCCAAAACATTCCTTCATTTCAACTTCACACTCTCAAAAAGAAAATTGAATTTACTTGTGTTGGCACAGTTGGCTTTTTCAAAGAAAGGAAAACCTGGTACAGAATATGTCTATGGTGTCTTATTTATGATTGCGGCATTTGTTGAATCTATAAAATGCTGAAAAGAATCTCAGCCAATATCTCGCCATTATCAAACGCCAGCATAATATGTAGATTAGCCAATTACATATCTGTGTTTTTATCAGATCCTCGTATTAAAATGAATACCATTACTCTATCACATTCCTACAACTCATACATACTACTCTTTAAAGTTCCTTATTCAAGTTTGTCTTTATAAATTAAACATTTCCACTGTCTCCATGGAAGGTAGCTACTTAAAATCAAGAATATTGTAAAATGTGACCCCCACCCTCTCAATGGCACCAACAATCCTCCAAGTTTCAAAATGTGAAACAGCAGAGTGGGAGGAAATGAATGTTGATTGCCAACTAGATCAGTGGTCCCCAAGCAAATACTTGACTCACAAATGGTTCAGGTGTATCATCCTATTGAAACAGAATGTGGCAATTACACGAGACTTGTTAGTGTGCCTTTAGAACCTGGATCTAGATCCAAAAAGGCTGTTAACTCCCGAAAGCCTCACCACTTTCTGAAGTCAAATCTGACTTGAGGCTGGCCACATCAGGCCACTCTTGCACGTAGACTATTCCAGTCTACGTGCAACAGAAGACTTATTGACTCCAGCCATATGTTTGCATGAATTAAAGACAACAGTTATTGGCACCCCTATGAATTCATTTAAAAAAAATATATATTAATAGGATATTCCTACTTTCATTTTTAGTACACCTGGGTGGCTAGAAACAGGGAATTGTTCAACTGGAACTTTGTTTCACAAGGGTATAAATATTAGGTAACACATAGGCTAAATTCCCTTAGTCACTCATCACAATGGGTAAGACCAAGGAATACAGCTATGATGTGTGGCAAAAGGTTGCTGAGCTTCACAAAATGGGAAGTGGCTATGAGAAAGTAACAAAAGCATTGAAAATGCCAATTTCCACCATCAGGGCAATAATTATGAAGTTCCAGTCAACTGGAAATGTTATGAATCCACCTGGAAGAGGACATGTGTCTATATTCTCTCAAAGCACTGTGAAAAGGATGGTTCGAGTAGCCAAAAAATCTCCAACGATCATAGCTAGACAATCTCAGAGGTTAGTTTCATCTTGGGGTCAGAAAGTCTCAAAAACTACAATCTGATATCACCCACATCACCATACGTTATTTGAAGGTTAAAAAAACCCCCCAAAAAACTAACTTTCTATCTAACTCTCATCCAAAAACAAACTCAACCATTTTCAGTTTGCCAGACACTACTGGAGCTTCAAATGGAATCTTGCTCTATGGTCAGATGAAACCAAAATAGTTGGCAATAAACATTAGGTGGGTTTGGAGCACACAGATAGCTAGCCATATGGAAAATTATCTCATGCCCAGGTGGTGGTGCCTCTTTAATGTTTCAGGGACCTGGACATTGTGTTGGGATACATGGCATCATGGACTCTATGAAATATCAACAAATATCAAATGAACACCTGACTGCCTCTGCCAGAAAGCTTAAAATGGGCTGTGGTTGAATCCTCCAGCAGGTCAATTATCCAAAACATAAATCAAAATCAACACAAAAAATGTTTACTGACCATAAAATCAAGGTCCTGCCATGGTCATCCCAGTCCCCTGACTTGAACCCCATAGAAAACCTGTGAGGTGAACTGAAAAGGAGAGTCCACCAGCGGCAACCTCAAAAGCTGAAGGATCTGGAGATATTCTCTATGGATGAATGGTCTCAGATCCCTTGCCATGTATTTTCCAACCTCATCAGGCTTTACAGGAGAAGACTCAGCACTGTTATCTTGGCAAAGGGAGGTAGCACAAAGTATTGACTAAAAGGGTGCCAATAATTGTGCCACATATATACGGTATTTCACATTTTTATAAACCTGTGTTGTGTTTGCAATTGTTTGATATCAATGTGAGCAGAGTATTTTTGTGTATTTTTTGAAGAAAAGATCAAAGAGTTAAACAATAAAGGACATTTTCACAGCATTTTATGCTCATATTTACCAAGGGTGACAATATCAGTGGAGGGCACTGTTTGTTATATTATGCTGTCTAACAGATGCAGCATGTAGGGTAAAATGGGAATTCAATTATACATCAGCACATTTTAGTCATGTTCACACAAATATATAAAAAACACCATTGAACATGCATAAGAAATAAACATCTGCAGATGTGACCTATAATAATCACAGTGCAATTATGACATACATGGATATTTTGCATATTTAACATGTATTATCAGAGTGGAACAACAGATTATTATTATCATACTTACAAGAAAAAAACAAATGGATGATTCATTTAAGATGATTATATATAGTTACATATAGTTCATAAGGTTGAAAAAAGACCTAAGTCCATCAAGTTCAACCCTTCTACCTAACCTTTCTATTCTTGATCCAAAAGAAGGCAAAAAACCCTAATTAAGCTACTTCGAATTCTGCCATCAGAGGAAAAAATTCCTTCTTGACTCCAAGAGGCAATCGGATTTCTCCTTGGATCAAGAAGCTCTAAAATATTAATATTATTCTATTCATATCCCTGTATATCGTGCCTTTCTAAGAAAATATCGAGGCCCCTTTTGAAGGTATCTAATGTATTGGATAACACTACCTCCCTTGGAAGTGAATTCCATACCTTAAGTGTCCTCACTGTGAAGAATCCCTTCCTTTGTCGTCTATGAAACCTGCGCTCTTCCAGTCTCAGAGGGTGACCTCTTGTTCTTTGTATATTTCTGTTAATGAACAGGTCACTGAAGAGCTCTTTATATTGGCCCTGCATATATTTATATAATGTTATCATATCCCCTCTGAGACGCCGTTTTTCCAGTGTATATAATTTTAACTTTTTTAGTCTCTCTTCATAACTAGTATCTCCCAATCCCCTTATTAATTTCGTAGCCCTCCTTTGCACTTTTTCTAATTCCATAATGTCCTTTTTAAGGACCGGTGCCCAGAATTGTACCGCATATTCAAGGTGAGGTCTTACCAATGACCTGTAAAGAGGCAAGATGATATCCTCCTCCCTTGAATCAATAACTCTTTTTATGCACGCCAAAACCTTATTGGCCCTCGCAGCTGCTTGCTGGCATTGCGCACTGTTGTCAAGTCTGTTGTCAACCGTTACTCCTAAATCCTTCTCATTGGTAGTTTCCCCCAAGGATATTCCATTTAAAGAATAGGTTGCATTTTTATTATTTTTACCATAATGCATAACTTTGCATTTCTCTATATTGAACCTCATCTGCCACTTGCACGCCCAGTCCCCAACTCTGTCTAGATCATCCTGCAATGAAGAAACATCAAGATTAGTCTGAATTACCCGGCCTAATTTTGTGTCATCAGCAAAAACTGTGACATGGCTCTTAATGCAGCTTGGGAGATCATTTATAAATCAATTAAAAAGAAGAGGACCGAGGACAGACCCCTGAGGCACTCCACTTAATACCTGCGTACAGGCTGAGAAACATCCATTCACAACAACCCTCTGCATTCTATCTTTTAGCCAATTTCTGATCCACATACAGACATTTGCCCCTAAGCCTATTTCTGTTAATTTATAGAGTAGCCTTTTATGCGGAACTGTATCAAACGCCTTGGCAAAGTCCAGATAAATCACATCTACAGCCAACCCCAGGTCTATATTTTTACTAACTTCTTCATAGAATGCTAATAGGTTGGTTTGACAAGACCGGTCTTTCACAAATCCATGTTGACTTCTACTAATTGGATTATGGATCAAGATATGATCTTGAATGTATACCTTTAGCAACCCTTCAAATAATTTCCCCACTACCGATGTTAAGCTTACTGGCCTGTAATTGCCGGTTGAGATTTTGATCCCTTTTTAAATATGGGCACAACATCTGCCTTGCGCCAATCTAATGGAACTATGCCCGTGCTGAAAGAATCCCTAAAGATTAGCAATAGTGGCTGGGCCAAAATTAGGCTTAGTTCCTTCAGTACCCTTGGGTGTATACCATCCGGTCCAGGGGCCTTGTCTACCTTAACAGTATTGAGCACTTTTTCTTGTGTCAGACAATCCCATGTTTGTTGCAACGGTTCCTTAAAATTAGCCAGCAGGGGCTCCGTCATTGGTTCTTCCTTGGTATAAACAGAAGAAAAAAAAACATTTAAGATGTCGGGTTTCTCTCTGTCCTCACTAACCAAATTTCCAGTTTCATATAATAACGTACCAACATTCTCTACCTTTAACTTTTTTCCATTCACATACTTGAAAAATTTCTTGGGATTGGTTTTACTTTCCTTGGCAATACGTTTCTCATTTTCTAGTTTAGCCATTTTAATCTCCTTTTTGCAGGCTTTGTTGGCATCTTTGAATGCCATAAATGATACTACCAACCCCTCGCTTTTATAATGCTTAAATGCCAATTGTTTATTCCATATTTCCTGTTTTACTTTCCAGGTAAGCCACATTGGTTTTGATTTGTTTCTTTTGTATTTGTTTCCCATAGGTATATATTGGGATGTGTAACTTTGCAATATGTGCTTAAAGGTATTCCATTTGTCCTCTGTGTTTAACCCAGAGAATAATCCATCCCAGTCTATACATTCCATGGTGGACCTTTGCCTGTCAAAGTTTGTCCTTCTGAAATTAAGAGTTTTGGTAGAGCAGTTACCAGTTACATTTGCTTTTTGGAATTAATCTCAAATGAAACCATGTTATGGTCACTATTTCCCAAGTGTTCTCTTACTTTAATGTTTGAGATAAATTCCTCATTGCTAGTTATTACCAGATCTAGACAGGCATCCATTCTGGTTGGGCTCTCTACTAATTGCGACATAAATTGGTCATTAAGCAGGTTCAGAAACTTGCTGCTCTTAGTGGAACAAGTTCCACTATTCCAATCTATATCTGGGTAATTAAAATCTCCCATGATCAAAACTTCATTTCTATATGCAGCCTTTTCAATTTGAAATAGCAGCTGATCTTCCCCCTCATTGCTAATGTTGGGTGGCTTGTAGCATACACCCACAAGTAGTGTGTGACTCTCCTTACTATCTAGGTTAATCTCCACCCACAGCGTCTCCACATTACTACTGTCATCATGCACATCTTCCTTAATACTGGGCTTAAGTTTAGGGTTTGCATATAAACAAATCCCTCCCCCTTTTCTATTTACTCTATCCCTTCTAAAAAGTGAATATCCTTGTAAATTTACTGACCAGTCATGCGTATCATCCCACCACGTTTCCATGATATCGATCAAGTCATATTGTTCATTACTTACCAATATTTCCAGCTCACCCATTTTGTTTGCCAAGCTTCTCGCATTTGCTAAAAGGCATTTAAGGTTACTACCCATTTCTGGTGTAACAGTTGACAAATAATTCTTGACAGCAGGTTTTGTACTATGCAACACCATATTGTCTGTGCTAACCCCACCAGTGCTCTCACCCCCTTTTCCCATAGCTAGACCCCCTTCCGAGTCTACTCTAGCTAGCACTTCATTTCTATATTTATCCTCCCCCCCCAGAACCTAGTTTAAAAGATCCTCAATTCCTCTAGCCATCCTCTCCCCTAGCACTGCAGCCCCCTCCTCATTGAGGTGCAGTCCATCCCTGCAGTAGAGTCTGTAGCCGACTGCAAAGTCTGCCCAGTTCTCCAAAAACCCAAATCCCGCTTTCTTACACCATGCTCTTACCCACGCATTGATCTCCCTAAGCTCCCGCTGTCTCCCTGAAGTAGCGCGTGGTACTGGTAATATTCCAGAGAACATTACCTTGGAGGTCCTTTGCCTAAGTTTCTGACCTAGTGCCCTAAACTCATTTTTAAGGACCCCCCACCTGCCCTTAACTATGTCGTTTGTACCAACATGTACTACGACCGCTGGATCATCTCCAGCCCCTCCCAACAATCTGTCTACCCGGTCCACAATATGTCGAACCCGAGCACCCGGGAGACAGCATACAGTTCGGCATTCGGGGTCCTGGCGAC
This sequence comes from Sceloporus occidentalis, assembly GCA_023333645.1. Taxonomy (NCBI): domain Eukaryota; kingdom Metazoa; phylum Chordata; class Lepidosauria; order Squamata; family Phrynosomatidae; genus Sceloporus; species Sceloporus occidentalis. Next base: position 7,353,908 of record JALMGF010000046.1, read on the forward strand.
AGATTACCCTATCAACCTTCCTTATAATTGAATCCCCTACCACCAGCACCTGTCTAGCCTTTCTAGCCTTCTGGCTCCCCACTGTGCTGGAGAGGCTACTCTCCTGGCTGCTAGGAGAGTCAGCCTGCCCCAGAAATGCTTCCCCTGAGCTGGTCTCCCCAGCATCTTCGCACAAACTGGCAAACACGTTGGGGTGATCTAGCCCAGAACAAACCTCCCTAGCTCTCCGGCCCCTGCTGCCCCTTATACAACTAACCTAACTCTCTGCCCTCGAGACCTCTTCTCTCCCATCTCCACCCCCCTCAGCACTGGCCCCAGCCAATGCCTGCTCTGTAAGCAGCAAGCTGCAATATAATATCTACATGTTTTTCTTTATAGTTCAAGCACATAATTGCACAGTTTAGATTTGTTGGAGGGAGCACATGGTCTTTGTCGTACCTTTATTTATTCTCCCCAGCAGTCTGTTTGATTTTGATCACAGAGATGTGAAATCATATCCTAGTTCGCAGACTCAAGCAGTTTAAAAATACTGCAAAGTTTTGACTGGTTAATAGGTCAGTGATGAAGAACAAACAAATTGCTGGCTACTTTGTGGGAGTCAAAAACCTCCCCAATATCATCGGGCATGGCCTACCATACATATATTCTGTAGTATAGTATGTGTGTAAGTATGTTACTTTGTTATAGGGTGACCATATGTCCCTGATTGCCCAGGACAGTCCTGCAGTGGGACTTTATATCCCGCAGTGGGACTTTATGTCCCGGGCAGCCTCAATTCGGAATTGAAACACCATCTTTTTTTAATGCGGAGGAGAGAAGGGGAGGCCTCTAGCTCGGTTGCGGTGCCGGCAGGTCATGCTGAGCGCCGGAATATGACGTCATATTCCTGCGCTCAGCAGTGAAACAGCCTGCACCATGGCAGAGCAGGGAGACAGAGGCCTTGCGCTCCCACCGCAGGACTTCTGGAAGGTAAGTAAACTACAAAGGGGGGAGAGGGTAGATAGTGAGAAGGGAGGGAGAGGGGGTAGAAAGTGAGAAGGGAGGAAGAGGGGATAGATAGTAAGAAAGCGGGAGAGGTAGATAGTGAGAAAGAGGGTATTATGGATATTGAAATAAATAAAGAGTGAGAATGAGTGAGAGAATGAATAAATTAGTGTGTGGATGAATTGTTTGAATGAGTGAAAGTATGAATTAATGTGTGGATGAATTGTGTGAATGAGTGAGAGAATGAACAAATTAATGTGTGGATGAATTGTCTGAATGAGTGAGAGTATGAGTTAATTTGTGGATCAATTGTCTGAATGAGTGAGAGTATGAATTAATGTGTGGATCAATTTTCTGAATAAAGGGAGAGTATGAATTAATGTGTGGATGAATTGTCTGAATGAGGGAGAGAATTAATGAATTTGTGAGTTTTTTTTGTTAAGCCACTGACAGGATGACAGTAATAGTGCACTCAAATCCACTCCCTTGATCTAACATTCTACAGAGGTTATATTATAAAAATATTTGTTAAGCTTGCTTACATGCTCAGTAAATTTAAATATCCACATGGCTCCTCATAAACCAATTTAAGGATTGCTTACATTTATATGTTCTAGTTTTTGGATATTAACTACACTTTTATAAATGTTAACCAACTAAAGAAAATGTATTGATATGCTTGTTAGTAAATGTACTAATTAAATGTAAAGCATGTGAAGAATGTTTTAGCTAAATGAACACATTTGTGACATTGAAGCATGCATTACAGAAATCTCCTTTGCTTAAATTGGTTATGTTGATGAATTTTTTCTTTGGTTTCACTTGATAACACTACATTCAACAATATCCATGAGAAGCAGGGATTGGATCCTGTGGTGTATCTTTGCTTTCTCACGTGCTGCATTCTCAGGAATTTATATCCGTTTCATATTTTAATCCCCTTTGCCTAAGCACCTTCAAGTTCTTACAAGGCCTGCTGCTTTTTAATGAATATACTGCACTTTTTTGCTTACTTTTTTTGCCCCTCGCTGCGTAAAGTATACTGACCGAACTCTAACTGGAAGACTGGTTTTACTAAAAAAATACATTGAAAATGCGTAAATACATTTCAAGAAGAGAATTTATAGTAAAAAGGCTTTATCATAAATTATATCAAAACATTTGCAGCTACTTAGTAAAAATATTCCTTGTACCAATACATATTTTTCCAGAAATAATTCTGCCTTTCGGTAGTGATTTCAGTAGTTCCAGAAGATTGGAATCTAAAAATAGCAGGGAAGAGTCAGCTAGCTTCAGACCTGTAAGTCTTACACCAGTAGTGGGGAAACTAATGGAAACTTTGTTGAAGGAAATCACCTTTAAATATCTCGATGTAAAGGATTTGTGGGATCAGAAACAGCTTGATCTTTTGACTGGGTACCTAAAATGACCAGGGAGGGACAGTATAGTTTTTGGATATAAAAATAGTTGAATGGATAATGCCATGATTGTCAGGAGACAGAAGGTTGCAGTTAATGGTGTATATTCAAAGGAAGATCTTTCTACTAGAGAGATATCTCAGAGATCGATACTGAGACCCCTAATTTTTTATATTTCTATCAGCTACATTACAAAAAGTTGCAAAAGCAATGTATATATATTTGCAGATAATGCAAATGTCTGCTTCAAGGTAGACATTCCTGATGGAATAAGTCAAATGTCTAATAATCGCCTAATGCAGTGTGGCAGGTGCAGTTCAATTTTAATACTATACATGTGAAATAATGCACTTGGGATGTGAACATTACACGTTTAACTTTGGAATAATTATTTCTGAGAAATTATAAAGACAAGTATGGCAAAAAAATGAAGGAAAGAACAACCAGGCTAGAGGGATTAGTAGCAGCAAAAGATAGGTGGACCTGCTACTTTGAAAGATTTTTGGTGAGGCTTCAACTATACTATTTTGTACATTTTTGTAGTCTCCATGATCAGGATATACAGTAGACATGCTATAGGAAGATGAGAAAGTGCTACTAAAGTTGTGAATAGTTTTCAGGATAAAATTTCCAAAAAAACTTTCAATACACATAGCTTGGAGAAGAGAAGATAGAGAGGAGATGTGATAGAAACATTTAATCCAACTGCGATGGAAAGTTGTTCCATTTACACTCTCGATACATTACATCTAAACATCCCTTAAACTATTCTTTCCGCCAAGCTATACATATTGCGTGTGCAGGGAGAGGAAGTCACTGCAAACACTGACATTTTGTCCCAAGTTCAAGTAAGGGCAAAATGACAGCCTTTTCAGTGACATCCTCTCCCTCGATTCAAGTATAGAGCCGAGGACATCACCGAAAAGGCCACCATATTCCCCCTTGTTCAAATAAGGGCATATTGACAGAGCTTTCGGTGACATCCTCTCCCCCCAATTGGAGGATAGGGTAGAGGACGTAATTCCAAGCGCCACCATTTTGGCAAAAGTTACCAAAATGTTGGTATGTTAGGGTGTGTTAGAGAGCAGCCTTTCCTGCTGCTCCCCTGGATTTCTGCTGGTCTGGTGACTGCCCTGTCAAGAGGTTCCAATTCGACTCTTTCATATAGGCCCCAGTGTGCCTTTGGGCTGGCTGATAGATTGTTTGTTATTGTATGGTGTTAGGGTAAGTGGGTGTTAGAGCAAATTGTGTGTTATTTACATGGGGGGCTGAGAAATACTGCATCCATGATTATAAGGCAACCCACATGTTATTGATAATATTGAAATAAATATTTACACTTGTCTGTCTTTTTTTCTATTTTTCAATGTTCTTTTTTATTTTTTATTGTGTGTGTTTATGTATTATTTACATTAACATCTGATGTGTACAGATGGAAATTTTACTGGTATTTAGATATTCCCTCTGGATGCACTGTAAACTTAGACTGAGGTCAACGCAGATACTCAATTTTTAGAGGTTCTGGATGGGACTGTGGAAGGCAGAGGAGTAATTCCATGGCTTTGTCGTAGACAAATCATAAAGTGCTTTTGGCACTTATCCTCTGAATACATGATTGTGGTGGACAGAATGAGAAGAAAATATTTTATGGTTAGGGTCTGACCAAGTATGAGCCCAGATCATATGGATATCTTTAATGTAATGGTAGGTTGATGTATTTCTTAAATGAAGATAGAAATATTGATTCTATTTCTCAATAGCCATCCATGGTACTGGTAGACTACTTCTAGAATGCTTCTATTACAGTTTAAATTGTTTTCGCCTGTATATTGCTTTAGATGTTTTTAGTTGTTTCTATAATCATGCACTAGATTGCCAGCTGGAACAAGATCAGTAGGCAAATTAACATAATCCATTTCTTATAATTCTTTTTGACAAACATTCTGCAAAACCCACAATGATTAACTGAGCTGCCACAACAAAAATAATTTTAATCAACTTGTCTTCCTGACATAGCTCCAGCAGATTATGAACTAGAGAGTGTACTTCATTAAATCAGTGGTATGTAAAATATATATGCTTTTTATAGTTATTTCTATGAACCAAATCGAAACATGTGGCTTATTTTTATTGATATTGATACTCATATACAGTACCGTGAAAAATATTTGCCCCTTCCTGATTTCTCTTATTTTTGCATATTTATCACACTTGCCAAAAAAAATGCCAAACAAGGTCGTGGTAGTGTGATGGTCTTGGGCTACATTGCTGTTGGGCAACCTGAAGGAGAATGTCCAGCTATCAATTTGTGACCTAAAGCTCAAGGCAGTTGGGTTATGCAGCAGGTCAATGATGCAAAGCACACAAGCAAGTCCACCTCAAAAGAAACAAAATGAAAATTTTGGAGTTGCCTAGTCAAAGTACTCACTTGAATCTGACTAAGATGCTGTGGCATGACCTTAAAATGCTTGAAAGCCCTCCACTGTGGCTGAATTAGAGTCGGCTAAAATTCCTACCACAGCGATATAAAAGACACATTAACAGTTATCGCAAATGTTTGATTGCAATTGATGCCACCAAGAGTGGCACAAGCAGTTATTAGGTTTGGGTGAGAAGACCTGAGATGTAATATAGCACAAGAGATGGCTATTGTCATGGACTGGGTCCAAACAGATGACTAAAAGACCCAGCGCGCCCAAAGATTGTGTGCAGGAGTTACGGTGCAGTAGTGGAGTTGAACAGGGCCTGGTTGCAGGGCGACCACACTCACCCAGGTGTTGAGTATCTAGGGATGTGCAGCCAAACACCAGTGCCCTGACATAGCAGCGGATGTAGTCCAGAACAAAGTCAAATCCTGCAGGCACCCTGGAACAGGCATGAGACATCACACAAGACTCATATGCAGGATGCTGCAGGCTGGGAGTATGGAAGCTAAGCAGAGAAATATAGCAGACACATAACAAGCAAGGGACAGGGAGACCAAGCACGAAACATAACCAGACAAGATATACATGTTACTGAGCACAACAGTGAACAAGACAAGGAATAAACATAACCAGACAAGATATACATAACACAGGGCACAACAGGGAACAAGACAGGACACCCCGCTGCCGGGGATACAGGACAGGACACCCCGCTGCTGGGGATACAGGACAGACTGACACACATAAATACAGAAACTAGCCTAGGACTGTATGATAACTATTGGAGATTCCGTCACATCTTATGGCCATAGTGTGCTTAGCCCACCACTACGCCAAAGTACTCCAATGACGGTGGGTCCTAACGCTAATCCCTGCTGACAGAGGTACGAAACAAACTAAACATGTAAACCAAACACATAGCACTGACATACCTTTAGACTGCAGACTGAGACAAACAGAACACACGGGTGGAGCACACCTTATAAAGGAAACAGAGCTGAAGCAAAGAGCTGAAGCAGAAGCAAGGAATGGAAGATCAGAACAGAGCAAAAGCAAATCCAGGAATGGATTGAAGCAAAACAGGGAAATTGAAACAAGAGCGAGATATGCAGCTCCGCAGCCTGGGAAGGACGTGACAGCTATATCTATAACAGGAATAAAGAGCTGGGATAAAGAGATGCCTTTTTCTGATGCTTGTATGCAGGAAGCAGAACAGGATGCTCGTGCAGCAGGGAGACCACATGTCCCAGATTACCTGGGATAGTCCCACAATGGGACTTTAAATCCTGGGTCCCATGCTGCCTCAATGCATTGTTCCGAAATGAGAAGTCTGAATGAAGGAGGTCTCAGCCAATCAGGAGAGACTTCTCAACACTCATGATTGTCCAAGAGTTCAGAGTTCCTCCTTCACACCAAGCTCAGTGTAAACTGCAGCCAGCACTGGAGTTATCCACATCTAGTATGCATGAATTATTGGAACTGTTCACTGAGGTTTGTATCCTAGTAGCTCAACACAAGACAGCAAGGCCAGGTACAGCTATAGAATTCCTGGGGATAGTTTTGGATTTAAAAAAAATGAAAGCCAGCTTGCCTATTGTTAATCTTCAAAGAATCCAAGAACATATTCAGGATTTTGGGAGGACCACTACCTGTTCTAAATTACAATTACAGTTCCTTTTAGGTCATCTAAATTTTGCTATGCAGATAATTCATTCATCTCCTCTCCCTTTTGTCAGAATCCCAAAAGACAGGCGACAGGTCTGACCTAAGTATGTGGGCTAGGTTTCTTTTTTTAAGTCTTGTAACGACCCATGGAATAATAAGTCATAAGGTTAGTAGGTTGAACTCTATCATTAAACAGACCTTTAATATTGATCCCTTTAAAAAATAATAAAACAGAGTTTTAAACTCTATTGTGTAAAGATTCTGGTGAAATTCCAACTTCAAGTGTAAACGAGAGCCCTCTTAAATTATGAAGAAAAGAAAGATGTATAGTTTTGTGAACGGGAAATCCACCATTAATATTGTTCAATGACCTAGGGTACAAAAACAAGAGTGGTCATAATTGTGTCTAATATCAAATGACTAGTTCCCTAAAATGGAAGTTTCCATTGGTTGTAGAGTAATGTGTATAACTTCTAGTAAATGCTGCATGTCATATGTATACATCTGTACGACCTTCCAGAGCACAAAATGAAAGTATACGGTTACATAGAAAATGTTTTCTTTGTTTCTTTCACGTCAAATATTATTGATGGTTAGGTTGCCATATCTATTACAGATGTTTTATTAAACCTGATTAGCTGCTGAAAATTCAAGTTTGAGGGATATTGCAAATGCCAACCCTTGTAATGATATGTTCTTCTCAGGAATGTGGTTATCCATATCAGCAGCAATATATTTTCTTTTCCCAGGTATAAAATGTGTTTAAAACTGATTTAATCAACTTTTCAACAAACTGACTTGCTCAATTTACATAGTAGTCAAGACACACAGGATCAACTAGAGCCCTTGTCCAAACCCCCCCAAAAAACCCCCACTAAGATCATTTTAATTGTATTTTTAATGACTACTAAATGATGTTTTATAAAATAGAGAATGTGGTATTTTGACTTAGTTTCTTCAATGTAATATCTCTGTAGTTCATGTAAGTCTGTGGTGTCAAGGTTAATTACATTAACCACTAGACAGACTGTAGTCTATGGTATTCTGTGTCTTTCTTGAAACTGGCAGCTCAGTCTTTAACCTGAATAGTCACACTGAATGGAAAAGGATTCTTGGAAAGTTGGAGACTTTGCAGACATTCTTTATATTACATACACCAGTTTACTTTTGTTTATTCTTGTTATACACATGAACATAATTGTGTAAATGTGTAAAAGAGACAAATTGATATACATATACAGTTGTTTCTCTGGATTAATGTTAGTGTGTGTTTGTGGGTATGTTACTGTGTATGTAGTAGTGTGAGTGTCTGTGTACACATGTTTTAGCGAGTACGAGTGTGAATGTCTCTCCTGAGATCAGGCTCTGAATCCACCACTGGATGAGACTGCATTATACAGGGCCAACTGAGCTCTTCTTGCAGCCAAAGCTCAATCAGGTTGGACCTTTATAATGAAACCATAGAGTTGAAATATAGCTGTCCTGTAAACTTATCAACAAATTCCCATTTTTTTTTATAAAAAAGCCTTTTACAATAAATTAGGCATTTGTAATAATTTTATAATAATTATGTTTTGAAATGTTTATGATAAACCAATGTAATTTTAGAACATTTACTAAATCACTAAAATGGTAAGTAGGTATGACTTATAATTATGTTGTTCTACAGAGTCAGCCACTGACCCTAGGAATCATGGTTTTGACATTAATCAATGTTAATTAAGAACGAAGTGAGATCCCACAACTCATAACATAATTCACCCTTTAACTATATTTTAAAAAAACTACACATTTTTTTAATCACTAAAAAAGCTTGTCCTCCCAATGTTACACATAGCTGGAATATTGAGATTATAAATCTAGTGATTTTACTGCACTGTTGAAGAATTTGTGGATGTTACTGTCTTTGTTTTTATTTAAAATTATATTTCTTTCAGCAGCTATAACTTAAACTCTCGTCCTGATGATTCCATCTTAAGGAAAGACCCCTGAGTTCCTGAAAAGCGTATCTAAATTTACATCTTTTACTATGTTGGCTCATTAAAAATGTATAAACCTTGACTAAAGACACCCTTTTCTCTTGAACAAATACAGCTATATCCATTTTTCTAGTTCATTACAAACTTTCACACCTGTTCTAAAACTAACATTTCATAGAGCCAAACATAATTCTTTGAAATTTAGACTTTATATGGCTTAACTGTGAAAAATATAAATGCCAGTTTAAAGAAAGTGACTAATTAATTCCATTCTCTGTGGAATCGAGATCTTGTAATACTAGTTTATGGAGCCAGCTCTAAAGCTGTGACTGGCTTTTGGTCCAAAATGAAATCCATCCAAGCATCCAAGACCCACTCTGAAAACAGAGTAATGGGTTGATCTAGATCATGCACAGGCGGTAGTGCCAGTTTTCACTCCATTACTGCAGCTAATTATGTAGATTAAGCCATCGGTGGGACCTTTATGACACAATGAACTGATGAAATGACACATTCCTCAGGTTGGCACTCTACACCAAAAAATGTTTCCCCAGGACTTTAATTAGATTTATAATAACCCACGTTTGTATCAAACATTGGAAATGCGGTTTGTACCTTAAGTAAGGGTTTATCATTTATTTTGTTTGTTTTATTTTATTATTTATTTAATCAAATAAATCTGTTATACATTCTCAGTAACAGAACACTGTTTTCTTAATTAAGCAAAATAAAATTAGTAGAAAAGGAAAACATTTTCTCTTACAGCTATTCTCATTTTATACAGGGGTTTACTACTAATAAATACATTTAATGTACTGTATTAATCCACATGGGTTAAATCTAGTCAAAGTGTATTTTTATTGTTATCGTTATTTTTATTATCATCAGTTTTTAACACAGAGCCCTGTGTCACTACCGGCGGGTTAGGCTGAGGATCCACGCTGCAGTACAAGGAAAGGCGCCCCCAAGCGGTGATGAGGAGCTACGCAGATTCCTGGAAGAAGTATCAGCAACCAGGGGTCCCCAATAATGCAGGAACGAACAGATGAATTCAAGGAGCAGGCAATCGGATAGTTGGGGTCACGAGCAAAAGGTCAGGGCAGGCGGCAAACAACGGGTAGTGACGAACAAGCAGAGTTCAGGCAAGGGCAGGCGGCAAACAACGGATAGTCAGGTACAAGCAGAGTTCAGGCAACGAAAAAGCAAACAGGGTTCAAACGCTAGTGAAGGCAATAAAGGCTCTATCACAGGCAAGGGATAGCTGTAAACTGAGGGTTTAAATATCCCTCCACTCCTAGATCCTCCTACCCACCTAATTAAGGGGGAGGAGGAAAAAGGATAAAGGTCCCTTAAAATCCCATCATGAATATTCATGAGATAGCCGTTCGCGCATGCGGCAGAAGGGACCTCGCCGCGTTTCCCGCGAGCGGGACGAGCCGGGGGCTGCCTGCGCGAGCTGCATCTTGGCTCCCCAGCTTGAGGACACAGCGGATCCGCCGGCAAGGTAACACCCTGTTACGACGCTAGTAAAGTGTTTGTTGTATGTATTCCTTCTAAGTAGACAAGTCAGAAGGGGTGGCCACCCCTGGGTCACTTTACTAGATGCATATACCCCTATTGAGATGTACATTTCCACCCCCCACCTTCCTATCATGATGTCTTTCTAAGAGGTCAAAATGCTTATATAAACACAAAATAACTGTGTCAAAGCATAATGCTATTTAAAGCGGAGACATTTTTGCCCATGGTGTTACTTGATCTTGAGCCTGCCCTGATCTTAAAATTAAAATGTAAAAAAAATTAGAAAGTAAATATTAACTAAAACAAATAGTTATTTGGACAAATACATGAAATACGTCATTCATTGGTTAATAGCATAACATTTTTAAAGAAGTCAATAAAATAATTACAATTGTGGAAAAAGGCTAATTGCAGATGTCTCTTATTCCATTTTACCCTTGGTGGTGTAAAATGACATGGAAACCATTCCACTGTTTTACTCCAGTCTCCATGTTTTCCCGTCTGTTTCTATCTGCCACATGTTCTATTCTTCGCATTTTCCCCCCACCAATGTCTTTGTGTTTTCTTCTCCTACGACTTCCCTCTCCTTTTATCCTCTACTATGTTTGCTCTTGTATTCTTCCCTGTATATCATCCATTTGCATATAAATAAAAACATTTTATTTTCTTTTGTAGAAAAAAATGTAAACTGACAGTTTGCAGTAGAAATGTTAAATGGGAGAGACATTTAAAGCCTACCCTTTTTATCACAGATACTTGGTTTGGAAGCTCAGCCATTTTGTCGAGGCTTAGTAACACTATACTTTAGCTGAGACTTAAAGCTCATGGGTGTATTACGTCGCAGATGAGCTTATGTTCTTTGGCCAAAATACAGTACTTGAAGCCTTAGGTTTATTCGAAGTATGTATTTGTAAGTTTGGATTTGAACTCTGGTAATTTGTTCTTCTTTGTTTTTAAATAAGGCTAAGTTTCATGTCATTGCTGCTTCCCAGTTAATTGTGAGTGACCATAGATATAATGTTTTAACAGTATTCTATAGTGTAAATGGACCATTTAGAAATATTATACAGTTAGATTACAAGTAGAGCCTGAGTGCTCTGCCAGCTAACAGGAGGTATGTACGTGGAGCCGAGAAGGTCAGCATGGCATCTACATATTGTTGAGGCATGCTTAATAAATACATCTGTTGAAACATAAACTGAGTCTAGCTGTGTATAGACTAGGAGGCATCCAAACATGGTGGCAGCAGACCAAGAATAATCTTGTATTAGGCACGAGATAACTTAAAGTTCCTAGAAACTTAAAGTTCCCAGAAAACTATAGCAATGTGCTGTTGAGACAGTTGAAAGTAATGATGGCCCCTTACTATTGGTGTAAAACATGGAACATTTCCTATAATGACCTCAGAGATGAAATCTGAATGCAGACAAGTACCCCTAGCTTTGAAAACTAGGAAGGAGGAATTTACTCTATATGTGAACCTTATTGTAATAGAAAGGGGCCACCCGGACAATCAGGAAGAGGGAACATGACTGCTGGCCCTTGCCAGGGGTCAAAAGTTCATTTCATCCTGCTTCAGGAAGTTTGAACAACATTGTTGTGGAGGTGTAGGGGATGAATAAAGGGGTCTTACCTTGTGTCTGGGCTTCAGTCATTCTGACACTCTTGACAAGCTTCCCTCCCACTCTCCCTGTAGTTTGTTCATGTGATGTATCTTCCTTTGATGGTGTTGGTTTTCTTTCTGTTTTTCTTTTATTCACAGAGCAGAGTCATGGCCAGCCCCTTTCCATGGGATATCCGGTGTCCGGAGAAGGCTTGAAGAGACAAGTTCTGTGGAGGCTGACGGTACCCAGAATGAGAGCTCTTGGTAATTTCTCGGGGCATCTGCCCTTCTGTAAACCCGTCAGCTGGCTGCATGTTTATGGTTATGATGTGCTGGTTCATGATGTTATAAATAAAGCTGTGGCCAATGCCCTTACCCACATATGTTGTGTTGTGTATTTCTTGGGGAGGTTAAGGGCAGTGCCAGGTTATGGTTTTGGGTGGCTATGGGCCCAAGCAGTCAAGGTATTGTATTATCTGTTTAGAGAGGAAAGTAGAAAATTTGCTAGGACACTGAGCATAGCAAGTGCTCTTGATACCTCTGGTCTTCAAGCATTTGATAACTATTATGTTCCTAGAAAGGTAGGAATCAGGAGATACAATTGACCTACATGACATAGCACTGAAACAGCTATAAGCCACATGTGAGTCTGAAGATATAAGGAATATAAGAGTTTGTGGTGTCAGAGATTTCACAAGAAAGAGAAGTAGAATGTTAAGTAAACATAACCTACTATAGGGCTAGGCACAGTCAGCCAAGGCCACTTGTTATCCTTCCTCCTGTTATGAACATAGGCCTAAGTATTTGATTTCTATATCATCATTTCTGTAATGGCATGGTGTCAGGTTAATTGTGTCTGTAGTAATACTATAATAAAAACTCTTCTTTCCATCTCTTCAACATCTAAGTCTTGAATTTACCTATTTTTCATTTACTCCTTAATCCAATAGCATAAAGATACAGATGCATGTTCTATGATGTGTCACGTAACAAGAGAGCTTTTATGTCAATTTAAATGTTAATTTAGCTAGGAAACTCTGACATGCATTAACTCCACATGACTGCCATATTGCTTGGATCTCTGCTCATCGATGATTTGTGTTTGGTGATGTAATCTCTTAAAGGACACGTGATACTGCCAAAAGAAAAACAACGTGATTTCTAGCCATTGCTGTTAAAAATCCAAAGAATCCCATGGGAGTGATGATGAAAATACAACTTTCCATCAGAGACCTTGCTGGTGGAGAAATAAAATAAACATCTCAAAGCAACCTCTAGCCTAGTACTAATTTAAGCCTGTTTAACAAAACATTTCTTTGAAAAATTGATTGCAACTAAAAATGTTAATTCTTGGAAAAATGAAACATCTACAGACTTCTTCAAGGAATACACAAGGCCTATGAAGACAGGGCAAAACCTTGGAATTAGAAATAAGAAGAAGGAGGTATTGTACTTGATAGTTAGCTAAGCAAACATCAATGTCCAAAGTACTTAATATCAGCTGCTCTTTTCTAAACAAAACCAGGAGCCCAGCTGATAATTTTCTGTAAGTCACCAAATGACGTCTGTATTTTTATGTATTTGAACTTTATACCTACCTTTAACCTCCTTAATACGGCAGAGTTATATAATATTGTCATTTGAGATATTTTATTTTAACTGTGCAAAAAGAGACTCTCCCAAGCAGCGGCTCACCATAGGGAGTTATTTAACCCCTTAAGGACAATAGGCGGTCCCTAAACCCATTGAAACCAATGCATTTTGAGCCTGTACATGTACAGGCTTTGTCATTAAGGGGTTAAGTGCTGTCCATACTCTGGTGAGCTAATGTGGTCCTTTTTAGTGCATAGTTCTAGAAAAGGTGCAAAAGAATGCGTTAACTTTAAATGTTTTTACTCTACATGCTGAATGTGAATTTTAGTTTGCAATAATTTATGTAATCATTTCCAGAGACGCAGAAAAAAGAAACCATATTGACATTTAACATACATCAAGCAGTCTTCTAATTGTATTATATAACAGAATCAAAATTATGTTGTCTGACTATGGTATTTATTTAGAGGCTACTCCAAAGGGAGAATGCATGATGTGTATCAGAGGAAGCTAGATCAGGCAAGCAGCAATATGGAACCTGGAAATCCATCGAGAGACAAACAGTTTGAATGTTTAATCTATACATGGATGTTGCAATTGCCACATGGACATTGTAAATGCTCAACTTTAAATTTGCATCAATATAATATAAATAGAATGTATTATTCTGACACAGGTATTTTGATGTAACTGTGACTGAGAGCATCAGAATTTGAATTGATTCCAGCCCTAACCATCACCATAATTTGAGGCTGTTTAGGGTGCATCTGTTTCCAATCTTTACTGCAAACCTCCCAAAGCCCAAAAAGGAACACTTTTGTTTTTGGGGATGTGGTTGGAGATTACAAGAAAATTTATTTATTTTGTTATACACTGCTTAAATAAAAAAAAACTATTTTTAAAAGATAATTTTATATTGTTTCTATACAAATTAATGTGATTTAGGACTACAGGACTACCCTCTGAGCTCATGGGAAAGAAAGACATAGGGGGAACCACGGACGGAGGAATTTAGGTCCCAAAAGAGGGACTGACCCTTCTAAACAGGGGCATATTTAAGTTACCGAGAAACCCTTAGAGAATTGGAGTATATATACATGCTTCAATACTTCATATTGTACATAACAGTAGAATCCAGAAGGAAAATATTTTTATGAGCATGTCAAAAAAAGTTTTTTTTGAACATTATGCATGTTTTAGGAATAGCAAAATTGTTTATTTTCTCTAATAGAATTATAGCAGTTATGCAGGAAGGCAATTTTCATAATTTTGCAATTTCATTTGAGTTCTCAAGAACTCATTTGAGGTACACTGGAATTTAAAACACATTTTATTTTTCTATTTCAATGTACTTGTATTCGAGTTCATCCTCAAAGAATTTAATGGTTTGCATTTATGTGTTTTAAGAAAAAACTAGAGTGTATTATTATAAAGGAAACTGTATTTGGAGATTCATGTTGATCTAGGGACTAGTACATTTTTAAAACTGCTAATGATTTTCAAAAAAGTTAAAAATGTGTTATGTCTATGTCTTGTTATAATTGTTAGAATAACAAATCAAATTCAGTATTTGGTTGCCCTGGCTGAGTTATGGTTTGAAAGAGAAGGTAATAGCGTCTCCATGTATTATGTAATTTAATGGGAAATACCTTAACAAGCCTGTTCTGTTACTTACAGAAATTTGCATCTTATCCTACAGCCCTGCACATTATAATTGTTCTATTCATGAAACATATAACACCGTCCTGAAAGTGATCAACAGTAGTAGAACTGCACTTAACATCATCCGATACATTTAAAAAAATGTTTGCATGATTAATGTTATTCTCTATTATTAATTTAAGATGAAACCAACCCTTCATTGTGAAAAAGTCTGTTTCTCTATATCTTTTCTGTAGTGCTTATCTTTTGTGTTTCATGTCCAAGTTAAGGGCCCCCTGGACTATCAGGAAAGGGGGAGTATGACTGTTGGCCCTGGTCACAACATTGTGGTAAAGCAAGGGTTCGAAAGATAAAGATAAGGGCATTCCTACCTCTTTTCCCACCTGGAGCATAAGGACAGGCACTTCCCACCCTCACTCTCTTTAGCTTTACTATTATGTTAAAGTATTGATGTTTTGGTTGTTTGTCTTGTTCTGTGGTTTGTGGTAAAATCTTGTTCACCCCACCCACTAAAGGTGTAATTTTAGTGGGAGGATGTTCGATACTAGTGCTGCTGTTGCATGTGGCTCGTGGTGGTTCAACTTCTGACTCTGAGCAAGAAGGCTTCTGCCAACTTGGGACTGGTAAACCAGCGGTCACCTGGCTACTACGTTTTCGTAGTGGGTCATATGCTCTTGACTTGGTGAGATCCAGGTCAAAGAAAGCTTGCAAGTTATTTTTTGGTAAAGGAAAGAATAAAATCACCACTACCAGTGCCACCACAATCGCCCTTGGTACTACCACTGTTACCCTTGAGCTACCACTACTGCAAGCGCTGCCAGCACTCTCCAGAGAAGAGATGGGCAGGCAGCAGCCCACTGCAGCAGATGTTAGAAGTAGGTATTTTTTGGTCCAGAAGATAATAAGGAAGAAAAAGGAAAAGGATATGGCCATCGACAATATTGTTGATGACGATGATGATCTGGATTTTGATTATGAGCCAGACATGTAGAGGCAAGCGACACATCTCCCAGTAATTATTCCTCTGTTAAATGTATTGCTCCTCCACTCTGCTGAAGCAGCAGTATACCTGTGAGATGGGTTTTTCTACATGCACTGGCTGCACTTCCACCACCAGCATCACAACCATCTGGTAGGCAATATCGCAGTAAAGCATTTTCAGACTGTGAGAGATGGGCGCACTGCAAGGTACAAGTTGTGTCATAAGGTAGTGAGGAGAGGTAAGGTAAAGCACATTTCATTAATTCTGGGATGAATCAACTACCAGCAGCAGTTGCCATAGGAAAGGATGGTGTGAGGCCTTTCTAGGAGTGTGACTGGCTCCCAGAGAGAGGTGGGGGGGGGGGCATCCACTGCACTAGCCTACCCTAGAACACTGCTTAGTCACCTTACCACTGTTGGAGGTACTTCCTTGTCCACGATTGAGGGATAACCCTTCAGGCAGCTGTTTGGGGCTCTCGCTCCCCACTACCACCTCCCTTGTCGCACAACCTTCAGCAGAACTGTAGTTCCCTCCCTTTACTAGACTTCTATGTTATTGCTCAAGGATGAGCTGTCTAAGGCAGCTGGGCAAACCATCCACTTCACTTTTGCAATATGGAGAGACACTAGAGCACAGTATGCCTTTCTTTTACTAATGGCACAATGTAGCAGGTGTAGGCACAAGGAGTGAAAGGAGAGGTGTTACGGGGCAGAATGGCAGCAGAGTTATACAGTAGATCATTCCTACTTCATGCTGAGGTTATGGATGAGCAGCACACATCAGCTTACATTTTGGCAGCTCTTAGGAAGAGGCTGGTGCAGTGGACCACAGGTAAGCACAGTAGTAGAAATGGGAATGTTAGTGACTGATGAGAAAGCAAAAAATGGTAGAAGTGGTCAAAGATGGGGACTGTGTATGTTAGCATTGTGCACCACATATGCTAAACCTGGTGATAAGGGCAATGTAAACTTTCGAAATTAATTAAAAAGTGCCGTAAAATTGGCAAATCTACCCAACCACCGTCTACGTCAGATTGTAGTCACCTGCTGGAACTCCACCCTGGACATGATGGAGCGGATCCTAGAGCAGCAGCGGGCTCTTCACTTCATCGTCACTTTGGGCCAGGTCACTTACCTTCCTTAAACAACATATGAATTGCTTCCTTAAACAAAATAAGGTCTTCCCAGGCGACAGATTACAGGTCGCATGAATGTCATAATGGACACCTCAGAGTATCTGCTGGCTAACCTCTGTGACCCAGGGGTTAAAGGCAAGTTGGCCCTTAATAATGTAAAAACTTGGAGGGACATGATTGTCTGTAGGGTGCGTGAGATGAAGCACAGATGGGGCATGCCAAGCGAAGGAATTGGAAATGAAAATTCACAGCAGCACTGGCAGTAGTGTCAGCCACATGCCCAATTCCCAATTCCTTGCACCCACACAGAGCAGCAGCACTAGATATACTGGAGCATCTGCCATTTGGGCAGCAGCCCTTGATACTTTGGTGAAATGGTGAGGAATTGCTACTATATCCTGGTACTGACCCTCTATGTTATTGGGACCAGAAAGCTGTTGTATGGCCAGGCCTCTCTTTAGTGCCCCAGCAGTTCCACTCTCTTCCAAAGCTTAAAACTGAAAAAGAAACTGTGACATACATGTGTGCATAGGTAAGCCATACAAAATGCTTAAGGATCCCAAATGCTTAAGGATCTACAGATAGACGTTAAAATAGCGTTGTTGCTATAATTGTCCACTATTATCCTTAAACATAAACAGACAAAATATCTTAATATAATCACAGACCTTTCTACATCAGTTATATCTTAAGAACAAAAAATGCACATGTAACAGTTGTAATGTTTACATTTCATTTCACACGCAGGTGGAAATAGCTCATGTAAAGCAAAACATCAAGTTCTGTTTTCGGTCAAATTTTATTAGGGGTTGAGATTTCACAGGTTTTCCTTTTCATTAAAAAAGAAAAGTTTCAGGTGGCTACTCCTTAGCAGACTCACTTTGTAAATCTATTTTCCAGTGACTTAGAAATCTCTGCTCAAGTATTAAGTTTCCTTTCTTTAAGCAAACCATAGGTCATCACAGCAGTTTCAGCACTATTTCCTGTACAAATCCTATTTTACATCCTTTTTCATTCTCTGACACTGAAGTAATCACAAAGGCATTTCAGGAAATGCATCAAATGAGTATATATATATATATATATATATATATATATAAATACATACATACTGTATATACAGTATAATTTACATAAAAAATCAGACTGTGTTGCTAGCACATGCAAGAGTTCTAGGAGGTCTAACATAGCATAGTCATGCCAATGATGGAGTTCTTCAAGCCACCGAAACCTGAACAAAGAACAGGCAATTGAGTCCCTTTAAGCATGCAAAGAAGACATGAGTGCATCTTGTACTCAATATCTTTGAGTCCTATTAGATATTCTAATCATAAAAAATATTATTATGTGGTTGACTTAAAGCAATTAAGCAAATAGAGTTACACAATTTCAAGATTCCTTTCTAGTTCCTTGGCCAGAACATAAAATAAATTGCAGAATAGCACATAAACATAAATGTTTTTTCTTTTTTATATATATTTTTTTACTTTTCTCAGGTATATATTTTCTCCATATTCCAACAATTTCTGCTTTTTTGTGTGGCCTATAATCAAGGGAAACTGACGACCACAGGAAATATTTTCAGTATATAAGTATTTTACTCACTTTTTCCCTGAGTAGTTCATACTACAATTTTAAGGTTTACTGTTAAGAAGCATTATAATGAAATGGGTGGTCCAATCAAGTGAGAGAAATATTTAATGTAACACTCTGCTATTATTTTAAATGATCCCAAAAATAATGTGTGATTTAATTCTCCCAAGTTTACAACTTAAAGCCTGGGAAAATAACACAGAATTTATAATAACTGTTATGCGATACATTTATATTATTCACTAACAATTCCCAACACTTTAAATTATTGTTATATATTGTTGCCTAGCTTTCAGTGATGTTCTGTAATATAACATATACTGAATGAGTTTTAGTAGAGAAAATATACACAATTATGTTGATCTGCAATTGCCATGTGGACACTACAAATGTAATTATTTATGTCTATTTTAGAAAAACTGCTGATTAACATACACAAAGCTATATTATCCTCAGCTAACCTAAATAATATATTCTCAGCACACTGACAGTTTTTAAAACAGCTTTGCTTTACAAACTACAGAGCCAACCCAGATGTGATCAATATTGACAATATACTTTTTGAAGACATGTCCTAATATTATAGGTTCCAAGATAATAGTCTTTTGAGGCTGTATTTAGTATATATATATATATATATTCCTTAACACTCCATTTGTTTGTTAAAATAAACTACTATATGCTAATGCATATGATATCCAATGTATAAAGTGGTTCATCAGGGACACCAATGAAACCTTGAGAATCCAACCAATGCCTCCTGGGCTGTTGTGGCAAACAAATTAAATGTGCACTACCCAGTCCTGTCCAAAATAGATTTGCTGAAAGGGAAAGTATATAAAAACTATAAAAGTAGCACATAAATGAAACCACTCATCCAATTCATTAACTATTTGGGCTAAACTTATATTGGCCTATGTAAGCAAAGCATTTGTGTCCCAACTCAATTGATTAGCACTGAACCAGGAGCAATTACAAAGATGATGGACCTCCACTGTTGGGTTAGGATGCCACAATGATGTCTGTGCACAAACGTTCCTGGTCAGCATTATATAGACGTCTGTTTCATCCTTACTGTGTTATATAACAAAGTTCATTAAAGTGTTCCATGGAAATTGGTAACAATAACCATGAAAAAATTATGTTCTTCAATTGTTACACCTACACAATGTATTATTCGAGTGCTAAATGGACCGAAGCCCAAGTGGAGCGCAAAAACTCAAGTCTCTCTTCCAAGGCCGGAACTGGCAAAGTAGGTATTGTCCCTGGGAAGGACTGCGGGTGGAGACCATAGAGGTAGAAGAAAGGCGCTGTCCAAGTAAACTCTTGAAGAGCGTTCTTTCAAGCAAATTCTGCAAACGTCAAAAGATCAACCCAATTATCCTGGTGGTTACTGACAAAGAGTCATAGGTATTGCTCGAGATGTTGATTTGCTTGATTTTTGGCGAGACACCAAAGTCAGGTACAGCCCGAGGTTAGCAGAAACGTAGTCAAAACAAGCCATCGGGCTACACGGAGTCAGGATCGATGGATAACAAGCCGAGGTCAGGATACTGGAGAATCAACGTAAATGAGGAAACAAGCAGAGGTCAAACAAAAAAGGACTGTCAAGGATAAAGCGCACTGAGGACAGCAGTATAAGCATAGGCAACCATCAGAGGGCAAGGATCCTAGGAAACTGAGAGGTTTAAATAGGAACCAGAAGAAAGAGGCGTGGAATTCAGTTTGGCGCCCAAATTTGTCATCACTTCTGGTGTCAGGATCTGTGGCTATCTTGTGTCTGGCATAATCTCCCTTTAAAAAGCCCTGTAGTTCCGGAGTTGACCACTAGAAGCACACAGAATCCTCAGTTGCAAGACCTGACTGCTGAAGGGAGGGAGGTCTTCCTCTCCTTGGCGGCTGTTCCGGTGGCTGAGAGGTGGAGGGGGGGTCTCCTACTTCTCCGTGGAGGCTTCTTCTGTGGCGGTTGTGAGATGGAGGGGTGCTCCCTCTTCTCCGTACTGGCTGCTGCTGGAGCGATTGCGAGGTGAAGGAAGGGAACAGGAGCACTGGGTATGCAGGTATGTAACAATAAGAAAAAAAAACAAGATATAAAGACCTTGCTAAAATCAGTGCTATGGCATCAAACAGAAGTATGCATAGTATTGTTTATATTTTATATATCACTAAACAATTTCCATAAATATATACATGTTCATGTTTTTTTAATGATGACGTTGCCAAATATCCTGCTTATTTTTAAAAATGAAGGTCATTGTGAGGCCATTAATTTTTAACTATGCAATTATTCTGAATAAAATGGTGCACCACAATATAATAAATATTTTAAGTATCATAATTATGGTAATAAAGATTATAGTGAAAAAAACCTTTTCTTTCAATCGCCAAAGCATTATATAAAAAGCTAAGAATTTTCTTAAATATTGGCATTCAAATCTGGCAAGAATAACAGGTGTGCTCAACTATGGCCCTTGTAAAATGTAGCATTTTTCTCTTTAAAATAGGAATTACTACTCATAATTTTTGGAACATATATATAATAAATGGACTTAGGTAACCAGTCATTTAGAAAAAATGTCATCCAAGCTTTTTAAAACACTCTAAAGATCATAATCTGAATTTAAATAAAACAAATTTTGGCAGGAACGTAGCCCACAAAAATATATGTTAACGTTAAAATAGGGTGTAGGTTAGGTTATATATTCTGACATATATTTAAGTACCATTCTGTGTCAAAGAAACAATAGCATATATTAAAATACTGCATTATTATACAGAAATGTATTATAAAACTGTACATGACGCATATCTGACTCCTGATAGGATTCATAGATTGGGTCTACGGGAAAGCGATAGATGCCCAAAACTCACGTCCCCTAGTAAGTATGTACTTATCCACAATTAGGTCACCAGATACCGTCTCACCTCGGAACTGGACATATTTGGTGGTAGTTAGTGGCCAACAACTCTAAATCAAGTTCCAATCAACCCATCCTAAATCTTTATTTCACTATCCCAGGTGAATTATTGTATTGCATTTTATCACAATAAGACGCATACTACTTGTTTCTAATTTTACGTTTATTGCTTATTACAAAACTTTGTGGCTCAGCACGATCCCATGTCATACGATAATGTTATAAATCACATTGTAAATTACCATGCCAATAACCATAACTTTTTACAATGTTTAGTATTGGATAATATAGGCTTGAATGTGTACTATTTTGGAACCATCATGGTGTCATTCTAATATCATTACAGATAGAATCATCTATCATGCAAATAAATGGTTAGGAATTAAGAACCAGTCTTACTTATTTTTGACATAACTGTTCCTTTAACCCCTTTGCGACCTTTGCCGGTTCAGGACCGTCATGACATGAAGGTCGCTAAATGACCTTTGACGGTCCTGAACCGTCATAAAATAAAATAAGCTTAGAAAGTGATCAACGATCACTTTCTTCGCTTAAACGGCGTTACTGTAATGCCTCGATGTCGAGGCATTCAGTAACGCCGAGATCGGCATCGGGGGCCATGTCTGGCCCCTCCCCGGGGCGTCAACAGCCGCCATACATTGTATGGCGGCGGACGCCCGTTTTAAAAGCGTTTAGGAGGCGATCGACGATCGCCTCCTAAACTTAAATGGTGTCGCTGGAATGCCTCAATCAGGAGGCATCCAGCGACACCAAACACTTACCTCTGGGTGGGCTGTGACCGCTCCGGAGAGCGGTCACAGCCGCCGCTGCCGGTGATCTTCGCCATCAAGCAAGATGGCGGCGGTCCGGGAAAATAAACAATAAAGATGATAGAGTTAGCTAGACGGTCTCCAGACCCTCTAGAGAACTCTGGATCCACTTGCAGGTTGAATACAGGTACTGCATTCAACCATGCAAGTCAATGGAGCCCAGCTTTCTAATCACTATGTGATTAGTAAAATATAAAAAAAAAAAAAAAAAATGGAAAAAAAATAAAAAAAATGTGCTAACATTTAAAAATAATTATGCAGTGATGTCACTAGATGAACCATCCAGTACATTGCAAAATGTGTAAAAAAAATATAAAAAAGTATTAAAAAGATAAAATAAAAAAATAAGGTTTATTATTTTGAGCAAGTGCTAAAATTTCTCAAAAATCTCAACAAAGAGTTAAAATAAAAGCACTTCAAATACCCAAGGGGTGTCTAATATATAAAAAAATGGCTGATGGGGTAAATTGGAGTGGCCAAGCTCAAAGATAGGGCATAGGTCCAGACTGACCAAAACGGAGAAAAAAAGCGCACTTCCCAAATGTGGCATTTTAAATCTCAAACAACCCGACAAACCCATGCATGTCGGGTATCACTGCACTCAGGAGATGTTCCTGAACACATATTGGGGGGTTGTTTGACAGTGGCATATACCAGAACCTGTATATCTATAACTAAAGTACAATTTGTGTGGAAAAAAAATAAAAAAAAAATACTATTACAAAGTTTGACAAAGTGTAGTTCTATAATTGGTGCATGGAAAGGGTTAAAATAACAGCATTTGGAATACCCTGGGGTGTCTAGTTTTCAAAAATATATGGTTTAAATGGGTTAAATTGAGTTAACCCGCTTCAAAGATATTCCAAAGAGGAGATGGAGGCAGAATGACCAGATTTGTTAAAAAAGATTTGGAAATCATAAAACGCTGCTTGTACTTATTGCCCTATAACTTACAAAAAACAGCAAAAAAACATAAAAACATTGGGTATCTCTAAACTCAGGACAAGTAGTAGAATCTATTTAGCTAGTTTTTTTACTTGCTTTTTTAGGTGAGTAAAAGATTTTTCAAATAAAAGTCATAAAATGTGTTTTTTTTCAATTTTTCACCATGTTTTTTTTATTTTTTTTATAGTAAATAAGATGATACGATCAAAATAATGGTATCTGAAGAAAGCCCATCTTGTCCTGAAAAAAACAATATATAACTTATGTGGGTTCACTAAATGGGTGAGGAGAAAATTACAGCTGAACACAAGCACCACAAAAGTGTCAAAACAGCTGCGGTCCCACAGGGTACAAAACGAAAAATGAGCCTGGTCCTTAAGGGGTTAAAGCCTTCTACTAAGTGCACCCAACATTTCTGTGCAAAGTATTTCACTCCTGTGATAATTCCTCCTCTGTACTGTGGATGCAGCCATGCGTATTGCCATGGCCACTCCAGTGTCATAGTTTAGGATTAAAACTGATAAATATGAATTGCAAGATGGCAAAACCAAGCATCTGAACTTTGGTGTCCACTTTAACATTGTAAATATGCATTATATCACTATTATTTGTTAAACATTGTGTTATTTTAAATATTTGCATTAAGAAATAAAAAACTTTGTGTAGAAAACACATTTTTTATTAGTTCAATATCATGGTTAGAAAAGCATACGTGAATAAACATAGCAACATAGAGTGGTTTTACGCCAAAGTAACATGTTTTATTTTTTTAAAAACAATGGCTAGTTTACTCAACTAGTCAAATAAAGTAACTACATCCAATATGTTCCAATTTTATGCAAAACCATATTATTTAAAAAGAATACTTTATGCAATAGATACTATTTCATGTATGATCAAAGCACTAACAAAACAAACAGCAGGGCAGAAATGGCAATGGCCAGGCAGCATTGGCATTTTAATGCCAGTGGCCAACTGATGACATCAGTGTGGCCTACATTTGGATATGCCTGGCTGTTTGCTACTTTTTTCTGGTCATGTGGATTGCGGCTGGGCATATCCAGCCTTTGGCCACCTGCTTCATTAGCATGTAGTGCTGATGGCCACATGGCCAGTCCAGGCCTGGTAAACTGTAATGCTTTTGAGCAGGCCCTTATGACCATGTAGTTTTGTCCCTCACAGATCAAGGGAAAACAAAGAAACAAGTAATTAGAACCATCTGAATTTAAAGACAGAGACATGAGAAAAAAATTAATCGGTCCTACACTTGACTTTAATTATGAAATATTTTGCATTGTTCCAGACTCAAATGTAGAAATAGTTTATGAAGAAAACCAGAACAAAAGAGCACCAAGCGGTGTTTTGGTAAGGAAATTCAGTTGAGAAAATGGCCTCCAGATGTTAGTGCAACTGAAATAGAATTTGAATTTCTTTACACATATTAGCCAATTCTTTTATATGATCGTGTTGAATTAAGTCACCCACACTATAAGCAAATCCCTTTTCTTCTTCTTCTAAGTATTAATGCAAATGAAAGGTTCTAACTTAAAAATCTCGGACAATTGAACAGGTCAAATCATAATGCATATTTGTAAAAGTTGCCAGAAGTAATGGAATGAGCATACCTGGGAACTTCTGGGCTCCGGCTATCTGGAGCCTGCCCTTGCGGGACGCAGCCAAGACTGCCCGGTGTTTATATTTTGTTCTCCAATCAAGGTCATCCATTTTAAAACCGAATGTGTAGAAAAATGCCTAATTCCATGGAAAAAATCTATTAGCAAGTAAAAGAACATACCATACATAAAATGTAGAACAGGAATTGTCAGGAGAATATAGCCATTTGCAGCTTCTGTGGTTTCAGTCAATGACTAAAGATTTGGTGTGATGAATGGTTTCTGTCTAAGAGTAGAGATTATAGAATGCAAAACATTTATAGTCTTTTTCCCACAAAGCACAATGGACGCTATGTTTCAAACCCAGGAAGTGTGTGCCTTACAGTGCATCAAAAAATTCTTATTACATCAGTTAATGTTTGCATCGAATTTAGGAAAGCTGTAAATCATATTCTTTTTTATTCATTGAAAATAAATGCATTTGCCAGATCAGTTCAAATAGCACAGACAAGTAAATTATATATATACAGTATATATATATATATATATATATATATATATATATATATATTTCTATCAGCAAC
This sequence comes from Sceloporus occidentalis, assembly GCA_023333645.1. Taxonomy (NCBI): domain Eukaryota; kingdom Metazoa; phylum Chordata; class Lepidosauria; order Squamata; family Phrynosomatidae; genus Sceloporus; species Sceloporus occidentalis. The sequence goes on from JALMGF010000046.1 coordinate 7,379,359, forward strand.
AAGAATTTGGTGTTGTTTCTATTTTTTTATATTAATGCATAATGTTGGCGTCTAACGTGCACTGTATATTAAGACTCTGACAGACAAATTTGCTACATAAATTCTACTAAGTAGTATACTCATACCATCGGGCAGTAATTCAATAGTAATATTAGCAAAATACTTTAAAATGCGTATTAAGTTACACATTGGTGTTTAATATTATTTGTCACTGTACAGAGCCCCAACCAAATGTCTGTTATGTGCTTCTAAAAATGTCTTCACTTGGATTTCTATGAAATAAACGGTTTGTAGCCTCATCATGAAGAAAGATAAGGAGAAATGTGGTTCTGTAATTTTTATGTATAAAATAATACAAACTCAATTTTAAAGCACATATCAAAAATAACAGAATTAACAGGTTTAAGAGTGGAATCCATATTTTCTTCCGAATGGGCCCACATTCACTCTCAGACACTATAACAACCTCATTTTCCGTTACTCTCACTCTCTCTAAATGTTTTCCTACCTTCTCTGCTGACAAATTCCTAATCTCCTATCTTTTATATTATCCCTTCTCTTTTCTCTTCTATCTTCAATCCTCTATCTTGGTCCGCATCTCCAGACATAACCTGGCAGGAACTTCCGCCAAATAGCGGCTTTTCAGGTGGTGCCCTCTCCCCAATCATCTAATCAGGTAAGAGGATGTCATTTTACCCTAACTTGAACTCAGAGCAACATGAGTAAGTGTGAACGAGAATGAGAGCATGAGAGAGTGAGAATGAATATGGGCTTTGAGCAATGAATTTCGTTCATGAATTAAAAATGCCATGTTTTCGGCCAGACCGAATGAACGGGGAACATCATTTTTTGCCCAAAAACAAACCGGAAATTTGTCCGAATTGTTTTTTGGACCATTTGCATATGTCTGGTATATATGTATAAGGGAAAGGAAGTGCACACCTAGCAATTAAAACTGTGCGGTTTTCCCCTGTAAAACTATGGGGCAGGTGTTGACCTTTAAAGCTTTGCTGAGTAGCAAATGCAAAGTACTAAGAAATACATGGCGTTCACCCGCGACTGCCACAGAAGAGAATAACCCTACCATGCATTGCTGTCCAGCTCCACGGACATCAAGCCAATCCTTCCATGGTACCCGCCATTAGTAGTCCCATGAGTGGGACCAAAGTGGCGGGGACCTGGGGGGGGGGAGTTTAGTGACACTATAACATTTTATTTTTGTTTAGTTATTTATTACTTGTACCCACATCCACATAAAGCAGTAACAATAAAGTTAAATATAATAATATATAATCATTTAATATAAAGCGGTATTCAAGAGTACAAAAAAAACATTAATAATATTAAAAATTTTAATAGAAATCTTGCTAAAAGGCTACAAAAACTCAAATTAAAATTGAAAAATTAAAAGTGTATATATTACACAATAAAGCACTCTTATAGACCATATAGTGACCAATATGTAAGCTTACTTACATATTGGTCACTAAAATGTTTGTATTACTTCATACAAAATTGTATTTGTTAAATTTACATTGTGTTATGTAAATCACGTGGTAAAAAAAAATCATTATTCAAAAGGAAGTGCTAAAATTCAAATCTTGAAGGAGCTGACAAAATTCCAAATGGAACAATCTACGTATTATACTCTTTCATGGAGAGATTAGAGGCAAGTCAGACCATAAAAGAATGTGGAAAAAAGAAGAGGGGAGATACTTTGCATTGATAATGATTCCATTGGTTTAAAAGATCACACCTTTCTCAAAACACTTTAGAAATATATATGCACCAGCCTGCTGAAAACTGAATGGAGATGGTAATTACGTGTTTCTGAAAAAGAAGATCCTGGGAAAAGATAGAAAGGAAATAAAGCCGAAAACCATGTTACAAAAAATGTTGTCTTAATTCCAAATGACTGTTTATTCAGTTTTCTATGGTCTACAATGCAAAACATGTTAATCTGTCTGTTACAGCAAAGGGTTAAATAGGTCCCTGCTTGAAAATTCTTAAGTGGTTTCAACCATTTAGTTTTAATTTGAACTAAGACTGTTGAAAGCAGGAAATACATTTGTTTTATATTCATGGCATTTTCTGCTTTACAGATCCAATGTGATATTATCAAATTGATTAAATGGAGGCATAGCTTCGTATGTTAATTCATTAAATAAATACTGCCAAATCTATATACGTGTGTAATAGCACATATACGAAATATAGACTAGGACAACGCAAACATGACATAGGCATGTCTAAAGACAAAACAACTTTGGTTTAGGGCCACTAGTTTCTTCTTTAAGAGAATAATGTTTTAGGGGTTCACAGCTGTTTTTGGTCTTTGTTCTTATGAAGTAGGTAGCAACTAGCTTTGTGGTAGTCATACCATAGCCCCAAATCCCCATGACTTTTATAAACCTTGTCACTGACACCAAAGTATGTTACAATGACCAATACAAACATATAGTTTAGAAATTAATAATCTATGTTTTAATGAAAATACATACATTTGGCGGTCATGAGTCCCATCCAGATTATTATTTTGAGAAAAGCAGGCTTCTTTTTTGGACAGTATAGACATATGCTTCACAACAGGATTTTCTTGCTCCCATGAGAATGTTTAGTGGACCAAGAACGACAAGTCTGGAAATGTGGAGCATGGATATTCCTTAAAGTTCACATTGTATTAATGAAATATTTTGCCAAATATCTGGATAAATTCAAATGGTATCTGTATTACTCTGTTCTGAAAATAAGAACCCCTTTATTTGATATTATAAAAATACATTTAATATTTTGTTTTGTTATGGACTTTTACGACACATTGCAGAACGTACAATAATTCATGATTATGTTTACTTATGGTTTTTGGCACCCATAATGAGATGCTGTATTATTTAGGCTATATTATGTTTACCCATTAAAAAAGACCAGAAACTGGCTGGGACATTCTTACTTATTTTTGTTTTCTTTCTTATTAGGTGATTAATAATTATAATACTTATACAGTGATACAGAGCAATTGCATATAAAACAAAATAACAATTATACATACACAAGATATGCTATATTTACTATTTGTATGTTACTTGTGTCTGCTCTGCTCCTTTTCTATAATTTGGTTATACTATTTCTATGGTTTGTGTCACATAAACCTAAAGAAAGTTATATGGATCAAATGGATTAGAATATTCTATAAAGAGATGTTGTTGCTTCATAATTCAAGTGGAGTTCCAGGAATCTGTTAAATTTTTCACTTATGTAAACCAGTTATAATAATAATGTAAAATGTCTCATTATTTTAATTATCAATGGAAACCTTTTTAAAGAACAAACACAGCACAGCACGATCTGTTTTATCTTCTTAATAATGGATGGCTACCTGTTAATTATTGAGCCTTTGAATCAGCAGGACTTATTTTCAAGTTGGATGATCATGTCACACTGATATTTTCCATGCCATTTGTATGAAAAACCAAAAAAAACTGCTTTATTTTAAATTAATAGAACTATATCTCAAAAGGATCGTTTGCCCCAAACCCAAATAAAAATAATTATAATTACTACCAAACATAATTAATATACCATTAAGTTATATCACTATGAGATGCATATATTTACTAAAAGCACCATAGAAAATGTCAATTATATAATACGTAAGGTTTTGAGCTAGCAAGTACTGATGTATGTAGTATAGATAATAGCTGTTTGAATATCAACAATACAGCTATATTTAAGATGTGTAATTGATTATACCACTACTTCTTACCATTACAGGAGATAGTTTTCTGTTGTCACATCTTTGTGAGGTCTTAAACACTTATGTGACTTTACATTTCCTTCTATGTTGGCTCAATAAAAAGAGTCGACTTTGACTAAGCACTGTCCCTAGGACCAATAAAGCTATTTTCATTTTTCTTATTAATAGATGGAAAGGGCGAGAAAGAATATGGAAAGCTTAATTAAACTATTTTCCTTGAAACCCCTCAAACTCATAGATTCACTCTTCACATTCAGTGGCCTCTGTTGGCCCTTTAAAAAATGCCACATATCATACAATCTGTGTTACCTGTGTACACAGATAACATTGTATGTTTCTAAATTATGTAAAAAACACATTTACTCTTCTAGATTTATTTCACCTTAAAGTGTAAATAGAATAATAGAAATGCAATCTTTTGAATGTATCTAAAAGATATTTAGGGTTCCTGTGCAAAGAACAAGAACCGAAGTAGGAAACAAGGGGGAAGTCCACAGAAGAGCGACTGAAGGAAAGCTCATTGGGGAGAAATTAAAGATAATAGCGACTAATAAACAGTATAATATTGATTATTTTGAGTAAAATATGTAACTGAATAGTTACAAGAAGAACATTCGCCAAGGGAAACTGAAATTCCTTGCTGAAATACAGTTTATTACATATTTATTATAGTATTCTTGATATCCATGGTGTTGTACGTTTCACTTTCAAATGAGTATGGTTACTACAAAGCTGCTAGAAACAAAGGCTTCTAACTAATGTATCAAGTACATTTTACTAAGACATAGTGGTATTCTTCATAGCAGATTGTTTTGTGCCTATATCCTCTTTAGAAGCCCATGCATTTCTAATCACAAGCATCTGTTCGACAAAAAAACATCTTGCCAATCAAACAAAATTTCACAATGCACAAATATATATTGGCGGGGATAATTCATACTCTCATTAACTTTATCCAGGCTTGAAATCTGGTGCCATAATCCATGCCCTATTCTAAATCGGTTACTCTCTGCTAAGATTCCATAGAAGCAATGTTACATTCATTAACCAGAATTCTTTCCTGGATATTCCATATAAACTCTACCCTGGGTCCATGTAAATTGAGTCCTGTATAGCACATATATAAATACCCCTTAAGTGCATGTTGTTTCACGTGGGAGCAGCAAAGCTTATGTTAGTAGGGGTAAAATAATAATGACTTGAAAGCAAATATCTCCAAACAACATTTTTGTATTTGGTTAATGGAATAAATTAATGTATACGTCTGTCTGTTTATCTGTTAAGGTAAACTTTGCTATAATTCATAACTGTTTTAATATGATCTGGACAGGAACCCTGGGATTTCTTGTCATGCTACCCAGTGGAAATCGGACTACAGGCATGGATTTTGATCATGCTAATACATTATTTCACTGCATACAAATAATGAGCTCCTTTAAAATGATAGATGTCTACAGAAGAAGCTGGTAGTGACATAAGTGATTTGTAGGCCTGTCAGTCACAATGCTGAAATCTGACCTATGCCTGACCTATAATTTGCGGTGCCCTTAGCTCCAGAAAAAAAAAATTGTTACCAGATGCAATTCAAATAACTAGTTGGAACAATTTAATGTACCGAAACAATCAACACAGATGTACCAGCTGCTCGTTCCTTTGCAAGTATGTGCTTACCCTTCACTTCAAGTATGAAGTTTCACCACAGAATGTCCTGAAGACTCTGGCAAAATATTTGGTACTGGGAATAGATATTTTTTTTTATTGTTTCCCCTAAACAAGAATGTCAGGCTTTAATTCTCAAGGGCCATTAGTATAACCGGGTTTTTCTTAGGGGCAAAACTTGGCATGCTACGTTGTGATTCATAATGCGAATGGGTTGATGTTATTAACAAATCCTAAAACAACAGCAGAATTATGGCTCTGGGAGACATGTAACCTCTGAAATGTAGTTAAAGAAAGGGCGAACTTTGTTAAAAAAATCAATAAAGAAAGAACGTTTTTCACAAATACAAGTTTCATATGTGTCTTTTTAGTTACATACAATGAGTATATAATGTTTTATATAACTCATTTATACAAGTCTCCTCAGTCTTATTATTTCATTTGCAGATCCATGAAATTAGAGTAATTTTCAGCCTGACCTTATATTACATGGTACCTTCACATGCCTAGATAAGAATTCAGTCATAAAGGATACTGGTTTGGAAAAGAACATAACTATAAAAAGTTATTCTACCAGAAAACAACACCAGCCTTTACTATGGTTCCTCAAGGGTCATTACATATAATGAAACAGTCTATTAGGTAATAACCACAATACATATTATATATGTATATTACATATAAAAGTGTTGACTGTACAGAACATTTTCAGTCTAGTACTCATCAATTTAAAATCTTCCTAAGATATCATATCCCGTGTGATTCAAACAAGAAATTCAAGTATGGATGTGGGCGTTTGACCAACTAAGAGGTAAAAGATACATTTCTAATAATACAACAAAGATTTTGTATTAGTTAATAACAAAAAATGCCCTGAACCTTCAGAGGAGCCACAAAATAAGCTCCATTACATAAAGTTAAAAGCTTCACGTTTACCTTTGTGAGGCCAGCAATATATAATACAACCTTTGATTATTATTATTATTATTAACTTGTATTTATATAGTACCAACACATTTGTATGGCTCTATGAGTAACTCTTTCAAAACAGTTGACATAGATTAAAATGATGGATGATGTGGCAGCTGGCAACAATTTGCGTTGGTGCGGCTCTATTTTGAATTTTATGTTGTTAAAACTTGCCCCATCCAGGTCCTGTAGAGACAAATACAATTGTTTTTATATGACATTTTACTTTATCTTTTAATGTCAAAAAAATCCTTTATTCCTAGGATGTTAAGAAACTTACCTGCAAGACATGGCTATAGAAGCAATACATTCTAACAGCAAGATAAATCGAACGTCGTGCACAAATGGTAGACCTATCTGTTATCATATGGACAAGGTACCTAAGGTGTCAATTAGTAGACTTGGGCACCAGGGGGCTCTTCGTGTTCGTCTTCGTGCTCGTCTTCGGCAAAAAAAACAACTTCGTATTCCGCGAATATTCGCCTGGTCCTGTCTTCTCTTCGGGCGAATATTCGCGGACACTCTTCGTGCTCGGGTTTTCTTCGTTTTCCCCGGTTAAGGGGTTAAAACGGGGTTAAAGCCGCTCTGGCGCCAGGAGTTTAAATGTCCGTATGAGCAACTCTATTGGTCGTCAGCAGGGGGCTCATCTGCCATTGGTTGATGGCAGACGAGCCCCCTGCGGGCGACCAATAGGGTCGCTCGTACAGACTGTTATACTCCAGGTGCCGTAATTGTTCGGCAGATCCCGCTGGTCTCCCTGTTCTATCATTTATTAACTGATAGAACAGGGAGACCAGTGGGATCTGCCGGGTAAGTTGCAGCATTGGGATTTTAAAAGTCTGTACGAGCGACTCTGTTGGTCGCTCGTACAGACTTTTAGGCTCCTGGTGCTGTAACTTACCCGGCACATCCCACTGGTCTCCCTGTTCTATCAGTTAAATGTCCGTACGAGCGACCAATAGAGTCGCTCGTACGGACATTTAACTGATAGAACAGGGAGACCAGTGGGATGTGCCGGGTAAGTTACAGCATTGGGGTTTTAAAAGTCTGCACGAGCGACTCTGTTGGTCGCTCGTGCAGACTTTTAAAACCCCAATGCTGCAACTTACCCGGCACATCCCACTGGTCTCCCTCCCTGTTCAATTAATTAAATGTCCGTACGAGCGAACAATAAAGTCGCTCGTACGGACATTTAACTCTGTACAGGGAGGGAGACCAGTGGCATCGGCAGGGTAAGTTGCAGCATTGGGGTTTTAAAACCCCAATGCTGCAACTTGCCCTGCCGATGCCACTGGTCTTTAACTAATTGAACAGGGAGGGAGACCGATGCCACTGGTCTCCCTCCCTGTTCAATTAGTTAGTCCGTGCCGGGTTAAATGTCCGTACGAGCGACCAATAAAGTCGCTCGTACGGACATTTAACTCTGTACAGGGAGGGAGATGAGTGGCATCGGCAGGGTAAGTTGCAGCATTGGGGTTTTAAAACCCCAATGCTGCAACTTACCCTGCCGATGCCACTGGTCTCCCTCCCTGTTCAATTAGTTAGTCTGTGCCGGGTTAAATGTCCGTACGAGCGACCAATAAAGTCGCTCGTACGGACATTTAACTCTGTACGGGAGGGAGACCAGTGGCATCGGCAGGGTAAGTTGCAGCATTGGGGTTTTAAAACCCCAATGCTGCAACTTGCCCTGCCGATGCCACTGGTCTTTAACTAATTGAACAGGGAGGGAGACCGATGCCACTGGTCTCCCTCCCTGTTCAATTAGTTAGTCTGTGCCGGGTTAAATGTCCGTACGAGCGACCAATAAAGTCGCTCGTACGGACATTTAACTAATTGAACAGGAAGGGAGACCAGTGGCATCGGCACTGCCGATGCCACTGGTCTCCCTCCCTGTTCAATTAGTTAGGGGTTAACTTTTTTTTAAAGGGTTAAGGGGCCGTGCAAGTGAGCCTATTGTTCGCTAGCACGGCCCTTTAACCTATGGATTTCCGCTCCCGTTAACCCCTTCGATGCTGTGTTAGATAACGCAGCATCGAAGGGGTTAACGGGAGCGGAAATCCATAGGTTCGCTGTCAGGGGCTACAAAGACCCTGCGAGTGAGCCTATTGGTCACCTGCAGGGTCTTTCTCTGGCATCAACCAATTGGTTGATGCCAGAGGAGGTCCCTGTAGGCGACCAATAGGCTCATTCGCACTGCCCTGTAGCCCCTGACAGCGAACCTGCGGATTTCCACTTCCGGGAACTGCCGCGATGCCGCGAAGCCAAGAAGCCAAGACAAGGTAAGATGAAGGGGGGGAATGGTAGACGAAGACGAAGACAATCACGAAGATCTTCGTGGTGTGTGTCTTCGTCTTCGCCTACGTTTTACCGCCGCCGTCTTCTCTTCGGCGTGTCTTCGGAACGAACACGAAAACGCACTCTTCGTGTTCGTTTCCATGTTCGCCCGAAGACGAATGCACAAGTCTATCAATTAGCAGTTAAAATAAATAATCAGCTCAAGCATTTCAAGTAATGGCTATATAATACAACTAGGTATATATCTTTGTTCAAGTAGCATTGGCTCTTGTGTCAGCTCTTAGATTAGGTTTGATATTATATTTTACAGATACAACTGGAATTCCATGCTCACACTAAAAAACTGATTTATTTTTTTTATTTATTGCTTACACGGTGTTCCAAATGATCTCATGTTTTTTGATATATGATAATCCCATGCAGAACCATCTCACTCTCATAATACAAGACAACTGATCACAAAATCAGGAGGATATTATTTTTTAAAAAATACTATAAAAGCAGTATGTTTTAATCATCAATTAATACAATTGTAGGACTAGCACTATTAAAGCATTATTCTATTTGTAGAAAATAGCTTGAACATTTTTGATACATTGCCTTTATGAAATCAGTATCCATGTTTCTTTTTTTTATACGAATTCCTAAACTTGTGGCTTGATCCATGGAGAACTATAACAGTAACACAAATTGATGTAGCAGGCAAATAATTAAGACAATATAACTGTAAAGCTTGCCGGTTAGATATATACATCAACGATATATCATAACGATGTTAGAGACTGATAAAGTCATACAGAAAATGATTACTTCGACACAAAATTTTGCATAATTTAGTGTAGAAATTTAGTGCATAATTTAGTGTAGAAATGAGTGTGTAAGAGAGTGTAAGAGTTAAAAAAAACAATTAAATGCAAACTAAAATTCAGAGCTCTCTGCTTTGTTTACTTGGGGGCCCTTCTCATTTTCAGACATTCGTATGAAATAACAAATTGTCAAATTTCATAATAATTTAAATTCATAAGTATCTAGCGCATGAAGTTAAAAATGTATCTACCGGTAGCTGTTTTTGTTTCACGTGTACATAGGCAATCTCTCTTCTATTACATGTTGGACTACTCTTTTAGATGGGATCAGTGTGATATGTTCATGAGAGATGTTTTCGCTGTAAAGACACAAATGCGCAATAAAGCTTTTGAAATGGTTAACTGTGATAGGATAAGCTAATATGTATTCTCATTTGCATTCTGCAGTTAACCCCTACTCTAATTACAAATGTCTTGCCCATAGCTGTTAGTTCATATTACTACAACACTCATAATTTCTACAATAAATGAATGAACTTTATTCTTTTTATTTGATAATCAGTGTAATTATTTTGAAGATATTTATTTTAAAAAGGTCATCACGTGAAGCCTGTGTCCCACTGTAGCAGAGAATTATCTATTCAATTTCCTTTCATGAAGTTATCTCCCTTTTTCTCACCCCACCCTTCCAAACACTGTCTGAACAAACCCGCAAAATCAGCAGCATAACAATTGGGGCAGTAATCATACCAATGCTGAGAAAGGGAAACTAAGATGGATAGTGTCACGGTATATACAAGTGGTGGCTATTCTGGGAAAAGTGACAGATCTGCTTTGAAGATTTCTTCCTGTTATTTTAATTATTCTTACTTTATCTTACTTAGAAATGTTTGTTGTCTTTAAATATTATTGTATAAAATATGAAAAAAAGAATGAATAAGCATGTAGAAAATATAACTAGAGATAATACCATACCAAAATTATATGCCAATCCATTATATAGCAATATTCTGCCATAATAAGTAAGTTTGCTTTCTGGTCGCACCTTAAGCAAGAAAACATCATTCATTTGAGGGCCATGCATCTCTGGTGACATCAGAGCACATAACACGCATGCCAATACACATCCCGGATAATTCATTAATTAAAAATCTTAAAATAATGTTATATCTGCAAAATCCAGAACCACTAAAATAGCTGTCATGTTAATGGATATAATATTGATCTTTTATAATAAAAAGACATCCGAGAACCTCTTTTAAGACTTTTATTGCAATTGCCAACACACATGATTCACATGAAAAAATTAGATTGCTTATAATGGGAGGCCGACATAAAAGCAGTTTTGAATTATTACAATGTTTTGGTGTCTTAGTTTTACAAAAGGCATTCAACATAAAGCTAAAAAGGAAAATGGAACTAACAATTACCAAAGTATTGCTTTGAAATCACAATAAAAAACCGATCTATATCTACAGACAATAAATTTAGAGCTGTTTGTTATATATATCACAGCTGGTCTAGCAAATAAAACAGAACCCTTTAAATGGCAAACTACAAACAGGTACCAAAATATAACATTAAATATTTACATTTGAAAATGTAGTTAAAATTTTATGAGGCGATATAAAACAAGCAAAAAGTGGATTTTTATGTTTGTCGGTTTTCTGCGGAATTACAATGTAGCTTTGATTTAAATTTAAAATAGATATCTAATTTTGCTGAGCAGAGAATATTTTTTTTCGGTGTAGGCTTCTATTATATATAAAAAGCTTTAGCTGGTAAATCTGTGATTTCATAATTACTCTGTTTATTCGAAGCAAGAGAAATGCTGATCTGGTTGTTTTTGACTGGCTGTTCTGACAGGGTTTATGGGATATCTAGGCTAATAAATATTGCACCAGTAGAAAAGAGTACCAACAGAGTAGCTTTGGGAAGTTTATGCTTTATAAACGCAGTGCTAGTCCAAAAGTGGAATTAGCCAGGAACATAAACATAAAAAGCTTAGTAAAATGATATGTATGGGAAGCTTGGGAAATTAAGACAACTTTTATTAAACACAATATCAGTAAAGGGGCACTGCAAGGAACAACATTTACAGAAGAAAGCTGTTGCTTTGAAGAATTGCTAACATTACAGATCTATCTGCCCAACTAGCAAGATTGTACATGCAAGGCACATGCTCTGTAACATTGTGTAAGGGCTGATTGTATGATTGTATAGCAAATCTCTATGCAGGAAATGTATTTAACCGCCTTAAGTGGTGAATGCAAGAAGGCTTAAAAAACAGTTACGTCATGTTTATTAGTAACAGGTCCTTGGTAAGCCTCTGCCTTCGGCCACCACAGTTTATCCAACAGCCATAACCTAACTCAGCAGCCTTCCCTGTTCTTCTTCCACTTCAGTCACCCCATCTCTACATATCTCCTCTGCTGCCTCATAAATGACCAAAGGTCCATGAAATATGCAAGGGTCCTGGGCAGCTACCCCTTATGCAGAACTTTGCCTCTTTCATGACAAAGTAGGTTCTATGCCATCATCCAAATGATTGCTGTTTGTGACCATGAGGATGGCACTTTTCTCCCATATGCCTCGATGATCACTATGTAATCTACAGGCAGTGGTAATTAGAGTCAAAGGAGGGGAAATAGTTTGCCCTCCTCACAAAAATGAGAAAATGTTAAAAATAATTGATCAAATAAAAACAGTGATACACAAATAAATAAATAATAAAAAGAAGAATAAATAATAATGTTTCTTATTGTCACAACAACATTTTCTTGGGACAAAATGACGGTGCTTTCAGTGAGAGGATGTAACTGGAAGCACCACCATATTGACCTAAGTTCACCTTGGAGGATCGGAGAGTCACCAAAAGCTCCACCATTTATGTCAGCGGAAATGTGGACAAAAGTAGAACATTTAACATAGCAGATTGAAGATAGAAGAGAAGAGAGAAGGGAGGATAATAGAGAGAAGAGATGCAAAAGCAGAAGTGTTCGGCAGAAGTGGAAGTTGTCGGCAGACAAGGTAGGAAAACATTTAGAGAGCGTGAACGAGAATAAGGGTGTGAGGGAGTGTGGGCACCGGCAATGAATTTTGTTCCCAAATTAAAAATGCCCCCAAATTTATGACCAAACTGAATAGGGAGTGAACATAATTTCTTGCTAAAAAATGAATGGGCCAAAACATTATAATTGTTTTTGGGCCATTAGAGTGTTTAATAACAACTAAAGAATGTTTCGCAGCATCTTGTACTCAACATTAATGCATAATTTCTCTTTTTTGCCAAGAAAATAACACCATGGTTACAGTGCTTGTGAAATTAAATTTTAATTTTCAAACTTTATGTAATAAGATGATTTTAAAAAGCTGAAAAAAGATACATGTTACATTATTGACAAAGGTGAGGATATTTCCACCGGTGGCTCTTGAGGCTGCATGGTAAAAACCCAGCTGTCGGTTATCAGACCCTGTTATCAGTCTGTGATTATACTACTGGAAAACATGTCACTACTTTTAGATTTAATGTTATTCAATGTTTCTAACAAATATAGTGAATCTGTGACATTGTTTCTTAACAATTGGACTTTTCATGACAACCATACAAAAGAAAAACAGTGTTGCAATTTCCTGAAAATTCATCTTGTGTTTGTTTAAGTTATTTTGGGATACACCACTTGTGGTTCACTTAAATATATCTTTTCAGTTATTTCCCTGTCCCCCATGTGCTCTTTATCTTATAGGGAAAATGTCAAGAGAAAAGAAATTAGAAGAGGATCATCAACTAAAAATATATGGGTTTTTTAGCAAAGTAACATGATGTTGCAGAATCTTGTAATACATTTTGTGAAATGACAAACTTTTGGGAGTCTTCCCTTTATCAAATCAAAAGTATTTTATAAAACACACAGGTAAATACCTACACACTGTAGGTTTAATAATAATACCCTAACATTAATTTTAATAAATAGCAAACAATAAAACCCCCCTAGTAATAGCTGTTATGGTGGCACGAAACACATATAAATCTGTACATTTAAAAATTAAATTAATTAGTTAAGAGTTATTACATATAAATCACACACACATATAAATCTGTACATTAAAATGTTTTATTAATTAGTTAAGAGTGAACACTTTTTCAGTGTCCTGTAGTATAAACCTTACATTCCAGGATCAAAATCTGCAAGCTCATTCAGCGCATATAATGAACTAAATTCCTCCATTATCATTTTTGTTTCATGAGAAGGTCCTGTGAACATGGTTCACTTTTTCCATCTCATGGGGTACTGGATTAATCCTTTATTTTAGGGTGAAACTCATTGACTGGGATGAATAGTTTTTAGTAATAAATACTGAAGATGCGTGGACTATCCTCAAACAATAAAATGCACTAAAAAGCATATAATATAAAATATAACAGACCAACAAAAAGCTTAACAGAAAGGTTTTTTTCTTAAACAATTAGAAAATGACATTTAAAATTCAAAAGTCAAAAAGATCAGCAGCATTATTGAAAAAATACAAATACGCAAACAAAAACATAAAAAAGAACCTATTAGTTCATTAAAATCTGAATTTGTTACATTGGTCAGTGGCGATCAGGAGGGGGCAACAGTTTTAATTTTCTTTTGCGCCTGTCTCTTTTTTTACCTGAACTCGCACTCTATAAAGAGGTGAGTAAAATATAACTTGCGGTGGTTGATTTATTTAGATATTGCTAAAGCAGTTGATACAGTTCCACATAAAGGCAGAACAATATTTCAATAAAAGGATTAAAAACTGGCCCAAGGAGAATTCAGAGGGTTGACGTTAATGGAGCCTTCTCCAACTGGACTAAACACGTAAGTGGAGTATATAAGGGTTCTGTGCCAGGATCACTTCTAGTGTGTTTATTCATGATATTGCAGCAGATATTGAAAGCCATGTCTCTGTGTTGAAACGCAACTAGGTAAAGTAATGCAGTGTAAATTAGACATTATTTCTCTGCAATTGGATTTGGCTAGATTTGATAAACTAGCTAATATCTAATCTATTAGAAGATATTGCATCATTACTCATTTTGCGTATGTAAATATACATGACATGACTGTTCCTTTACACATGCTTTACTTTAAATGTTTTAGTTTAATATACATTTTATTTTATTACACAGAAAGCAGTGACTGAGATTTTAATTGAAGCAGAGAGACTGTATTGTTGGCTATAAATGGATTTTACAATCTGGTGGCCTTTGTACAGATCATTGTATGGGTGGGATGATAATTTTTCAGAAAACTACTGATATGTGTAATCAGTAATTGACTGCTAAGCTTATACTAATCTGAGCCTTTTTTATGAGCCATGTAGCATTATCTTCTTGGATGGAACTAATTATGATTGGTGCTGTAATTTTTGTGCCTTTAAAACATAGCATAATGTATTTTCTTGTTAGTGAATCTGTTTTTTTCTTATACAGAGTGACCAGTTAAATATTTCTATGAGTCTGGTTGTGGTTCCACATGCATATCTGGAACTGAATTCTATATCTGGGAATGATAAAACAGCAAACTTTTTTTCACACACATAGGAATGGATTTGGGTGAAGCCAGCTTCTAAATACATTGAGCCACATGCAACACGCCCATTGAACCACATGGCACATGCCCACCTATCCATACACTTAGCTCTAGGTGGCAGTGGGAAATGTCTCTGTTAGCTCCAAATATAACAATATTTATAGAAAATGTTAACCAACCACTCTGCTTTATTGATGTGGCAGTGCAAAGATATATAAATATGACATGATGGAATTACAACATTTTGTACTGCATATATTCATCTTGTGAATGCCTCAGTGGTTCACATAATAGTAGACTTGTGTACAAGGCCACAAATAATTTTGGACAATTTTTTTGTTTAGTTTTTGGCTTAATTGATTTTCAGACAACAAAATTCTGTGTCCTGCCATTTTGGTTTGGATAAAATGCGGGTGGGGGTTAATTCTGAAATGCCTCTCTCTGTGTTCCCAAGTCCTGTCTGTGCCCCCTGCACTCTCCTCCTGCTCCCCCTTAACCTGCTCATTTATCTTCTCCAGCCATTTTCTGGTCTCCTCTGATCTGCATCAGCAGATGCTGAGACCATGAGTCAAGAGAGGGAGATTCAGTATGGGAGACAATATCCTGCTTCAGAGAACAAGACATGACAGGAAAGAGGTAAATGCACAGGTTTTCTTACAGGAACTAAAAAGGTTGAATGTCATTTGCATATTAATTATGCTCCCCCAAATACTTTTACTTTTATTTAATGTAATAACGTTTTACTTAATATATGTATTACTTAATACTTATTTTAATATGAGGGTGGTGGATATGTGAAAAGATTTTTATTTTCCTCATCTCTGCTCCTCTCTTGGCTTCTTAGTTGAGATTTTTAAATAGATTATTAATATGTTTAGTTTTTTGGCATTGGAATTTTTTTCTTTTGCTATATGTACAGTAACCTCTTGTACCCTGCCCTCAATTGTTTTCTGGGAAGTTTGCATTTGCTAATACTTAATAAACAGCACCTGTTATAGTGTGGACTTTCAACCCACATTTTCTGTGAATGCTGCCATAAAATACTATTCATACCTTGTTTAAGCCTGTTTGACCCCAGAAAAAGTAACATGTTATTTTTACTGGCAATTGTCCCAGAAAATGTGTGAGAGGGAGAGATGACTCATGTATAGCAGGGAAACGAATGAACGACATTTTTACGGTTTTACCGTTTGTTTCGTTGGGTTCCTCCTCGTTATCAGAGATTCATAAGAACGCACAACACAGAATCCAAATGGACAAGTCTACAATAGTCTTCAGAAGACAGCTGAATCTGAATCTTGGACCACCGCCAGAAAAATGTGTGTGTCAATGTTTCTCTGATAATTATAGGTATAACCTCCAGTTGCTCAGAAGATCTTTGTGAACCACGTGCATCAGTGGCCCAAAGTGGTTGGAGAATGCCTAAAAGTCAGAATACTGTAAACCAAGGACAAAACTTAAAAAGCATTTACCTTTGTACGGGAGACCCATGCATTAAAATATTTTTTTTAAAAAGCAGCATTTATATATAAACACTCATTTCAAATTTTTGTAAAAAGTCTTTTTTTTCCTGGAACTTTTGTAATTCTGTAATACAAATAATTATGAGAGCACTTAAACTGCTTTGAATAAAATTATATTATCCCTTTAAAAACCAGTTACTGGAAACACACCAGAATAGAAAATATAAAACAAAATTACCATTTACTGAGTTGTAGATATTTGAACATATATGCATTGTATAAGCATGTATACAATATATGTATAAAAAAAGAAAACAGACAAGAAAAAGTATAAAATGGATAAATAAACCCACAAACAAGATGGCACTTAAGAAATAAAGTATTTTATGCATATTGCAAACATCAAGAGGTGTCCCTGATAGAATTACCACAGATCCATATCCAACCGTTGCTGTTGTGGAGAAGAAAGATGTTATCTTTTTGAACTTCAAATGTAGACATAAACATTTCTATGTAAGACCATAAAATAGTCTTAGAATAAAATATTTGAAGGCAGACAGCAGAAGAGACTTTCTTCCTTATGAAATAATGACTTACTTTATCAGAAGTATATCTTAAAAATCCACTTTAAATAGATCCAGCAGGCATATTACTCTACCCTTTGGATGGTAGGAAAAGGTAATGGAAAGTTGAGGTATCGAGCTCCAGCGGGTCTGTTTATGGACATTAAAATCCATCATTCTACACTGAGAAAGATTATTCAAAAGTTAGTTAGTTAGCATAGTTAATATTAAAGACCATGACAGTATAATTAGAAAAAGAATTAACAAGTATAGTTTGTTTGGAAAGGTTGCCTGGAGAAAGCATCTTCTCTCTTAAAAGAACATGGCACCACGACTTAAGTTTGCAAAATTGCATCTTAACAAACCAAAAGACTTCTGGAACAATGTCCTTTGGACAGACACGACCAAATTATTTCAACACAAACACCTCATACCAACTGTCAAGCATGGTGGTGGAAAGCTGATAATTTAGGCTTGTTTTGGCACATGACTTGGGAGCCTTGCAGCCATTGAGTCTACCATGAACTCCTCTGTATACCAAAGTATTATAGAGTCAAACGTGAGGCCATCTGTCTGACAGCTAAAGCTTAGCCGAAGGTGGGTCATGCAACAGGACAGTGATCCTAAGCACACCAGCAAATCTACAACAGAACTGAAAAAGAATCAAGGTATTGCAATGGCCCAGTTAAAGTCCAGACCTCAACCCGAATGAAATGCTGGGGCGTGACCAAAGGAGCTGTGCATAAACAAATGCCTGCAAACTTAAACAAACTGAAACAATGTTGTAAAGAAGAGAGGGCCAAAATTCCTCCACAACAACGTGAAAGACTGACAAACTCAAACAGAAAATGATTATTACAAACTATTGAATCACAAGGTGTACACACATGGCTTCTCAATTTTTGCTTTATTTTTGTTGAATAATAAGGGTAATATGTCATGAGTTATTGTTCATCTGGTTGTATTTACCTAATTTTTAGACCTGCTAAGAAACATTACATGGGTGTACTTTCTTTCTCACACAAATGTGCATAGTTTTATTATAGAAATAAGTAAATAAAAACATTTTAAGACAGTAAATTATATAATGAAATTTAATATAGAGACATAAAATATTATAATACGTATATTCTCTATTAATATTTATAATGGTTTTAAAATATTGAATTCATACAAGGATACTATGTTGATAGATTTTGCTATGAAAGAGCTCCTGTCACCCTCTTTCCTTCTTTAGGCTTCATAGGAGTTTAATTACATAACTATATTTACCCAAAATATAATTTTGAATTCTGGGACCTCTTAACTTAAATTTACACTTATATTTGAAACAAAAGGCATTTGCCTATAATGTTCCTTTAAAACTGTCTGGTGGAAAAAAAAATAAACCTAAGAAAAAAATCATTTAAATGGAGGGAGGTCAAAAGGAGAGTAAAGTTATTCCTACCTCATTTATCACAGACAGCATAACATTTCATTTACTCACAGGAAATGTTTGGTGGCAACCACCCATGGTGCATGAGATTCTTTTTGCCTACTATCTTCCACATTTACACTAATACAGTTCAGTGGTAATATCTGGTTTCCACAGAAACATTTTATGTTTTGGTTTTATTTGTTTAGTACGTATAGTGTAGATTTTTTTTTGTTTTTGAAACTGCTAATTTGTAAGTATTATATATAAACAATTGACTTTTCTTACTTAACACATGTTGACAATTCCAAGATTCCACAAATCCACAACTGGTCTAATCCACAACTGACTGCTCAAGCATGTAATTATAGTTAATTACTACATTATTAGTGGGAGCCCCATTATCCATCTAGTCTGTTCCTTATGCCTTTAATCTTAAAGAGTTTGAGAGCCAGAAAGGTGTTTAACACATTATTAAGCTCTGCTCACAAACCTTTCATTTGAGAGGTTATAACTTGGATTTATGTGACTGATATAATAAATGTTTAACTTTTTATTCTGTCAGACTGTATTGGCAAACCCATAATCATACAGAAATATAATATAATATAATATCCAGGGCACATACATTAAGAGGGACGCCAGCAGTCACCCAATAAATTGTTCCCAAAGTAGGCCTGGTGCCTATATGGGATACAATGGGAAAGTTCCACAATATGGTGGTGATGCACAAAAGGTCTATGTACAAATATTCTAAATTTAAAAAACAGGATACATTTTTGTATAAGTTAATATTTGAACAAATAAACAGGGGTCATGCCTGGGCATTTCATGAAGCAATAGTCACCTCTCTTTCCCACTTATATCTTCTGTACCATATGGTATATGGCATGAACAAACATGCTTAAGATGTGTGTACAATAAAGTGGTGTTTCATATTACATATTCATTTGTTACTTCTGTGTGATATCCTCCTTTACTATACTGTTCTTAATGGCTGTGCTCTATGATATTGTTTTAAATGCTACAGCACAATGCTATAGCACAATGCTATAATAGTTGCTGCACACTAGTTTAGGTCACACTTTGCCTTTAAACACGTTTCTACCCAAAAGATTTATTTTGCTTATGGCAGAAGCACCAAATAGCACATATTCTTTTTCAGACACTTACATGGTGCTCATTTCTCATACTATGTTGATTTTCAGCAAGCATTTGTATCTTTTCAT
This sequence comes from Sceloporus occidentalis, assembly GCA_023333645.1. Classification (NCBI taxonomy): domain Eukaryota; kingdom Metazoa; phylum Chordata; class Lepidosauria; order Squamata; family Phrynosomatidae; genus Sceloporus; species Sceloporus occidentalis. Next base: position 7,399,072 of record JALMGF010000046.1, read on the forward strand.
TCATGAAACTTTGTTTATAGCAATGTCAATTTGCAATGACCTTAGAAATAATAATAATGATAATAATAATAATAATAATACAAATAATGCGGATACCTGCCACATTCACTGGGTCACCCTCACAATCCAAAGGACCTAGATAACTTCCTAAGGTGTTGATATTCTCAAGGATACCACCTCAACATCTCCTGCAGAAAGTAGATGCAGAAGGGGGTCATTAAAACTTGGAATGTAAAAGTTAGAAGTAAAGTTGATTTAGAGCAACAGAAGACTCTGCAATGAGTTCCAAAAGAATTGCCGTGGGCACTGGGATGTATGGACACATTTTATCCTACTCTTCCTAGGTACCTTTTTATTTAGAAAACCACCGCTATCAGGACCTTTGCAACATGCATGTTACATAGAAACATAGAATTTGAGGGTAGATAAGACCATTCGTCCCATCTAGTCTGCCCATTTTTTCTGATGTAATGGGTTTAAACTTAAAATCAGTCTTTGGTCGGGTCCTATAGTGAGGAAAGCTTTATGTCTATCCCATGCTTGTTTAAATTCCCTTACTGTATTAGCCTCCACCACTTCTGCTGGGAGACTGTTCCATTTATCTACTTCCCTCTTACTTATGTTACATCTAAGCATATCAGTTAGCATTTATGGCTGTTAGGGTTTTTATAAAAGGTGCCAGGATAAGAGAAGGTAGGAATAGGGGACCCAGTGCTTGGGTCCACGCATAGAAGGGAAGTTGAAGACATGTGGTACTTGACAAATATTTGAGAGCATGAGATGGATAAGTAAAAGTGGATGGTGTTATAGTTCCCTGAAAGTTGCCTCCAGTATAAGTCACGTCTGTCACGCTCAGCGTACAATTAGACACTGTAGTCAGGTAGAACAGCACGAGCACAGTCCAACAGACAGAGATCAGGGATGGTCGAAAACAAGCCGAGGTCAGGAAGCCAGAAGTCAGGATCATCGTGGAGGAAGCCGGGATCAAACACCAGAGGAACAGGAACGAGAACAAGCCGAGTCGGTAACAGGAATCAAAACAGGATTGCTTAGCTGAGGAGTAGACACTATCAAGATAGGTATGACCATCAGAAGGCAATCATGGAAGGTTTCTGAGTCCCTTAAATAGGAAATAGGATTTGGCGCCAAAATAGAGTTTCCCGCCAAATTCCAACAAGTCCGTTACGTCACTTCCAGTCCGCGGCCATCTTGTGATTGGTAAGATCATAATGCTCCAGTAAAAGGAGCAGTGAAGAGGATAGCGTGCACGCGGAGGGACCGGACCTGTCTCCAGTTGGCGGCGGCTGCTGCGTAGAGGTGCGGGGTCTTCCTCGTCCTCGCGGCGGCGGCGGGAGCTGTTTAGTGGAGGCGGGAGGTCTCCCTCTTCTCAGCGGCGGCTGAGGCTGCTGTGCCGAGGCGGGGGGTCTCCCTCTTCTCCGCGGCGGCTGAAGCTGCTGTGCCGAGGCGGGGGGTCTCCCCCTTCTCCGCAGCGGCCGAAGCTGCCGTGCCGAGGCGGGGGGTCTCCCCCTTCTCCGTGGTGGCTGAGACTGCTGTGCCGAGGCAGGGGGTCTCCCTCTTCTCCACGGCGGCTGTCGACCCGAGGACCCGGAGGAACCAGAAGTAAGGTACGTAACAGTACCCCCACTCAAAGGGGCAACCCCAGGGCGACCTCTGGAAAGACCAACACGTCTCCTGGCGAGGAAGGCACGCACCAAATGAGAGGCATTGAGACGAGCAGCGGGAACCCAGGAACAATTCTCCGACCGAGTCCTCTCCAGTGGATCAAATACTGTAAACTCCACTGTTGTCTGCGAGTAGCCAGAATCGTTTGAGAACTTTGCCAGAGGGAATACGTGACAGAAGCCCCCGCGGCAAGAGGTCTCACTGTAGTAAAGCAGTTGCAAACCAGTGGTTTCAGAAGAGAGACGTGGAAAACTCGAGGAATCCACAGGGTTCGGGGTAACAGGAGTTCGTAAGCTACCGGATTCACCCGGCGAACGATAGGAAAGGGACCAATAAAACATGGAGCCAATTTCATGGATGGTACCCTAAGTTTGAGATACCTGGTGGATAACCAAACTCTCTCTCCTGGCAAATAAGCAGGGGCACAGGAACGTTTCCTATTAGCTTGACGTTCTTGACGCCTGCCCGTCTATTGCAATGCATCTTGTACTGACGTCCATGTGGACCATATGGTGACCAGCCTCTCCTGTAGGGCCGGAACCGCAGAGACAGGAAACGCTCCAGGAAAAGGCTGAGGATGTAGACCATATAAGCAATGGAAAGAGGATACTCCCATAGATTCCTGCACGGAATTGTTACGGGCAAATTCGGCGAAGGGTAGCAGATCAACCCAATTGTCCTGGTGGTTGTTGATGAATAGGCGTAAATATTGTTCCAGATGTTGGTTGGCCCTTTCAGCTGCCCCATTAGATTGGAGGTGATATGCGGAAGAGAAGGCCAGAGTAATACCTAAGGCTTTAGTGAATTCACGTCAGAAGCGTGCTATGAATTGTGAGCCTCGGTCGGAGACAATCTCAGTCGGCAATCCGTGGAGACAGACAATCTCACGTAAAAAAACGTCAGCCAATGTGGCAGCAGAGGGCAATTTCTTTAGCGGTATCATGTGAGCCATTTTTGAAAAGTGATCAACAACCATGAGTATAACAGTATGACCTCTGGCGTTAGGTAAGTCTACAACAAGGTCCATAGCTATGTGCGTCCACGGAGTCAAGGGAAGAGGCAAAGGATGGAGAAGCCCGGCAGGCAGCCTCCTGGAAGACTTGTTGGCCGCACACTTTGTACAGGACCGGACGAATAAGACAACGTCCTTGACCCAATTTGGCCACCAAAAAGTCCTGGAGACAAGGTCCTTAGTGCGTGTAACCCACGAGTGTCCTGCCGTCCTGGAACCATGAGATATGCGGAGGACTCGAGACCTGAAACGTACTGGAACAAACAACTTGCCCGCAGGTAGAGACGCCGGAGCTTGAGACTGCACACTGATGATACGATCCAGGAGAGGGGTATGACAGGTAAGGCGAATTGCAGCTAGGACCTTGGTAGCCAGGACAATCATTTCAGGTTCTTGACTCTCTTCGTCTGGAAAGGTATGCATACGTGAGAGAGCGTCCGCCTTGATGGCCCAGACGGTAGGTCAAAACAAAGGGAAACTGGGACAGGAACAGGGACCTCCTGTCAAAGGGGCAGCAATCTTTGAATAGTCCCTGATAAATGTCTGTAATAGTTGGCAAACCCCAAAAAACGCTGTAAAGGTTTCAGACCCACGGGCTGTGGCCAGTCCCTGATAGCCCGTACTTTGGAAGGGTCCATCTCAAACCCCTCCGGGGTGATGAAGTAACCCAAGAACATGACCGTGCGGACCTCAAAAGCACAATTCTCCAGCTTGGCGTAGAGACCATGTTGCCGTAATCAATGTAGCACTTGAGCTACCTGTATGCGATGAGTCAAAAGGTCCGCGGAATAGATCAAAATGTCATCTAGGTATACCATGTCAAGATGTCATCTAGGAAATCTCTGAGGCAATCGTTGATGAACTCCTGGAAGACAGCTGGGGCATTGCATTAACCGAACGGCATAACTGTATATTCATAATATCCAGATCGTGTATTAAAAGCAGTCTTCCATTCATCGTCAGCGCGGATTCTAACAAGGTTATAAGCCCCCGGCTGAAGCTGCCGTGCCGAGCTGGGGGGTCTCCCCCTTCTCCGCGGCGGCTGAGACTGCTGTGCCGAGGCGGGGGGTCTCCCTCTTCTCCGCGGCGGCTGTCAACCCGAGGACCCGGAGGAACCAGAAGTAAGGTATGTAACAATGTCTAATGCTTATTTGTTCACTTTTAATAAGAGGGTTAAATCAGGAAATGTAGAGTTCATGGGTGAACATGTTGTAGTGTGGATGTGCCCGAAAGAGTAAGAGACATGGTGGGAGGTAATACAGATTGCCAGGGGACATCTACTGCATATCAAATTGGAGAAAATGTATTAACCAGGGATAGATGTCTTACTAGTTTCACGTAACTCTTATATGTCCACTCATGATGAGTTCACTTATGACAAGTGAACGTTTTTTGCTGTTCCAAGCAAGAACGTTAAAAGAAGAGCCCAGCATTTATGAGAATACTCACAAGTGATCATATTGTTTCATATCTTCATATTTGGGGTCCAGATTGCCGCTTAAGATAACACAAATTATCTGCATGAATTCCTAGTACTAGAATTACATGACAACTGACACGTTAATAGTGACTACTTATATAGTTTCATGATTCAGCTTACTTGCCAGGAAGTTTATCCGGACGTCTACAGTTACGACCAGTGCTAATCAACCTCTTTCCAACTGTTTTATACTAAAATTCCCATCATCTCAAACCAATAATTTAATTAAATTTTTCCTAATACTTATTTCAAGCTTACCTTTAGAGCCCAGTTTTTCTTAATACCTAGATCTTTTTGTAAAATTGTAAATTGGGTAGAGGTTTAACCAATAGTGTTTCGTAAGCTTCAGTATTTTTGGTTAGTAGATTTTGGTTATTTTTTGCTCTTTTGAATAAATTCTTGTATTTTTCGATTTTATTTGGTTGTCTTTGCTTGTGTGAACCCCCTTATTTGTATTTTGATTGTTTTTCATGTATTCAAGTAAGACATTTTCTAGAAGAATAATTACATGCAGTGTTTCAATTTTGGGGACTGTAGAGTACTGTGATGGACTAACACTCAGCAAACATTTTGAGGTCCTAGAAAAGAGGGACAACAGGAAAGGAAAGAGGGAAAACAAGGGAGGAAAGAGAGACACAGGGATCAAGGGAAGGCTAGTACCTTCTGGCCCAGAGGGCAACTAAAGTCAAGTGGCCCCATCGGCCCCTTGTTCCCCCAAAATACACACTGGCACACATATGTACACACACCCACACATACACATGCTTACACATATTTACACTAACATAAACTTGCTAATTTTAGCTTACACACTCATGTTAACATACTGCACACATTCATGCTCACACATACACATCCATGCCATCATACAAGCACTTACACATACACATCTATGCTAGGACACAAACAGTTACACATACACATCCATGCTAGCACACAAACACATCCAAGCTAACACACACTTACACATATACATTCATGCTCACATACACTTACACATTCACATTCACAGACATACTTATAAATACTTTCTCACTGTAACACACATACATTTATTCATATATACTACCTCTCTTAACCATTCACTCGTTCCCTCCCACACCGCCCCCATACTTTACTGGCAGCTTTTTCTCTGGCTACTTGCACATGTGCACACTACTCACTTTCACAGGGGAGTCACGTAACCTTGCCTTACATGCCCCCACTAAGTTCCTGTGCCGGTCCAAAATTGTTCACAAATGGCCAGTTGGAATTAACTGTAAACTAATCACATTAATAGCTAAAATAATAAATATATATAACAATTTAAATATCATCTGATTCATATCACATACATCTCTACTGGCACCTTTTAAAAAAAACCTTACAGCCATAAATGCCAACTGATATGCTTAGATGTAACATAAGTAAGAGGGAAGTAGATAACTGGCACAAATCCACCCTTTTTCCTCACCAGATCTGTATAAAAAGAGAATTTAGGTTTATAATTTACAGTGTGTAAGTACAATTTAAAAAGTTCCCAAACAGAACATTCCAATAATAGAAAGAGCACATTTTTTGAATATTGTCTTTTACAGAGCCCAACATACCAATAAAAGGATATTTCACTGTCTGTTGCTTCTTTTTAGGATTTATATGCTACCCACACTGAGTAAGACAATGTAGAACCCTCTCATGTATACTGGGCAATTTGTCAGGCACATTGACTTTGCTGCTTATGAACATATGCTTTTAATAATAGCTTCATTATGTGTGTTTTTCATGTTGTATATTAAATTAGTATTAAGAAGGAACTAACCTATGATGCATTATATATAGTCGCGTGAAAAAGAGTTATGCACAGCTCTTAAGGTCCTGTCACAGCATTTCAATCAGTTTGAGGTCTGGACTATGACTCGGCGATTGCAACACTTTGATCATGTTGTAGATTTGCTGGTGTGCTTGGGATCATTGTCCTGTTGCAGAACTCTAGAATACTTTGAGATACAGAGGAGTTAGTGGATTACTCAATGACTGCAAGGTTCCCAGGTCCTGTGGCTGCAAAACAAGTCCAAATCACCATCCGCTCAACCACCCTGCTTGACAGCTGCTATGAGGTATTTGTGCTGATATGCTGTGTTTGGTTTTCGCCAAACCGCTGTGCGCTGTGCTTCATGGCCAAACATCCCCACTTTGGTCGTGTCTATACAAAGGACATTGTTCCAGAAGTCTTTTGGTGTGTTCAGATACAACTTTTTCAAACCTAAGCTGTGCTGCCATGTTCATTTTAGAGAGAAGAGGCAACCCTTTCAATCAAACCATACTTGCTCTTTTTCTAACGGTACTGTCATGAACTTTAACATTTAACATGCTAACTGAGGCCTGTAAAGTCTTTGACATAACTCTTGGGTTTTGTTGCATTGTTTCTGTACACTGCATAGTGTGATTTGGGGTGAATTTGCTGGGACGTCCACACCTTGGAAGATTGGCAAATGTCTTGAATGTTTTCCACTTTTGAAAAATCTTTCTCACTGTTAAATGATGGACTTTAAGTTGTTTGGAAGTGGCTTTATAACCCTTTCCAGATTGATAGGCAACAACAATTGCTTCTCTAAGATCATTGATGATGTCCTTCCTAAAACTTTGGCTTTGATCTTGCTGGTGATCAATTAATCAAGGGCATTTGGTTAGCACCATATGCCTGCTACTTAGCATCTTAATTTCTAGGGAAGCAGTAAGGGTGTACTTAGTTTTTCACTAAGTATTATTATTATTTTTGTTGAATAAATCATGACCCGCTGTAATATGTCATGTGTTGGTGTTCATCTGAGGTTGTATTTACCTTATTTTTAGACTTGTATATATATATATGTGTATATATATATATATATATATATATATATATATATACACACACACACACACACACACATACATTAGTTAAGGTCATTGTCCATGATTCCCGGGATAAGAAAGAGACAAAACTCTCCTATGGATGTGCAAAAATGGCATCCATGGAAGAGTTGCAAGGCAAAAACCACTGTGAACCAAAAAGAACAAAAAAGCTTGTCTTGCATCTGCTGAAAAACATCTGGATGACTCCAGAACTTTTGGGATAATATTCTGTGGACTGATGAGTCAAAAGTGGAACATTTTGGAAGACATGGATCCCGTTACATCTGGCATAAAGCTAACACAGCATTCCACAATAAGAACATCACAGCAACAGTCAAACACGGTGGTGGTAGCATTATGGTCTGGGGCTGCTTTTCTGCTTCAGGACCTGGGCGACTTGCCATAAGTAATGGAACCATGAATTCTGCTTTTTACCAGAAAATCTTGAAGTAGAATGCCTGGCCATCAGTTCTTGACTTAATGCTTAAGCTCATTTGGGTTATGGAGCAGGACAATGATCCCTTAAAAATGCATTTTGGGTTTACTCACGTTGTCTTTGTTTTATATTAAAATGAGTTGGATGATCTGAAACATTTAAATGTGACAGATAAGTAAAAATAGAAGAAATTGGGAAGAGGCAAAAACATTTTCACAGCACTGTATATAGTGCATGTGGGCATGGAGGGTGATTAAAAAACAAAGATGAAAAAAAATTTGCACATGCTGGATTGCTTAGTCATGCTTTTAGAGTTATAGAGTATCTTCTGAGAATCTGAAAAAAAAAATCGCATAAGTAGGCTATACATCTAGAGTAACAATACGGTTTAAAGCAAATTCTGAATATAAGCTAAACATGATGATGCAAGAAAAATGCTGAAACGGTATGCATAAACAAATACCCATACTATGTTTCACAAACATGTCTGTCTAGACTAGCATGATCACAACATATAGTTATTGTATGCCTGTAGTACATGACTGTATGCTATATGTGCTATATGCAGAAAGAAGTTTAAATGTAATAGTAATTATCTTTCTTTCCAGTAACAGATAAAACCTGCTACAGTACCTCTGTTTTTTCACAAGATGGCACTCTTAATAACTTTCTTTTATATTATTAAAGAAACAATACATTCCAATACTTTGCATGACAACATTTCTAAGGTTTAGAATTGTTCAGATCACTGAAATGGAAAAAGAACATTTCAACAATTATTCGCCTAAAAAGATTTCCATATATGACCAGTAAAGCAGAGGAAAATAAGAAGATAGGTTAAGTTAAAATTCAGATGTTATGGGGATTTAAATATATTAATATTCCATTCAGTTAATTAAATATTGGTATATTTGTACTTTGGTGCAAATGTTTTGTGCTTTCTTGATCAGTTAATATGTATGAATGCTTCTGTGATGACAAGATTTGTTTAAACCCTTGATGTACTTTAAATCAGTCTTGTTTTTCTGCATGTGGCCACCGACTAGAAGTTCAACAGTGAGGAGAGAAAATAGAAAAGGAGATAAAAAGGAAAGAGAAAGGAAAATAAATTAGATGAGAGAAAAAAGGATAGAAGAGAAAATAAGGAGCAAAGAGAAGAGAACAAGAGTATGATAGCAAAAAGAGAAGAGAAAAAAAGGAGAGACGAATAAAACTCCTTACATGTGCCTTAAGATATTTATATTTATAGCTGCATAAGAATAACAGAAAATATATGTATTATGTCTTAAAAATGCTCACAGTATTCATGCTCCAGACAATATCAGTTATCCTCTTCTTTGCACAGAATCTACCATTGGTAACCCTCCTCAATCTACATATCTCCAGCCAGTGGGCTGGTGGGTAATTCCAATGGAGGGTCACAATATATATTTTGAAAATGAAATGTACATTTACTACTTAATGTACAGATTAAAATACATTTCCCTAAATAAACCCTAAAGACCACATCAACCGTAACTGCCCCTAAATTAACCCTAATCACCCCATCAACCATAACTGCCCCTAAATTAACCCTAAACACCCCATCAACCATAACTGCCCCTAAATTAACCATAAGCACAGCATCAACCATAACTGTCCCTCAGTTAACCCTACTGCCCTTTAGGGGCAGTTATGGTTAAAGACCCTATTAACCATAACTGCCCCTAAAATAACCATAAACACCACATCAACCATAACTGCCCCTAAATTAACCCTAAAGACCCCATCAACCATACCTGCCCCTAAATTAACCATAAAGACCCTGTCAACCATAACTGTCCCTAAATTAACCCTAAACACCCCATCAACCATAAATGCCCCTAAATTAACCCTAAACACCCCATCAACCATAAATGCCCCTAAGTTAACCCTAAACACCCCATTAACCATAACTGCCCCTAAATTAACCCCCACCTCCCCTAACTTTCAGCAGCCCAAATATTAATTTTATACTTACAGTTAGAGCCGTGTGGATGCTATAAGGAAATGGGCGGGGCCATGTGACTGCAGGATTGCAGTCAGTCACTGGGGAGGACCAGAAGACTCCTGGCTGGGCAGGGAGTGTGTTGGCTGGGAGCTCCTCCCCCCGATCACACAGCTTTTACTGTGCGAACAGGGTTCAAATGAGAGGCTCAGTCGGAGCTTTAGCAAGCACGGCAGCATTGAGCCAAATAGGATCCTTCTGCCTACCGCATGTGCCGGTTCAAAATAGTTTAGACACAAAAAGCACACTTTTAGAGAATGTTTCTAGGTTCTGCAAGCTCTTTCTAACAAACGTTTTCTATTGCAAACAACTGATCAGTGCCTGATTTTGTGTCACATTAAAGGGTACAGTGAAAAATTAAAAAAATATGAAATCGTGATATTATTATCCTTGGCAAGGGTTTGGGTATTCAATATTATTAGGAATGCTGTTCCTAATACTAAGTATAGTCATATGAGTTTTAATTTAGCACCATTAGTTAATGTCCTCTTAAACATATTTACATGTTTGGAATTTTCTATAATTCCTAAATCTATCCCTTCTTTTTATGTTTTATGCAACATTTGCACTAAAGTCTCCTCTAATTTCTTGTTTAGACACAAATTTTAGCATTTAATCTTCACCTGGTAAATATGAACTGATTGTCATTTTAAAGTTTCCCATTAAATATCATGTCCCTAGTCTTAAAGATTTTAGTACTGTTAAGTAGTTAACCCCTCCTCAGAAATGCCACTTTAAACATATCACATTTTACCCTATTTCTAACTTTTTAGCAAATGCTTAACTGTCACCTGTAGTATTTTTATAAAAAAAAAAAAGAGGGCACTGACAGGTTTAAAGTTGTTATGGAAACCACAAAGTCTAAGATGTTTAAGAATTGAACCTTTTTGAGTGTCTTTGCTTACCATACGAGAACACTCAGCTATTTTGTCTATATAAAACAGCACCTTTTATGAGACAAATACCAGGTTCATTCCTCAGCATATTTTGGGGAGAATACTCATTCCGGTTCATGCCTCATGCATGACGAAGGATAATAGACCACATCTGTTAAGATTTTTCTTATATGTAATGAATCATTACAGCCTCCTTTATTCTGATCTTAAACTGAACATTTAATGCACATCTCCACTACTACAAATGTTTTCAATATATGTCATACTATTATTAATAGATGTGGGTAGAGAGCTAAAAATTGTATTTTAAAACATGACGTGACCTTTATCTACCCAAAAAAGTTTGACTTGTTTTGTGAGCAGACACATTTTACCTGCATGTTGTATCTGTCTGGTTTATGCATTTTGTCATTGATGTAAACAATTTTGGAGTAAGTAAGCATTATTATAATATTGAAAATTGTGTAGTACTCCAGCTTTTCACAAATTAAATAATACCTGTGTTGGAATTTGACATTGGAACAACAACACTTTTTTGTATAATAAAACCCAGCCCCCTCTAGATAGTAAGCTTATTTGAACAACTCATTTGTCCCGAACAGGGTCTATACAGACGACTGTAATGACCCACAGCGCCCAATGATGGAATTTTAGGAGTCACCGTGCAAGAGTGGAGATACAGGACCAGGTGCAGGGTATATGGAAAAACAGAACAAATTCTGGGGATACAGCTTTAAAAGTACTCTGTAAAAAGAATAAAAACCACAAATGGTGCAATATTGTTTAAAAAGTTTAAAGCAGCCCCCATGTGCAGGGTAACCACACTTCCCTGAGTGTTGGGCCATCAGGATTGTGAGCGGGAGGTATCGAGTACAGATAACAGGATATAGAGATCTCTGGCAGCTACGGACAGAAAAGGCAGCACAGAGCCAAAGGAGTAGAAACAGGTGGCAGAATCAGGAATACAGATTACAGGGACAGGCTACACACAAGATCTGCCGGGGCTTCAGGACACGATGCCCCTCTGCCGGGGCTTCAGGACACGACGCCCCTCTGCCGGGGCTTCAGTACACGACGCCCCTCTGTCGGTGCTTCAGGACAGGAAGCCCCTCTGCTGGGGGTTCAGGTCAGGACCCCCTCTGCCGGGTCTTCAGGACAGGACACCCTCTGCCTGGGCTTCAGGACAGGACACCCCTCTGCCAGGGCTTCAGGACAGGACACCCCTCTACCGGGGCTCAAGACAGGACAACAGAGTACAGGGCTGACAAGACTGACCAGGTTACACATGACATGACTATACAGAAAAAACAGGACTAAACAGAATAGACTACACAAGGACTTGAATATAACCCCTTTCTAAGATAACAAGATTGGAAATTCTGTCAGATATTATGGCCATAGCATGCTCAGCCCACCACTACGCCAAAGTACTCCAAAATATCGGTGGGTCCTAACACTAAAACCTTGCCTACTGAATTACTAATAAACAAACTAAACATTTAATCTATGTATATCACATATCAGAGAAAGACATACCTGTAGACTGAGACAAACATAATGGGTGGGGTACACCTTATAAAGAAGCTGAAGCTAAGGACAGGACTGGAATCTAAGAATCAGAAGTTCAGAACAAAGCATAAGGAAATCCAGGAATGGATTGTAGCGAGACAGGGGAACTGTAGCGAAACAGGGGAAACCAGAGATATGCAGCTCTACAGCCTGGATGGGGCGTGACAGTCATCTTCTTATGTTATATACTAATTGCCATATTCTGTCTACTCCTTCCATAGTGCTGCAGAATCTGATGACGCTCTATAGAACAATAATTAATAATATAATTCTACTTAAATTGGATAACTTATTACTGACCTTGATATTGCTGACCTCTTTGATACTGGGCACCTTGTTATCGACCACCTACACATTCCATGTACCTTAGGGTGTGTGTGTGTGTGTACAGGGTTTCTCTACATGACACAAAGTGACAATACTTGACAATGGGATCCAACCCATAAAGCTTATCCTTTAGGATTCATTGAGAGTTCACATTTCTCATACCATGTGGACTTCAGGAATATCAAGTTCTTCCTTGTCTTTGTCATTTACTAAGATGACCCTTCTTAGTTAGTGTACCATTTTAAGACACTACTTCACTGCCACCTGATTTTCTTAATACTTTATTATTAAGGTCAGGCCACGTTAAATCAACACAGGGAAGTTGGAATTCTATTTATTTAGAACCAGCTCTAAATAAATAGCATTTTAGAGGGGGGAAAAGCATTTGGCAGTAGATTGCAGCTCACTGTAGGAAATGTTTGTTAGAAGGAAATCCACAGTCAAAATACATTCTGTCATATTACTTTAACTTAAAAGACTTTCGTAATATTCTCCAATTGTAAGTACTTTAATATCCCATGTTGTATCTGGCACTTTTAAAGCCTTCAGCAGATAAATCTTTTTAGCAGAACATTCAGGTCAGCTAAAAAAGGACAATGAAAAGCTGACTGAGCTGAAGGATCTCTGTTGGTGGCCAGAGAAGCTGAGCAGTGGGCAAAGGAAATTCTGAACAGACCGGGATTATTTTAAATCCCCTCATACCTTTCACTTTTTTTTCAATAGTTACATATAAAAAGTGTGCAAAATGATCTGACGTGACTTTGGATGCATTTAATAGTGAAACAGAATAAGTGCAGGTCCTGCTGTTTGGTTTATATTAAAATGTGCGTTCTACTTAGTGATATTTCCAGCTACTGAGAGCTGTTACAAATTCTTCTGGTGACGTATGTAAATGTCCTTCCTAAAGGTAAGATACTTAGACAAGCACTGGAATTATTGACATGATTCAGTTTATAGCACAACATGTAAGGTATGTAGTATGCAAGATGTATACAATCAAAGGAATTACTCAAAGGAGTTTTATACCACGCACCAGAGCTGCTCTTTATCTGTGCTGGTCTTTAATATGTGGAAATTACTCGTGTTCTTGAAAACACTGATATGGCCATCCTAGTGTATCCCCTTCTTCCCTTGCATGCGTATCTACCGCCAAAAAAGGTGATACTTTCCTTTTAGACAATGAAAACCATATCTTATTTCCTGTTACCTTCACCAATGAAAGTAAAACATTATTAAGCTTATAAAATTCAGCTAAGTAATAATTTGTCCATTAGTATAATTCATATGCTAAACCTTACTACGGCTTATTGATGATGATTAGAAAAACATCAATAAGAAGTATAATAGTAAAATACGTGTTCAAAATATATTTGTGCTTTACGTTGTCTTTTCGATATGATGGATATTTTCATTTCAAATATCTAAGATGCATAAGATACTGTAATTAATATTGTCTGGAAGAAAAAAAAATATTTTCATATTAAAGAAACAACTAAAAGGCTTAAAAGATTTAAACAAAAGTAATGATTTACAAAACAATTTGTATCTTCAAAGGTCTGATTTGTGCAGAATGTTCTGCTGTGCCACCTCCAAAAAAGTTCAAGGCAGCATGCTCTCTAAATAGTAGATAGTAGACATCTGGCATATATTGCAGTCTTTGAGATGTTACTTTCCAATTGCAATAGGGCCTCTCCACATGGTTGGTACAAAGCTGTTTGGAACACTCCCACACCACATGCTTCAAAGCTTGTCCTGGTTCACTGGCCATGGAAAGCTTGGCATCACCTCCTTTTTCTTAATGTGTCTAAACCAAAACAGTTAAATCCAGCTATTTACGTATTCTATAAAGCATTTTGTTTGGGTTCTTTCTTGGGTGTTTGATTTCCATATGAATATGATGTTGAGTGAAACCAAAGGGCGTATTAGGGTTCTTAATATATGCAGCCCAGCACTTTGATTCACATTAACATTCAGCATGGCTTTTTAAAAATAATTCCGTTTCACCAAAAATCTTAATGTAACTTGCAGATAAAAAGGTAACAAATACAATCATTTTATGTGTTCATTAAATAAATCAAAGAAAACTACGCAAAATCTTTTTTTTTAATTATTAAGCAAATTATTCCACAATGATTTTCTCTAATTGGAGCAAACTGTATTAGTAGTCACTGTAAGGACATGAAAGCAATTAGTACTTTATAATCAGGGGAGATATGGCAAGGGGGACATCTCTGGATCCTTATGTGGCCCTTTTGTGGGAGTCCCCTTTTAATGACTTTATATCAAAGCTGCCTGGTCTGTTATGTTAATAAAGGGTTGACAAAGGCTTGATGACGATTATTACAGCACTCCCCCTGTTTATAAGCTGTGTGTTGCCAAAATTAACATGTAACTATCTGGATGTTATGGGCATGAGCAATATATTCCATTTTAATGCATTTGTGGTGGCATATACTGTATAACTTAATTCAATATTTAATGCTATTGTTGTTTGATTAAATGCATACCAAACAGTTAACAAAATGAAACTTTTAAGAACTTGATGTTAAAAAACAGTTGGTGCAATGCCAATAACCCACTCATTATTGGAAAATATGCAGCTGCCTTTTAAAAGGTCCTAGTGGACATCCGTTATTGTGCCCCATAAGCACCTGCTAATAAAAATGTACATTAACTTGTGCAAGAGGCCTGATTCTTCACAAAGTATATTATGGAATTACAGACCTTTCTGTAACATATTACTTGATGAATTTGTATAGCATTGCAAAGCAGAGATTGAAATTCTTTCTGCTGCTTTGGTTACCAATATAGTTTTGCAATACCTTTGAAAAAACAAAGCTCAAAGCTTTGATATACTTTTAATATACTGCAGAAAATGAGCATTTAAAAAAATGTTAGATGTTGCACAATTGATCATGACAACAAAAAGCATATATCATTTCAGGGAAACATTGCTTCCGAAAATGCATGGGTGCGTGGGTGGGTGGTAAATACATGTTTTATCCCACTTTAGCTCTCATAGCTATAATACATAAAGTAAAGAACTGAGTTTTATGTGTTGTATATTTAAATTTAATTACAACATTTGTGGTATGTATTTATATAATGCATTTGAGATAACACCATTACATTAGGAAAGATTATGTCACTTAATTTTAAATACACACAAGAGTTACTTAATTATGATCTAATAACTTGTATATGTAATTGTATATCATAAAGAGGTAAGATAACTAGAGCACGAAACTAGAGAACATGTATGTTAATAATCTGATCAATTAGTGTTTAGTCGACAGTCAACAGGCACATGCCTATTACCAATGATATACTCACTATACAATATATACTGTATGTATCTCAGCTTTTTTTACTCCACCTCATGTCTTTTGGCATCAATCTCTGCAATCTTTCAAAGGTCTAGCCATGGACTTCAAGTAAATCTGGATATTGTTGTGGACTATTTTAAGCAAATTGGAAATAAAACAATATAAATATAATTAAATAATGCTCCCTTCCACAGTCTCTCTGTTCATACACTTTATGGGAAGGGACAGGGCGGTAGCCAGGACGGCAAGGCTAACCACACAAAGGCTAGCTTCAATGAGAGCAAATAATGATTGGGAAACAGGCCAACTTTGGTGGCGCCATCAGCTATGCTTCCTAGAGTATTTTAGGCAGACCCAAAGAGTTCTCTGGTACATTCAGATCGGAGCATTTTATAGTTTCACATCTATTAAGTAAAATGTATTTTATATGTAACCTCGCTAAAATAAAAAAATAGACAAAACATGGGAGAAAATCACCAGTTGGTCAGTTCGGAAGCAAAAATGTTATTTGAATTACCAATGGATACAATACACACATGGTTAGCCCCATTTTTTTCAGAAAGTACAAATAAACTTCTTCTTCGTTTTAAAGAAAAAAAAAATACCAAAAGAGGCCAGTGAAAAGAAATGAAACAGGGGCATGAAAAGGTAATAAAGGGGTGCAGAAGATGCCAAAATCATTTTGAGGATTGTTATGGTTTCTCCTGTCTCAGGTTTCAATATATCTAAAAGAATTCTAAAAATGTATACAGAAAAGGCACCATTGATTAATTTTTGTACATTATGCTTTTTTTATGTGAGCATTTTTTTAGGTATGGATAATAAAATTCTAACATCTGTAAATTATACCATAAATGCTTATTAAAAACAAGAACTTATGTGATGTTCCTGGTTGGAAGTCATTTTGGAAGAGAATATCTATTTGCATGACAGCTATTTTTCATTTATATTGCAAATCTTAAGAGAATGATCCAGATATAGAAAATGTGTAGTGGTTGTTTGAAGATGTAAAATGATAGTCTCTCATGTCTACAAATGGGAATGTAGTGATACGTGGCCAAACAGTCTGATAACAACAGAAGTTTAATGTGATGTGCTTTTGAAAATGGACATTTTCAAACATTAGAATTTGCATTCTATATATTAAATTCCCAAATTGTCAGACATCATTCCTTGGCATGTATAAGACATTAATGTCTATGTCACTGTCTCAATGGCTGCTCAAATCTAGCACCAAAACAGTAGAATTACAGATGCTCTTGATATCACATTAACTCCATTTTGCGCAGAAGTTTTTATCATTACCTAGAACATCTGCAAATAAAAGTAACTAAGTATATGTTTTACATTTTTAAGCATTTACTTTATAACATGCTAAGTTACTAGTTATTCTTGTGTTTTATTATCTTTATCACTATTGTGGTTTTTTTCTGTGTTTTTCTAGGTTAAACTCATTGACTGCCGAGTGGAAGCAGAGCTTCTGGTATGTTTCAGAAGGTGTGTTTTCCTTATAGACATCAAAGGAATTGTATGCTACTCTTTTTTCAGGATTTTTAAAAATATGTATTGTGATGAATCAGTATCACATAATAACATATGGTTTAGAGAATTTCAATCCCTAGAGAGCTTTTGCTCATCACTTGATAAATTTTATCTTGATGTACTTCCAGGTTCCTTCAAGAAAGATTAATCAAGAGGTGAGAATGTAAAACCTTTCAGTATGAAAAATATTTAATTCATATGTTACTCTGCCTATCTAATATTCCCAGTGTACAAAGGAAAATGTTTGACACCGCTGATAATAATATATGATAGCAAACATCTTAACATCCTTAACCCCTTCGTGACAAAGGCTGATTTTACTTTTTGTACCCTTCGTGACAATGGCCTTTTTAACATTTCTGCGCTGCTCGTGTTTAGCTGTAATTTTCTTCTTTCCCATTTACTGAACCCACACACATTAGATATTGTTTTTTTCAGGACAAGAAGGGCTTTCTTTAGATGACATTGTTTTGATTGTATCATATTATTTACTATTAAAAAAAAAAAAGTATAAAATATGGTGAAAAATTTAGAAAAAAATGACTGTTTCTAACTTTTAGTTGAAAAATCTTTTACTCATCTATAAAAGGTAATGAAAAAACCTGCTAAATAGATTCTACTATTTGTCCTGAGTTTAGAAATACCCAATGTTTTTATGTTTTTTTGCTTTTTTCTACACATTATGGGGCAAAAAGTACAGGTAGCGTTTTGCTATTTCAAAGCCATTTTTTCCAAATCTGGTAATTCTTCCCCCCATGTGCCATTTCGGGTATCTTTGAAGCCGGCCAATGCAATTTACCCCATCAAGTCATATATTTTTGAAAACTAGACAGCCCAGGGTATTACAAGTGCTAGTATTTTAACCCTTTCCAAGCACTAATTCTACCATCAGCCTTTGTCAAACTTTATGGTAGTCATTTTTTTTGCATTTGTTTTTTCACACACTTTACTTTAGGTATGAATAAACAGGTTCTGGTATATGTCACTATCATAAAACACCCCAACATCTCCTGAGTACAGAGATACCTCACATGAATGATTTTGCCTGGGTGTTTGGGGGCAAAAGGGCCACATTTGGGGCATGCGCATTTTCAATGTTGAACTTTGGCATTTGGGGATCCACTGCCCATGCCCTATTTGGCACATCTTTGAGCCGGGCCATTTCAGTATGCCCAATAAAGCCATATATTTTTGAAAACTAGACACTCCAGGGTATTTCAAATTCTAGTATTTTAACTCTTTCCATGCACCATATCTACCACCAGTCTTTGTCAAACTTTGTGGTAGTCATTTTTTTGTCACACACATTTTACTTCAGGTATGAATTAAAAAGTTCTCGTATATGTCACTATCACAAAACACCCCAATATGTGTTCAGCAACATCTCCTGAGCGCAGTGATACCCCACATGAATGATTTTGCCTGGCTGTTTGGGGGCAAAAGGGCCACATTTGGAGCGTGCACATTTTTCAATGTGGAACTTTGGCATTTGGGGATCCACTGCCCATGCCCTATTTGGTACATCTTTGAGCCGGGCCATTTCAGTGTGCCCAATAAAGCCATATATTTTTGAAAACTAGACACCACAGGGTATTTTAAATGCTGGTATTTTAACTCTTTGCATGCACACATTTTACCACCAGCATTTTTTCAAAGTTTGCAGTAGTATTTTTGTGTGTGTATTTTTCCCACACACACCTACTTTATGTATGAATTTACAGCTCCTGGTATATGCCGCTGTCACACGACACCCCAATATGTGTTCAGCAACATCTCCTGAGTAGAGTGATACCCCACATGCATGGGTTTGTCATTTTTGGGGGGAACTAAAAGGCCACATTTGGTACGTGTGCATTTTTCTAATTGGAAATTAGATGTGTGGCCATCCTTCCCCCCGTGTTATTTGGGACATTGTTGAATCCGGCCAATTCAATTTACCCCATCAAATCATACATTTTTTAAAAGTAGACACCCCATGGGCATTTGATATGCCAGTATTTTAACTCTTTCCATGTGAGAATTGTTTTAAGCTAATGTGCTAATTTTAGGACTTGCTCACAAAAATATATTTTTTATATATATATATTTTAAAATTTTTTTGCCTTTTTTAAAACATTTTTAAGATTTTTTTTCAACTTGAAGGTTCCCCTGATAGTGACATCAGAGGGAAATTATTTTTACATTTTACTGTTTTTTTACTATTTTTTTTCTAATGATTATTAATTTTATTTTATTTTTAATTTATTTTTTTCTAATCACACTGTGATTAGAAAGCTGAGCTCCATTGACGTGCATGGTTGAATGCAGTACCTGTTTTCAACCTGCAAGTGGAGCCAGAGTTCTCTAGAGGATCAGGAGACCGTCTAGCGAACTTTTTCATCTTTATTATTTTTTTTCCCGGGTCGCCGCCATCTTGCTGATGGCGAAGATCACCCGCAGCTGCAGCTGTGACCGCTATCCGGAGCGGTCACAGTCCATCAAGAGGTAAGTGTTTGGTGTCGCTGGATGCCTCCTGATCGAGGCATTCCAGCGACACCATTTAAGTTTAGGAGGTGATCGTTGATCGCCTCCTAAACGCTTTTAAAACAGGCGTCCGCCGCCATACATTGTATGGCGGATGTTGACGCCCCGGGGAGGGGCCAGACATGGCCCCTGATTCCGATCATGGCGTTGCTGAATGCCTCGAGGTCAAGGCATTACAGCAACGCCGTTTGGGTAAAAAAATCAATCACGGATCGATTTTTTTTACCCGTTTTAACAAATGACGGTCCTGGCACGTCATTTGTCGTTAACGACATGTTTTTCCGTGACGTGCCCGGACCGGCAATTGTCATCAAGGGGTTAACCACAGAAAGTGTGGAAACACCAGATTTGCTTAGGGAAAAAGTAATCAATCAAGGTTGAGTTTCGCTAAGTTTTAGCCGAACCACAGCGCAAACAAGTAATAAATGCACAAGTTTGCAATGACAATAACATATCCTAAGTAAATTATTTTTTAAATAATTTGAATGTCTTTGTTGTTCGGCTTTGTATATGATTTTGCTAGAATGAGGAAGCAGAATGTCCAAAGTACACAGAGAATGGCTGAGACATGAAAAGAGCATGCAGTATATACAGCAAGACAGTATAGCGTTATGGTCAATACTATCGGCACCTTTGGAATATTTTGTACATCATGTAAAACATCTAAAAAGTGTACAGTGGTTTGTATACACTCATATGTTTGATACAGAATAGCAAAAGATCAATCAATAACAATCAATACGGGTTTCAACAAGTACCATACACCACATAGGCAAAGGCCAAAGAGTAAAGTACTGTCAAAGGTAAAACATAAAAAGGCATTGATCTTTGCCCGAAATCTACCTAGTGAAGTCATAATCATTCTGGGAAAATGTTATACGGACAGATGAAAGCAAAGTAGAGCTCTTTGGCAATGCAGGCCACCAATATACCGTAGCTACTGTTAAATATGGCGGAGCCCTAATGTTGTGGGACTACTTTGCTGCCTCTGGTACTGGAGGCCTTGAACATAGTAAGGAAATCTTGTAAGCAGAGGATTACCAAGTCATTAAAGTATAAAAAAAATGGTCAAAAAGGAAAAAAATTACTGTTTCAGACTGTTCATCAATGAGTGCTGATCATAATCTGATTAAAATCCTTCCAGCCGTGTGCCCTGTCTGAGGACTTCCTGCCATGTGCCCTATCCATGGGCTATTCAGCCACAGCATCCTATTCGTGGGCTGTTTAAGAACAGGCGCCGCCAGTACGACCACAGCTACCTATCTATAAACTTTCAGAACCATGATATATGTTCGAGGTCCTATCTTGCCAAGGTGCATGGCTGAGGTCTCTTGCCTGTGCATTATCCTGTTTGAACAAACCAGTCCTGTTTGTATTGATGTCCTTATTCTGCTTGCATTAAAATTTCCATGCATACCAGTCCTGTTGTACTTACCAGTCTATCCTGCACATTCCAATACAGACTTTATTCTGTGTATCCAGCCAAGTGTGTGTTTCTCTTAGTCTGTCTGTGCCTACCTGACAAACGTCATGCATCATAGGGTACAAACAGAGTCCCTGGTATCTTCTGCATCTGGGTCCCTCCTTGACTCCCTTGCATGGGTCACTCGGACACTCATACTCAGACACACATCCCCAGACACACATACCAACATACAGTACCTATACACACAAACGCACTAAAAAACCCAGACACACACACACTAACATAACCACACACATACACAGACCCACACCAGTGGCGACTCTAGAAACAATATATAGGGGGGGCACACAAGATATCACATTCAAACTGGGGGGGCATTCATAATTTCCAAAAATAATGTGCTATGGAATTATACTTTTGTTATTGGGCTATACTTGATCATTCAACATGGGAAGCCTGAAGCCACAATTGAGTGCAACTAATCCTTGAAATAAATATTATAGCACAATAAATAACTTTTCCACTAAATGATTTCAGGGCCTTGAACGTTTTGTCCCCTGAAGTCACTACAACTTCAGGAGGGCATTTTATCTCTGGATAAATATAAATTAAATAATTCCTACTGTAAGTTAAGTGCCAGGAACAGATGACCAAACACACACACCAACACAGGCTCTGTCACACCAACACCCAGATACACACACCAGGACAGGCTCTGTCACACCAACACCCAGACACACACACCAGGACAGGCTCTGCCACACCGACAACCAAAAACACACACACACACATCAGGACAGGCTCTGCCACACCCACATCCAAACACACACACACCAGGACAGGCTCTGACACACTGACACACTGACACCCAGACACACACACCAACACAGGCTCTGTCACACCAACACTCAGACACACACACCAACACAGGCTCTGTCACACCAACACTCAGACACACACATACCAGGACAGGCTCTGCGACACCGACAACCAAACATACACACACACACCAGGACAGGCTCTGCCACACAGACACCCACACACATCAGGACAGGCTCTGCCACACCCACATCCAAACACACACACACACCAGGACAGGCTCTGCCACACAGACACCCACACACATCAGGACAGGCTTTGCCACATCCAAACACACACACACACCAGGACAGGCTCTGCCACACTGACAACTGAACACACACATCAGGGCAGGCTCTTCCACACCCACATCCAAACACACACACACACAGACAGGCTCTGACACACTGACACCCAAACACACACCCTAGGACAGGCTCTGCCACACTGACAACTAAACACACACCAGGACAGGCTCTGCCACACCAACACCTATACACACACACCCGAGGACAGGCTCTGCTACACTGATAACCAAAAACACACAAACAGCAGGACACAATCCACGTCACAGACGTCTGAATCAGGATGGATTTTTCACACTGCATTGTCGTTTATACCCCCCTTAGTGTTTTTGCCCCTGCTGCCCATATATATTAATATTAGCCCCAGTTGCCGATAGCAGGTATAGATCAACACATTAACACACAAACCAAGCTTTGCATGGATAGATCAACTGAAATTCACCTGTGATCTCAGCACTGAAGATATATATCAAATAAACAGAATCAGACATACAAATCCTGTATTTGCAGGTATACAGTAGTATATGAAATGTAGCATTGCAAGTATAGATCAAATAAATACATGGAAACAGCATTGCAGGTATTAATCAACTGAATAAGACATACAAACACTGTATTTGCAGGTATACATAAATAATGTATGGAAATATATAGATATGGATCTACAGAATAACGCAAAAACCCAGCTTTGCAGGTAAAGATCAATTGGAATTCACATAAAAACACGTCATTAAAAGGTATATTTAAAACCCCCTAAATTACATGCATAGATCACAGGTTGCGCACCCCAAAGCCGGCCCTGCCGTCCACACTGCCCACACAGCAATCACACTCCTATCATACCCAGGCAACCAGTAAATGCTGGTACCTAGGCATGATGGGACTGTGCTTGCTGTTAGCAATCACACTCCTATCATGCCAGGTCAGCCAGTACATGCTGGTACAGGGTGGCTGTAAGTGATGTGCAGACCCCATACTGCTGGCAGCATCAATACACAAGGGGGGCAGCTAGCTAGGTTTTAGCATGTACTGGCTGACTTGGCATGATAGGAGTGTGATTGCTAACAGCAATCAAAGTCCCATCATGCCTAGGTTCCAGCACTTACACATCCAACCAGTAAATGCTGAAACCTGGGCATGATGGGACTGTGCTTGCTGTTAGCAATCACACTCCTATCATGCCAGGTCAGCCAGTACATGCTGGTACAGGATGGCTGTAAGTGATGTGCAGACCCCATACTGCTGGCAGCATCCATAGACAAGGGGGGCAGCTAGCTAGGTTTCAGCATGTACTGGCTGACTTGGCATGATAGGAGTTTGATTGCTAACAGCAATCAAAGTCCCATCATGCCTAGGTTCCAGCACTTACACATCCAACCAGTAAATGCTGAAACCTAGGGATGATGGGACTGTGATTGCTGTTAGCAATCACACTCCTATCATGCCAAGTCAGCCAGTACATGCTGGTACAGGATGGCTGTAAGTGATGTGCAGACCCCATACTGCTGGCAGCATCCATAGACAAGGGGGGCAGCTAGCTAGGTTTCAGCATGTACTGGCTGACTTGGCATGATAGGAGTGTAATTGCTAACAGCAATCACAGTCCCATCATGCCTAGGTTCCAGCACTTACACATCCATGCTATCACACACTTCATTCACAGATTCATTCCCTCAATCATACATTCTCATTCAAACTCCCTCCCCACCCCCTTACCTGCACTGCAGCTCCTTGATGCCCCTCACAGACTTCAGCAGAGGGCGCGGCCTCCCTCTGCGTTCTCTGGTAAAGCACAGAGGAAGCGGGACTGGAGCAGAGTCATGTGATGTCACGTGAAATCTGCTAGGTTCCGCTTCCTCTTTGCAGTACAGAAGACCCTCCCACAGGTAAGTAGCCGGGCTCGAGGTGCGGCCCGCGTAAGATCGGTTGCCTTGGCTGCCGATCTTACTCGGGCCGCACCCTCTCTCTCCTCCGCGTTTAAAAATAAATAAAAAAAAGAAAGAAAGACGGGATCCAAATTTAGCAGGGGGGCAACAGGGGGGGCAAAGATTAACCTAGGGGGGGCAATTGCCCCCCCTTGCCCCCCTGTAGCGACGCCACTGACCCACACAGACACATACAAACCCAGATGGACACACACACAGATATGCATACCCAGACATACATGTAAACATACTCAGAAACACACATGCCGAGACACACACACTAACGTAACCAGACACGTGTATACAAACCCAGGCAGCAACAGATATGCAGTTTGCTTACCCTGTCCTTGAATTGGCTTCAATGAAGCTTGCACACACACAGTGCAAGCTTATGCCCTACTCCTATGGGGTCATGGGAGTCATGTGGCCCTGCTACACCCCACCTTTGTTGAGATTATGTTGAGATTATGTTGAGATTATCTGTATTTCCTTAATCATGAAGCATGTTGCTATCTTTTGAGGGGGTAATTTCCCAGTTGCTCCCCTGGATCCACCCATGACCACTACTATATAGTATGAACTAGACTTGCGCATTCGTCTTCGGGCGAACATGAAAACGAGCACCAAGAGGCCGTTTTTTTGTTCGTTCCGAAGACACGCCGAAGAGAATACAGTGCCGGCAAAACGTAGGAGAAGACGAAGACTCACAACCACGAAGAATCGAAGATTCTTCGTGATCGTCTTCGTTTTTGCCGCGCAGCCGCCAAAATTTCAAACAGGAGTGAGCTGATCTCGTCTGTCCAATCAGCTCACTCTTGTGACGTCACGCTAAGGGTCTCGTCCAATGCCTGTGCTGCTGTTTTTTGAATTCTGAAGGCGCCTTTATAAGACCAGAGCTTGCCTGAGAGATCCATTCATTTTTCGCTGTGACTGCTTTGGCAACACTGCTGTGCTGCATCCGAGCGTTACAGAGAGAGATTGTTCTGTTCTGTGTGAGACTGGTAAGCCTTAGCCTGCCATTTCTCACAGTGTACTTCATCCTCACTTCAGTGCTACTTAATATAATTAATAATAATAATTTGATTAATTTAATTTTTTTTATTTAATTTGTCATCAACTGTAGTGTAAGTGCTGTTGAGTTGACAGTGCACCCAGTGCCTCAGTGGCACTGGGGTGCCCTTGCCCTGGGCTGGCACTAGTGCCTATTGCCTGTCCTGCTTAAATAAATTAAATAGAATTTATAAATAATAATTTAATAGTTCATTATTATATATATATATATTTGTCAGTCATATATATATATATATATTCTATAGTATACTAGTGTAGAGTGTACTGTAGACATTCATCTACTAGTGTCTAATTTAAAATCAGTAATATTAATTAATATAATTAATAATTGAATTCATTATAAAATTATATATATATTTGTCAGTTATAGTTAGTAATAGTATACTAGTGTAGAGTGTACTGTAGACATTCAAGACATCTACTAGTGTCTAATCTAAAATCAGTAATATCAATAATTCTATAATTCTTTCTTGTCTTAATAGTTAATTAAATTAGCTATAAATAAAAGTAATAATATTAAATAATTACTACTAGCGTATAGTTCAGCTAATCTTATTAGTACTGGTGCTGCAGCTCTATAGTTTGTGCTTTGTTTTAGCAACAGCAAGAGACCAAGTCAATTTTTCTTAATTAATCTTTCATTTTATTTCATTTGTTTTGCTCACCTCAGTCCATCAGTGAAGTGAACTTGTTGGGCTAGTGAGTGCAGCCGCATAAGTGCTGTGTTTTTTTTTGATCAGCAAGCAGTGACGTTAACTGTTTTGCAAAGATTTTCTCATTTATTTTACATTTTATTTCAATTTTATTAAAAGTACCCTTAGTGTTTTGCTCACCTCAGTACATCAGTGAAGTGAACTTGTTGGGCTAGTGAGTGCAGCCAGCAGTGAAGCTAACTGTTTTGCTGTGACATTTTATTTTATTTCTAATTCTTTTCAAGAAAAATTGACTGTGACGAGCTGTACTAAGCAAAGCTTCAAGCTACTAGCTGTAGTACTAAAATAATTCTAATCTTCTTTAATCTTAATCTATAATATATTATAAATAATATATAACAATATAAATTCTAATTCATAATCTATAATATAAGTAATTCTAATTCTAAATTCTAATTCATAATCTATATTCTTCTATCTATAATACATAATATATAAGTAAATTATTTCTAATCTATTAATATTATATAACTTAATATTAATTAATAAATCATATACTGAATCTGATTTAACCTCACTTTAGCTTAGTGGGTTTGAGAGCGTCTGCCTAGAGGTAGACTTATTGTAAGGAAATATAGCTTTAGGCTAGCATAGTAGTAGGCTAAGCTCTTAGGCCCGTGTAAATTCAAATTAAAAATAAAATACTGCTAGTTATTGAATAGTTAATCTTGAGTTAATAATTTAAATAACTTTAGCACTTTGGCAGATTGCACACAGCACAGTGCAGTAGTGCATAGTTTTAGTTTTTAAGCAGTAGCACTGAAGAGAACTTCCTCTAATTTTTTGTCTTTAATTCGTTTTTCCTTTTTTTTTATTTTTATTTTTTTATAGTTTTTTAAACACTACACTACACTACACACACAACACAAAATTTGAAATGGATCCTCCTTTTGGGACTAAGGAGGGACAAGCTCCATCTACCACCGCCACCACCAGCACCACCACCAGCACCACCACCAGTTCTAAGATGCAGCCTTTGCGTCAGTCTAGTCGGCCAAGTAGGCCAAGCTCTCGCTTATCATTTGGGGAAGCATTGCTTGAAGGATCATCAAGTAAAGGAAAGGCACCAAAAGCAGGCAGTAGTAGTGCGGCTAGGCCCACAAGCTCTATGGTTTTTTACGGAAAGCCTAAAGCACCAGAAGCACGTTCAAAGTTAAAGGGTAGCACAAGTAGTACCAGCCCAGTGACTAAAAAGAAGTGCCTTTTGCCCCAAGCAGCATCTTCCCCATCCACCAGCAGCATGCAAGGTACCAAGCAGAGCCAAATTAGCAGCAAGACTCAGAGGGGTCCCAAACCAAAGCGATCTCATTCCTTTGTAGGGAAAACCACCACCACCACCACCCCCACCTCTACCGCCTCTACCACCACTAGTGCTGCGCCTACTGTTCCCACTGGTACCGCCACGCCATGTCCTC
This sequence comes from Sceloporus occidentalis, assembly GCA_023333645.1. Taxonomy (NCBI): domain Eukaryota; kingdom Metazoa; phylum Chordata; class Lepidosauria; order Squamata; family Phrynosomatidae; genus Sceloporus; species Sceloporus occidentalis. Next base: position 7,426,479 of record JALMGF010000046.1, read on the forward strand.
CTAGTACCTCTAGCAAGCCACCAAGTCCTTACAAAATTTTTGTAAAGACAGTTAGAGAGAGGGCTACACATAGTGGAACTCCACCTAGCGAGGTAGCAGAGGAGCCTGAGACTGAGAGGCCAAGTGCAGAGTCTATTCTTCCTGCTCGCACTACTACTAGTCACGAGTCTCACGACGATATCAGTCTTAGCTCCAGCCTAGCAGGAATTCCATTCGATCTGGCTAATGAAGAGCTAGACTATGAGCCAGAGGAAGTAGAGGAGATGAGTGGTCAGGAATCAGATTCCTCAGGGAGCAGTGTCCAAATGACTAGTGCACAATTTTCCCCTGAGCCTCCACCTTCTCCGCTACGATCATCACCACCACCACCACCACCAGCAGCAGCAGCAAAACCTAGCAAATCTAAAGCAATTAGCAGTCCCACTATGGCCAGTACTGTTACCACCAGTCCCACCACCACTAGTTCTGCCTCTGTTCATCCACCCCGAGCAGTAGGAGCAGCACCCAAGGCACACTCCAAGGCTATGCGCGCCCCAATTTGGGAGCACTTTGAAAATGTTGAAGAAGGGCGCTATGGAAAGTGCAAACATTGTGGGAAGCTAATAAGCAGAGGGAAAGTGTCTGGCCATTTTACCAGTGCTAGCATGAAGCATCACCTCAGCACTCAACACAACGCTGTGCTATTGGGGAAAGATGCAGAGGGAAAACTTAGTGCAGGCAGCATAGCTGGTGGCCGTGGAAAAACCCCAACAGCTTCTTCTTCTGAGCCAATAGCAGCAGCAGCAGCAGCAGCAGCAGCAACTAGTGCTGGCAGCCAGAGACCAAGGCAGGTTGGAGCACTGCATGTCCAGCCCACCCTGGAACAATTTGTGGCATTCCAATCCAAAAGGTCAATGCCCAAACAGCAGGCCAATAAAGTAACGCGACTGATTGGTCAGTTCATTGCTGTTGGAGGGGCATCCTTCTCTATGATCGAAGGGGAGCCTTTCAAACAATTGATGGCGGCTGTGGCTCCACAATATACAGTTCCGTCACGTTCCACTTTCAGCAGGAACATTGTCCCCTCATTGTATCGGTCCTGTGTTGCAGCAGTGAAAGAGGAGCTTTCCAAGGCTGCTGGTCAGTCTGTTCATTTCACTACAGATTTGTGGAGTGCACCTAGCGGCCAGCATGCCTTTCTTTCTTTGACAGCACACTGGTGGCAGCCCGGTGTGTCTAAGGAAGCTGCGGCAGCAGGCTACCGATCTTTCCTTCTCCATGCAGAAGTGATGGATGAAAAGCACACTTCCCAAAACATTCTGCATGCGATGAGGAAAATGTTTAGCCTTTGGGTGGGAGCAGAGGCGGGCACCAATGTTGAAGTTGGTTTTGTGGTAACTGACGGAGGTGCCAATATGGTGAAAGCGCTGCGAGATGGTCATATTGTTGGTGTGCGCTGTGCAGCCCACATCATCCATCTTGTAGTGAAGGCAGCAATGTCAGAAGGAACTAATGTGGCAGCAGTAGTTCTGTCCCGCTGCAGAAAGATCGCTGGGCACTTTCACCATAGTGTTAAGGCTAGCCAACTTTTGAGGGAAGAGCAAGAGAGGTCAGGTCTTCCCGTACACTGCCTACGTCAGGATGTCAGTACACGGTGGAACTCCACGTGAGACATGCTCGAGAGGATTTTGGAGCAGCAGAGGGCAATCCATAATCTTGCCTCAGAGCACAATATTGGGATTACCTCTCCATTGAATAGGGAGGATTGGACAGTGATCGCCCAGCTAGTGGCAGTCCTTAAACCATTCAGGGATGCCACAGAAAATTTAAGCTCAAACACTGCCAGTCTGGCCCAGGTAATCCCAGTGTTCTCCCATCTAGGCAGCAAGATGGATGTGTTCCTTGGAAACCGTGAGGCTGTTCAAGGTGGCACTCTACATCCTGACATAGCAGCCATAGTCAGGAAGCTGAAGGATCTGCTAAAAGTACACCTTCGCAAACGAATGGAAGAGAGTCCCGAAATGATGCTAGCGTGCCTTTGCGATCCAAGAATTAAGGGAAAGCTAGCTTTGAAATTTAATGTTCTCAGTAGCTACCGGGAGCAATTGGTCAACAAGGTGCGTGACTGGCAGCGTAAAATGGGAATGCTGTCCGAGGAGGGAGAGGTGCAGGAGGAGGAAGAGATGATGTGGTCTGCTACTCCTAGCAGCAGCATCAGCAGCAGTGCCACAAGCAGCACAACACAGCTGAGTGGAGCAGCTGCGTTTTGGGAAGAGGCACTTGGGAGTATAGTTGGACCATCTGACAGAGCTAGCAGCAGAAAGGAGAGTAGTGCTGCTGAAATGGTCAAACTTTACCTCTGTGAAGTTCCTTCTGCGCCTAATGTTGATCCTCTTAGCTACTGGGATGAAAAGAAGAGTGTGTGGCCTGCACTCTCATGGGTTGCGCAGCAGCTACTATCATGTCCGCCAACCACTGTTCAAAGTGAGCGCGTGTTTTCTATGACTGGAAACATACTGAGTCCACAGCGCTCACGCATGGCACCTCATCTGATGGAGCAGATTGCCTTCCTTAAATTCAATCTGCCCAAGTTGGGTTACCCAGCTCTTAGCTTGGAAAGTTAATTTTTTTTATCTGTAATGTTTAAGGTAGTTTCTCCCCCTGGTTGCACGTGTTTGCGGTGTGGCAACATCTGCTACCTCCGCCGGTGTAGCCAATTTACGCTAGGGCCTAGTGTCTGAGTTCTGGAAGTCCGCTCCCAAACGCCATGGACTCACAGACTTTCATGCTTTGCCCTGGGGTGAAACAGGTGAGCGGGTCGTCAATTGCCCACTCATTCACCTTTTTCCTTTTCCAACGGTGCTGCTGGTGGTGGTGCCAGCATCTTTTGCCAGTTCGCTTCCTGGCTGAAATCATGCCTCAAATGTCCCTAATGGAGAGGGTAGTTTCTCCCCCTGGTTGCACTTGCTGCGGTGTGGCAATGCCTGCTACCTCCGCCGGTGTAGCCAATTTACGCTAGGGCCTAGTGTCTGAGTTCTGGAAGTCTGCTCCCAAACGCCAAGGACTGACAGTCTTTGGATGCTTTGCCCTGGGGTGAAACAGGTGAGCGGGTCGTCAATTGCCCACTCATTCGCCTTTTCCAATGCTGCTGCTGCTGCTGCTGCTGGTGGTGGTGCCAGCGTCTCTTCTCTGCCAGTTCGCTTCCTGGCTAGTGTCATGCCTTAAATGTCCCTAATGGAGAGGGTAGTTTCTCCCCCCCTGGTTGCACTTGCTGCGGTGTGGCAACGCCTGCTACCTCCGCCAATGTAGCCAGCTTACGCTAGGGCCTAGTGTCTGAGCTCTGGAAGTCTGCTGCCAAACGTCTAGGACTGACAGTGTTTGGATGCTTTGCTCTGGGGTGGAACAGGTGAGCGGGTCGCCAATTGCCCACTCATTCGCCTTACCCAATTCTGCTGCTGCTGCTGCTGGTGGTGCCAGCGTCTCTTCTCTGCCAGTTCGCTTCCTGGCTAGTGTCATGCCTTAAATGTCCCTAATGGTAAGGGCAGTTTCTCCCCCCTGGCTGCGTCTGTTTGCGGTGTGGCAACGCCTGCTACCTCCGCCGGAGTGGCCAGCTTACGCTAGGGCCTAGTGTCTGAGCTCTGGAAGTCTGCTGCCAAACGTCTAGGACTGACAGTGTTTGGGTGCTTTGCCCTGGGGTGAAACAGGTGAGTGGGTCGCCAATTGCCCACTCATTCGCCTTTCCCAATTCTGCTGCTGCTGCTGGTGGTGGTGCCAGCGTCTCTTCGATGCCAGTTCGCTTCCTGGCTAGTGTCATGCCTCAAATGTCCCTAATGGTAAGGGCAGTTTCTCCCCCCTGGCTGCCTCTGTCTGCGGTGTGGCAACGCCTGCTACCTCCGCCGGAGTGGCCAGCTTACGCTAGGGCCTTGTGTCTGAGCTCTGGAAGTCCGCTGCCAAACGTCTAGGACTGACAGTGTTTGGGTGCTTTGCCCTGGGGTGAAACAGGTGAGTGGGTTGCCAATTGCCCACTCATTCGCCTTTCCCATTTTTCAATGCTGCTGCTGGTGGTGGTGGTGCCAGCATCTCTTCTCTGCCAGTTCGCTTCCTGGCTAGAGTCATGCCCAAAATGTCCCTAATGGTAAGGGCAGTTTCTCCCCCCTGGCTGCCTCTGTCTGCGGTGTGGCAACGCCTGCTACCTCCGCCGGAGTGGCCAGCTTACGCTAGGGCCTTGTGTCTGAGCTCTGGAAGTCCGCTGCCAAACGTCTAGGACTGACAGTGTTTGGGTGCTTTGCCCTGGGGTGAAACAGGTGAGTGGGTCGCCAATTGCCCACTCATTCGCCTTTCCCATTTCCTTTTCAATTTCCATTTCATTATTTTCCTTCTGATACACAACCAACCAAACATAACACACACAATAACACAAATAACACAGTGACATAACACATAACACACATAACACATATAACACAGTGACAAGTGACAACACACATAACACACATAACACATACACGTACAATGCAAAAATCACAAGGACCTTTCCTCTTGTTATTTGTCCTGGCCTTCATTTCTACACTCACTAGCATTAACGCTATAACTCACACTTCATACTATAACATTTTTCCATCCACATACCTGCCAACAGACCCAACTTTTTCAGGGACAGTCCTGCTTTTTTCCAGTCCTGTCCCATCTAATTTAGCTAAACTAGGTATGCAAATACACGTTGGTAGTTATAGCTCGGTAGGTAGCACTAGTATAAACATTAAATAAATATAATAAAGTACTAAATAATAAATCTAACTTTAAAATACATTTAAATAAACCCCTAATTTTTTTTTAAAACCCATTAAAATTACATTATTATTTAGACATAATACATCTTTAACCAAAGCAGTGCACTGCTACTAATCTTAAACATAACCGTACATTAACCCTAAGCTATTTTTTAGTTCTTGTCCAACATTTTTCCATCCGCATACCTGCCAACACACCCAAGATTTTGGTGGACAGTCCTGCTTTTTTCCAGTCCTGTCCAGTAAAAGTTGGGTTGTTGCAAAGTATGCCATTTTAAATAGGTAGCAAATGTTAGGCATGTATTACAAGTGGTCCAAAATCAATTTAAAAATGTAAAATAATCCCTATTCTTTTATTAAACATCTATGGATGTGTGATTGTGTATGATAAACGGAGGCCAAGTTCCTTGGAGCATTTGTCTCTAGGTCATTTTGTCCTGTACCATATGGCTGAATGTGTCTGTCTGCCTGTGGCTGCCCTGTGCCCTGCCCCTGTACTGCTGAGGCTCAATCTCCTTCCCTAATCTGAGAAATAAATTCTTTAAATATTTTTAAATAAAAACGTCCTCCGAATAATCCAAACCATATGTTAATTCAATGTTTAAAAATAAAGTGGCAAAAATGAAACAAAAATTGAGCCCAAATCAATTTTGCTTGGCATGCACAAGTTATATATATATATATATATATATATATATATATATATATATATGTATACTCACTGGCCACTTTATTAGGTACACCTTGCTAGTACTGAGTTAGACCCCATTTTGCCTTCAGAACTGCGTTCATTCTTTGTGGCATACTTTCTACAAGGTGCTGGAATCATTCCTCAGAGATTTCGGTCCATATGGATTTGATGGCATCACACAGTTGCAGATTTGTCGGCTGCATATCCATGATGCAAATCTCCCGTTCCACCACATCCCAAAGGTGCTCTATTGGATTGAGATCTGGTGACTGTGGAGGCCATTGGAGTACAGTGAACTCATTTGTCATGTTCAAGAAACCAGTTTGAGATGATGTGAGCTTTGTGACATCGTGCATTATCCTGCTGGAAGTAGCCATCAGAAGATCAGTACGCTGTAGTCATAAAGAGATGGACATGGTCAGCAACAATACTCAGGTAGGCTGTCGCATTTAAACGATGCTCAACTGGTACTAAGCTGAATGTTTCCGCTGGAATCAAGACTCAGCAGACCAGGCAACGTTCTTCCAGTATTCCATCATCCAATTTTGTTGAGCCTGTCCAAACTGTAGCCTCAGTTTCCCATTCTTAGCTGTCAAGAGTGGCACCCGGTGTGGTATTCTGCTACTGTAGCCCATCTACATGGTTATTTTAGTCCTCCAACCGCCGCTCGCTGGATATTTTCTCTTTTTCAGACCATTCTCTGTAAACCCTAGAGATGGTTGTACGTGAAAATACAAGCAGATCAGCAGTTTCTGAAATATTCAGACTAGCCCATCTAGCACCAACAACCATGCCACATTCAAAGTCACTTAGATCCTTTTTCTTGCCCATTCTGATGCTCAATTTGAACTTCAGTTAGTTGTCTTGACCAAGTCAACATGCCTAAATGCATTGAGTTGCTGCCATGGGATTGGCTGATTAGTCATTTGTGTTAACAAGCAATTTAACAGGTGTACCTAATAAAGTGGCCAGTGGCCAGTGAGTGTATATACACGTATTGTTTGTTATAGTATGATAGTTGTTATTTCATGTACTTGTCAGTCAAAATGATGTCACATACTCTGCTTAAAGGGTCCATTGTCTACTGGCGCAAATCATAGTGTCCACCTTCTCTTGGAGTCCTCTAGAAATATGGTAATGATGTCACATCTCAGCACTCTATATGCTGCAGTCAATAGAGCAGCAGGTAAACATTTTGCAAGCTTGAAGTTATTAAGCCGGTAGTAGCCCCTGCATACAAACTATGCCGTAATGAGTGTATTTAAGGATCCCATATGTGGCAGCTTTAAAGTTTAACCATGTGTTTTGGTTTTAATGGTTGTCCTGCTGAGCAGTGCATGACTAACACATTTGGAAAGGCATATTTTCACAATATGTGTCACTTATTTTTTTCTATTGTCTTAAATCTTCAACCTATTGGAATTAATATTCACAAAATGCCAAATCACATGATATATTTCATTTAAGTATAATCCAACTAATAACCCATGGGATATTTAAATTTAACTTTCTGATTGTTTGAGTCCTTAAAACATGAAGGATATGATTTTATTTGTGTTGCCTATTTGATGTAATTACATATTTTCCAACAGTATTTATGTGATCATAATGGAAAGAAACTGTGAATGTTTTACAAGGAACTAAGACCTTTTTGACAAGACACTTCCCTCACTGAAGGCAATAATTCATTGAGTTGAAGTTAAGCCCACTGCAGGTGGACATACTGAGTTTATGCATACGTGTATTTTCACTTAGCAATATGTAAATCATCAAACTCCATGGGTGTACTGACACTGAAAATTGTTCATGGGCAGGTTTATTCCCTAGTATTGTATATGGTATAAATTAAGCCGATATAGAAGTAATATTTTGTTTAATTTATTGTTCTTAACATGTCATTTTTTAATGAAAACAAAAGCATTGATAATTTTTTACATTATTGCCCTAAAATATATGAGTTTTGCCAGAACGGTAATTTGCATGTATTATATACTGTATTAAAAAATTAGAAATACATATTAAAATAGGTCCAAAGGCTAATGAAATGCTGAAGACGAGGTTTTAATAAGTTGCTAAATTAATAAAGCTATGCTTATTACCAAAAAGCAATGAATAAATCGCATAACATTCACCTTAAGCAGGCAGTTTCCTATAATAAAAAGAAGTTAATTTTGCTGTCTTCTTTCCACCAATACTGATGAACTAATGGTCCACAAAAGCTGCACAAGAAACTAATGTACTGTATACATTTAAAACAACAGTAATTATACAATCCCATACATATATGCAGTCATGTGAAAAAGAAAGTACACCCTCTATGAATTCTATGGTTTTATACATCAGGCCATAATAACAATCATCTGTTCATTAGCAGGTCTAAAAATTAGGTCAATACAACCTCAGATGAACACCAACACATGACATCTTACACCATGTAATAATTAATTCAATAAAAATAAAGCCAAAATGGAGAAGCCATGTGTGAAAAACTTAGTACACCTTATGATTCAATAGCTTGAAGAACCACCTTTAGCAGCAATAACTGCTTATCATTTTCTGTATGACTTTATCAGTCTCTCACATTGTTGTGAAAGAATTTTGGCATACTCTTCTTTACAACATTGCTTCAGTTCATTTAAGTCTGCGGGCATTTGTTTATGCACAGCTCTCTTAAGGTCCCATCAAAGCATTTCAATCGGGTTGAGGTCTGGACCATTGCAACACCTTCATTCTTTTCTTTTTTAACTATTCTGTTGTAGGTTTGCTAGTGTGCGTGGGATCATTGTCCTATTGCATGACCCAATATCTGCCAAGCTTTAGCTGTCAGACAGATGGTCTCACATTTGACTGTAGAATACTTTTGTATACAGAGGATTTCATGGTCACCTCAATGACTACAAGTTTCCCAGGTCCTGCGGCTGCAAAACAAGCCCAAATCATTACCCCTCCTCCATTGTGCTTGACAGTTGGTATGAGGTGTTTGTGCAGATATGCTGTTCCAGAAGTCTTGTGGTTTCTTCAGATGCAACTTTGCAAACCTAAGTCACGCTGTCATGCTCTTTTTAGTGCCTTCTCCTGAAAACCCTTCTAAACTTTCTCAGTCTTTTTCTAATTGTACTGTCATGAACTTTAACATTTAAAATACTGAGACCTGTAGAGTCTGAGATATAACTTGGTTTTTTTTTTGCAATTTCTCTGAGCATTGCACAGCTCGACTTTGGGCTGAATATACGGAGAAGATTGGGAACTCTCTTGAATGTTTTCCACTTTTGAATAATCTTTCTCACTGTAGAATGATGCACTTGTTCGGAAATGGCCTTACAAGCCTTCCCAGGTTGATGGGCAGCAGCAATTGCTTCTCTAAGATCATTGCCGATGTCTCTCCTTCTTGGCATTGGGTTAATACACACCTGAATGCTCCAGATCAGCAAACTGATAAAACTTTGGCTTTCATAAAGGTGGTCACACTTGCCAACGATCAATTAATCAAGTTTCAAATCACTTTTCAACCATTTTATAATAATACATACTTATGCTAACATATAATATCCTAATACTTAATTCATACTTCATACTTATCCTACAGATCAAAGAAAAAGTTTTCAAACGTTTCTTTCTTCCCTTGCAACATATCATTTATAATGTTTCTCACAAACTTAGGATACGAGAGTGAATTATAAGGTTACTGTTAATGAATTTTATCGTTGTAAACAGATGCAATGGCAAAATGAAATCTACATTTTTATCACAATTTTGTTCACCTAGTATGTATGATTGCTATTATTACATTAACAGATTTAAAATAAGGATTAGTGATTAAAGCTTTAACTCTTGCTGTACACTATAAGGGTAACAATAAAACATAATACTCAATAATTAATTTTAATATATTATTTAGAACTATATGTTCATTTAAAGCTTAGTTTGTTGATTGTATTGCTGCAAATGTAAATTTTATAGGGTTTATTCACTAAAGACAGAGTTTGCAGGACAACTCTATAAGTTCACTATGCATTATAAAGCTCTAGCCTCGGTGAGCTTCACCTTTAAGAAGAGCTTGGAGGGCACGGTATAATGTGCCATTAAATTGGTGAGACATCTTAGAACAATCTTAGACATCAACAGCACAAGTGAAAACAAATTTCCTACTTAAAGCTACTGTAAAGGTGGCTTTAATAAGGCAGTATATGGACCCATTAGGCTGTAGATGTGTAGTTAGTTGCATATTGCTGCAGCTAGTTAGATATTTTGTTTCTGGGATTACCTAAAAAGTAGACACTCAGACATGAGAAGTACAGTGGAAAGTGTTCATACAGTGCAGGAATTATGGTGTTTTTTTTGCTTTTTTTTATCATGAACCATGTATATTCAGAATCAGAGCTATAACTAAGGTTCTTACCACCTTGGGCAGAATCAGAGGTTCTGCTCCCCACTGGCATCTTCTGCAAGTGAAAGGGGGTACAGGGATATTGCTGCCGAGTAGCTGAAGTGAGCTACTCTCCTCGCAGCACCCTCAGCAGACACCCTTCTTGCTCCATGAAGTTTATTCTACTTTTCAGAATTATATAGGTCAAGATGAAAATGACATAATGGCCAGTTGTAGTAATTTAAATGGGACAGGGTATGGGCGATTATAAATTGAAAAGGTGTAGACGAAATTGGGAGGGAGAGGTTTTTAAATGAAATTGGACAAATGCTAAAAGATCACAGAATGGATTAAATGCAATATATAGGAAGAGAACATAAATAGTTATACATGTTATGCAAATAGAAAAGTGCATTAGTGAAGTCTAATATTACCCTTTTAATTTGTTTCTTTACCTTGAAATACTTATAATCACAAAGCCAGTAGAATACTTTCCATGAACACGCACAAAATATACAGTATGTTGATAGTATTATCAATAGCACTATTTGTTATAAAGAAAGGAAAACAGACTGGGTGATAAGAATTCTTACAAAGGCAATTGCTGGGAATATTGCCAGAAATATAACTATTTTTAGAAAAAAAAAATATAATTTGAACTTTGTGAAAGAGTTTCAGATAAACAACGAAGAAATATCTTAGAGAGAATGGATCATTGATTAACTTCCATCTGGAATCGTACCAACTAGCAGGGCACTTAACGATTCTATCCATACACGTTATAACAGCATCATTTTGTGAACAAACTGCCTTAGATCACTAATGATGTTTTAAAGAATTGGAAGATTGTTGGCCTGAGTTAAAGAAATCCAATAAAGAGCTACATTAAAAATAAAAACTGTTTTGTTTATCGGGGATATAGCACCGTTGTGTAATACATACACAAACATTACCTCCAATGTTCCCCCACACCATCCTTTGAAAAGCCGGCCCATGGGAACTCATTCAGAGCTTTGTATGAAGAAATGGGTCAGCTATAAAAGTTCAGCCAAGAACCGAGGTCTAACTTTTGGCGTCAGCTACTTGAACATGACTGGAGTCTTAAATGAACCCAAGACATTTCTCAATGCCATAAATATCCCAGAGATATAAGAAAAACAGGTTTTTGAATCCTATACTATATTCTACCTTCCGCACATTATCTGTATGGCGAACATTAGGTTAGTTGCAACATTCAACCCACTGCTATCCAGGCTGATATTGAAAACATATTTAATGAAACACTGAAAGGATTAGAACATCCTGAAAAAGGGAAAGTCTGACTAATGTTGCAGCTGCGTAGCATTCAAGAGAATGTGCAATTGTGCCAAATGTATTAACTAGTCAATTATTGAAAACTAAACAATATACAATGTACACACATCAAATAATTAACAAAAACAGTTTATTACTTGCTACAAAGATCACCTAACCCCTTTGATACCCCTAATTAATGTGGCTGTTGTTCTGTTATGCATACTTCATTTTGGTTCTGGGGGAAATTTTATCAAAAAGGGTTTATCCAATAAAGATCACAGTTGGACATTGGATATGTGTTATGCATGGTAAGGGTCGATTCAGCTCTTTTTTGCAGAAAAAGCTTGATAGGTTAGCCCTTGATAATCCATACTGACATTAGGGAGTTGACATGTTAAACCATCCTGTAAACTCCCTGAATAGACTCCAAAGAGGTCAAATACAGTATCTAAGAGAACAATGCCATCAACCACTCTTAACGGTCGTTAGTTCTTATATACATATAATAGCAAACAAAGATGACAAATTGTTTTATGAATTGTTTTATTCCAAGAGTGTTGGAATTTTTCCTTTGTGTTTATTAGCATTATCTCTTTGTCACATATGTGTTTATATCATTTTACCACGGAAGGCAAAAATAATAGTATATCCCCAGCTCCCCATGGCAAAATATTTTTTACAAGCAAAAATATAAAAAAATATCTTATAATAAAAATATTATAGCTCCATTCAGATTATGTGGGCATTGTTGTAATATCACAGAAATACAGCTTGTTCCAAAGACTTTAACTTAGTTCCATCAGAAATAATAAGGTGGCTACATATATTCATATATATATATATATATATATATATATGAAGCTTGGTAGAAATAACCAAACTTAAAGTACATCACATAACATATAACTAGCAATGTTTTTTTCAAATACATACTTTGTTCTTTGCTTAGATAATGTTATCCTCTATATTTTAGGTTACTTTGATTGTGTTCTGTTCATAATTAGCCAGGCATCACTGTGTCCCCTATCATATATATATATATATGTTGGTACCTGATATTAACATACATATCTGCAGGAATTTCCATTTTCAATCTGATAAGAAATTAACATTTTAAATTCTTGCTGTGCATTTTAATATTATGCATTCCTATGTGACCCACATAACACAAACTGATTTTTGTAAATTGGATTAGAGTTTCATAAGCTTACGTTATAAAATTTACAGATGCAATGCAGAAAAGACAAAATTATCTTTGTTAAATATCACAGATTTTACATCTGTTTTTTTATTATAAAAGTACAATGATTTGTGTACAAAGTAATAATTTGTTAACGGTAGAATAATACATTATTGTGATTATTGTTTATTGATTTATATAGCGCCATCGTATTCTGCCGTGCTGAGCAATCGGTAAACAGGACATTACAATTAGTGCATAATATAACAATTTGGACTTACAGAAAAAGGTAAGCAGAGCCCTGTTGGGTCAAACCAGCTTACAATCTAGAGGGCTTCTTACATATATACAGGATCCTAATAAAAAGTTAGACTTCTCTTTCGAGACAGCAAATTCAGAGTGACTATTCCCTGAGTATCGTCAGTCCAGTACATTATTAAAAGTATCTTCTATTATTGTTCTTTGGAATAGCATTTTTCTATTCTTTATGGCCACATACAATGGAAAGGTTCCAAGTTAAATATTTCCCCCAGGGTATGCTTCAGGACAGATGAAATAACTCTGGTTTGAGCCAATAGAAAACAGTTATACTTTATTTTTAGTAAATGTCTCTAGTTTGCAGGCTGTTTTATGAAGGATATCTATAGGGGACAATAAGCAATAAGGGGTATTTCTCACCAGACCCTTGATGCTGCGTTGTCATTTATAGATTTGCCTGTGCTGCATTTTGTAGGGATGAGATGGGGGCTCACTTGATACATGGGGTCCCTCTTCTGCCGCAGTGCCATTTGCACTTGTATAATTTATGATGGCAAAGTTACTGTGTCAAGATGCCCCAGCTGGCAGCCTACAGTCACAGGAAGAGAGATATGCATGTAGTAGCTTGAAATCCACATGTATGGAAGTCTGTGTATGTGCCTGCATTTGTGTATGTATTCGCAAGGGAATGTATTCCAGGGACCCACTTGATCTTGATCCACCCCTGGAGTTCTATACTTCCCAAAAAAGTATAATTTGCTGGCAAGAGATGCGTAAAGAGTTTCAAAAGCAATGTGCCAGATACCAAGGCAGATGCTGTACAAAGAGTAGGTTGATTCTTGGCTAAAAACACCTCCCTTTAGTGCTTTGAAATGTTAACTAAAGTCTGCCAGCATGAGACCTTGTTTTAATCACACTAGCCACATTAAAGAGCTGGATTTGTTTATCGCAGGTCATTTAGAATAAAGCGATGATAAGCTTGCTTGCTTAGGAAATTTCTGTCTTATCCAAAAGTTCACATGGTTTTTCGTTCCGCTGTAAATTTTAACAGGCAAGCATTTTAAATTTTATGTATAGGCAGTAAATACTGTAATTTTCTCTTGTCTTTTCCATAAAGAATATTATATTTGTACTAATAAGGTTTTGTAAAATATTACATTAGTCACATTCAATGTGAGAATATTATTGCAATACTTGAAGGTCCCCTTTAGAGTTTAAATGACAAGGCTGTTTCGCTCCTTCTATCTCTGCTTAAACAAGTTTTTGGAAGAATAACATCTTTGTACAGCACTATTTGTGCTGTATTAACCACAAAACCTATCATGGATTTTGGGCAGACCAAAAGCCCATGGGGAAAAATGTTAATAGATGACTGAAACCTGCATCTAAAAAAGAGATATAGGCCCAAATCTTTGGTATTGTACCTACCCTTTCCTAAATTACAATGCAGCGTCAGCGCCTGTGACTTAAAAATTTGCTATCAAAACATTAACCCCGGCCCCCCCACAATAAATTCAGATAAAAAATATAAGTAGTAAAAAAAAAAAAAAAGGAATGGCTGTCTCCACGATCCCCTTTTAACTAAGAATGCAACAAAAAAAGCATATATCGTTCACTCACCCATATTCACAGTAGGGTTATCTACAGCCTCCTCTGCTCTACAGGAACAGTTCCTTCATAATTGTGGAAGGTTCCTGGGTTTATTGGTTTAATGGTTATGGGTTTAGCACTGAAAGGGTTAAACTAATCACTTTTTTCTACACTATTTTACTTTATATACAAGAAAGACAAAATAATATTATTAAGATATAAACAGATGGTGAATTATTATAACATGTTTATTTATAATCACTTCCAGAATATGATTTCCTTCTTAAAATAATTCAATAATACCGTATTTGCTCAATTGTAAGACAAGGTTTTTTCCAGAAAAAAACTTCTGAAAAACCGACCTTGTCTTGTAATCGAGGTCATCCACTAATCAGATCTTAGATCATCCCCTATGATACCTCCAAATTCCAGCATCCTCATCCGCATCTCCGCATGCACTAGGGGGCGAATCCCAGCATCCGCGTCTGCCACCGTGTCAGGATCCATTCTCTGCTGCCTGAACCATGGCTGAATTGTACTTCAGGTTAATACATCTGCTACCACTAGTGGCCACCCTCCACCCTCTGGAGTGATCTGAACCTGATTATCAGGTACAGCTGCGCCTTATGAATTGAGTAAAGCCCTGCCTTTAAAAGACCTGCCCTGCCCTTCAGTCAGGGCCTTGGCATTGATGTTAAAGGACTGCCTTTGCTCTGAGCCGCTACCTGTACCTGAGCTTGCTCCTTTGCCTGAACCTGAACCTGAACCTGAACCTGAACCTGAACCTGAACCTGAACCTGAACCTGAACCTGAACCTGAACCTGAACCTGAACCTGAACCTGAACCTGAACCTGAACCTGAACCCGTGCCCGTGCCTGAGCCTGAACCCGTGCCTGAGCCTGAACCCGTGCCTGTGCCTGAACCCGTGCCTGAGCCTGTTCCTGTACCCGTGCCTGAGCCGGTACTCGTGCATGATCCAGTACCCGAGCATAAGTCCGTACCCGTGCATGAACCTGTACACGTGCCTGGCCTGGTGGTACTCCGTTCCCTTCCGCCCTGCCAGTGGGCCTCCGTTCCCGTCCGCCCTGCCAGTGGGCCTCCGTTCCCGTCCGCCCTGCCAGTGGGCCTCCGTTCCCGTCCGCCCTGCCAGTGGGCCTCCGTTCCCGTCCGCCCTGCCAGTGGGCCTCCGTTCCCGTCCGCCCTGCCAGTGGGCCTCCGTTCCCGTCCGCCCTGCCAGTGGGCCTCACCGTTACCTGTGCCTGAACCTGCCTGTGGGCTTACCTGCCAGTGGGCCCGCACCCGAGCCTGTACCTGTGCCTGAACCTGCCTGTGGGCTTACCTGCCAGTGGGCCCGCACCCGAGCCTGTACCTGTGCCTGAACCTGCCTGTGGGCTTACCTGCCAGTGGGCCCGCACCCGAGCCTGTACCTGTGCCTGTGGGCTTACCTGCCAGTGGGCCCGCACCCGAGCCTGTACCTGTGCCTGTGGGCTTACCTGCCAGTGGGCCCGCACCCGAGCCTGTACCTGCACCCGAGCCTGTACCTGTACCTGCACCCGAGCCGGTACCTGCCTCGGCTCCCGTCTCTCTGCCTCAGCTCCCGAGCCTGCACCTGCCTCAGCTCCCGTCTCTCTGCCTCAACTCCCGAGCCTGCACCTGCCTCAGCTCCCGTCTCTCTGCCTCAACTCCCGAGCCTGCACCTGCCTCAGCTCCCGTCTCTCTGCCTCAGCTCCCGAGCCTGTACCTGCCTCAGCTCCTGTCTCTCGTCCTATCCAGTCCTGCTACTCTGTCTGTACCTATATCAGTGTCACCATGCATAAAGGGGTACAGACAGAGTTCCCCGTATCCCCTGCACATGGACTCCTACACGACCTGCTCGCCCTGGTCCTGACAGAATGCCAAGGCCATACAAAGGAGTCCGCGGGGATGACTGCAGTTCTGGAGGTACTGGCGGAGTGTGTACTGCAGCTGTGCAAATCTGTGAGGTCTGTGATGGAAAGCGATCGCACTAAACAAAAGCCTATGACCAAGACCAAGGGCAAGACAGCTCCACAGAAGAGATGTAAGCGCGAGCCTCTCACCAAAGAAGAGAAACAAAAACGGCGAGAGGACAACTTGTGTTATTATTGCGGTGAGACCGGTCATAGGATAACATATTGTCCGTGGAAACCTGCTAAGCCACCTGCAACCCACACTGATCAACCCCGTGCCCAGGAACCTGTATATGACACCAGCAACCCGTCACAGCTGGAGCACACCCTGCCTCTTCCGCAGCCCGGTGAACCAGAGGTTTCTCATGTCACGGCACCAGGTGAACCTACACCTTCTGAAGCCATGTCAGAGGATCCCCAGACCATGTCTGACGACCCTGACTGGTCTGACATGGACGATGCTCATTCAGAGGATGATATGGCATACACACCCGAGCTCCAACATACCAAGGGTGTTTGTGCGGTTGGTACTACCACTCCCATCACTCCTAGGAACCATAACAAAGAACCCCAGACCGCTAGACACTCCCTTGGGGCCCCCGGTAACGTCCTGGCATCCAACGGGACAATCGTGCACAGGAAAGACCTGAACCGCTACGAGCAACTGCTGCGCGATCAGAGGTCTGGTACACCCTCCTACGTTATAGCCTCCACCCAGTCCAGTCCTGGTATTATCCAACGCCAGGTAGAGGGACTCTGTGTACAGGGGGAATTCCTAACCCCTGGCGAATGCAGAAGTCGGACAAGACAAGCGCTTCCCGGAACCATCGCATCTGCGCATCCAGCGGCTAAGGTCCATACCTCCCAGGCCAGTGCACCTAAGGCCATGTCATCAGAGTGTGTGGTGGCGTCTAATGGGACTGTCGTACGTCGGGGTGACCTGCACGTTTTCGAAAACGCTCTACGTGCGAGAAGAGCTTTCAGCACCATCGGCTACTGCCACACCACTATCCTAGGAACGCCCGGAGGCCGCTCCTTGAGGGGGGGGTACTGTCAGGATCCATTCTCTGCTGCCTGAACCATGGCTGAATTGTACTTCAGGTTAATACATCTGCTACCACTAGTGGCCACCCTCCACCCTCTGGAGTGATCTGAACCTGATTATCAGGTACAGCTGCGCCTTATGAATTGAGTAAAGCCCTGCCTTTAAAAGACCTGCCCTGCCCTTCAGTCAGGGCCTTGGCATTGATGTTAAAGGACTGCCTTTGCTCTGAGCCGCTACCTGTACCTGAGCTTGCTCCTTTGCCTGTGCCTGAACCTGTGCCTGAGCCTGTTCCTGTACCCGTGCCTGAGCCGGTACTCGTGCATGATCCAGTACCCGAGCGTAAGTCCGTACCCGTGCATGAACCTGTACACGTGCCTGGCCTGGTGGGCCTCCGTTCCCGTCCGCCCTGCCAGTGGGCCTCCGTTCCCGTCCGCCCTGCCAGTGGGCCTCCGTTCCCGTCCGCCCTGCCAGTGGGCCTCCGTTCCCGTCCGCCCTGCCAGTGGGCCTCCGTTCCCGTCCGCCCTGCCAGTGGGCCTCACCGTTACCTGTGCCTGAACCTGCCTGTGGGCTTACCTGCCAGTGGGCCCGCACCCGAGCCTGTACCTGTGCCTGAACCTGCCTGTGGGCTTACCTGCCAGTGGGCCCGCACCCGAGCCTGTACCTGTGCCTGTGGGCTTACCTGCCAGTGGGCCCGCACCCGAGCCTGTACCTGTGCCTGTGGGCTTACCTGCCAGTGGGCCCGCACCCGAGCCTGTACCTGCACCCGAGCCTGTACCTGTACCTGCACCCGAGCCGGTACCTGCCTCGGCTCTCGTCTCTCTGCCTCAGCTCCTGAGCCTGCACCTGCCTCAGCTCCCGTCTCTCTGCCTCAAATCCCGAGCCTGCACCTGCCTCAGCTCCCGTCTCTCTGCCTCAACTCCCGAGCCTGCACCTGCCTCAGCTCCCGTCTCTCTGCCTCAGCTCCCGAGCCTGTACCTGCCTCAGCTCCTGTCTCTCGTCCTATCCAGTCCTGCTACTCTGTCTGTACCTATATCAGTGTCACCATGCATAAAGGGGTACAGACAGAGTTCCCCGTATCCCCTGCACATGGACTCCTACACGACCTGCTCGCCCTGGTCCTGACACACCGTCTCCACCTCTGCCACCGCCCCCGTCTCCACGGCCAAAACACCATCCCCCACTTCAGCATCCTCAGATGCGGCCGGATCACAGCATCCGCCGGAAGCTCACAGCACTGCTGTTGCGTGAGCCAGGTGGGTCGCGCAGTGCTCATCTGACCCCGCTTCGATTTGTACATTATGTGATTTGTACATTTTCTTTTTTTTTTCCTAGTAAGATCCAAAATTTGAGGGGTCGTCTTATAATCAGGGTCGCAAATACGGTAATTATCAACATTTTCCATGTGATTTTTTTCTTCATTGACACATGTGATCTAATCATAACAAATTTCCTACATGTGCAATGTATAGATAATAAATTAATATTATATGCCAGCCTATGTGCTTACCTATGGTTGTTACTTAATATTTATGTGAGCTTTTTTATTATTCTATTATCCAGGATCAACTTTAATGACAGGATTTGAGCACAACCTTTAATTGCAATTGAGAACATGCTTTTGAAATACACATGGTAGTAATTGTAATTGGCTACTGCTCAAAGCAAGTCACGGCACATAAACAGCATTTCACAGGGAAATGAAAAATAAGTGTGATATTTAGATAAAAAAAAGTTTGTATTAGCACTTTGGGAAGATGATTAATGCAAAATGCTTCAGCCTTTCCTTTGTTTATTTTAATAAACCTATATATGCTCTAGCTGGATTATGTACAAGCATGCATGGGGTACATACGGTATAAAGGTCTCTGCAGATTTGCAATGTTTTATTGAGATATTTAAAAAAAAAAAAAAGAATAATAATTTGTGTCAGGAAAGCACTTTCATTAAGACCAAAAGAAGCGCTTGCTGCGTGTTCGGCAGACAATTTTCAGAATCCCTCCATGCTTTTCCAAAAGCAACCCCAAGAAAATTTAAAGAGACTTTGCATTTTCTGTAAATTGCACATGATTGGTGGAGTGTCCGTGTAGTAAACAAAAAGGTATTATATATAAAGAACAATTCTGGTGTAAAATGGTAAACATGAAGCAATCAGTTGTAACATTCATAAGGTTCTTGTACCATATTTTGCCCAATAATTGTGCTTTACACATACAATATATATGGATCTATAGTTATTTTTCTCTTGTACTTAAAAGTTAAAACCATACCTCCTAAGTGTCCCTCATCAGTTTGTGACACATATAAATGCCAAGTCAATAAAATATATGCCCTGCCTCCTTATATCTGTCATCGTCAAATGTAGGCTTTGTAGCGGGGGCACAGTTGGGGGGCACCTCTGTCTTTAGTTATGTACCGTGTCCAACGTCTGGCTGCATTGCCAGATATTAACCGTCCCGTCAGCTTTCATTCAGTGCATTTGGACCATTAGTGATGTCAAAAGCTCCTTGATGCAGAAGACAACAATCTGAAAACAGAGACCTAATGTGTGGTGCAGCTATGATCAGACAGCTGGCTATTTCTATTCGGATTTCACACCGTGACTTGGAGGTCGTTTTGAAACGTTGCTGTAAATTCTAGACAATTGTTATCATGTGCAAGCTTAGAGAAGACCACCATGGATGTTTTTCTTGCTTTTCACATAAAAGCTTGAGATAACAAGAAAGATATGTATGTACATATATGAAATTAAGCAATATTTAAGGAAACGCATTAAAACTAAACCATATCTCCTTAGAACAGAACACAGACAGAACGCTTTTGAAAGATGTGTAGAGTTCCTCATTACATTGGATTCAAATACCTAGTGGTCACAGCTGAAATCCATAAAAAACATAAGACATTCTTCATTAGATCACCGCCATCTGTGTGACTTTGTCTTAAGTGATGCCAACAAGAACACAAGTTGAAAAGTGTAATGATAGTGAACAAATAACAGTCAGTGCTTATTATTCACTGTTCAGAGACGAAACTTCAAAATCTGAGACCTTAGCTAAAGACCCTGCTGAAGAATGTTCCAGTTACATTTTAAGCCATCAAACCCCAAATTAGCATACAACAGACAGTAAGAATAATAGGGTGTTTAGCGCCTGCAGCACCAGTGATAATACAGCTACATCCATGGTTTTGAAGGTCTTTTTCTTTGCAACAAATTTGTATTTAGTGTTTTCAGCTAGAGCCACCTGACAACCGCTCACAAAGATGAATATCAAACATTTGTACCAGTGTAAATGAAGAGGGATGTGTGGCAGAAGTGACAATAGTATACCTGACTGCTTAGACCCAAGCCAGCAGAACCTTAAGCATGGCACAAGCCCAATCCCACCCCCAAAATTGAAACAACACGGTATTGTGGGTAAGGGCGTAGGTCACAGCTTTATTAAAACATCATGAACCAGCACATCATAACCATACATAAACATAACCATCCTGCCAGCTGTCGCGTTAACCGACAGGCAGATACCCCAACACATTACCAAGAGCCCTCGTTCTGGGTACCGTCAGCCTCCACAGAACTTGTCTCCCCAAGCCTTCTCCAGCCACTGGATATTCCAACGAAAAAGGGGCTGGCCATTACTTCCCGCTGTGACTAAAAGAAAAGAAGAAAAAAACCAACAACACCAGCACAGGAAAAATGCATAACATGAAGAAATACATAGGAGGGGAGGGTGGGTGGTAAGCTTGTACAGAGTGTCAGAAATGACTGAAGCCCTGCACGGGTAAGACCCCTCCTTTATTCCTCCCTAGTACATTAAAGCAACAATGTTGCTATCCACACCTGTAACCGGACCATGAACTACTGACCCCGGGCCAGCAGTCATGTTCCCTCTTCCTAACCATCCAAGGTTTTCTGTCCTAATGGGGTGAGTCCGAACCCCACCAGAGGGGCCCTCATGCTTCAATCTAGACCTAAAACATTTGCTGTGGGCTTAGGTGCCACCATAGTTTACTGTATAAGTAATAACGGTATGAATAACAAAATCTTATATTAATCATTTATGCCAGAATAATAAAGGATCAGGTGCCCCAAGCTAGTGCACTCTATAGAATGACGCTTTGACACCAATGTACATGGATAAAATGGAGAACGGGTTGGCATAGTTTTATTATGGTTCTAGGATCAAATCCTTTGTATGTATAGTGCTGTCACGGTCCGCGTCACGGACCGCAACGTAGTGATTCCCCCGAGTACCCGCGGCTAGCGGGTACTCGAAACTTACCTCTCCCGCAGCTCCGGGACCTTGCTTCGAGGTGCCAGCAGCCAGCAAGCACCCGGGGCAGGTCCTTCAGGGCATCCCCATCGCTAGTGATGGGCGGTACGTACGGGGGCGAACCACGCCCCCTCTCTTGTAGCTTGCCTCCCTGGAGACGACGTAACGTAACTAACGTTGCGTCGTCCGCTGGGGGCGGAGCCTGGTCTGAGCGGCAGATTCAAAAGCCGAGCACTGACGTCCATTCAGTGCTCGGTTATTGTTCCTGCTGAGTAGTTAGTTCTGAAGTTATACTTACCTGATTGCCTCTCCGTTGCTGACCTGTGCCTGTTCTTGACTTCGCTGCCTTCTCTACTCCTACCCGGCTTGTATGATAACCATCTCCGTTGCTGACCTGTGCCTGTTCTTGACTTCGCTGCCTTCTCCACTCCTGACCTGGCTTGTTTGACGATTCTTGATACTTCTGTGCCTTGCTGCATACTGGGTTCCTCACACAAGAACTTTGTGACAGAATAACCGAGCCATTATGGAACCCGCAGGATTGGCTGAAGCTGTTGCAGCACTTACCCAGCAGATGAGTACATTTACTCAGTCTCTGCAAGATATCCAGACAGGACAAAACCAACTCAGGCAACAAATGGACCACCTGCAGTCCAATCCTAATATTCCAGGAGATCCGTTTCAGGCTCCCTCTATGAGTCAAGAAAATTCGGGTT
Source organism: Sceloporus occidentalis (assembly GCA_023333645.1). NCBI lineage: Eukaryota > Metazoa > Chordata > Lepidosauria > Squamata > Phrynosomatidae > Sceloporus > Sceloporus occidentalis. The sequence goes on from JALMGF010000046.1 coordinate 7,448,586, forward strand.
TCCAGGGAGCATCTGCCCCTGAATCACCTATACCTATGCCTGAGAAATTTGCTGGTGACCGCAAGAAATACACTACGTTCATGACATCATGCCAAATAATGTTTAATTTGAAACCAAGAACGTATACTTCAGACTATATTAAAATACACACGGTCATTGCTTTGTTGGCAGAGGAACCCCAGCTCTGGGCCCACCATCTTCTGCATAGCAACAGTCCTATATTGGAGACATGGGCTTCTTTCCGCCAAGCCATGGATGCACTATATGAAGACCCTTTTAGGACCACCTCTGCTACCAGTACATTGAGAGCTCTCAAACAGGGAAAAAGACCAGTAGAAGAATATATAGTTGAATTCCGACGTGTTTCCATGGAAACTTCATGGAACGAATCAGCGTTACATGATCAATTCCGGTTGGGGTTATCTGATAACATCAGAGACGAATTGGCTCCCACCAGCATTCCTAATTCCCTCGATGAATTTGCCAGACTCTCCATTCAGATTGATAGGAGACTACGGGAAAGAAAGGCGGAACGGCTTACGACTCCTTCTTCTTCATGGCCTACCCTGCGACCTCCCATAAAGACAAGTTCTAAAGAACCACCTGAAGAACCCATGCAATTGGGCCTCATCAAAGGTCAGCGGAAAGAGAACGTCGTACAACTCTTGATCTGTGCCTTTACTGCGACGGCAAGGGCCATTACGTCGACGAATGCAGAACTAAAGCGCGTTCTACAAAGGGTAAGCTCAAACCCTTATTCTCTCCCTATATCAGCAAAAGACCTCCACATTTCTCAAACCATCTGTCCCTTTCCATATCCTTACAGTGGAAAGAAAGAACCCTCACTTTGGCAGCCATGATTGATTCAGGGGCCAGCAGCAATATACTGGATTCCAAGCTCATTCAACGTCTTGGAATCACCACCCAGAAGAAAACCACCCCGATATCCATTCAACTAGTAGACGGAAGCCCTCTGAAGACAGGTCCTATCACCCAAGAGACTATACCATTACGCATGTATATTTCTCCTGATCATAGTGAGGATATAGTGTTTGATGTGGTTCCTTCTCCAGTTTTCCATGTCATACTGGGACTCCCCTGGTTAAGAACCAATAATCCTGTTGTCAACTGGGAGAAGGGCTCTGTTCGCTTCTGTGCTAATAAAGATTCTGTTTATCGCAACTCCTCTCTGTCTATCAATGTGGCTCACGACTACAGTTCTCTACCCGTCCCCAAGATTCCATCTCATTACCGCAAATTCTCCGATGTATTCGAAAAGAAGGGAGCAAACTGCCTTCCACCGCACAGGGAATATGATTGTCCCATAGAACTATTTCCAGGTGCACCCATTCCATTCGGTAGAATTTATCCTATGTCTGAACCAGAACTCATCACCCTCAAGGAATATATAGATGAGAATCTTGCCAAAGGGTTCATACGACCCTCCACATCTCCTGCTGGAGCAGGCATATTCTTTGTATCTAAAAAGGACGGTGGATTACGACCTTGCGTGGATTACAGAGAACTGAACAATGTAACTGTAAAGAACAGATACCCCTTACCCTTAATACAGGAGTTGATGGAACGTGTTAGCTCAGCATCAGTATTTACGAAGATTGATTTAAGAGGAGCATACAACCTGGTTCGTATCAAAAAAGGTCATGAGTGGAAGACAGCATTCAGATCATGATATGGACACTTCGAGTATATGGTGATGCCATACGGCTTATGTAATGCACCCGCCACTTTTCAACACTTTATGAATGACATTTTCAGAGACATGTTGGATCAATTCGTGGTGATATACTTAGATGATATCCTGATATACTCCCCCTCCTTGCAAACACATAGAGAACATGTGTCTAAAGTATTGATGCGACTAAGAGGAAAAGCCAGAGAAATGTGTGTTTGAGACGCAATCGGTGGAATTTCTGGGCTTTATTTTAACACCTACTAAAGTCATGATGGATCCTAAGAAAATAGCTACTATTCTACAATGGCCACCTCCCACAGATAAAAAAGGTGTGCAAAGATTCGTAGGATTTGCTAACTTCTATCGGAAGTTTATTAGGAACTTTTCAAAGGTCATTCAACCAATTACATCTCTCACATCCATTAAAAAGAAGTTTTGTTGGACGGAAGCTGCTCAGAGAGCATTTGACTTCCTCAAAGAACGGTTCACCACAGCACCAATATTGATTCTTCCTGTGCCACAAAGGCCCTATGTACTGGAGGTGGACGCCTCTGATTCTGCTGTGGGGGCTATCCTGTCCCAAAGGGATGACACCGACAATCAACTTCACCCGCTTGCCTTTTTCTCCAGAACTCTGAACCCTGCTGAGAGAAATTATGGTGTGGGAGAAAAAGAGATGCTGGCCATGAAAATGGCCTTAGAAGAGTGGAGACATTTATTGGAAGGAGCACTTCACCCCATAACGGTCTACACTGACCATAAAAATATGGAATATTTCAGAACTGCCAAGAGACTTCAAGCCCGACTGGCCAGATGGTCTTTATTTTTCTCTCGATTCCAGCTTCATATAACTTACAGACCCGGTTCCAAGAACACCAAAGCTGACTCTCTCTCACGCATGTTTGAAGTACCTACGGCACATCCACAAGTGGAAGACACTGTATTGAAAGCAGGTCATTTTATGACTATCACGCAATCATTGTGGGATCTCATCCGTCAACATGGTGCGAACATAGCTCCCTCTGAACTTTCACAGCTGCATCCTGATGGTGAGTTCTACTACCACAATGGGTTGCTCTATGTTCCTCCTGGGGTACGCCTGCAGGTTCTACAACAATTTCATGACTCTCCTGCAGCAGGACATGGAGGTATCACTCAAACTACCGATCTTATACGTAGACAGTTCTGGTGGCCTACACTTCAAGAGGATGTACGACAGTTCATAATCTCTTGTACTATATGTGCCAGAGCAAAGAACTCTCATATTAAACCTGCCGGCCTCCTGTGTCCCCTGCCTGTTCCCGTAAGACCATGGACGGATATATCCGTGGACTTTATAACAGACTTACCAGCATCAAAACAACACACCACGCTTATGGTCGTAGTTGATAGATTGACGAAGATGGCTCATTTTATCCCTACCAAACACTTACCTACAGCAGACGAAACATCGGTGTTGTTTGTAAAAGAGATCTTCCGATTGCATGGACTACCAGAACATATTGTGTCAGACAGAGGGACTCAATTTACATCCAGATTCTGGAAAGCCTTTTGTGATGAGCTTCACATACATCGCTCCCTCTCCACAGCCTTTCATCCCCAGAGCAATGGACAGACGGAGCGCACAAATCAAACCCTTGAGCAATACCTACGATGTTTTACTTCGCATTTACAAGATGACTGGTACCAATTTCTTCCGCTCGCAGAATTTGCATTTAATAACCACATACATTCTTCAACACAGAAATCACCCTTCTTTTCAAATTATGGTATCCATCCATCCATGCTACCAGGTTCTCCGATAACCAGCTCAGTTCCTTCTGTCACTGAACAAGTCACAAGGATGATTGCCATCCACAAATCCTTGCACAGCACACTTACCAAGGCTCAACAAAGATATAAAAGGTTCGCTGATACCCATCGTTCTCCTGCTCCTGTATACAAACCTGGGGACAAGGTGTGGCTGTCAACTACTCACCTGAAACTATCCTGTCCTACTAAGAAATTGGGACCTAAATTTATTGGTCCATATACTATTATCCGTGTCCTCTCATCTGCTGCTGTGGAATTACAACTACCTGGTTCAATGCGAATACACCCCGTTTTTCATGTTTCCCTCCTGAAGCCTTGGAACACCAATCCTTTTCCAGGTCGACATCCTGATCCTCCGGCTCCTATATCTATTGATGATGCTGAAGAATACGAAGTCGAACGAATTCTGGATTCTAGGAGATTTCGGGGTCGTCTTCAGTATCTCATCCAATGGAAAGGATATGAGATCAACGAGAACTCCTGGGAGAATGCTGATGAGGTTCATGCAGATGAGTTGGTTCATGAGTTCCACTCACTTCATCCTTTAAAACCTGGTCCCCTGAGAGCCCGGAGGTCTCTCCTTAGGGGGGGGGGCCTGTCACGGTCCGCGTCACGGACCGCAACGTAGTGATTCCCCCGAGTACCCACGGCTAGCGGGTACTCGAAACTTACCTCTCCCGCAGCTCCGGGACCTTGCTTCGAGGTGCCAGCAGCCAGCAAGCACCCGGGGCAGGTCCTTCAGGGCATCCCCATCGCTAGTGATGGGCGGTACGTACGGGGGCGAACCACGCCCCCTCTCTTGTAGCTTGCCTCCCTGGAGACGACGTAACGTAACTAACGTTGCGTCGTCCGCTGGGGGCGGAGCCTGGTCTGAGCGGCAGATTCAAAAGCCGAGCACTGACTTCCATTCAGTGCTCGGTTATTGTTCCTGCTGAGTAGTTCGTTCTGAAGTTATACTTACCTGATTGCCTCTCCGTTGCTGACCTGTGCCTGTTCTTGACTTCGATGCCTTCTCTACTCCTACCCGGCTTGTATGATAACCATCTCCGTTGCTGACCTGTGCCTGTTCTTGACTTCGCTGCCTTCTCCACTCCTGACCTGGCTTGTTTGACGATTCTTGATACTTCTGTGCCTTGCTGCATACTGGGTTCCTCACACAAGAACTTTGTGACAAGTGCACAGGTATATTTTCTTTCTTTTAAATGAGCTACTAATTACTCAGGTGGATTGTTCTAAAAATATGACAACAAATTGCAACAAAAAAGCATATAAAGTCGTTGTCGGATACAGGGATCATTTAAATATGCATTTGAGACATCAGCTGGACATTATGTAAGACATCATCGGGTTCTCAGAATTTAGGGTGAGTATTTTTAAGCAACTGTATGTATCCAATACATTAAGCATTTTTATTGAATTTACTGGCATAGATATATCATATCATATATTTTTTTAAGCTTGCGAGCAGGGCTCTCTCGACCTATTGTATTGGTTTGTCTTAGTCTGTCAATTCCAGTCTTGTCATACCCCTTGAACTTATGTATTTTAAGAAGTGCTGCGTAAATTGTTCGCATTATATAAATAAAAGATTTAAAAAGAAGGTGTTAGTGTTCTGCTTTCACGTTGTTGCCTATTGAAATAAATCTTTGAAGGAACATTTGTTTTCTGTCTGTTTTCTTCGAGCGTTATGGTCTGCCAAATGCTTTCTCTGTTTTTCACATGTTGAGTGTGGTCTGTACACCGCCGACTGACCTCTCTGTTGTCAGTTTCGGCATTGCTGTATTGACATTGTGCTGAATGTCGTTAATCAATAGCTATTTTTAAGTGCATTTCATAAGTCAATTAGAGCTTAGATTGATGGGAGTGATCCTTAAAGTTTCTTTGTATGTATTCAGTTAGGCTTCTTCTCTTGACTCCTTTTATTCTTCTGTATTTTGTCTTCTTTCTTCGTCCACTTCTCCCCAATATCAGCTCCATTAACCAGGCCTCCGAGAGCACTTCCTCAGAAGGGTGGAGCCTTCACATAACCCTCTCCTTGATTGGAGGAAAAGGGGAGATGCTATCCCTGTGGGGTGCGTCATGGCTCTGTCCTTTTGCAGAAGTACTCCAGGAGGCCAGAATATTGCAGACAGATTTACAGAGAAGGAGAAGCATGAGGGAGTGATAGTGTAAGATAGCATTAGTAAGAGTGAATGAAAGATTGAGTAAGAGTGTGAGAGAATATGAGAGCGTGTGAGAAAGAGTTTGAGAGTGTAAGAGTGTTAGTGAAAAAACAATTCATACCTCTCTGCTTCATTCTTGTTTGAGTTCCTCTTTGTTTTCGGACATTAATGAAATTGGCAGATTACACAAGTTTAATTTGGACTAAAAATACCACACATATTTCTAAAATTAGAAACAAAGGGAATATTCTTCTGTGTCTTAACCAGCAAATGTAAAAAAATCCACATGATCGAGCATAACATGCGCATAACCACATGTAACACACAAACTTAGTATTCATGTTTTAAACAGTGCACGTTATTAAACAGTACACATTTTTAAACAGTACACATTTTGACTTCACAGATTTTTGAAAGCATTAAATGTATGAAGTTCTCCTGGCATCTGGGGGCTCTGCCACCAGACCCCTTACCAGATCTCCATGAAGAACATTTTCCAAACATGTGCATTCTTCTGACAGACTTTGTGCACACATATTGTATTCCATAAAGCTATGAACCCTTAGTATTCCTAAACGACTGTATGGAATAAAGAAAACCATTTTACCTGAATATTTGAGTGTCTCTATATTTGAATATGCCTACTGAGTGTTAGCATACATTTTATCGGGTATCTTAGCAAACCGCACTATTGAAAGGGAACCGTAAAGGAACACATCATTTTCAACAAAGAATGTATATTAAGGTACTTTATTGGTTGGAATGTTAATATGCTTTCATTAAACATGCTGCTTGAAGCCATACACATGAGCATGGAGTGACTCTCATCAGAGCTGGAGCTGATTGGTGGTGAGTACATCGGCCGAACAACACATATGCCAGCACAAATATTTGAAGCAACCACCCTAATATGCATTGGGTGTTAGGAGCATCCCTTTAATTAGATTTTTAGTGAATATAGTCCAAATGAATCTAGTCAAATGCAAGAGAATTTGCAACACTTTTAATTCAGTTTCTAGGAAGATCAGACTGACTGCTTCATATGTCAGTCAGAATCAGGTGGTACTCCATGCGATCTAAACTTTTTATATTTTAATTACATTTAAGGATAAAGACAATAGTTCAAACTATTATGAGGGATGCTGGGCACAATGGACCTTTAAGAACTGATCCAGAAGCGACAAAAAGGTTCTTGTTATCCCACAGAAACAGATAACCTTATCTGTGATTAATTTAGAACGGATTGTTATCTCAAAATGTTCCTTTCTAGCCCATGGGGTACTGTAGGTATAAACTCCTTGTACATTTATCACATGTAATAGAAAACAGCCCTTATCGACATAGGAAACCACTCTCTAATACAGAATCTGTCACAGTCATTTCCATGTGTCATTTATCAGGGTTATACACAAAACAACAGAGAATATTATATCTGTGCATATTTCTTTTATTTCTTTGCTATTCTAAGTATTTGTTGATTTCCTGTCCTGAAGATAAATGTCTTTGAGAATTTAGAATTACATTTGCGGTGACCAAAAAATATGACACTAAAAGAGAAATCCCTTTTTAAAACACCAACTTAATTTAAAAACATCTTCAGTTTAACGGAGAAAGTTAATTTGACCCTTATAATATGACAGTTTTAAAGTAATGTCCCTTTAATAAAGTCCACTTCTTTTGGAAGATTGTATCAAAACCCGCTTTAGAAAAAAAACAAATCAAAAAAAGGTTTTAAGGTGTCGGGGATAAAATAGTTATTTGGATATCACGGATAAAAAGCCCAGCGGTCTAGCGGATCTGACTTAAGCTTTTCATGAGATATTCTATCACTATGATCCCATCAGTATTACACAACTCTTAGATATCTCTTCAACTAGAATAACTCATGAGAAAGCTTGCATTTATCAAGGCTATGTTGGCCTCTTTGCTTTCCGTTAACAATACTCTCAATTTCTGTCTCTTGGCTACCCTTTTTCTAATAAATGAAGGCTCGGTGCATAATAAAAAACAGCTGAGTGTCTCTCTAGGTACACATGCCTTCTTTTTTGTGATTCCAGACCAGATTGTACGAACACATTCTAATCTCTTGCAGATGGACTATATCTAACCTAGCTTTGCATGAGGTGAAGTTTCCATTAACAGCTATTATGGTAGCAGGGGTCAGATGCCCAGTGTCGAATGCTTAAAAGAAACGTTGAAAACAACAGCCAAGTAAGGCAAACCCTCCCACAAGGTATATTTGGCAATTAACCAGAGACATTAAACGCACATGACCTTTCTTCATTGTTAGGTTTTTGGATCACAAAGAAGTAAAATTATTGAAGGCAGAAACTCAGCCAATATAGCCGTATAGGGGAAAAACAATGTAACTGTTTAAATTTTGAAATCTATCCATCTGCTTGGATGGTTTCTATTTCTTTAGCGAATAATGTATGTTATTTTACCAATAAAATTCTGAATGTGATATGTTTGAACTTCTTGCAGAACACCAGAATTTAAGGTGATAATATAATTTGTTTCTGTAGGCATGCATTTACTTAACAGTGTTAAAAAAAGGTGACCACATAAAGTTTGTGAGGGAAGTGGCTTATAGAGATGGAAACTCATTCATTTTTATCAGTACTTAACTGGGGATGACAAAGCGGCCCTGGCACTTTAAGGGCATCTGCAAGTGTTGTAAATGCGGGCATTTTCCTTGTGTGCCAAACGGCCACTCTGGGCCTGATTTATATACATACAGATATGCCCACACATTTGTACATTCTCCCTACATTCCTCCAATTTCATTTTTTGCCATATCTATGTTTTTGTTTTAATTTTCCCCCATACTTGTATCTGTCAACACAAATCAATTTAAATACGGGATACTTCTCTCTGCAAGCAGCTTACCTCTCCCTCCATTGAGAGCACCATTTTCCAAACCAACATATAGATCAGTGTGGGGTTGTGTGTGTGTGTGTGTGAGATACATATAAATGTCTGCATTGCCACACTTAGAACACATCTAGGCTTGTCAGTACCAGCACCGGAATTGGATTGCCCAGGACAGGTCTTCCGATCCCAGTACTGCCCTAGCAATCTGGGGCACATGGCTACCAAAACTAGGGAGCTTTTAAAGCCAGAGCTTATCTTTTTTTTGTTTGTTTGTATTTCCATGACAGGAAATAAAGAGTTCAAATAAAAACAGCTTCACTTTCTATGTTTGGAAACCATTTTGCAGAGCCCCTTACATTGAATGAAGTGTGTTGCACAAGGCGTTGAAGACTGGAAAAGGCTAAATGAATATGGATGATTTCAAAATATATAATTGTATACATATATGAAAATATGTTTCTTATGTCATAAGGACTCCTAATAAATGCCTTTATTCTAGTGTGATCATATGAGAGATATATTATTTGTTTGGCAAAACATGTCTTTGTTTATTACTTATCAATGTAATTCGACTTGTCACTGAAAATAAATTTTGGCTCTGGAGTCAACGTTTATTGACAAGGTCACATCTGAAAGTAGACCTTTGGCTCTTAAAATGTAGGTAAAACAAAGTCCATGAATAGTATTCATGCTGATCCAGTAAAAAAGGTTTTTAAACTCACCAAGTATCTTATTGGTAATGGCAGAAATGTGTTTGACATGAGGAATCCTCAGTTGTTCATTTCTGCCTTGTGGCTATGCCACTCTAAATAACAGTCTACACTCATGTTCGACAAGTAAAACATGAAAGTGCAGTCCTGTCATGACCTGGTGCAAGCTCCAACATGAGCTGAATAACACCCTTGTTTATCAAACCCCTGGATATTAACCCAACAATCCACAAACTTGTATGATAACAACTTAGTGTAATGAAGTCCATTTATTGCAATGACTTTGTTTTGATACTTGATAATAAAATAAATACTACTAATAAAATAATCAAATCATCTTACTTGCATATTGGAAACTTTCAATGTAAACTATAAAATTTACAAGCAAGTTTTATATAGCTTTTGGAATCCATAACCTGTCAAAATACAGGTATCATATTATATATTTAGCCATTAACATATTTCTCTCTATAAACACATGATCTCACCAAGAAAATAATAATGTTGAAAATACCATTCATATACAGTAGGGTAAGGATTGGCATGGTGATTGTAAAAAGTTGGTCCTTTTGCCTCATTCTGTTTGTTTATAATTTTTAAGTAAAATGCACTTGCCCCCCGGGGTATTTAGAAAGGTCCACTGGAGCAGCAGCAGGGGCGTACAGCAAAAAGTTTTTATTTTATTCTGACTGTGCTGTCAGAGTGGTTTGGTTTTTCTCTCTCTCTAGCTGGTCTCCTCTCCTTTACTCTAGCAGCTGCTCCTTCACAGGCACAGAGTTCCCACCACAGTCGAGACACATTTTGCACATCGTAATATGTATACATATTCAAGAAGGAGGTGGACTTTACCTTTTCCCAGATCTGGGATGCAGCAGCTTTCTTCAGGGGGAAGATTTAGTAGGGGTTGTTTGCTCTGTTGGATATTTGGCCTCTTCAGTACACTTCAGCTCTTGATGGGCCAGTTGAGTAGATCAGAGATCTTAATGGAAACCAGTCCATTTATACCACAGAAGTCTGTGCAGACCTCTATGGCATGGTGTTGCCATCACATCTCATCGTATGTTAATGTTCTGTGTAAAGACTGGAGGAGTGGGCCCCCATGGAATTTGTTTGTATTCATTAGCTATTGTCACAGCTTTTGGCATTTGTGGATCCATGGATATTACTTAAAACATAAATACATTTGACAAGATCTGACATCCTTGTCTGAAGAAGTAGCAGAGTGTATAATTCAAACCAGGAAAATCTAAGTACTTGTAGGACCTAGGTTAAAAAGTTTAATGTGATGGGTTCCATGACAAGTAATTAAGAATCTGTATATTCCAAGTCAAAGTCATATACCTTTGAAGAAGTGGCCCTGGGTTACATGCAAAGGCCATCAGTGGTTATAGGCTACAGAGGCAAAAAAGTTAAAAGTAAAGTGCTCGGATAAAATCCAGAACAAACATCAAGCGTATTTGCAGTGATAATCTCTCAAGGTATAAACTGAGACTATGATAATATTTATTTCACTAACTTGAGATTCCTGATACATTACAAAGTTTATTTTTCAAACAAAGAAAAAAAGAATATTTGTTGAAATCTGCCTGAACACAGAGGAATGCATTACAATATGCATAATAAACAGCAATTTCATTTCAACAAGAAAGCAGTCCAAATGATGACGTCCAAAATACTGACAAACACATATATACTAGCCAAAACAGGAATTACATTTTAATATGTATTTTCAATAAGAAACAAAAATGGTTCAAACGGAAGAAGGAATCAACACCTAGATTATTCACAATTACCTATAGTGTCGTAGGATACCTTAAACTCACATTTACATATTCAAGTAACATTATTCATTTAAACCATAAAACCCAAATATGTCTGTTTAACTTGTCTTTATAAATTTTGGTACTTTTACAAATTTCAAGTATCCACGGAGTAATTCAAAGCAAAATGTGTACGGTATGAGTAGTTTACACATTGCTACTGGCCACCAAAAAGAGCAATTTTAATTTTTTTTGAAAACCCAAGCAGACAAAATGCTTCCCAGCCATGTACCTACGTATAAAACCATGTTGTTAAAAAAAAATAATGGAACTTATGTCTAAAATGCCAAAGACACTGTATTTAATAGTATTTGGTTGTATGTAAGAAGCACAACCTTGAATTTTTAACATCACATCTGCCTTCATTAGAAGAACTCCTCTAACAATCCTTATATGGAAGTTGATAATTTCGGATCCTTCTGACGAAAATTAATTTTTAACACTGTGATGATTACTGAAGTGCGTGCTACTAATTCCTCAGCCGCTGTTGCCTAAAAACCTAAATGGGAGATTATCAAGTATGTTGGACCAGAGGCCTCCTCCTTGGCTATGGGAGTTGAGGTTAGCTGAGTAGATAGTGGTGCTAACTATCTGTGACAGGGAGAAAAACTGGGTAAAATAATCAGAAAGTGTATGTAAGTAAATGTCACCTATCATGGGCTATGGAAGTAAAAAGGCTGCTTTGGAAGCCAGTTAATAAGCTGTAGTTGGAGCGAGGGTTTCCAGATATATAGACTATGTTGCTGATTCCTAATGTTGTTGCAGGTGAGACAATTGTGATAAAATGCATAAGAACATAAGACATTATTTTTTATTATTTTTTTTTATAAAAAAGAACAATTCAGTATTAATTGTATAGCTTTGTACTGTTTATATCTGATGTGTTTTTGTTTTAGGCAAACATATTCAAAAATAAACAATCATGTGAGAGGAACTGAATTTGAATTCCATAAATGTTATCTACCATACAGAATGTAATGCACATTGTCAGGGAGAAAGATTTATGAATTCAAATACAGTTTTCTTCAAAACAGCATTCAATTCAAAGTGGTGCTTCTGAGCATTTAAGATCACACATGTTTTATGATACTGATCAAGAATGTATCTCTGCTCCCAGGAACATACATCTAATCCCTGCTGGCACGAGACATGTGCTCCAGGACATCTGCATCAAGCATCAATCCCTTCTTCTGCACTCAGATCAAGGGATGCTGGCAGTGGAAGTCAGTTACTGATTTTGTGCAATCCCCATGTGAAACAAGTCTTTGCTGCCTTATTTATCATATTCAACAATTATTTTCTTTTTCAAGGGCCAAATGAATTCAGGTTGTCTCTCTCACCATTGGTGGTGGTTGCCTTGCATTCTTCAATCATTTACGTATCCTTTGTGAAAATAAATTCTTTCCAACAGACCTAATATTTTAAGCATGTGATATTGTGGTTGATTTCCAGCTCATTGTGGTAGAACTAAGAGAAACGTGGCACATGAAATGATTCAACAATACTTATTAAATCAGTTTATTTTTTGGGTGATATCACTGTGTAAATGTATTTTACAAAGTAGAAAATGTTGAATGATCCAACTTATGTGCTAAGGTATTTCACTATTAACTATTAAAGTTCTAATCCCTCTCTTCCATTGGAAACAGTTTTTAAGGCTAAAAGTCTTGACTGTTGTAGCTTCGATTTTCCAGGCTAGGCTTAACTCCCCATTAACCCCAATAATGACACCACACACCATTGAATATGGATAAGAAAAGGCCACAGCCAATTTTATTTATTAGAGTCATTGTCACGCCAAAACCTGAAACAATAAACATAGGTGCGTTAACAAGGACAATGACTTAAAACACAAACATGTAAATATATATACAATAAACACAATGAACACACCAAGCTTGCCAAGTAATCCAGGTAGAATAACCAAATACAACTTAAGGAAGGGACATACCTGGATGCCCCCACCCTGACCTGAGGTTCCCAGCACTGACAGCCAAGAACCTCCCACCAGATGTTACCAACCATTCACTTACCACCACATTAACCCCCTGGATACCTGGCAATCTGCCACCCCACAGACTGTGACAAAGAAACACAAACCAACAAACAAAAATAAAGGGAGGGAGGGTGGGACACGCAACCAGGTACGCTAACCACAAGAATGGTTCCTGAGCCTGGGAAAGCAGCCACTTATATAATCTTCCCCCAACTCCACCCCCAAATTTCCCGCCAAAAAGCCTACCCCTCCTCCGCACAACAGTCAGGGCCCACTATAGCCCATGCTGGCCCCCCCGTGGGCATCATTCTTTTTCTGATGTTGATAGCCTAGCCTAGGGGTGTCAAACTCCAGGCCAGCACCAGGTCAGGTTTTTAGGATATCCAACATATCCAATATATCCAAAAAAGCATTTGCCTAAATCCTGGTCTGTTTGTGGCCTTAGAATTGACTGTGTGAGTTGTTCTGACAACAATTCCATTCCATCTTTAATTAAAAAAAAATCTATATCTGGTTTAATCTGCATTTTAACACTTTTCAAAATAGTTGCTATTGTTTTTTTGGAATTATTGGTTGATTTTTCCAGGGGCCATTTACTAAAGACTGAAAAATGCAAAGCCAAGAGTTCACAAAATGTAGAAGATTCACCCAGAAGCTATTTCTAATTCCCTCAAACGGGGATTACATCTGTTTTAGTCTGGAGCTAGACTTTGCTATGCTGCTTTGTCATTATTATACATGCTGTCTACATCAGTGCAAGGAAATTGTACTTTAATATGAGGGATAAAGCAAAAGGGCATCAGTGATTCTTCGTCTCAAGGTATTTTTTTTATTTTGGCAGTAGTCCACATTAATTTTTTTTCTTACTTATTTGTATTTATAAATTAAGAATAACATGTCAATTTATTTTTTTAAATTGTACATTTCTCATAGATCTATCATTGGCCAAATGTGCTTATGCCTGGAGAAACAGTAAATACATGAATTGATTTTATTTTCCATTTTTTTTTACATACTTTTTTCTTACATTCTTGCTGTATTATACTAACATCAAATTATACCTTAACCTTTACCAAGTTTTCCCTGGGAAGAACGAGGTTGGCAATCTAGAATAGGGGGTAGGAGTGAGCAGCATTATACCCCAAAATAATATAAAGAACAGAAACCTAACTGTCAGTAATAGTTACTCCTATCTAGCTAGTTCTATAGACATAGACAGTCAGATATAATTGTATAAACGGCTTCAATTTCGACATAAAAATCATAGTTAGAATTTTTAACTCTATGACGTTGTGTGAAAATTAAAGAAATTGTCAATAATTATTATTTTAAATGATTTAAAATAATCTACATATTATATGACTCCTTCCTTAAAGGATTAAAACAACATTTTAAAACATGGGATAATGCAGGGGCAGAAAGCCAGAGTTCAAAAAGGGATTTAGATTATTAGGAACAGTTGCCAGATATAGCGATACAAGAAAATAAGCCATTATATGCTGCTTGTGCTAAATACGTCCCATAGTTTATAGAGCTACAATACTTACGGACTGAGCTCTGTTTGTTTAGATAACTAGGGATGTTTATAGCACACGCTGGATTTCGAGCAGACTCATAGAGGGGTTTTCTGTACCATGCATTACCATTTAATGGATGCAGTTAGCCTAATTGTCTGTCTGTGGCATAATATTTCCTTATAAGTTAGAATCCTATAAAACGTTATATTAACTTTGTGTGTTGCTAGAAAATAGAATAATTCGAACATTTGCAGTTGAACAGTTACCAAAAATGCAAACAAGGCTGGAGGCTTTCCGAGTAATTCATGCTTGAGATTTTACTACTTTGCAAAAGGAAAAAAACTAAACAAATAAAGTACACATATTTATCAGATTTATGTATTCTGAGCATTCAAATTCACCATCGGAACAATGTCAACCAGACAGTATTTGAATATATGAGATGTGCATTTTTACTGACAACTCCAGACTCATTAGCTAATGTTTCCATGCCTACTAACACCATATATGGTGTAGAACACACTGACAACATTAGGAACATCTGGATTATATTTCCATTGGTTTTAAAAGGGCAGAAAATACACAGTGACTGATGTAGACTGGCTGGTTTCTTCTTTTTAAAGTTATACAGCTGTGATCCGCTTAATTGACTGTGATCTTAAAATGACATTTTCCTGTCTTTTTAAGGTGAGCAAGAGAAGGTTACACATAATACAACTCATCAATATGCAAAAGCCATTCACGTCCCATACCCTGGAGCTATAACCCCCCCCCCCAAAAAAAATCAATGAATTGTAAATACTGAAAATAAAAATGTTACCACTCGCCACCCTCTATATGTCATCTCAAAGCATTCACACAAGTATCAAATTACACTGACTCTGAATGATAATTAAGAGGTATCAGCTTTGCACATATTTGTGTAATAAATGCATACATGAAAAAAATTGCTTCCTATTTATAATGATAATGATACTTAATTTATAATGTTAATTGTATTTTTTTTACACGAGAGCGAGTATTTGTATAACTTTTTTGGACAGATAGCAATTTTGTGTGGAATATTACATTTAAAGAGGGTCAGTCACCATCGTACAACCTAGATTTTAAGGTGACGCTACGTAGGGTGAAACGATGCCTTGCAGCTTCCAGACTCACAAATGTTCGAATGATCATTTCCACAACATATAATTCAACATACAAAATAATATAATTGTGTGTATTGAATATAATGTTGCTGCTAAATTCTCACTCATTCCTATTGTATTAGCAGTATACTCATAAATCAGTTGAAATGGGGTGCAACGTGCCAAAAATGGAGCAACTGGCATGGATGAAGTTAGTGAATCCAATCTATACTTAAAATGTGTATTATGTATAATATTGATTCTGAGCATCATTATTTATAACAAAACAATGAAAGAATAGTATGCAATGTAAACATTTAACTGTGTTTTATTTTTAATTGTGGTTTTCTGCTAGATTAATTGTATTTATTAACCATTAGATTTTTTACATAGAATTTAACAGTATTTAAGAAGCATTCAGCCACATCTAGTCTACTCATTTTTTCATGCTGTAAAGTTTTTTACTTTTATAATCTTAGCAAAAACAACAATTTTGTTTAAATTGTGTAAATGAAAATCAACCAAGAATGTTTTCCATTTTGGTCAGCCTGAACTTTTTTTATCTCTCAACAACCAATGTGGTCCATCTTGAATTGATTCTTTGTAACATCTTTAAAATCTAGACATCTGCTTGTCATACCTACTGAAATAAAACAGTTCTTACTGTATCTGAATCATTTAGTTGCATCTTAGAAGTTTATTTATAAAATGACAAATCAGTACTGCGTGGAACATTTACAGATGGTAATTCCAATATTATGAGCAGAGACATTAAAAATGGCTTTCCCACTTCTATTTATGAAAAAAAATAATGCACTTTAAACACATGTTATCTTGATGGTGCTTAAGTATGATTTATTGAGTGATTCTGGGTTTCACAAACAAAAATGTGTAAAATATGTTAATACATTTAAATTAAAAAGTCTTGTAATGATCTCATACTTTTACATAATACATTTTAGAATAATGTATAATACGAAATACATATAAGAAATTGTTTATAAAAGTGATGTACCCATTCTGCAAACAAAAAGTGAATTTAATAAACTGTCTATCATAGTTGAAAGTTTCTTGAATACCAGCAACTAGACTTTTGCATTGGGATTCAAACTAATTTTGATTTTAATAATATTTGCCAATTTTGTCAATTCATATGACAAAACCAAACAGGTCCAAATTTTCATTTAAATTTTTTAGTTTTTTTGTACTCACTCACTTTCTCTCATATTGTCATTTACTTTCTCTGAGACTCTCATTCACTCTGAACCCCTCCTAACTTTCTCTGCCAATAGCTTATGTGTACCTGTCTCCTTGCCCCACAGTTCTGCTTGTACCTTCTTGCTCTTCTGCCTTCTCTTCTTTCTTCTTCTTTCTCCGTGGACATGGCCTCCTGGTTGACTTCTACTCCTTTTGCGGAAGTGCACAGAGAGGCCAGCATAATGCAGATAGGTTTACAGAGAAAGGCAGGTGCTTCTCTTTCTCAGTAAATCTGTCTTCATTAATTTAGCCTCCCAGTGATCTTCCACCCTGTTTAGAGGAGTAGTGAGGGAGTGAGAAAGAGCATGAATGAGAATGTGAGAAAGTGTGAAAGAACATGAGGGTGAATGAGGGTGATTGACAAGCAATTTCCTTTCCGAATGTAAAAAGCCCTCCGATTTTCATCTAAACTGAAAGGACAGGAAACCAAATGGATCAAAACCGAAACTAAAAATTTGTTTGAATAATTTGTTGTCCATTTGAACAAGTTTAGCAACTGAAATATTATACATGGGAACTCTCCAGGCTTCAACCAGAGACTCAAAGCTCTGACAGGTCAACACCTGACACACCTCAGTCCTCGCCCATTTCCCCTTTAAATGGGGGTATTTCCTGTGACATTGACGGGAACGCCCACTGACATTGTGTGAAATAGAAGAACATCCTTACAGGTAGTTTTGTGAATATTAAATCAGATTCAAGATATGTCATTCTCTTTCTCTGGAGAGATCTAAGCTTCCTGTAGAGAGAAGTGGTCATAGTACTATCTGTATCCCTGTAGAGGTAAGTAGTAGCAGTATAATTTAAATTGCTTTTGTGTGAATGAGAGAGGGGGTAAATAAATTAATGAAACAAAACTGGGAAAACTATATTGGGGAAACATTGGAGTGAAACTGTGGTCTCAAGGCAGATGGGCAGAAACAAATATACTCTTTCAGGGGATAAAGAGTATAACTGAGTGAGCATATATATACAAATATAAACTTGTCTATATGTATATGCAGAAACCATTCTCCCATTGAAATCATACCCTCAGTGTCCCTGAGTTCCAATAGTAAAATGTAGTCACTCTACCCATATCACTTTAATCTCTCAATTTCCAGGTGTAGAGAAGCACCTGACACGTCTTCTAAACCCTCAGAAGGGGCAATCCTGTCTACTCAGTTTATATAGCTGAGATCCCAGAAATTGCCAAGACCCCACACATGATCGAGGCTGGTATGGTTCTTCTGACAGTGGGTGGCTGGATGTTGCATGTACTGGTTAAGAGATTTTTAATTCAGGAAACTGCTGAATACAATTTAAAGTGCATGACCACAGACTTATTTTATATATGCTCTGTTTTTACAAAGTAAACAAAGTTCTACACTTCGGATATATCACAAAATAACCTTTCATTTGGAACAAAATGGAATTTTGTCTTGTTTCCACTAATTATCCCTGGCATTGTCTTGACCAACATTGCTGAATGCCGACAACAATAAAAGGGAGGTCCCTGATCAATTAAAGTTAATTTGAAATAAGTCTCGATCGTTATATGTCAGAGTTATATTAGACATGCCTACAATATGTGTGTGTTTTGTCAGTTGAGTCTTCCAGCCAAATAGCCTACATTTTAAGAACTGAGACCACCCCAGAGTTTGTAATTATATAACTCTGGCATTAGAGCTTTCTATATTGTTTAAGCAAAAAGACACCTAGATTTTTAGAAACTAAAAGGCTCCCATAAATTTTGGTGGTTTGCTCCCACTTACTCATGCAAAAATGATATATCCAATTCTTTAAACTCTAAACAAGGAGCATAACATGAAATTATATAAAATGCAGACATTTTATTTTGACAGAAAAAAAGTTTATCACCTTTTTCACTTAACAATTGGCAGGAGAGTTGTGGTTTCAACTCCTTAACTTCCCCACATTTGAAGGTCCCACCCTGATGACCTTCTGCTGCAGTTAGAGTTTGCCTGGGCCTGTAAAATGCATAGCTAAATTGGTGAGATTTATTCAAAATTATGCTGCTCTAAACTTAAAGGCCTCAGCCAGGAAATACTCAAATAGAAAGAGCATCTATTTAAGAATGGTGGACACAAACTATATATTCTCCAAAAATTATCTAAGGTTAAGAACAACCTTACTAAGTACCCAACAAGTATTTACCTTTGAGGCTGACGTGGCCACGACCTAGGGCACCGCTCCCATTCTCAGTCGGTATCTTTGGTACAGTAAAAGACACCACATATGCCAGCATGCTGTTTCTTAAAGGTGTGCAGCCTATAGAGGGTACATAGGCAGGTTGGGGAGAGCAAGCAGCAGGACGTGGACTGATTATAGGTTTGGGGATCTGATACATTCAGTTAAAGTCATTATTACAGGAAATAGTAAAGACTGGTAAATTCCAGTTGTAAATTGGGTCACAAACATACCAGACCAGATGCATCAACCGGTGTCAAAGGAAAGGTCAAGGAAGTTTTTGCTCTACTGTAAATGGGGTCACATGCAAAGGTTAAATCAAGCTGTGTTCCATAGCTTATAGATAACAAGAGACATGACATATGCTTTATTTAACTTATGTGACAATTCAAACCCACACTTTAATTTTTAAATGCATGCAGCACTTTTTCCAGATCAGAGATGTCCTGTGGGATTCTTTCTTTTAAAAAGGAGAGATTCAATGTAGAACAGATCAGATGATCATACATGTTTAATACGTCATAAGGAAAAGTGACAAAAGAGACTATGCTTTTTTAAATATAATTAAGCACATTTATGTTTTGGGTATAATTTGCTTTAATGAGCAGGTATTGGGTAGTTTCACATAGTTCATCATGTCCCCTGGGGCGTCCACAAATATATTGTGACATGCCAGATGTATCTTTAGACAGATGAGGTAATGTCTACAAATAGCTTAGTTTGCAGTCTTCCTTTGTATAAAAAGTGGTAGAAGGTACATGCTCCTAATCATTCCTACTGTGCAGGTTTATGAATTTGTGTTGTTTCATATCAGCCAGTTGAATCAGCCATTGAAAATGAAAACACAGTTTTCTTGTGGCGGTATCATAAATCCGGTGCTACAGAAAAATGTAACTTTTATTTCTTCATGGTTGTGAAAGCTACATACAAACAAAATACTATGTTGTTAAGATTGGGTATTGCTAATATATACACATATATATACAATATAGACAAACTATTGAGGGCAGATATCTTTAATCTATATAATTGTTAGGAATGAGTAGTGTTTCTGTATCCCTTCACCCACTAGAGTTTACTTTGGCTCCTGAATATCTAGTTTAGAGTCAATTCAGCAATCTTATTGGTAAAGGAAATAATTGTGTCAAAATTCCCTTAGTATTTCATTGTATTTGACCCAACACTTGTGTATCACTGAAGATTCAAATACCTTGTTTTTTCATGTCAATAAGTGTTCCCCTATGCAGCGCCACCAACAAAAGAGCACATATTAAATTATTTTGCATGGGTTGGGTCACTTATCAGACTACCCTTGGTTAAAAGGAGGTCCAGGGATCCCATCTTTTTCATGTTTTTATTTTGTTTTAAATTAAACATGTTTTTCCCTGCATGGGAGGCATTCATTTTGAGAGTTGCAGTTGAAAGCAGAAAACTGGCACAAACTCAACTTTAACATACAAAATCATCCACTCTTTGCATGTGAAAAAACAACTAATTTAAATGAATGCATCTTTGTATTGACTAGTCTCATGTTAGGATATTAATTGTGAATGAATATGCACACTTATACTCATTGCCTTTCAGATGAGGATCACATATCACATGCAGCCCATTACTTTTAGCTAAAAATGTGAAATTATATATATATATATATATATATATATATATATATATTAAAATAAGGACAAGGTCAATTTACTGATGTAAATCAGTGCTGAGTTTACATATATATGTTATGAAAAAAAATTGTCTTTGTGCTTGCAGACATAACAGTGGCTGTGAGAACAAATTCATAATCCCCTGCTGTATTTAATGTATTAAAGTACATTATGTAAAGCTGCAGTCCTTTCATCAAAAAAGGCAGATACCATTCTAGTTATATGAGTTTTGGCTTTTTGCTATTTATTTTATTTTGTTCCAACAACACATATAGATATAGAGTGTGTTAACTGCAGTTAGGTTAGCTAAATGTTATTTTTTAATATTAAAGTGCAAGATCCTAAATTTTATAGTTCAGTATACTGAATAATCCTGTATAATGATGTTTACAGATATTTTTTCCCTATCCTATTTCTGCTCCTGCTCGGCACATGTACTACTTAGTTGCCAACATTTAAAAAAAAAAAATCCCAGGAACATTTTGCTGCACAGCTATACATTACTTATTTGAAATTGTGTTTACAATAAATGTGTTAATCCCAACTGCCCCAAAACTCCACTCACTATCCCAAAACCTGCATAATTAGCAAGATTTAGCTCTGCCAAATTATTATGGCACAGATTATATCCCCAAACTTCCACCAACATTACCATGCATCCCTGGTATGTGTTAGATACATTTGCAGCATCTATATAGGTTATTTTTTGAAAAGTAGATAAATAAGTAATAAAGAAACAAATGACATTAAAACTGCAGAGAACATAAAAAGTAAAAGTAACAAAAATGCCCTAATGCTGGTCAGGGCCTGTGCAAGTGTTTTGCATGGGGTAATGGAACAACTAGGGGCAATGGGACAGTAAACTAACCTTTGGCATTCTGTATGTGCAAGTGTTATAGCATAGACCTTATCAGTACACAGTTAGCCAGACATAGATATAATACAGTGCAGCTCAAATTGAGCCTAAGTAGATAGTGAGTCTGAGATATGTTATATAGCATAAATCCCTAAGAAATTGGGATAAATAAGTTTGTGCAGTGACAACTCAAGGTGAATCAAGTTTAATTGTGTTGATAGGCAGCACATCAGATCTTAGTTATGACCATGGAATTTTCATATCAATACCTTGAACCATCCATTCCATCTGCCTGTGAGTGTAGGAAACTGGAAATGGCATTAAAGCAAAATCAGGGATTCCCCTGTATTCTTCTTTTTCCAACATAGCACACCTTTCAATGTTTCTTAATGAAAATGAGGAAAATGCTTGTAAACTGTATATAGGTTTACATAAGACATTTATGTACATAACTATCCCTACTCTATTTACAATGTTCTATTTATCTCCAGAAACATAAAGTATGTGATGCTGCCCAAACTATTTCTTAACAAAATCATGACATTTAACTGCATTAGATCAGTGGTGGTTTAAGAAAAGTGGGAGTTGATCCACATTCACTAAGCTTTTATTAAAAACAGGGTTTCTATTATATTTTTCTATGGCATAGCTAAGTAACCAGGTCTTCTTTTACAGTTAATTAAAGGTTTGCAGATTAGCCAAGATGAAATATAACAAAACCATACAAATCAAATTTGATTCCAGATCCCTACATACTATGACACACATCACCAGAGACAACCTTTTATATCATCTTCTGTTGATACCTACTTTAGTGGTGCTCTATTGTTGGAGTATTTGGCTTATTAGCAAACATTTGATGATCTTTATTCAGATAAATCAGACAGACCGTCAGGATTTCTCATCTCATGGTTAGACATCTGGCACTGACTCAGATACCATCTTTTATAATATAAATGTAGAGAAAACACAGATACTCCCCTACTAAGAAGAAAAAAAACACAACTGTCCTTTTTAATGAGAAACAAAGGACTGTTTTATCTCCCTGTAGTCTTTTTTTCAGAAGTCTTTACCACAATTTACATATATATGTACACACACACACACACATCAATATATTTCAAACCAGCTGAAAATGAAAAAGCATAAAATATATTCTTATATAGGCTATTTTTGTTACTTTCGTTGATTTTAGCATAAAAGGTGCCCATAGTTTGTGCTTTTTGTTTGCTAGTCATTGTAATCATTGTAGAGATATATGGTTTAAACATTTACCTCTGTAATATAAAGGTTTAAGGAGAAGTGGAGAACCTTGAAGATTTTGGCAACTATGAGTGTTCTATGGGTCACAGGTGAGAACCATTAATCTTAAAACTTTAAAGAAATGTGATTTTGTCACATCTGCGTTTCCCCACAAAGCTAATTGCCAGCATGATCACATCAGTTCAGTTTAGGGATGACCAGTTTGTTGACTGTTTGTTTTAGAAAATCCCTTTTAGTGAGTCTGTTTTTTATATATATTCTCAGAATTACCCTTTTTTAGTATATCTGGACATACCACAACATTCAAATGAAATAGACTAAAATAGTCTGGTGTGAAGAAACACTCTTGAACCTGTAACCATAATTATGATTATGTCTTTGTCCTTTAAACCTTTTGAAAACATGTACATTTAACATATTACAGCTTATTACATATTACAGTTAACATTACAGCTTTACATATTTCTGTGTAATAAAATTCTCAATTTGCAAAGTTCCGTTATAAGCATATTCACATTGGTCTTGATCTAAAACTTCACTCCAGATCTATTCTCGAAGGATATGGTAACACCAGCATTTTGTTATAAAGAAAGTAGTTATTAATACCATTGGATAAAGTAAAACAATCCATTTGGCAAACATTTTCTGTAGGAAACACAGTCTCACAAGGTGTGTTATTAGTTAAGTATTCAATTCCCAAGCATTTGTTATTCATAATGTCGTTTTAATATGCATCGTGTGAAAACAATAACCGCTCAAAGTTTTTCAGAATGCAACTACAACAATAAATATCTGCACCTGCAAGATCTAGTAAAAATGCTATTGTAAAGTAAAACCAAAAAAATGAGAAGAGGGAAAACTTCAAAAGGGTCTAATGCCAAATAAAGCTGATTAATCTTGACCTTTGATTTGGAAACCAATATATGCATTTTCGGATGTGTCAAATGTATGGTAAACTCTGAAATGGAAGTCAGCAATCATGGAAATGTGACTTAGAATGTTGTGCTTTAAAATATGTAATTTGTGTCATGACAGATATGTTGAAAATCTAAGTTACTTTCCATTTCTGTACAATATTTTATAACAGTTAGACATTGGTGTTCATATATTCCCTAAACTAAAGATTTTAGAAATTGGTCAATTTAAGCCAACCAAAACTCAGTTTCTTGCCAGAATTCAAAATTCTATATCCAAGTTGGATCACGTGAATACATTTTATTATGGGACAAAAAAAGTATAATTGTAGCACAAGAGCCATATATTCTAAAATCTACACATGATTGAGAAGTTAGGAAGGACTGACACCGCCGAAAGAGAACAGGGCAATGTGGCTAAAGGAAAGAAACAGGAAAAAGCAGAGAAATTAAAAGAGGAAGGGAAGGAGAGAGGTAGGGAAGGAATTAACATTTGCCATTAATCATACACCTATACTACCCAGGGTAGGCTATCTGGAGCTTTTCGGGGGGAATTTTTGTAGGGGTAGAGCTAGGTCTCAGACAGGCTTGAATGGGCAGGACACAGGGGAAAGTAATCTTAACATTTGGTACCACCTGTGACTTGCATTAACACTCAATGGGTGTGTAATGCCACACCACAGGTGAATAATTGACAATACATAAAACCATTTGTAAAATCTAGTGGTACATGCCTATGACTAAGGACTCCTATAGAACAGAACTGGACGAGAGGAACAAGGACCTGGAACAAGAACAAACAAACTAGTCAAGCTGGGTGATAACAGGAAAATCTACCCAAATCAGTCATACTAGACTAGAACAATACTAGAATGTTGCACCAACCAAGGGCAATTGGATTCTGAAGTTGCTAATAAATGCCGCCAGGGCAGAAAACTAAGCATGACCACATGTTCCCCTCCAGATGGGAGTGTGGCCTACCGTGCATCTGTTTCAGCTGCAAGGTATCGGGTCTTCCACGAGAACTTGTTACCTCTGAAGTTCCACCAGTAGAGGAGATTGAGCCTGAAGTTGGTTGCGCCGCCTGCAATGATGTATTGTGAGACGTGAATGCTGGTAAGATGTTACACCTTCCTGTTGTTGTGCTGCGTAGGGACTGGGCATGGTCACAAGCAGGCCTATGCTAAGTCATGTCAAATTAGCTTTTACTCTTTCCTTTACCTAAAATGGTAGGATAATTTACAGTACATATAAAATGGCTACATATTATCACTGAGATACAAGTTATATTTTCTTTCCACTCTAAGGAAGATCTGGTATTCAATTATAGCCAATATTACATAGCAATAGAAATAAACATAATATACAAGCAGGAATAATTATTGTGTAGATATTCTAATTATACCTGCACGAATATTAAAAAAAGTGAAAAGCAGTGTTCTTTAAATCACCCTGAACCATATACTAAAAGCAAGCAACTCATGTTTCACAATTTCCAATCAAACACATGCATGCAGTATTTATAGCCTGGGAATCTGACTGTTCAGTGTTACTTGGATCTACTGGGAAATAAGAACATAAATAAATGTGCATAGCCAAATACCCCTGTTATACATGTGTTAATCTGTATGCATGATCTCGTATTTTAGAGTAGGTATGATTCTCCACACTGAACATAAGCTCTTTATTCTCTGTTCCTATATAGAAACGACTTGTGCATTCAGATTTGTACAAAGTTGTTTTTTTCACAAAAATTGCCTGGTTTGTGCGTTCATATGAATCTCCAATAGCGAGGCTGGTCCCCGACCCAACTTCCTAAAACTGCGTGCAAAAGTGCCAAAATTTCAGTAGGAGTTGTCATTGGTTGCCATGTGTAGCCACCACCATTACAAGCCTTTTTGGTTCCATTACAAGACATTTTGGGGTTACTTGAGATAAATTGGGAAGGGACTGTGTGTAGGAGGGTTCATATGATTGACAGGTAGCCGTCAGAGAAGTGATTTGAATGGCCCCCCACAGAGCCCTGGTTTTAACTTCATCGAGTCTGTCTTGGAGAGAGAAGCAAGTGAGGCTGCCTAAATCCACAGAGGAACTGTGGTTAGTTATCCAAGATGCTTGGAATAACCTACCTGATAAGTTCCAAAATCTGTGCACAAGTGTACCTTGATGCTGTTTGGAAGGCAAAGGGTGTGTAATATAAGCTTTCTTACCTTACAGCATTTTTTCACACCCGCCTAAAACTATATATATATATATATATATATATATATATATATATATATATAGTTAAATTGTATCAGAGCTGACTAGGGCTATTTATATATTCAATAAAATAGGGGGGATTTATCAGCTTCAATCGTCAAAGAACAAAGCGCAAGGTAGAGAGTAATTTGTTTGGCTTACGATCTTCGTTACAGTTAATATGTAAGACAAGTTGAACATTGTTCAGGAATGAAATAAGTGAGTTGTGGTAATTCAGGAATTGGCAGCATATGATTTCCCAGAGACTCAAACTTGCCGCCACACTTTGTCTGTGCAGGAATTATTTTATGCATTAACCTGAATTTAAGTTTTCGCAACTAGTAAGTAAAAACCCTGTAGCAAAATGAACTCCGGGTTTATTTTACCTTCTACATTTGAAAACATTTTAGTTCTGTACTGTGTAGAGCCTTATACAAGTAGGTATTAATATTAATTACATTTGTATGACATAATACTATTAATTTAAATAATAGTATTAATATCACCACTGTTTAATTAAAAACCTTTTTTATCACTCCATGCAAACATAATGCATCCCATGTTATAACATGTACATTAAAAGATCATAGGAAACTCTACATTATTATTAAAGACAGATTGTCTACTAGTATAGTTTTCTCGTAATGTAATTTAATCATTTACATAAGGATTCTACCTAAATAAATTGAAATATTCTGATTAAAAAAATATTACAATAGTATGACAATTCATTTAATTTTCATAAATAAAACAATAAAAAGAAATGATTCCTTGTAGTTGAAATACAAATTCCAATCTAGATTTTAAGGAAATTTCACAATTAAACTTTGTACTATGGTTGTGTATAGAAAGTTATTTGTTTATGAATTTTGGACCATTTTAAAAACAAATTTAAAAGTTCTAGTACAAGTTGAGTTGAGAGGTTCTCCATGTATAACTCCTGTTTTGGCATTATGCGAATTTTGTATTCATTTAAAAACAAGTGATTTTTTTAGTAAATAAAGGGCAATAAATAATTACAAAATATTCTTAGTAGATGGTGTCATTAAACCCACAAGGGCTAGTGTATCAAGAGCCCCCCCCCATTTACTGCAGGGACCTATGTTATACTTGTGCATAGACCTTGCTTTCCCTTCCCCTCCACTCACAAGCAGATTATCTCAGTATATGGTAAAGATATGCAAACAAATTGTGTGCACTGGAGGAGTACAACGAAGTTTCTAGCACTAAGAATTAGTGTTAAAGAGACATTCATATAACTACAACACAAACATGGTTTGTGAGATTGAAAACAATGTGTGAGTAAAATAAAGTAAGTCTTCCTTAATGCATTAAGATCTGCTAAAATAATCAATATATATTTTGCAAATAAACTATATTTTTCTGCTATGGAAGATGGCATGTGCATTACTGATTTTTTACTGACAATCCATAGACTAGACATAAACATTCTAAAATTCTAAAAAAAAAATAAAAAAATCACAGACTGAAAATGCAAACTGTAAAAAAAGAAATGGCAAATAATTTTATTTTACTGGCGTTCTGCCTTAAGTATATGGATCCATGACAATGGTTAAAGAAAAGTGGTATGCTGCCAAAGAGACTCAACATTCTCAGTGCCAAAGCACATAACTAATACTCCATTAGAGGTGGTGGTCTTTGTGATGTCATTTTACTGCTGGGAATTAAAATAAAGCGAGCCAAAAACATTCTATGGTTACTATAGTTATAATAGTGATCATGTTAGCTATTCAAAATTTCTGTAATTAGGGAGACATCGCCTTTAAAAAAAAAATATATATATATATAAAGCAAACCTTATTGTTAGACAGTTGCCGTTACTCATACCAGTAGGTTTTGTTTTCTTTCTATATCTAAGAAGCAGTAGCTGAAGAAATACCATCATCCAGTTAAAAAATCAACATGAAGTAGAAATGTCTATTTATCAATAAAAGTTAGTAATATTAATTGAAATGTACTTTTTTTTAATTAGAATGCCTTCAATAAATAATTACCAATATATGGATGAACTATTACTTACAAACTGAGTTTTCCATAAACCCTCTAAGGATGTGACTATTTTTTGAATATCAGGCAATTGCAATAGGAAGCCAGAGGCTTTGGCCATACATCCAGGGGAGGATCTGGGCTGCTCTGATTTGAAGATGTTGGGCCACAACCTAAGGTCTTTTATTGGATATTAAAATTCCACATAATGCCATCAAGTTTTGTGGTTGTCAAGAGTTAAGACTAAAGGAAGCATTTGTCTCCCAATTGGATAATTTCTGTGAGTTTATTTTGTAATATCCATTGCTCAATATACGCAGGACAGGGCCTGTTGAACATATTGTCTTTTAACTTATGTCTGCTATGTTATATTACTGGGCCACTTGCATGTACTTGCAACCAGGCTGAATGTTGCCAGTCCTCCTCAGCCCATAACAATACCTCTTATAGTCAGTTGTGTTGCTGGAGGGCTACTGGGGTAGAAGCCCTGAATATCTGGGGCTAAAGCATACTTTAATGATGTCTGTTAGTGTAATGGTCGTAATATTTTTGTCCATATACACACCTGACCAGTGTTCCCTCTAAGCTGTGCGCTTGTGCGCGCGCACATAGCTTTCAGAGGGAGCGCACATGAACAAAAATTGTGCGCACAACCAGTAGCGTACCGAAGGGGGGGCAGTCCGCTACCGGTTGTGTGCACAGCACCCCTCCAGAGACGGACAGTAATGTCCGCCGCTAGAGGAGCAAGCTCGGTTGGGGAGATCAAGGATCTCCCTCGAACCGGCTTAAAATCAAGGAAGGGAGCGGGAGGTCTGTTAATACAGACCTCCGATCCTGCTCCCTTGCGATGCGGGCGGCAACTGATGCTGTGCGTCGGGATTTGATGTCAGATCCTGGCGCACAGCACTGAAGCCACGCCCACCATCTTTACTGCACCGGAAGGAGAGGACACAGAAGAGGAAGAACGAAGAGGAGGAAATGTGACAGAGAAAAGGTAGGAAAACACTCTGTGAGAGTGAATTAGTAAGTGTGTGAGAGTGATGGGTGTTATGTTGTAGTTTAAAGTGAATGTTTGTGAATGTTTGTGAATGAGTGTGTGTGTGTGATAGCATGGATGTGTAAGTGTGTGGGGGGGATAGCATGGCATAGGGAGGCTGTAATCATATTCCTATCATGCTCAGGTTCTAGCATGTACTGCCTGCCTGGGCATGATAGACTCATGATAGGAGTGAGATTGCTGGTAGCAATTATATATTTTTTTTATTCAATTTTGGTGTGTTAACCACACCTTTATTACAAGTAAGTAACACACCAAAATTGGACAGAAAAATTCGATAACAATATACATTTTTATATATATATATAAAATTGCTAACAGCAATCCCACTCCTATCATGCCCAAGCAACCAGTACATGCTAGAACCTGGGCATGATGGGAGTGTGATTGCTTGTTAATTATATATATATATATATATATATATATATATATATATATATATATATATGTATATGTATATGTATGTATGTTATTGTTTTTTTTTGTCTAATTTTGGTTTTACTTTTAAAAAGTGTTTTTTTTATTTTTGTTTTTAAAGGTGTGTGTGTGGGGGGGTCATTTTCATTTTCAGTCAAATGTATGCTAAATTTTCAGGTCCAGAATTTTCATTTCGGTGCATCCCTATATAGATATATATAATATATATACATATAATGATACTAGGCCAGACACTAAAGTGGTAGGCCTACACCACATCAATGTTTGGCTCAGTATATAGTGATTGGGGTTATGCTGCATTATTGTCAATGTCTGGATCAATGTATAGTGATAGGTGTTATGTTGTACCACGGTCAATGTGTGCCTCTCTATATAGTGATAGGTGTTATGCTGTACCACCGTCAGTGCGTGCCTCAGTATATAGTGATAGCAGTTATGCTGTAACACCGTCAATGTCTGCCTCAGTATATAGTGATAGGTGTTATGTTGTACCACCGTCAATGTCTGCCTCAGTATATAGTGATAGGTGTTATGTTGTACCACCTTCAATGTCTGCCTTGGTAAATAATGATAACAGTTATGCTGTACCCCTGTCAATGTTTGCCTAACGATAGAAGCTATGCAGTTTTAAAGGTTTTTTTTATCCTTTATGCGGCCTGGAGCCTCCGCTCGTGATCCGCTCATAATTTACTTATGCAGTGAGAATTTCACCTTTAAAAAAACATTACAGTAAGTAATACTGTTGTGTAACTAATACTACATTATCACACTATAATGTAGTGTTATTAACCATGAGCGAGCTGTTCCAAAAATATAGAATAACAATTTAAATGTAACGTTTGCAGAAGCATATTGTGCACACAAAATTTTGGCTCTGGGAAAATTTTTGCACAAGAGAAATTTTTTGCGCATACCACCTAAGAAAAATTAGAGGGAACATTGCACCTAACTAATATTGTGTCGCCAAAACAGCCCTTACCCATCAAGGCATGGACTCCACTAGACCTCTGAAAGTGTGCTGTAATATCTGGCACCAAGACATTAGCAGCATATCCTTTAAGTCGTGTAAGTTGAGAGGTGAGGCCTCCATGGATGCATCGTGGTGCCATATGTTCTCTAGGTAAGCGACACACACAAACAAGGCCATCCAAGTGATGTAAAAGAAAACGTGATTCATCAGACCAGGTCACCTTCTTCCATTGCTATGTGGTCCAGTTCTTATGTCTAACTTATTTCATTATATAGGTTGTGAGCATATTTGCGAAATAGTGGCATTCAAAACCTTCACACAGTCCAAAAGCACAAATAAAAGGTCTAAATAAAACACTACAGAAACTGGTATTCCATACACCCACTACCCATTCAGCAAAGTAATATTTCCTGATGTTACTTTTAAACCTTTGCCGCTCTAGATTAATACTATTTCCTCTTGTTGTGGTAGTATTTCCTCTTTTAAATAAAGTCTCTTCCTTTATCGGGTTGACTCCCTTTAAGTATGTAATTGTTTCAATCATATCCCCCTGTCACGCCTTTCTTCCAGGCTATATATGTTAAGCTCCTTTAACCTGTCCTGTCAAGTTTTAGCCTGTAGTCCATGAACCATTTTAGTAGCCCTTCTCTGAACTTTCTCCAACATATCTATATCCTTCTGGAGATACGGTCTATGTATCTATAGTGGCCGATCTTTTTTTTAAGCATAGTTTTTAATAAATGGATACTTTATAAGTACAGAAAACATTCTTAAAAAACATGTTCATATAATTTGCCGGTTTGTGCACATTCTATTTACTGATTACACGTTCCCAGTGTAATTATAAAGAGAATTGCCCATCTTTGTTCTGCCCAAGGTTATATCTGGCAGCTGCTGCTCCAAATCTAATCATATAGGTTACAGCTTCGTTCTGTTTTTAACTCATACAATTTGTATGCGTCATGAAGACTGTAAATGCAAGGCTTGTGAGTTTCCAGATGTGCTTCGCTCACATAAAATAGCCAACAAGCATGGTGATGAAGTTCTTGATGTTTTATCATTTTAATACTTAGATGCATATTTTATTACTAAAGTTATTTTAAAACAAGGTCAAGTTTCAAGTGCATATAAAAAACTTTGAAAGGGTTTATGACATTTTTTTACTCAAATATATATGGCATAAAAATAACAAAAGTAGAGTAGGGAGATCCAGATTAGAATCAAATACTGAATTACTTCTTTTAGAAAGTGCCAAAACAAAAATGTATTTAACCCCTCCACCAAATGTAATTGAACAAAACACCTCTGGCCAAACTATTGTCTGATAAATGAGTGCACAATATTTCTAAAATCTATACCATAGGCGTGAAGTGACATCTAGTTTTGAAATTATGTACAGGTATGATTTTAAAGCAACATTATTTATTAACACTGTGTTAGACATAAACTTGGAGAATCAGTATACCAATTATTTTGTCCATATTTACAGTTCCCATAAAATCAACGTGAAATTTGTTGTAATGTTTCATGGAAATGGCAGAAAGGTTCACAAAGTGAGTTCCATAAAATAACTGAATCATGAAATGAATGCAATGGGTGTGATAGACCTTGGATCACATGAGATAATGTTTTTCTTGGCATTAATTGAATAATCAACTCCTTATGGGAAGTATTCAGAGTAGATTAGATTTGAAAACTATAATATAGCTTTATGTCTATTTTATAAACTAGAGTCAGAACTTAATGAAAGAAGTTGAGTAATGTGAGTAGCAACCCTGATTCCCACACAAGATTTATAGTGCTGGCATATATCCATGCCACCTTATTATGTCTGAAGGTAGGGTAACCATTATTGTCTAACAACAAACCTGTAAACTTTTCCCTGCAGCCTCCTGGATCCATGACAGAGGATTACTGGGCAGGTCTAGCTTTAGTCAGACCCTATGCCCCTTATGTAATATGATCTAACCATAGCCTTATGTGTGGCTAGCTCCACATCTAAAAAGTGGTTCCGTGGTTGAGTTTAGCACAAGGCAAAAAAGGCAGCTGCCCAGGGCAAAAACATCTTCAGGAGCTTCCCCTTAACCCCACTGATTGTCCTTCGGTGACTTGGTTCGCCCCTGTGTGTCAGGCATGAACAGAGAGAGAGAGAGAAACTGCTGGGAAATGTTTCATCCTCCTATGGTGGTTCGTTTCATAGCCAATTCCTGATGCAGGTTTTATTTGCTGACCTTCCTGTTCAGATAATTTTTGAGAGTCTTCCAGTGGTTTTTCAAAACAAAATTTGATGCCAATGACACCTTGTGAACATTTCAAATATATTTACTACAAGCAACAGCGGAGTCACTAAAGAGATGCTATACATTTATGTACAGGGGAACCCTACTAGGATGCAGTGGAAGCCTACTGGTGATGTTATCAGTGACAAAACACGGGGTTTTCCTGTGCCAACTGAGATCCCATGGGAGAAGAATTTAAAAAAGCAGAAAAGGTGCTGCTGGATAATGTGTGCAGGAGGTGGCATGAGCGGATTAATAAAATAGAGAAGTAAGAATAAAAAGATAGAAGGAGAGACAGAATGAAAAGGAAAAGAGAGAGTGAAAGATAGAGAAAGAGTTGAGAAGGGGAGAGTAATGGAAAAAATAAGGAAGAAAGAGGGGAGAGGAGAAGGAGAGAGAGAAGAAAGAGAGAGAGTAGAGGGAGAAAAAAGAGCATGTAAAATAAGAAAGAGGCAGAAAGAAAAGAAAGAGGGGTAAGGAGGAAGAATGAGAAAAGAAAAAGTGACAGACAGGCACTGAAGGAAAAAGAGGTTATGTTAAGGAAAGGAAGGGTGAAACGAAGCTGTAATGGTGCCAAAATGAACAAATGGATAACACATATTCAGAAGTTTCATCTTCATTTGTTTTATTGGGGGGTCCTGCTCATTTTCAAACAATTGTGCAAATGCAAAATTGTGCTAAATTGTTAACAGTTTAGGTTTGTACAAAACCAAATGCAAAACCCTTTACTGTCTCCAAAACAGTGATCCTCCATGATAAAGGACAGCAAAGAACCTCCTCTGTCCTAAGGTTCACTGTCCCCGAGTGTGATGTTTGAGCTTTGTTCAAGTTATGTTACAGTGTTTCAATCCCTACACAAACGTTTGGGGATTTGTATCCCATGGTGTCACAGTTGACACAGCAGACAATGTAAAAGGACCTAGAGGATATGTGCATGTCTGAGAACTATCCCCCCAGCACTGATCGTACAAGATGGGATGAGGAAACCCTAGCTATTTCCAGTTAAGGAAATGTGTTCGGAAGAATATTTCTTTATCGCCAGTCAGTGCTCACTTGGTAAACTCACTGGGTGGGAGTCTAACAAGACCCCATATGGAACAGGTGGGGTTATAGGTATTTCTGGTAACAATAGCCTCTTTGTCCAACATATGATGGACATACTTTGAATGATATTGTATACCTGCTGCTGCCTGTATGAGCTCTTTCCTTCCCACACATACACAGCATATGTGCATATATGTTCAGTGAACTTGACATGTGGAGTAATCAGCAAGTGTCGCACATAAGGTGCTCTAGGTTACAGATAATTACAATAGCTGTAATGAAAAATAATGACATCAGGATCCATGGTGCAATTAATCTGCACTGATAGTTGTACATTTCAACATTCAGCTTTGCATTTGGAAACATTTATTTGGCAAAATGTTATTTGAATTATTATTTGTTGAGCATTCACCTTATAATTTGTATAGAAATCATAAAAACAAGTTAACAATTAAATGCTAATAAGAGACGAGTACCGTAACTAAAATAATATGAAACTCATTAACAGAAGAAATAGCTCATAAAGAATATATATAGAATTCTAGTTACCCCTTGAGAAATAAAATACACTGGGAAACATTTCACTTTACAAGTCTGGAAATATATTTAATGTTATTAGTAACATATTTCAATGTACTTTACTGAACCACAATTAAAAATAACATATTATATTAAACCATGTCACAGTTTAAAATAAGGGCAAATGTACTATTTTGTCAGTGATACAAAAACCTGATATAGAGTTTATTTTACTTTTGAAATATTTTTGTCACATAACATTTCTAACACTGATTCAACTGAGGTTCTAGGGCCTTATACATGAGCATCTGAAAATAACTCACATATTCACTAAACGCAACACGGTGACTGGACACAAATATGTTGTCAGACATTCCAGGAGTGCTTTAAATTAATACCTATCCAATAGATAGGGCGGTGATGGCACATTGAATGGACAGTGGTTTAAGATCCAGAAAGTACTGTGTGCAAGCTAACACTATGCAAGGAGAAAGAACAGCTGCATGAGCAGATGGGAAAAAACAACTTCTATCATATACTATATGTTGATAGCACAACAGCTTTTCTTTAGACCTCTTCTTCCGTGCTCTCTTTGCTGTCCGCACCGCTTGAGTGTGAGGATATGACGCAATATCCTGGCCCTCGGCATCTATCGCCGGGACACAGTGTTAGGAAGTGCTGAACAGACCTTGTGCTCCCTTCATTTTGGGCCAGTTAGATGGAGATCTGTGGTCTTGCCACCCAACCCTGCATCCAACAATTGCAACTGCTAATTTCCCATTAAATTAAAGTACCAGGACAGGCTCCTGAATAACGGGACTGTCCCAGGACAGTTGGCAGTTATGATTCATGTGTACATGCAGGCCTACATGCTTCTATAAAAAATGACCAAAAGAATGTGAACCTACTGAAGTTTTTGAATTCCCTAGTCCTCCCACCTGCCTCCTTGGCCCTGACATCTCCTACCAACTTTTTCTGCCGTCCTTACCTCAACCCTAACCAATATATATTTAATTTCTCTCTTTCCCATCCTCATTTAAACATGCCATCGTCTCCCTCTACCATCCAGTTTTCCTACTCCCCTTGGCATCCAAACCGCTGGAACAATGAACTTACAATCAACTAACTTAATTTCTCTCTGATCACCCCCTCCTCCTACAAACCCTTCACACTCATGGCACCCATGACACTATGAGCTCTTTACAGGCTCATATCGTACCTCTCTGACAGTACCTGTAGTGTATCCTTCACTGAAACTTCTTCCTCTCCCCTTCCGATATCTGTTTGTGTTTCCCAGGGCTCAGTTCTTGGGTCTCTACTCTTCTCCTTTTTACCTGTTCCCTTGGACAACTCATATCTTCCAATACCACCTATACGCAGATGACACCCTAACCTACATTTCCTCTCCTGATCTTTCACCATCTCTTCTAACTTACCTCACCGACTGTCTGAAATTGCATTATGGATGGCATTACACTACCTTAAGATTAACATCTCAATGACTAAGTTTATGGTTATTCTGCCATCTCAACTGTCTACAATTCCAGATATCTCTATTACTGTTGACAACTCCATACCATCCAACCAACTGACCAAGTTTGCTGCTTTGGTGATACACTTATCCTTTCCTTCATCCCTCACATCCAGTTCCTCACCAAATCCTGCTGCCTTCACCTGAAAAACATCTCCCAAATTTATCAAGAAGTGCCTATCTTCCTAACACACAGCAAGCATCCTAATCAAGCCAACTGAACGACCAACCACCTCTACAGATCCTCCTGACTCAATCAATGCATCTCTATCCAAGCAGTTCTCTCTTATTGTTTCACTTCCCCCTCAACCACTGACTAGATTGTAGGCTTACAAGGCTGCTTTTGTACCAGTTGTTTTTATTGTGTGTGATTTGAAATTATTTTACTGACTCTGCTGGCGCTATATACATAATGTAATGTCTGTGGTCACCTTTATGACCTTGCTGGACATCCAGTTCCAAAACCACTCTTCCTCCAGATCACGAAGTGTGATTCCTCACTTCAGAGAACATGTTTCCACTGCTCCACAGCCCGGTAGCAGTGTGCTTTACACCGCTCTAGGCGATGCTTGGCATTGCACATAATAATGTTTGGCTTGTGTGTAGCTTCTCGGCCATGGAAGCCCATATGGAGATGGCATGCCTCTGTGCTTGATTTTATACACACACACACTGTATGTGGCAGAAACATCCAAACTCAATAATTAATATGGGTGTCTACATATTTTTGTTTATATTGTGTAGGGTAAATATGGCTTGCTGCATGTACTCACCCTGTGTCATGTTAAAGGAGCTTCTGGCTTCATGTCAATAGTTGTTCCAGTGTCCGTTATGTTCAAAATTTAATTTTGCCAAATATGGAATACAATTTCTCAAAAAGAGAAAAGCTATTTATTTCATTGCTATTTGGATGTTTTACAATATGACATTTATCATATCTCTGCACAACCTAATTTAGTTTCAACTTCTGTGTCAACGCAACCCTCCATTGAAATATACTTTGCATTTCTACTTTTTTATGTGATGAACCTTTCGCTTTACTGGAAGTTAAAATGCTTTTGTCTCAGTATCTGATTTTTGCTTGACTTTATTATATTAGTATGGAGTAATAAAACATTCTACTGGCTGTCTATTCACATTTAAACAAATTAAGTTTGAGCATGTTTGAGTGGATTAACAAAAGGACATTTGATTCAGGGACCTCACTTGTTGCAGTCTAATTGATGTGCATTGCACAGCAGGGAGACTATACTGTGCTGGGTAATGTAGAGGCCCACTTGGTCCATGGGCTGCTGCAGAAGTATATACTGTGACACAGACAGACTCCATAGATGGATTATGAACGATAGTAGATTCCTACTTTTTGTCACATGACAGGATCAGCCAAACTCCTCTTGGAAATGGCGGAGGAAGGGCCAGAGTGGTAAGAAGAGAGGTGCGGATAGATTTGACATTCGGCAGCCTACTGCTGACCAAGTGGGAACCCTAAGACACTTATATGGTAGCATCATTACTAACTCTTCCTAAATAAAATGTCAATTTGAAATATTTAAAATTTTAGTTGTTGAAAAGTTTATAGTACTTTTTTGAGAAATCAACAAACTATTGCCATGAAAACGACACCAAGCCTGCCAGATTCAATAAACTGCAATAATTTAGTTCAGCTTATTTAAGCTTTCTATTTAGTTGCATGTGCCGAGTTCAATAAATTGTGTAGTATATGATCATACATCTATTTTACATAGCCAGTAAGAAGAACATTCTTATTAATATTGGCATGGTTTAACATACATTTGTTGGTTTTCCAAGTTCTGTACATTTGCAATTTAGGAAATAGGGAAATTGAAACAAAAGCTACCCTAAGAGAGTATTTCTAGATCAGTTTTACAATAATATACATTTTGTTCAATTTTTTAGTATGAATAACTTGTAATACTTTAAAAACATTATATTTTACCATTTTCCTGTGCCATGTGCCTTGATGGCACTGGTTAAAAGGTAAACTGCACAGATGTGTGCTAGGGCAGGTGCTTTGGGTGTGCAGCACCCAGGTGCTCAGTAAAAGAGGCACATAGTGTAGTCCCGTAACAAGACCCCATACTAGTAGGGCAGCAGCTTGCATGGAAAGTGTGAGCTGCAGTGAAGACAAGACTATGGGGGTATGGGGGTGGCAGGTGTCATGATTAACTCATATAATGTAGTGGATGCATGGAAGGGTAGTCTAGCAGAGGTGGTTTGTTCCTTTGTATTAGCATTCCATGAGTTAATCTGAGGTTGATTTAATGTGTTTCTTTGTGCATGCCCTCTGTATCTGTTCTGGCTAGAGGTGTTATCTTCCCAAAGGACCCCTGTGGTGATTCATGGCCTAACAGATAAGGACCATTTCTATCTTAAGTGGAGGGGTTTCCATCACCTTTACCCCACCATAACTTATTGGCACATCAAAGATGGGACCCAATTCTTGGGGATGGTGTCATATAATCGGTCATGTGGTCAGAGGGGTGTTTTCTTGAAACAGAATCTGATTTAAGGTCAATGTAACGACCTCAAAGCAGAACTCCGCGATATTCTGTGATCAGAACAATATCATAAGAAACCATCTGGATTTAAGGAGTTCCCACAGGCCTACTTATTGGAGAAACTCGTGAGTGAGGGTCCTGTGTTTAAGTCCCTTTTGTTTTTAAGAACTGTTTGCTGTTTTATTTTTCTTTTGTATGTCTTGTTTTTTTGTAATTCTGGCACTGTGTAATCTTTGTCTTTTTGTTATTAAAATATTCAAAATCTAAGTCTGTCTTTGGGCTCTAGTATTGATATCCACGAACCCTAAGAGAGGATAACACGTTACCATATTGTTATTGAGTTCTACAGGATATATATATATATATATGTTGTTTGCCCGGGTTGATATATATATAGAGATAGATGTTCTAATTCTGATTTCTCACGAATCCGGTATCAAAATCGTGAGTGGTGGCAGACTACCTGGGGGGATACAGGCAGGATTTGGGGGTTAATTTGGTGTAACTTATGCCTTGTTAAGGGGTCAAGTTAGTAAATCCAGAGGCCTGGTGCTATTAACCCCTTCATGCCCACGCCCTCCACACAGTCACGGCTTGGCAAGTAGTCTTGACCGTGACAGCAGGGAATAAAGCCCCAGGGTAAGATATGTTTTCCATGCTTGCACATTGTTAAGGGATCCTGGGGTACAGCGACCAGAGAGTAAAGTTGGCCTGTGCTCCAACACCATGAATAAAGCGACTTTGAAATACAACCAAGGATTTCCACTCACTTGAAGGAGGGTCACACCGCCACCAGGTTTAATTGGGAGCAGGGTTTAAAATCCAGATGTTCAGGGACTGGGCAGGTCATAGAGGTATAGATCAATACATATTGAATACCGTACACTATTAGAAAGTTACAACAAACACACATTCTTCGTTACAATTCTCTTTCATCACTTCCTATGTGGAAATTTCCACAAGTGAGAGTGAGTGGATGCCAGATTTTTTTATTTTTTTCATCAAGTAAGTTTATGTACTATGGCAGGCTTATCACACTTCATCTAAATATATTCAACTGAAATTGAAATGGAAAGAATTGTTACTGCATATGGATGTGTTGATAGTATTTTTATTGTGTGAGTTTTATATTGCGCATATAAACCCTCTTTATTGAGTGATATTACTATGTTTTTTTCCTCTCCATTCTCCACCTTCATTAGTGTCTTTATACTGTATATTTTCTTGTTACCAACATAGCAATCTCACTTCAGTTTAAATTTGTTCCAGTGGCGGCTGGTGGGTAACTCCAGTTGGGGTTTACAATATATACAGTTTGAAAATGAAATGTACATTTACGATGTAATGTACAGATTAAAATAAATTTCCCTAAATTAACTCTAAAGACCCCATCGACCATAACTGCCCCTAAATTAACCCTAAACACCCCATCAACCATAACTGCCCCTAAATTAACCCCCACCTCCCCTAACTTTCAGCAGCCCAAATATTAATTTTATACTTTCTGTTAGATGAGTTGCTGAGCAGTGCGGACGCTATAAGGAAAGGGGCGGGACCAATCATCAGTGTGACTGCAGGAAGGGACTGGGAAGCAGAAAGTTGTTAGCCCCACCTCCCGCTTGCGTCAGTCACTGGGGATGGCGGGGAGACCGTGGGCTTGGCAGGGAGTGTGTTGGCTGGGAGCTGATGGCTTGGATCTCCTCCCCCATTTGCACAGCCTTTACTGTGCGAACAGAGATCAAATGGGCGGCTCAGCCTGCGCTTTAGCAAGCGCTGCAGCAATTGAGCCAAATACCTAGCAATTTAACAGAACTGGTTGCTTGGAGCTCCTCCTCATCTAGGAATGTGGCTAGCTGTGCTTGGGAGGCAGAGGATATGCAGGAATACACCTAAATAATGGATTTAGCAAAATGATAGATTCTTGCTTAAAATAGAAAATGGTTATAACAATATTAGCATACTTGGGCACTCCCTGGGTTTTGCCCGGAGACTCACGGTGAAGCTCTGCTTCTAAGGGGGAACACCGGGTTGCGGGAGTGGCATGCTACCCACTTCCCCATTAAAAATAGTGCGTGTCCCACTTGAATGCCTGCAACGTCATTGTCACAGCCCAACAACGTCACCTGGACCTCCTGCCCAGCATCCATGCTCAGTGCCTCATGGCACTGGTGGTTGGTCTCCAGCCCTGCCACTCCTACATGTGCCTCTGCCCACTCACTCCTCTACCCACATCCCTCACCCCTTATCACAGCTTGTGTCAAGTACAGAGGGGGAGGGTGATTATTTGGGCTTGTTTGTAGCCACAAAGTCCAGATTTCAACCCAATTGAAATGATGTGTCAGGACCTTAATAGAGCTGTGCATAAACAAATGCCCGCAAACCATAATGAACTAAAGTAACATTGTAAAAAAGAATGGAGAGACTGAAAAAGTCACACAGAAAATGGTTACTTCAAGTTATTTCTGTTAAAGTTGGTTCTACATGCTATTGGCCTGCGCCTTCCCCTTTATGGGATATTAGCCTGCTGAGCCTGAACAGGTGCCTACAGGGGTGGCATTCCTGAAAACATAGAAACCTGGAACCTACACCTGCTAGCTACTCCACTAAAACTAGTGTCCTGTGCATTGTCGAGTCCTAGGAGTGCAGTGGAAGTCAGTTTGTGAACTTGGTGATATAATTCACACCATCATAACTAGGTAGAGCTAAATTATGATGATTATTTGGGCTGGGTAGAACAGGCAGAGCTCTGCAAAGAGTCCCTGGAATTGTATTTTAAATGTTGGCAACTATGCATTTTTATGACTTCAACATGGAAGCATATACTTTAACTGCCAACAGACCATTGTAGACCATTGTAACCCTCTCTTATGTAGAGTCTTTATTCTGTGACTTTCCACACAAGCTTCAGACGGACTTTCCACAGACATCACTCATCCTATACTATCTTTCTCTGCCAGTAACTACTACTAGGATCAAATGTAAACCCTTAAATATGGCTATAGTCGATACTGGAGATCACAATTAATTAAATAGAAATCTCTCCATACATCTCACTATCTCACTATCCCCTACCCCACTTTCTCCCCATCTCTTTTTTTGCTAACACGTACAATAATATATAACCTGATTTCATAGGTACTTTATTTTAATGTAATTATGTATATATCAAATATAATGTCTCATCCAGTGATCAGAAATCTCCCTCATACTGGCCCACTTTGTGTAGCAGCAGAGAATTTGCCACCAAACCTGGACCTGCTGGCCTAGGCCTAGTCAGCATTGCCCAGCATATGTCACTGGTTTCGCCATTTAAACTTACGATGCATTGATAAAATGGCCTCGTATGGATGGCTATTCAGGCAGGGAAACATGTAACAATTCAAAACACAGAACATTTCTGCAGAACTGTATTTTCTGCAATATTTAACATGATTTTGCATATTGATATATATATATATTCATGGGAATGTTTTTTGTTAAATCAATGCACAAGTCAAAAAGTGCCAATTTTCATGTTTTATTTTTGGAAAAGTTTGCCCATCTCTAATGGGGAAATATACAAACTACCTATGAAAGTCCTTTTCAGTGGATAAAGTGTTAAATAAATATTAGCAGCCACACACTTACTTGCCCTAATATACACACATTACACAAGCTGTGGTAAAAAAAACATATTTAACATGTTCATTTTATAAAGGGTTAACCTTTTGGATGGATAAAGAAAATGGTCCATGTGTTATCATTACATTTCCTGTTTATGTTAATGATAGCTGACTTATCATAGCACTAGTTATTGCACTGTATTGTTAGATCATCATTTAATCTTTATGTAAAATAAGATTCCATGTGGCCAAAATAGTTTCCATCAGACATGCAGTATCCAACAAAATCTACTGGCATTAATATAATTCTCCCCATTGAATCTTCTCAAGGGTAAAATAGAGGAAGCAAAGTGTTAAAGGTGCTTTTATAAATAAATGTATTAGAAATATTATTGCCATTCCTTTCCAACACTCTGTCCAGAAATAATTTTGTAATCATGTAAAATGTTGCACCATTTATAGTTTCCGAGAAACATTTTTGTTACAGCCTATTTGGACAAGTAAAAGTCTCTGAAAGATTGACAGCATCTGTCCACGTGGAGATCAAGAGCAGCCAAGTACCAGACCACACACTCAATTATGTTTGGCTAAAGGGACAAGTAGAATTTACATAAAATAAAAGGATCTAGTTGAGGAGTAAATTACACCCAACTTCAGTGTTAGTCTATTATTTTCTGGCTATATGTGCAAATATAGCACACATGCAGTTAAAGTACAGAGTACAAAGTAAAAAGTCTTCAACAACCACTCAGCACCCCTCTGTCTCCTCTGCTCCTTGCCGGCACCTGTCTCAGTGCTGCCCTGACTGCAGTGGTGGGAGCGCAAGCCCTCTTTCCTGGTGCTGGTGCTTCACGCTGAGCTCCATAATATGACGTTATATTGCCGGCGCTCAGCAGTGAAGCAGTGCGCACCACGACAGAGCAGAGAGCTTGCTCTCCCACCACAGGACAGGTGGTAGATAGTGAGAAGGGGGAGAGGTGGTAGATAGTGAGATGGAGTGAGAGGGGGTAGATAGTGAGAAAGGGGGGTATTAAAAATATTGAAATAAAGAGTGAGAATTAGAGAGAATGAATTAATTAATATGTGGATGAGTTGTGTGAATGAGTAAGATGGCTCAAGCAAGGTGTTTGAGCCTTGGGGACCAAGATAGTACAGACAGGGTGTTTATGAGACAAAGATGGCACAGGGCGGGCTGTTTGGGGACAAAGATGGCTCATGCTGGGCTGTTTAGGGACAAAGATGGTTCATGCTGGGCTGTTTGGGGACAAAGTTAGCTCACTCTAGACTGTAATCTGTTTGTGTAATTTGGGTGCTGGTCATGTTCTATGTGGGGATTGTGGACACCAGGGTTGGCCTTTGGGGTGTGCGACCTGTGATCTATGCCTGTAATTTAGGGAGTTTTATCTATACCTTTAATTAGTTTTTATGTGAATTCCAGTTTTATCCCTGCAAAGCTGGGTTTATGTGTTATTCTGTTGATCTGTATCTATGTTTTCTACATTATTTATGTATTCCTGCAAATATAGGGTTTGTATTTCTTATTCATTGATCTATACATGCATGTGTTTTTGTTGCACAGATTAGCTGTTTTTTCCTATATTTAATGTATTAAACATACATTATTTTACCAGTGTTTTAAGTTATATATTATTGTACCTGTTTGCAAAAAAAGAGATGTGGAGAAAGTGGGGTAGGGGATGGTGAGGAAAGAGGTATATGATGGGGAGAAATGCTTCCCCCTAGATTTTTAGGGGTTCATATGCCCCTGCATATAGGGCTATAACTAGAATTAATATTTTCGAGCTTCTTGATCTAAGGAGTAATCCGATTACCTTTTGGAGTCAAGAAGGCATTCTTCTTTTGGATCAAGAGTAGGACGGTTAGGTAGAAGGTTTGAACTTGATGGTCTTTTTTCAACCTTATGTCCTATATAAAGTATATGCTGTTTTAACATCTTGTCAAATGCCAAATCATTTATACTGAATCTTAATATCCTGATAATGCTTAATGATCACCTAGATTCGTAGCGATAGATACTTTGTAAACATTTACACTTTCAATAGTAAGTATATCCTTCTAATCTACATAAGTGCATTTCTTATGTGGATCTGCGGTATACAAGAAATTACTAACTGAACTTTGAAGTTTAGATTTTTTTCTAGTAACCTAAGAAATGATCTCATAAACGATAGATGTTTATTAATAACAACACTTTGTAATTATCTTGTGATGTCCAAAAATATTTTAAAAGTAAAACAAACATTACAACCAGTGAGTTAGAAACATTTATTTAAATATTATTCCAAAGCACCGAATACTTGCCATGTATTGGCTGCAATCTAATACTTACAGACTATTTTAAATAAAAATCATTCAACAGACTTAATTCAATCCCATCCATGTAAAATATCTTGAGGGATGGCATACATGCAATGCTTCTGACTGGAGAAAGTATCAGAATGAATTATTGTAGTATTGTGGAGGATCATGGGACTGCCCGTGTATTTGTTTCTGAACTGTAGCTATAGGTACCATTGAACAACATCTTGAGAAATGGTTCACTAAATCATTGAAATTTTAATTGAAGGATACTGTTTTTCCAGCTGTACTATAACTGGCTGCCCTTGGGAGCTGTAGATAATCTGTTTTGTCCTGCCAGAGATACTGTCAGAAACTCCAAGGTGCCTGTCTTATGAACATCTGAGAAAAACAATCAATCAACCTGTGACAGGAATTCACACTAGGAAATGTAAAAATTGTGTTCCATGTGCTATGTCCAATGCTTACTGTTTTAACTCTTGAAGTATAGCAAAAAAATATATGTACTTACTTCATCCATGTTCTACTGT
Source organism: Sceloporus occidentalis (assembly GCA_023333645.1). Lineage (NCBI taxonomy): Eukaryota > Metazoa > Chordata > Lepidosauria > Squamata > Phrynosomatidae > Sceloporus > Sceloporus occidentalis. Next base: position 7,493,491 of record JALMGF010000046.1, read on the forward strand.
AATTATATGATATGTTAGTGGTGATGCACTTAGGGCTGGCATGATAAGAAGGGCACACTGGGTGGTGAGTGTGAATACGCGGTGCCCCCTACTGGGGCAGACTTACAGCAGCTCCGTGGCACTAAGGCAAATAGCCTCTTAACCTTACTGACTGCAGCTTGCGTCCATGAGTACTGCAGTCATAGGGGGCAGGCAGTTTACTGACACCTCTGTCTCTAGGATCCAGTGCACCAGACACTGTTACATTTATTTGTGCATTCCCCTACGGCAAGGAGAGAGCCCCGAGTAAAAATAATAATAATATTTAAATTAAAATTGCTTATAGTGAGCACACTCAGGAGTCACAATGACATCATTAGAGTTCCTTCTAGTTGGATTGTACAGATCTCCAAAATACATAAATAAAATAAAAAAGTGAAAAAATCATAAAGGATGAGGCATCTTCGTGTTGAATTAGCAAAGGGTCTCTAAGAGCCTAGGGCTAGACACTGATGATTAGACACTTGATTACTAATAAAGCTCTGTATCCAGGAATCACAATTACTTGTATGACCGATCATGAGGACTAAATAAAAGTTATATTATTAAATATTTGTATTGTTATGGACTTCATTATACCGAGTTACTTACTGTATGTCTATATTTCAATTTTTATTGTATATTGATATATTTAAAAATGTAACATTAAGATTGTTACTGTTAATGAATTTAGTCATTATGATTCTGATTAGCATTTTTTGTAATGTGATCAAATATATCAAGGATTCACTTTCTATGAATTCCTACATTTGTATGAATTTGTCACACAGGTAAACAAAATAAAATTAATTAGTTGAAATATGTCTAGTTACCCTACATAAATGGAAGTAAAAGAAATCTGGAAAGCTTGAGATATGTGTAAAGAATGAATACCTGTATATTCAGTGAAGGCGGACTAGATGAGTTTACTTCTTCCATCTTTATATATATATATATATATATATATATATATATATATATATATATATATATATATATATGCGTGTATGACCACCCAGTCTCAAGACTGCAAATCTTCTATATTGTTAAATTGTTTACATATCTAGTTGACCGAACCAATCTGTAATTCTTAAATGACTAGTAGAAAGTAATAATAGTAATAATATCCAAATCTGCAGAGCTTACTCATATTTCCATTGCCAAATACTAATCAAAAACACAAAACTGATGTTTTCAAGTATTTTTGCATTTCTTTATTTTTTCATTTCCCTCTTGGAAAGTGAAAGCCAAATGTTGAAAAGGAACATCAATTGACATACTTTATTTTAAAATGATAGTTAATATCCAATTAACATATTTGGCAAATTTGATTCTTTGAATAATCTCGAGAAAAAAGAATATATTTATATATATTATCCTTGAACATTTTTATATAAAACCACACACTGTGTATTCTGCAATTTCTTTCAAGGATTGGTTACAAAGTAAAAAAAAGAAAAAAACAACAACACAGATGTCGGTTTTAACTAATATATATATACAAAATCTGTTTTATTTCCCTCTTATTTTCATTACAAACTATCATTAGAAGGCATATATCGAGTTACTGAAGATCCTTCTAACATAATGACTTTTACAGATGCAACCAGAATGCGTTAAATTACAAATCAAGATACAATGTAGCAACACAATATATTTGTAAGCCCTTTGTGGTTGTTTTACAAAATGAGAAACAATATTACAGCGTACAAATGTTGTTAACCCTGGGCCCACACAGGTAGCATGGCATTGCATAGCACGTTTAAAGCCATTGACTACATTCGCTGGTCATGTGCCAGTTATTGTTTCAGTCTGAAATATACAGGACTCATTTGGAAGTCATATTTGTGTACCCATGTTACTCACTTTATTAAAAACCTCAGTTGAGCACATTTAGGGCTATGCTTACAAAAGAGCCAAAAGAGAGATAATTTGTTTTCGTTATGTTGTAATAGTCACCAGGGGTACTTGTAACTCTCTGGCAGTAATGAATGTCTTCAAAGTCCCCTTCAGAAGTATGCGCCTAAGTTCCTTATTGAAAACACAAAGCTTTACTTTGTTTTCAATCCTAACATTGCTTGGTGCCCACATGTTTACCCAAGATGAATAAGGACATTTTATAGTCTTTTTGGAGAATGTTAGGTGAAATACCTGAAATACTTAAAAACTAATGGATAAAGGATGTCTAAGCCTAACATTATGTTGCTGGTTGACCTTGGATCTACACAGAGGAAGCTATATTGTAAACAAATATAGTAGACAATAGATAAATGACTTAAATAAGGAACAAAGAGAAAAAACAGCAGTACCAGGCTGCCAATCCATGATGGATAAAAACAGAGTTTAATGCAGCGGTGCTCAATAACAAGCCTCACAGGCCACAAAGATGCCAGTAATTTTGTGCATTCTTGCCTGAAAATAGGTAATTGAATGTATTTTAACTGAGATTCCTGTGCCCAGCCCTCAAGACCTTGAGTTGAACATCACTAGTTTAATGTGCAACATTCTTATCACATGTTCACGATAAGAGGGCTTCACATCAGGTTACTTTTATTGTTGCTGTCTACGAGCCCTGAAATATTTGTATATAAGAATGTGTCTCTCTGAGTAGCTATCTTCTTCCTCTGCATATTCTCACTGGTCATCATAATTAATGGCCCCCCTAGACATCTGTGATCTTTGTCTTATAGCCCTGTGTTTTCTTAACCCATGTTCAGCTTCCCCACATTTTTTTTTTGATGTTTGGTTTTATTATGCTGATTAATATAGCTGGGAGAATGTTACTTGACAAAGGGAGGATGTTATTTGTATAGCAACTCCAGTTATGTAGATGTTAAGTAACAGAATATTCCACAATAACTATACAGCAAAACGCAAATTAAATTGTGTTCGCATACACAATATTACATGGTATAAATTAAACCATTTTGAAGACAAGGAGCATTTTATTTTGTAATAAGTAGCTTAATTACATGACACTAACTAAAACAGTTACAGTACCAATATACATACACAAGACCATTACATTTTCTCTGGAAGATGCATTTGTCGTTTTCCAAGGGGAGATTTCAATTATTAAATTGTTTAATTAATGATATAAAATTAACATTAGTGAACATTTACCCCCCCAACTGCAGTCAGTTATCTTTTTTACATATATTTACATATATATATATATATATATATATATATATATATATATATATATATTGTATGTATATAGTATATGCTCCAAAAAAATTTACAAGCTAAAAGGAACTGTAACCTGAGACAAAAAGTTTGAACAAGATTTTTCAAAAGGTACTAATGTTTAACACTTTTATGTACATCTAGATTGTTAACCTTTAGCATCTTTGATCAATAAAATCCTTTAGGGTTTTAAAATTTAAGGGCCAAAGATGTCAAAAAATAAGTTATGTCAAAAGAAATTATTTCCTAGTTAAGCGTCATTGATGTTTAGGTTTACCTACCTTTGCATTAAAATAAAAAATATATATTTTTAGGGGAGAAAGAGTCTCCAAAACAGCAAATCATAGGTTAGTTGATGAGCCAAGACTAGATACTAGATACTAGAATGTATTTGACTACAACATGTATCACCAAACCTCCATGAAGTTCAAAGATAGTATGGTACATTTCACATTGTTTACCAGATGGAAATTTAGAGGCTTCAGTTAAAATTCCACATGAAGCATATGGTTACCATTTACTGCTTTCTACCTGATGTCAGGAATATCAAACACAAAGGTATAAATATTCCAAATTTTACAAACAGCAAATTAAACTGTAGCTGTTATATTTTAGGTGAAATTTATAGCATTCGTGATACTTCTTGACAGACCCATATTCACTGCATATTTTCACAGTTGTTACAGGATCACCCCAAGAAAGCATTGTGATTTATTTATTATATTTATTTCAGGCGATAAAATCCCTGATCATAATGAAAATGTGGCTTAAAATGAATTGAATGCAAACATTAGCAATTTACACTGGTTATGTATATTTATTTTGAAGTTAAGAGGCTACATCTATTTAAGCAACTGTCATTAGATAATTAGGCAGAACTAATGATTGCATTGTTGGAGCTAAAATCATGGTGTAGACAAAAACACGAGTACATAGTCTAAAGAGTTGATTAAACTGTCATTAAGCCTCCAGGTTCTGTTGTTAACATAAATGTTGCATTGCTAAAAGGAGTACTTTGAATTTTTATACACAATACCATAACTATATATATATTTTAGCACAGCGTATCTTTTGTAACACTTTTTTTTGTTATGTGCATTTAAACTCTATTTAAAAACACTGACTATTTATACACTATTTAAACACACTGACACCCTAGTTGACACATGCTTTGCTGTTCTAGTGCACAGATGGCAACTAGGCACCTAGTGTATTCTCCTCTCCATTATTTCAATCCTGTTCCCGTTCTGTCCCGCTCGTATGCCTGCTGGATTGTTGCCTGCATTGACAACCTACTGACTTTCCTCAACTCCACTCCTGTCTTAACAGTTGGCTTCATCATCCTTGTTTCCTAACTGATAAATGGTACAACACTCCAGCTTATCGTAACTGCATCGCTGTCTGCCATTATTGCTGATCTTCAATGTTTTGGGGTTTTGGTGGGTTTTCTTTGCTGTTGGGTTCTTTGTTGGGTTTTATCCAGTTCTACAATCACTGCCCGTTTCCCTACAGAGTTTGTTTTTGTGCAGCAATCAAGCATAACTTTCTGGAGTCATCACCTCTATTTAACTTAACTATAAATTAATTATACTGAACGTTTTGGGGTATAATTTACTGTTATTGCATCTAGCATTGTAATTTGAAATGTGTTTATTTCTCTGAAAAGTTGTATTTTTAAACACTTTTACAATCATACAAGAATTTGTAAGGGTATTGGTAAAATACAAATATTTATTTGACAGACTAAATGTCATATAAAACCATTATCAAGTACTTTGAAGTAATCTGCAAGTTTTTAAAACACAATATATCTCAAAATACAGCCCATTTTTGAATAATTGCATCAGTAAAGCATTCTATAAATCACATTTAAAAATAATTTGCAAAGCACATTCTGTGCTTAGTTTATGTTTTTTTCTGAAATAAGTTACATAACTATAAAGCAATGTTACTTTTATGTATGGCAATTATTCATATTGTGGGTGACTGACTTAAACAGTGCTGTAACATGTTGACCCATTTTTTTATACAAACACATTTTTATCTATGTCAGTTTATGAACAATTCTTTTGTTGCACTTTGGGCAGCCAGAAACATGCTAATGATATATCAGCCCTGTTTAGTGCTTTGATCTTAATGTGCTTCCTGTTTCTTGGAAAAAGGAAAGTGAATATAGCGAAAAGAATGTGATAGGATATGCCGTTCCATAATAATCTGTGGGCTGTATTATCTAGATACTTAAAAAAACTCAGACTTAAATTTCTACATTGTTATTCTGTGATGGAAAAGTAAAAGAATATATGTGTCATTTGGCTACTAAACATCAAATACCCACACTGTCACAGATTAGTGGTTTATGGATATTCCCCATCAAATGTGTGCTACCTGTCTTATGCACAAATTATTTTTTTCCTAAATAATACAGTTCATATGTAATTCAAGCAAACATATATTGAATAGTCATGAAACACAGACAAGTGATAATAAAAATCCCTACGGATATACAACCATATGACATCATTAGAAGAAATATAATGAGAAGCAGTTTTGTGTTAATAGTATCTGCCTGTCCCCAATTCTCTTGCACAGGTTTGCGTATATATATGGTTTATGCAATAAATATACTAACACATAAACATACATCACCCCATTTGACTACTGTTGTTCTCATTAAACATAATTACATCTCCTTTGATTATTCTTCTCCTTGATATCTGAGGTGGTATCTTGTTGTTATCTGAAACCTAAAATACACAACTATGTTCACTTCCTCTTTGACAGCCATTATATTTTTTATGAAGTCTACCAAACCAATCATAATATTTTTGTATCACATTTGATTTACTCTCTCAACCAAGTCATGTTTCATCTTTATTAAAGAGCATTCTTCAAATCTGAACATTTTGAAAGTACATTTAAAGTACAGCAAAAATATCTAATTTACCTCTATTTTTTCTTCTGTAATTGTTCTTATACAGTTAAGTAATCTCCAGTCTACTTAGAATGCTAACAAAAGCACCAAAATGTACGTTGTTTTACTGGTAAATGATCAAGTAAGTGTCCAGAAAGTAATAGCCATACTGACTGATCTTACTGGACTACTGTAAGGTTTAGCAAGGCCGCTATCAGGGGGTACGACTGGTACTGTTTTCTCCCTACTCTCTCATTTGAGATACTATGGATACTGCAACCCCCCCACACATACACACACACTTGGTCGCAGGGAAGAGCCCAGCATGGTCACATAATGTGTATAACATGACCCTAAAGTAGTACAGACACTGGGGTAAAGGAGGCTCCAGGACCCCTAGCAACAACTCCTCCCACCCCAGCCCCTCGGACATAACGCTAGGCTGGTGCTGCAGGCCAGTGCTTCCTCAGGCCCAACATGTTGAGTCTAAGCGCCAGAATATTACATAATTTCCCAGTGCTCAGACACAGGGTGTGAGGACCTTGAGGGAGCAGAAAAGCTAGCCTTCCCCTTCAACAAAGGTATGTGAGTGAGTGTAAATAAATATGTTAGTGTATAAGTATGCTGTTGTATGTGTGTATGTTAGTGTGTGTGTGTGTAAGTAATGATGTTAGTTTGTGTAAGTATGTTAGTATAGGTTACTATTTGTGTAGGTGTGTTATTGTATGTCTGTGTGTGTAAGTATGCTAGTTTATGTGGGTGTTTGTATGTGTAAGTGTGTTAGTGTGTGTGAAAATATGTTACTGTATGTGTGTTTAACTATGTTCGTATGTGTGTGTAAGGATGTTACAGTGTGTGTATGTGTAACTGCGGGGTACTTACCTTCTGTCTGTCCCAACCGCCGTTCTTCTGAAACCCCTCGACGCCTGTAGCCACTGGCAGGTTTCCTGAACACAGACTGCATGGACTCTGGTTCTGTGTACACGCGCGCCACCGTGCGGCCTCTTATAGGAACTACCCTTGTGCGTTCCAAGCCTCCGTTTCATGCTGGGCGGGAAATGCAATTAGTATGTCTATTTAAACCTGGCTGTTGCATTAGCTCATTGCCTGTGATAGTGCCTTGTGCGTGTTGGCTGTGCTTATTAAATACCTTGTGATTTTCGCTTCTGACCTTGGCTTGTTTTTGACGTTCCTGTCTATCTCCTGTGTTTGACCCGGCTTGTTTTTGATTATCCTGTCCTCGCCTACTCCTGACTTCGGCTCCGTGTAACGACTACTCTTTTGCCTGCTGCTACCAGTATACTGCTCTGCTCCTGTACCGGTGGATGATACCAAGTTCCTGCACTGCTGGTCCTCTAGCCGTGCCAGATTATCACAGGCCAACCATGGACCCCGCAGACTTGGTTCGTGTGTCCTCTCATCTAGACCACCAAGATCAACTGCTGGCTTCGTATGCTTCCCACCTGCAGTTGCTGGAACCAAAGATGGACTCTATTACGGAGTTACTCCGATCTTTAACCGCCTCTGGTCCATTGTCCTCCTCTGTGGCCTCGCCGACTCTCCATGCAGCTTCTATTTCTTCAGAGACCGACAGCCTACGGGGCGGAAAACCTCCTAAGATGCCTGTTCCTGACAAGTATGGTGGGGATCCTCGTGAATGCAGGGGGTTTTTGAATCAATGCCAGCTCCATTTCAGAACCCGACCAGAGACTTTTTCCTCTCATGCTAACCGTGTGGCGTTTATTATTAACTTACTCCGGGGTGAGGCCCTTGCTTGGGCTTCTCCCCTCATGGAACATTATTCACCCCTGTTGGACGATGCGGACGCCTTTCTCGCTGCTTTTCGTGCCGTGTTTGATGCTCCTGGACGTGTTGAATCTGCCGAGGCAAACATTATGGAACTTCAACAGGGCAAACGATCCGTGGCCCAGTATGCGATTGAGTTCCGTACTCTCGCTTATGAGACTGAATGGAACACTCAAGCATTGAAAGCAGTATTCCGCAGGGGGTTAAACGACTCAATCAAAGACGCCCTTACCTATCGAGATCTTCCCGAGAATTTGGAGGACTTTATTGCCTTGTGTCTAAAATTAGATGCACGGGGCCAGGAGAGACGTCTTGAGATTGAAAGAAGATATCGCCCGTCTCCACGCCCTCATTCCGTACCCATCATGATAGAATCTCCTACCCCGTTTCCAGAACCCATGGAGATTGGTCCCCTTCTCCGTCTATCCGATTCTGAGAAACAGTGGAGACGTATGCTGGGACTCTGTTTGTATTGTGGGCAAAAGGGTCATTTGGCTTTAAGCTGTCCCAGGAAGTCTGGAAAACACCCAAGCTTAATGGGCAACCGAGGCATCCCACTGAGCAATATTAAAGCCTCGACTTCTCCATCTGATACCCGATTTCTCGTACCCATCACGCTGCAGTGGCAAGGTCACCAAGTGGCCACACAAGCTTTTATTGACTCTGGTGCCGCTGGGAACTTCATTGACCAGACCTGGGCTCTGCTCCAGGGTATTCCACTGGTTTCCAAATCTCACAGCAGTACCGTGGCAGCAGTAGATGGGACACCTCTCGGTCCCGGCATCATCGCCTATGAGACGCCTAGTCTTCGTCTGGTTGTGGGTCTCCTTCTGTCAGGGTCCACTCTCTGCTCCCTGAACCATGGCTGAATCATACATCAAGCTAATACATCTGCTACCACTAGTGGCCACCCTCCTCCCTCTGGAGTGAGCTGAACCTGATTATCAGGTACAGCTGCGCCTCATGAACTGAGTGAAGCCTGCCTTTATAAGACCTGCCCTGCCCATCAGTCAGGGCCTTGACATTGATGTTAAAGGACTGCCTTTGCTCTGAGCCGCTACCTGTACCTGAGCTTGCTCCTGTGCCTGAACCCGTGCCTGAGCCTGAACCCGTGCCTGAGCCTGAACCCGTGCCTGAGCCCGTTCCTGTACCCGTGCCTGAGCCGGTACTCGTGCATGATCCAGTACCCGAGCGTAAGTCCGTACCCGTGCATGAACCTGTACACGTGCCTGGCCCGGTAGTACTCCGTTCCCGGCCGCCCTGCCAGTGGGCCTCCGTTCCCGTCCGCCCTGCCAGTGGGCCTCCGTTCCCGTCCGCCCTGCCAGTGGGCCTCCGTTCCCGTCCGCCTTGCCAGTGGGCCTCACCTGTACCTGTACCTGTGCCTGAACCTGCCTGTGGGCTTACCTGCCAGTGGGCCCGCACCCGAGCCTGTACCTGTGCCTGAACCTGCCTGTGGGCTTACCTGCCAGTGGGCCCGCACCCGAGCCTGTACCTGTGCCTGAACCTGCCTGTGGGCTTACCTGCCAGTGGGCCCGCACCCGAGCCTGTACCTGTGCCTGAACCTGCCTGTGGGCTTACCTGCCAGTGGGCCCGCACCCGAGCCTGTACCTGTGCCTGAACCTGCCTGTGGGCTTACCTGCCAGTGGGCCCGCACCTGTGCCTGCACCCGAACCCGTGCCTGTGCCTGCACCTGCACCCGAGCCTGTGCCTGCACCTGCACCCGAGCCGGTGCCTGCACCTGCACCCGAGCCGGTACCTGCACCTGCACCCGAGCCTGTACCTGCCTCAGCTCCCGTCTCTCTGCCTCAGCTCCCGAGCCTGCACCTTCCTCTGCTCCCGTCTCTGTGCCTCAGCTCCCGTCTTTTCCAGTTCTGCTACTCTGTCTGTACCTATCTCTCTGTCACCATGCATAAAGGAGTACAGACAGAGTCCCCCGTATCCCCTGCACATGGACTCCTACCAGACCTGCTCGCCCGGGTCCTGACACCTTCATAATGAACAAATTTGCTTAGATGTTCTCTCCAGTCCGCACCTTCCGGTTATTTTGGGATTACCGTGGCTGAGGAGACATAACCCTACGATTAACTGGAGTGAGGGACAAATTACGGCTTGGGGTTCCAGCTGTTTTCAAACTTGCTGTCTACGTCCCATGAAAGTGAACTCTATTCTTGAAAGCTCCTCACTTGATCCTAAAGGCATAGTTCCTATTCAATATTGGGACTATCTGGACGTGTTCTCAAAACAGAAGGCGGATACTTTACCCCCTCATCGCACTTATGATTGTGCCATCGAACTCTTTCCAGGAACATCTCCCCCTTCAGGTCGCACATACCCACTGTCTGGACCTGAGAACCAGGCCTTATCGATATATATTAAGGATTGTCTGGAAAAGGGGTTCATACGCCCTTCCTCCTCCCCGGCAGGTGCAGGGTTCTTCTTTGTTAAAAAGAAAGATGGATCCCTTAGACCTTGCATAGACTATAGGGGGCTGAATAAAGTAACGATGAAGAATAAATACCCATTGCCCCTCATCACAGAATTTTATGACCTCCTAAAGGACGCTAAGATCTTCACTAAACTAGATCTTCGGGGTGCATACAATTTAATCAGGATCAAAGAGGGACATGAGTGGAAAACCGCTTTTAACACCCGATTCGGTCATTATGAGTATCTGGTGATGCCTTTTGGACTTTGTAATGCTCCCGCGGTATTCCAAAATTTCATCAACGACATCTTTCGTGATATGCTTCTGTCTCATGTCATGATTTATTTAGACGATATCCTGATTTTCTCGGCCACCCTAGAAGACCATAGGAGACATGTTCGGCAGGTGTTGCAACGTTTAAGAGAAAATTTCCTTTATGCCAAAGCTGAGAAATGTGAGTTTGAACGCAAACATATCAAGTTTCTAGGATATATAATATCCGACACCGGATTAGAGATGGATCCGGAGAAGGTCACAGCCATCAAGGAGTGGAAGAGACCCACTGATCTCAAAGGAATTCAACGTTTTTTAGGTTTTGCCAATTATTATCGCCGCTTCATTCGTAATTTCTCTCGCATAGTGTCTCCTATTACCGCTTTAACCCGTAAGGGGGCCACTCCCAACAATTGGCCTACCGAGGCTGTTGCGGCTTTTGAAAAACTAAAGAGGGTCTTCCTATCTGCTCCAGTTCTTCGCAGACCTGACACTTCCTTGCCCTTTATTCTCGAAGTGGATGCGTCGGAGACAGGTGCCGGTGCTATCCTGTCTCAAAGAGACTGCAAGACCAACAGAATACATCCTTGTTCGTTTTTTTCTAAAAAATTCTCTGATGCAGAGACTAATTATGATGTGGGAAATAGGGAATTGTTGGCCATCAAGATGGCTCTAGAAGAATGGAGACATCTCCTGGAAGGGACGGAGACACCGATCACTATTATTACTGACCATAAAAATTTACTTTATCTGGAAAAGGCTAAAAGACTCAATCCTCGCCAAGCACGCTGGGCCTTATTCTTTACTCGCTTTAATTTTATAATTACCTATCGCCCTGGATCTAAGAATATCAAGGCTGTTGCTTTATCTAGACAATTTGAGGGTCCTAATACTGTTGTAAAAGATGAGACCATCATTCCGTCCCATTGTATTGTTGCCAACATCTCGACTGCCGTTCTCCAAAGCATCTCTCGCTCTCAACGCTACCGACCCAAAGATCTGGCAGTTCCTCCTGGTCGTCTGTACGTACCCCCTGTACATCGCAGTAAAGTTTTGTCATGGGCCCACAATTCCCCTATAGCTGGGCATCGCGGAATCCGTAATGTGCGTTTTCTCCTACAACCACGTTTTTGGTGGCCCTCTATGCTCCCTGACATTGAGGAATTCGTACAGTCCTGTGACGTTTGTGCAAGATACAAAGTACCCAGAAAGAGGCCCGCTGGCCTTCTCCAACCATTGCCAACCCCCACTCGGCCTTGGACACAACTAGCTATGGACTTCGTTACTGATTTACCACCTTCCGAAGGAAAGACTACTATCCTAGTAGTTGTTGATCTGTTCTCTAAGCAAGCCCATTTTATCGCGCTAGCCAAGTTACCCACTGCTGCGGAACTAGCAACAATAATTTTAAAAGAGATCTTTTGACTTCATGGGATTCCTCAAAGCATCACCTCTGACAGAGGTTCGCAATTTATCTCCAGATTTTGGAGGGCCATGTGTTCCCACCTGGGTATTCGTCTACAATTTTCATCTGCCTATCATCCTGAAACTAATGGGCAAGCCGAACGGACTAATCAAGTGTTAAAACAATACCTTCGTGTCTATGTCACTAAGGATCAGTCCAATTGGGCATCATTACTTCACCTGGCTGAACTGTCTTATAATTCCTCATACCATGAAGTCCTCAAGACCTCTCCCTTCTGTGCGGCCATGGGATTTGAACCTAACTTATGGCCACCCAACAGTTTCCCTTCTGACGTTCCGGCTGCTGACTCTCATCACAGATCTCTACAACAACATTGGAAAGTAGTTTCAGAGGCTATCTCTAAAGCTAAGCTACTTCAAAAACGGGCTGCGGATAAACGTCGTTCCGTAGGACCACCGATATCACCTGGGGACTCGGTCTGGCTTTCTACAAAGAATTTACATCTCAAACAGAACACAAAGACCTTAGGTCCCAAGTATGTTGGTCCTTTCAAAGTCCTGGCTAAAATAAATGACGTCTCTTACGCCCTGGAACTTCCATCCAACATGCGAATACACAACGTCTTCCACGTATCGCTATTGAAACCTGTTGTCTGTAATCAATTCTCTCGACGATTGTCCACTCCGAAACCCGTTTTGGTCCAAGGTCCGGATGAGTATGAGCTGGAGGCTATCATCGATTCAAGAATATTCAGACGCAGACTACAATATCTCGTCCACTGGTTGGGATACGGACCAGAAGAGCGATCTTGGATTGATGCTGCAGATGTCCATGCACCCCGTCTGATTCGTGCTTTTCATCGCCGTCATCCTACCAAACCAGCTCCTGGTCGCCAGCACGGCTCCCTTTTAAGGGGGGGTAGTGTAACTGCGGGGTACTTACCTTCTGTCTGTCCCAACCGCCGTTCTTCTGAAACCCCTCGACGCCTGTAGCCACTGGCAGGTTTCCTGAACACAGACTGCATGAACTCTGGTTCTGTGTACACGCGCGCCACCGTGCGGCCTCTTATAGGAACTACCCTTGTGCGTTCCAAGCCTCCGTTTCATGCTGGGCGGGAAATGCAATTAGTATGTCTATTTAAACCTGGCTGTTGCATTAGCTCATTGCCTGTGATAGTGCCTTGTGCGTGTTGGCTGTGCTTATTAAATACCTTGTGATTTTGGCTTCTGACCTTGGCTTGTTTTTGACGTTCCTGTCTATCTCCTGTGTTTGACCCGGCTTGTTTTTGATTATCCTGTCCTCGCCTACTCCTGACTTCGGCTCCGTGTAACGACTACTCTTTTGCCTGCTGCTACCAGTATACTGCTCTGCTCCTGTACCGGTGGATGATACCAAGTTCCTGCACTGCTGGTCCTCTAGCCGTGACAGTATGAGAAGCTTGGGGGTCCCATCCATATGTCTGGCAAGGGGCTCCCTGACATTCTATTTAGGGTGTTAATTTTTTTAAACATATGATGTTAGCATGTGTGTCTCAGCTATGATATGGTGATATGGTGTTAGGGTGTGGAAGTGTCTGGTGTTAGCATGAGTTCAAGTGTATTAGTATTTGATGTTAGCATGTGTGTGTGGGTGTCAGTGAATGCTGTTATCGTGAATTTGTGTGTTAGCAAATTGTGTTGGAGTGTCAGGGGTGAGCCTAGGGTTAGTGGTGCCTGTGAGAGGGAGAGGAAAAGCAGGAGAAACAATGTATGTGTATGTAAGTGTACCGTAGTATAGTGAGTTGGAGTTAAAGCGAGTTTGCGTGATAGTTATAGCGGACCTTGTATAAAAGCTGCACCCAATAACCACTAACACTAATCTTAAAATGGAGTGATGGGTGAAGCAATGGGTTGGACAGCGGGATGGACATGGGGTGGGCATGGGTCCCTAGGCATTAAGCATGTACTGGGCTCCAAGATGGTACTCCTGAGGTTTAGGTTCATCTATTTGCTTGGCATTCTCTCCATTCTATTGTTTGTGTATTTCTTAAATAGAAATGGATAAACAGTATTGCTTTGAATGCATTTGAATCTTCCTTTGTGTACTGTCATTCTTTGGCATTCTGCCTAAGCTGAGGTTTGTATAAGGATTTGCTCGCAGGTAAACTCAGTTTATATTAATGCACGGATAGTACTAGCCAGACTATTTTTATCCATTATATCGGGAAGACGTACTGGTTGATCCTATGATATGATTATGTCTTTTGTTTCTAAGTACTAATGATATTTGTAAACACCATAATATATAGAAGAAATACTTTTTGTTGTGTAAAATTATTTTATTAATATATTTTATTGAAGAATATTAATTCATAAAAAATGCAATAAGTTATCTTTAATATCAGAAACCTCACCATATCCTCATTATAAAAGGGTTAGTCCTGAATTATCTGATTGTTACTTTATTTTTCACATTGTCAACCATTTTGAAAAATATACCTAAAACATTGTTTATATTTTTCCATGCCTGTAAATTGCCAGTATGGGCTGTGTCACTCAACACTCAATCAATCGACATTTCTCATTACGCCTTCTTTTATATTTTACACAATACGAGAGTGTTGGGAAGTTCAAAGCTTGTCAAAATAATATTGGACAAAAAACATAAAGCAATAAAACATATATTTCAATTTCACAACAAAACGGAAAACATTCTGATGACTTGTGTTTTATGTATTAATTTATATTGTAAATCCCTAGGTCTTTTAAGGATAAGTGGTTTGTTTATGGACAACTTATCCACCATACTGTATTTTCTTTGATGTTTTCCAAATGCACAAAATACACAGATTTTATAATCAGTTCATATAGTCTCTTTTGCTTTGTGCTTTTACTGTACTTAGTTATTTAAAATCTTCATGTGGCAACTGGGGCATATGGGGTTAGATTGAGGGAAACTGCCAATGAAAAGAAATGCATTAAAATGTCTAACGAGCAGGGGAAAGTGCTGTCGATATATTATTCAAAACATGAGTAACGATACATATATATATATATATATATATACACTATATATATATATATATATTTAATTGACATGAACCCTTGAATTCTATGAAATTGTCACGCAAACAAGGTTGGAGACACCGGAGTCAGATAGAATCCAAGGGTAGCAGTAACGTGGTCAAATAAGCCGAGCTTAACACATAACAAGCCGAGGTTAAACAGGAAAGGACTGTCGAGGATAACGTGCACTGAGGACTGGCAACAACAGGAAGCTCCTCTGGCATCAACCAATAAGGGCAGCTGCCCTTCATTGGTTGATGCCACAGGGGGCCCCTAATGGCGACCAATAGAGTCGCTCGCACGGACCTTTAACTCCTGGAGCTGGGAGAGCAATAGTCTCCCCTAGCCAAGTTGCCCCGGGGTGTAACTTGCCCTGCCTTTTGTCAGGGAGATTAAAATCCCCGTTCCACCCAAACCAAGTTGCTATGAGCGGTTGTGGTCTGAGACAACCGCTGTGAGCAACTTGGCCTCAGAGGAAGGGCAAGTTACACCTCAGACACCTCAGAGCAACTTGACCAGGGGAGACTAATGGCTTTGGCGTTAGGAGCTAAAGATCCGTAAGAGCCACTCTATTGGTCGCCGTCAGGAGGCTCATCTGGCATCAACCAATGAAGAGCAGATGCCCTTCATTGGTTGATAGAAGAGGAGGCCCCTGCTGGAGACCAATAGATTTGCTCTTACAGTCCTTTAAAATCCTGGCGCATAAGCTGGTGCCTATTTTGACAGCGTTAACCCTGTATTAACCCCTATTTTAAAAAAACAGCACACAACGAAGAAAAAAAGTAAATGAAGAGCGTACATGAATATTCACCTGAAAAGAACACGGGAATGGGGTCTTTTACACAAAAACAAACATGAAGACAAAAACGAAGACTTGGCTGGCGCCCAAGTCTAGTTATATTGCAGTATCAGTGATGAGGTGAATGGTGCACCCTGCTGCTCAATCACCTTTCTGATCAAGTAGTTCTGTTCAGTTGGGCCACTGTTTTGGCCATGTTGACAATGCCACTACTGCAAATGTTCTTCATTTTTATGGTGTAAATAGCACTGTTGCTGGTTTAAAGTAGCAGGTGGGTATTTATGTTTATTCCATTACTTAAGTAATGTTAGGGTGGTAGAGGTTGAAGGTAGGAACAAAAGAAGGATGTCGTCTAAAGAAAACGCTAGACAAATATTCTATTCATGTTTGATAATGACCTGAATACTGTATCTAGTGTCAGATGACCCTTTGATACACATTTTTTAAACGAAAACTCATGGCTGTGCTTGCCAGACACATTCCTAGTGTTAATATAAATGTGTAATACATGTGTATGCCAGGGTTTGTTACTTTTCTGTATGGTATTTTACTATAAATGTTTTGTTCTTCAACTAACACCAAGAAACTGAATTAAGGTAAATGCTATTTTCTTTTAGGTTCGCCCACCTCCAAAGCAAAAAATAGAGTTTATTCATAATCATCATGTTTGAAAACAATATTTAGTTAATTATAAAACTTTTTTTTTAAAAAAGCAAGAGAATTAATGCCATCTGCATTTTATCCTGAATTATGCTTAATGTTCACTGTCTCCTTTGTTTCTTTTATGGAATCCATCTTATATATTATGCATCACAGAAAAATAATAATAATTATAATTTATGACTGGAATTCTTTAGCTTTCCCCAGTCACCCTATAATTATCTTCCTTTTTATGTATAATAAAATAACTTCCTTCCTATAGAATCATCATTATGTGAATTGGAATTATTGCATGATATTTGCCTTGTTTGCATGTAGCAAAACTAATATCAGAGAAGCAGTAATTAAAGTATTAATGATATCACTTTAAAATATTTTGAAAAAAGGAAATCTCATTAATATATATACGTATATTTTTATTATTATTATTATTATTATTATTATTATTATATATAAACAAATAATATAAAAATGTATATAATAATAACATGTTTATATATAAAATAGTTTAATTTATCAAACGTTACAAGGCAATTGTTTTTATGATCAGGTAATCTTTGTTTCAGATAAAATGGTATAAGTGTGGTTTAAGTTAACAAATAGACAAGGTATTAGAACAAGAGAAAAACACCTGACGTTAAAAATCCAGTTTTAGCCTTTTAAAATCCTAATCATAGTGATTTTTTAGAAGGCATTATTCAAATCATGGTCACTGGGCTGCAACTTGAACAGATGAGAACAAAAACTTAAGCAGTTTCCTGTCTATCTTAAAATTTCTAAAAGCTATAAATTTATATATTTTTAAATGTGGCTTTTGCACTGTATAATAATATTCATTTTACAGCAGGGTGATAATGAAACAATTAAGCAGTTGCATACAATTTATAACAGATTTAAGTCTGTCTCAGGGAATGTTTAGAAACAAAAGCCAAGGAGATTAACAGAAACATTACATTTCAGATGTGTTAGTCCAACAGTCAAACAACTATAGAAATCTAAATGGTGATTTTTTTTATCATTCACTGAATTTTAGTAGGTTACTTTCTGCAGTACTTGGGGTTGCCAGGTGGCTTTGACATAAATATTGGACACCAAAAATGTAAAAAATACAATCCTCCGCATCCCTATGCAAGATAAAAGAAAGTGAACAGGTGCAAATAAATTTTGATGACAGATATAACGAAATATACGAAACCATACTGAACAGTGCCTACCATTATATATTCTGCCAGATAGCATTAATAAAGAATCCACAGTCTAATTCAGGACGATAAACTGTAAATGTTCATTATTTTCTCTAGTCGGAGTAATCAAATACCGGATAGTCCAAGACAAAAAGCTGTACTAGGTTTTTGTGGCAGTCAAAGCATCATAATGAAGCATTCAGGTGTGGACCTACATACTCATGTAAGGGAATTGTACCCTTAGGCTTTGCATTTTTAATAGAAGAGAAGAGAGAGGGGAAGGGAGAATACAAAAAAGAAAGAGCATGAGAGAGTGAACCAGAATGAGAGTGTGAATGAGTGAGTGAGAGTGTGAGAGCGTGTAAGTGAATGCGAGCCCACATATTTTAGATAAAAAATCTGAGCTTTTTGCTTCCTAGGGTGGTCTGGCCTTGTTTTCATGGCTTCTTACAAATTGTAGATTACAACAAAATTGGGTGCCCAAGTCTAATAGAAACCGTATGGTAAACCATAAATATTGTAAAATAAGAAGCTTATCAGATGCAAATTCACATAGTCGTAAGGGAGAGAGAATCATTCAATAACTATTAGTGTGGGTAAGATAGATGTATGTCCATCTACAGCTATTTTTAACTAATTTTGTTAACGTTATTCTGTACCAATGTCTGCCTTTTCAGAGCAATCATAAAATGTCTACTTATCTAGTTTAGCGTATGCAAGCAAAAGTTTCCAATTATTACACTAAAAGAAAGCCTGCTGTGCTGTTTTCTATTGAGTTGTGGCAACATGAGAAAGATATTCTTTTAATTAAAATACAGCTGGTCCGAACATTTCTAGTGAACAGAAGTAAGGAATGTTGTTCTTGTAAATAATCAGGATAAATGTTCCAGAGTGCAGACAAGAAATTACACAGATCTATCTTTAAAGAGAGCTTTTGATCAAAACCTACATAACAACCTTGAACAGTAAGGCTTACTTGTGGAAAAGAGTCCTGTCTTTTATAGTTAGCTTATTCTGTCTTATTCAAACTAATGGGTAGAAACATATGTATTTTTGGGAACCATGGCACTACTAAAAAGCAACATAAAAACAAAAACACAAAACTGTCACATTCTGCCATTCTTATATATTGTTATTGTAGTAATACAATATTTATGCAGCAGAAACCAGGTAACAGGTAACAGTCGGTTGTGAAGATTCCCCAGCCACTGGTACCCTTCTCAGGTCTTCCAGGAACTGCCTTCTCCAAACCTATCTGGAAGCATCAGCTCTGGTGCGGCTGGGTCTCCCGTTTAGAATCACTTTTACAAAAGCATTTCAGTACAGTACGTTTGCTATTTTCATGATCACATGTTCCCGGCTCTATCCAACCAAGGGCAACTGAAATTACACAGCATAGAAGACAATGGGCACTCTCCTGCAAACTTCCTCAACTTTAAAGATTAGTGAATACACCCAATATTATTTTTCTTAACTAAAGCAATTCGTACAAAGAGCCGAAAACTAGGCCAGGCCCCCCACGAATTGCTTCTTCTGATCTTCTATGTTCTCCTTTCTCTTCTCTTCTATCTTCAATGAGCTATTTTCTTTCTTCATCCACATCTCCGCGGACATGCCCCAGCGGGTTTGTGACGACGTCCCCTCCTTGATCCTCCAATCATATATATGTGCATATATGTACATACATGTATTTTGTTGCTTGTCTGAGTAGCAGAAGGGACACAGATTACAAAGTGAAAAGTAAGAAGGTGACAGGTTAAGGATGTGTACTTTTTAGATCTCATGATTAAGTGCAAATTGGTATCGAAATCCTACTTTTCTAATTACAAAATAACGTGAGCTAAATTGGAAATAACCTTTCAGCAAAGAATTCTGAAAGTGTACAGTTATTCCAGATGTTCTGCTAGATGAAACAAATGTAGTGATTGTTAGCAGACTGATAGCCCAAGCAAACGACTTGTTTGATGGCTATGACACTTGCAGGCACTAAGGCTCTAAGGCTCTACTAACTGCCCAGGGGATCCAGACTTTTAACTGTTTGAAAGAAAGAAGAGTGTGTGTGCAATGAAATGTGGTGCATCCCTTCTTGCATGCGCCCCTCTAGCTCTTCCATTATACATCTGTGAAACAAAGCATAAAACATCACCTTATAGAACAATGACATCATACAATCGACATGAAGTTGACTATGTAGCCCAGGATTATACCATTTCCTGTGACATAGAACAGAATTTAACATATTTTGTTACCAACTAAATCTGCATTTAATGGAACTATCACATTAACAGTGGTAATCATGTTTAATGAACATAATTAGCAGTCTGGCTGAAATTTACTAGCAAAAAAACCCCAGAAATATTCAAACAGAGATTGCCTTGAGTTTTAACAAGTAAATTTAACTGAAAGTGGCAATCAACTGTAAAGATTGAACACAAAAGAACTCACTCAGGAAGAAGCAATATCCATATTCTAACAGCAGTTTTCCATCTTCTATAACGTGAAGCACTGCGTGGAATTAGCAAGCATAGGCTTTAGGTTCAGATGGCAACAAATAACTTTTGTGCCTCGACAGAACCTATGGATTTTTTGAACAACGTGCTGTTTGGTCTGCAGTGAAACTGTAGTTAAAATTGTTTGTGCCAATAGATCATTTTAACATATACCTTTTGCCTAATTATATATATATATATATATATACACTAGATTTGTGCATTCGTATTCCAGAGAACATGAAAACAAACATGAATGTTGCGTTTTCATTGTTCAAACCGAATACAGTGGATGAATGTAAACGAATAGTCCCCCAAAACGAACAAGGCAATGGGCGAATATTTATAGAATGTGAAGATTTTTTTCCCCCCGAAGACAAACAGGAAGACTTGGCCGGCACCCAAGTCTAATATACACACACACAAACAACTCAAGAACATGCACTGGATGGAATGGAAATATGTTACTATTCTCTGTTAATAATCAACAGCTCATTGCAATCACCAAGGACTTTTATTAAGTTATTACTAAAAGAACACAGAAGTAGTCCCTAGAGATTTTAGAAGTGAAAGTCCCCTTATTTTGACATTTTCTTTTGTTGAATATGACCCTTAAATAATAACAAATAATGTGATACCTAATTTAAGAAACATGAGAAATTCAACGTTCTCATATGTCCCCCAAAAAAATACCATATTTCATTTGAAAAAAAAATCCGGCCAGTCTACCATTACCAAATGTGTAATGACTCTAAAGTATAATTGTCTCCGGTACTAATTTTCATGCCAGGTTTATGACTCCCTTCCTTTTAGAGACTTGTTAAGCACATCATTCTCTTTCCACACGGATTGTACCTCTACAACATGCACAGGACATCAGTGATGTTTACTATAAATCATGAATCTTAAAACAGCAAATGGAGAACACAACAAATGGACAGAAATCCATAGGATATTGAGTGACAGCATACATTAGACTGGGCTGGTTGCTTTTTGCCTTATGTAATAACCACTGCTAATCTTCTAGGACTAGCCAAAAAAATTGCCTTGAAATACACTATTATCCATTAGACACAATTATCTGGATTTTTTTACAGTACAGATGAGATAAGTCTCAAACCAGGCTGATATATACAAGAATAGATTTGTATTGCTGAACAGGAACAGGACTGGTATATACAGTGGAGTAGAAAGTCTTACCGGACAGGCCGGGAACTGAAGGCCCACTGGCAGGGCAGACGGCAGGAAGCCCACTGGCAGGGCAGACGGCAGGAAGCCCACTGGCAGGGCAGACGGCAGGAAGCCAACTGGCAGGGCAGATGGCAGGAAGCCCACTGGAACTGAAGCAAGGACAGGGGAACTGTAGCAAAAAAGGAAAAAACAGAGATATGCAGCTCCACAGCCTGGATGGGGCCTGACATATTGAAGATGTTTGTGTAGCCATTTATTTTGTAAAAGTCCATTGAAAACAAGCAGAAAATAATTTAACATAAGTGTGTTGAAATATATGTCAAATTAACATTTAGAGGAAAAATAGACAATATGAAATTGGCAAAAACTAAAATACATTAGGGTCACCTGTTCTTTAATTCATTATTTTGTCCTTTTTTCCAGAAGTCTGTTATTTGTCCTCAAAACTTTTTATTTGAAGGTGAAAATGTAATTTTCTTCTTCAGTTGAAATTGTAGCCTGGCATAGGTCTTTTTTGTTGCTAGTATTAAGAACCACGGTCAAAAGTCCTGTCTAGACTGTTTCATGTTTAGCATAGTGTCCACTAAAATTTCTCTTTAATTCTGAACACCCATTAAGGCTATTTTCTCTGTTCCTGGCATAGATTAAATTGGCTCAGTGTAGTATACCTCTTGGCAGTTATTTTGGAGCCCACAAACAGAAGCTGGAGTAACTTTTATATATATATAGATATAGATATATATATATATATATATATATATACCAACTACATAAGTTATGGTGGGTAAAAGTGATGGAAAACCCTTCCACTTAAAATTAAGGGGGTAGTAGAAGCATTATTAAACACTCACCTACAGACACCAGACAAGCCAGAAGGCTTGTTTTTCCCTCAGAAATCTCATGGTGCTGCCACAACCACAATGTCAACAATGATGAAACAGCTGTCCATGAGATTTGGTGATCTGGCTACTGCACCTCTTACCCGAGTTTTCTCTAAAAGCTGTCTTGTACAGCGGGCATTTAATTCAAGGGATCCATGTATAAACTGGATATAGAGGCAAAAGGTGATCATTGTTGACCTTATTTGCATGCGCCTATCCAGAATCACTTGTGGTTGTGGCAGCACCATGAGATTTCTGAGGGAGATACAAACCTTCTGGCTTGTCTGGTGTCTGTAGATGAGTGTTTAATAATACTTCTACTACATATATATATATATATCAAAGATACTGCATTATTTGTACCTATACATAGCATCACCTTAGAAAAATATAGGTAATTGTTGGTGTATCTGCATGCATATGTAGCTAAGCTGAGTTTTAGAAACTTTAAAATGTAAAACTTTAAACACACTTAAAAATGTGCTTTACCAACACAGAAAGTCAGGCTTACAATTATTGTAAAGATTACATTAATGCCTAATTACATTTACGAAGATTATTATAGTTATTAGGCATTGATGTAGTGCACAGAATGCTAATCATTTGAAGACGGACATGGCACACAAGGCATTCTAAAATTTCAGATTGACAATCTGGGGGAAATGGACACATTGTATTAATAAAAACAGATGCATTTCTTACTTCTCTGCGTTCAATATAAAGGCGATGGGTTAAAAATAAATAACACATATGTGATGAATTTTAGAATAAAGGCAGATGTCATGTTAGTTTACAAGGCAGCCTATTATTTAATGCTATTTAAATACTCTCAGATATACGTTACAATTTATACTTCAAGGGACAGTCATGCCATTTTGTTATTTGCATCAGTGCCTATTGTCTGTCTCATCTGCAATAATATTTAACTGGCAAATGCTGTTTAATCATCACAAGATGCGGACATCAAAGGCCCTGGG
Source organism: Sceloporus occidentalis (assembly GCA_023333645.1). Taxonomy (NCBI): domain Eukaryota; kingdom Metazoa; phylum Chordata; class Lepidosauria; order Squamata; family Phrynosomatidae; genus Sceloporus; species Sceloporus occidentalis. The sequence goes on from JALMGF010000046.1 coordinate 7,516,764, forward strand.
TGAAGTAGACATGCCCTCCAAAAAAACAAAAACTAAACTAGACACACACAAAACCATCACATTAACAGATAGCAACATACTCTATGTGCATACATACATACATTGACAGTTAAATGTATAGACACTCATGGACTCATATATACGTGTACTGACATATATTCGCACACATTGACAAACCCACACTAACCATTGTACACATACACAAACCAATAAACATATGCAGGCAGACAGAGTAATAACAGTTTTTATAATCTGTACATAAAGTTTAAGTAAAACATGTTTTATTATTTTAGCGTAAAGCTCTAACATAATTTAAAACTTACATTTTTATCCATTTATCCATTTTAAGTTTACATCAGGAAAAATGGGCAGACTAGATGAGTCTGAATGGTTCTTATCTGCAGTCAAATTCTATGTTATATGCAGTCTTCTTTGAACGTCTAAACACTGCCTTTTTCTTCTCATAAACACTAGGCAGATTCACCAAGACGTCTCCAGTTATGATACACATTTTTCAAGCTGATAGATGTTGTTTAGGTATGTTTTGTTTTACCCCCCCTTGTGTTTATTGTATTCAAACATCTATAAACATGCTTCAAACACATTGAATGAAGTACATTGCTTGTTAAGATAAATATAATTATTAAAAACTTTGTTTCTGCGACTCCAAATTGTGATGCATTACTTGTTATGTCATGTTTATCCATTGTACATGCACCTATCCCTAGGCGGGATCATTTTTTTTTAGGCCGCTATGTGGTTTGCACTGAATGGATTAAAGAACATTTCACATTATCCTCAGCTCCAAAGTCAGACTGGAGATGTTGAGGCAGTCCTGTCACTTTTAGGCCAGCGTCCGACTAATGACATCATTCTGTGTGATGGATGGATATGAACAATCTATCTCATGCTATGTTTTTTATGGCCATATCTAGCTGAAGCGCCAGAATGAGTAAGTGTGTGGCACTGGGCATTTGGCCAGTGTGCCAAATGGCCAGGCCAGACCATGACTGCCTCACGGTAATACAACGTAATACAAGAGCACAAACACAGTCCTAATGCCTGTTCACATGCTTGACTGTTTATGCAGTAGATCCTATGGTGCTGTCTGCCAAGAACTAGGCAGAAGCTGTCAAGAATGCACATCAGGGCCGGCCCAACAATGGAGCTGAGTGGGGCAACAAGGCGGCCATTTTGAAGGGGCGGCACTTTGCCGCCCCAAGCCCTTTTTTTTTTTTTTTTAAGCAAAAGAGAGAGTCTCCCTGTTCGGTCTCGGTGCCAGCTTGTAATGCTGAGTGCTGGCATTACAAGCCAGCACCGAGACCGAACAGGGAGACTCGCCGCAGGACTGCTGAAAGGTAAGTACAAGGGGGGGGTTAAGGGTAGATAATAGGGCGGGAGGGAGAGGAAGGGTAGATAATGGGGGGGGCGGAGGGAGAAGAAGGGTAGATAAATGGGGGGGCGGCATTTTAAAATTCACCCCAGGCGGCATTTTGCCTTGGGCCGGCCCTGATGCACATAACTGACTTTTATGAATAAAGCACTGCTCACTTTACTAACTGTATAAGCATACCTCCCTTCTTTTCACATTATTCAACCTCAGATCAATTGGTGTTTACTTGAAGATTCAACTTGAGAAAATCAAGTATTCACCTTGGCAGTTGTACTCAACAGCAACTCTACCCAACATAATGGGAGGCTCACAACATCCATGTCACCATTGCTCAAATTAACTTATTTTTTTAACTTTACTGTTTGAGTTGGTTTACTTAAGTGATTTATGATTGTGTTTTTTTAGATGTTTTGGAATTTTCAGTTAATCATTTTAATCCAAATGTTTAAATGTTTAAAAGTTTTGTAACAAAACCAAAATAAAAAGCTATCAGACTTTTGGGGTATTTTTATCAACTGGTATGTATTCTAAGCAATAATAATTTTACCAATGCTAATGAGTTACTTTATTGCTTTAATAGTCTTGTCGTTCTTTTATACCAATCTTGTCAATTATTAGCAAATAATGCATGGGAACATTATTGTGCAAAGTACCAACAAGGTTCTAATAGTTTGTGTCAACACCAAGCTGCTTTTAATTTAAATGGATCTGATGTGTCTGCACAATTTAATGATTAATCATTCCCCTTTCTTGGCATCTGGAAACATAATTTAATATAATCTTATAGACCTGCATGCAGTTAAACATGGGCTGTATATTATTTTATAATGTTTGAATTGGAATAACACTTTTTGGGTACAAGTCTTCATGTTTTTGCAGATTTCTGTGTAAAGCTGAAAGAAGCTGTTTCCAATTTCATGACCATTTATCGCTAATCCAAAATGACTCCAGCATTACCTACAGACAGGAAGCTGGATAAAAATGTGTGTTTTTTGGAAATATCATGCACTTCCAAGGAAGCTCTGTTAAACTAGTTGCCTGGTGCAAAAGGAGTAGCAAACGCCTCAAAGGTGTAGGAACCTTATCCATTTATTTTACCTAATGCAATAAAAGTGCTGATGGTTTTAAGGATCCCTGATTTTGGGAACTTTATTCTCACTCATCTCTGCAGTCAACATTTTAATGTTAACTATTATATCACATGTTAAAGTGTCAGCTACATAAGCACAAATTCTGATATTCCCTAAACAATGTCTACTTTTAAGGTCATATCTTGTAGACCCCTTGAGAATCCAGTGCAGGTGGGTAAATAAATATTTATACAGACAGAAGACAATATTTCAACGGAAACAGCAAAATTAAATTAAAAAAATATATATCAAAATTCAGTCCATAACAAATTTGCTAGAATTCTGAAGCAAGTTCTCTTTCAAGTGTTTAATTCAAAATATAAATAATTTAAAATATATAAATAGTAATAACAATGATAGAAACATCTACTCGTTTATAAAAAAAGAAATATCTTGTTTTGTTTATCTTGTTTAATTTCAGATTAATTTAGAAGAATCTGACAAATCATAGATACTCCTATTTTTTTTGTAGTTGTTCACATAGCTATCCAAAGTACCGGTAGGATGTCAAATAAATGTCAAAAAAGTTGTTCATGTTATTTAGAAAAAAAAAAAGCCCATCAGAATTGAAAACTTAAACTGAAAATAGATATTCCTATGTTTAGTCCACTATTATGTGGTTATTTTTCGTTCCCAGTACAAGCTATGGAATGTTATGATACATGTAAAATCCCATGTTCACACACATCTGATATAGATTCCTCTCTGTTTCACAGTCCATTAAAACAGGCAGGTCAGCTACTTCTCTTTTTCCACTTTAGAGCATTTATTAAATTGTACTGTCTGTATTCACACAGATCTGTTAAAAAATCATTGCTACTGCAACCATTCAACCATACATCAACCTACATAGCAGTGTTTGACATCGTTTAACCGTTGGATTGGCGTGGGGGGGGGGGCCTTTTTCCTATTGTGGGGCTAAACCATTTCTTTTGTAGTTTTGCTATAGCTAAAGACTATGTAAATAAGACTATTTGCAAATAATGTGTTTAGGTTATATGACATAATGGTATAAATATTGAAAATTCCTAAAATGTAATGCACCCCCATTATTTTCCCACAAATACCACACCTAATTGTAAAAGATTTAGAAACTTAATAATTTTCTTAAAATGCCCCACCCTCTTAAAAGATTTAGCTATTAGACCTACATGTATTTTGTGCATTAATGATGGGTAGACACACATCAGAAAGTAAAGTTCTAGGTAGAAAATACAAGAATACCTACTTTTGCATGACTTTTCAGGGCTATAGTTCCCATGACTGATGCTATCATGATGGGAAAACGTGATGGGAGCTGTAGTCAACAAAAGCTTATTGGTACATTTTTTTAATTTAAGTCCTGAACTTGCTATGAAAGCCCAGACAATAAACTATTCTTATAAACTTGCCCATAGTTCTAATGCTTAGATTAACACATTATTTTTACAGTGTTTTAAAACTTTGGCTACAAAATAAGAGAAGGCAGAGATAGGTACAAGTGTATAAATGGTGGTTATTGAAAGTTCTAATCAGTACTTACCATGGGATTTTGATGTGCTTGTCTATGTAAACATGCCAACAAAATTGAGAAAATACTTTTTTTTATTCTATTTTGTTTAACTTATTTTAAATGATAAACATGTTGCATCTACTTAGCTCTGTCATGATTGTCATCACATGCGCAGTGCACACTTCTTCTGAATGTCTGTATGCTCTCTTAGTAGAATACTAGTAATATTAACGAAGAGGGAAGCATACAGATATAAAAAAATGTCTCAGAGGAGCCCAGGGGCATAACGTGGGCCTCCCAGGTTTTAACTGGCCTCTGAGGTATCTTGGTGCAAAAATAGACATTTGAAACTGGTCCTGATCCACTTATACGGCCTCTGTAGTGTACTCAGTATGTATGTTAACATAGCACTTGGTCACAAAACTCAAGACAGCGGCATTTGGGTGCACTATTTCTTCAAGGCTCCACTATTATTCACATACATGCTAACATGCAAACTCATGCTTTTCTTTTCTTGGACCACTTTTGATAGGTACTGATCACTGCAGACCGGGCACACCCCACAAGAGCTGCAGTTTTGGAGGTGATCTGACCTAGTCGTGTAGCCATCACAATTTGGCCCTTGTCATAGTCACTCAGATCGCAAATTTTTCCTGCTTCTAACACTTTGAGGACAAAAATTTCACTTGCTGCCCAATATATCCCACCCACTGGTCATAATGTTATGGCTGATCAGTGTGTGTATATATATATATATATATATATATATATATATATATATATATATATATACACACAGTTGGAACCCCCAAGATCCTCCTACACACTGTAACTTACTGAATACACACAGTAAAATACTTATACACACCATATGTAATTAACATACACAATAACATAGCTCTTCTACTCCCTCAAAATCCTCACATGTGTCTGAGGAAGTAGAGCTTGCAGCATTGGCCTGACGGTATATTTGAGGGTGCTAGGGCCTGGCCTCCCTGCTCTGTCAAGTGACCCCCCCGATGGCTGCCCTGTAAGTAAGCAATAGTTTCACACATTCAATGACATATTCCAAGATAGAGCCATATAGATCCTAAAAGGATATGTATATCCAAGATTGCAGCTTGCAGAGGGGGCACAAGATTTTGGTTATCCCACCGTAGAAGCCTTTTAGCCTGCAAAGTTTACATGACTTTCAATGTAATTTAGCATACAAGCATTGTTGGACAAGACAAAATTATGCTTTGTGCATAAACCAGACCTTTTCACTAAAGGTTGAGTAAATTTAAGCTGTCTGAAACATATGTGTGGAAGGAAACTTGCATTAGTTCAACAAAATGTCCAATTCACATATCTACTAAAGACAACTCACATTTACACTCAACTGAAACTATATTCACTGCATGAGTTAAAACAACAACAGCTTGGAGATGCAGATTAGAGTGCATGCAACTTATGTGAAGTTAGCTTGGTTAACCCATAACTGAAAGGGCAAATCTATTTTTCAGTTAATGACCCCGAATCGTATCACCAAACGGGCCCTTTGGCACACTAGGCAAATGTATGCATTCAGGTTGACTTTAAGTGTCTTAAAGTGCCATGGTCGCCCTGTCATTGTCAGCCCGTCCTTGTCAGTATAACATCTGAATAGCGCTCAAGAATTTTTTTCTTACTGCTTGATACTTAGCATGCTTCCCACTTGTAATTTACTGATTTTAAACTAAAATTAGTTTAACTATATTATATCTGCTACTTATAAAATCTGTCCTATTAAAAAACCAGCAAAATAATGTATTTCTGCTATATAAATTAAATTGATTACCTGAATCTAGTGCATTCATCTAATGTTCACACAAAATAGATATATTCCCAATCAAAAATCAGCTAATATAGAAAGTATTAAAAACACCCAAGAGAAACAAGACTATGTGCTATTGCCACCTAGTGGAAAACTGCAGTATTTTTCTGATTAATATTTAAAAACCTTATAGACGATTCAGTTGTCATATGAAAATGTCATAATATTAGTAAAATATTTAGAATTCTAATATCTCTGATGTATCATGGAAACGATTTATAAATTTTTATTGGAAAGTATCCAAAACGCTAAGAGTATAGATGTTTCAGGATTTCCGCAATGTTTTCTGGATTAATGTAAACTAAGGAAGTTGTTATTCTTAAATCGATGAAATGCAACTCACATATTTTAAGTATAAGGCAGTAAATGAAATATTAAAATATAATGGAGTTTAAATTTAAATGCAAACTGGTTGGATGTTTTTTTCATGAATCCATTTGGGCCATTTCTATCACATTCCTGTTTTCATTTCAGCCTGGTGGTATAAGAAATCAACTTATAGCATATAGCCATGTATGCAGGGAGAGTGCTGCCAATAGGAAATAAGAACATTCAGAGATAATAAAACTACAGAAAGTAATTTTTTATTCCGGGTCGTGATACAAAAAAAAGATACACATGTGCAGCCTCTCAGTGATTAACTGAGAATGCGTTGCTGCCAAAAGACTGTCATGAAGGATCATGACAGAAAATGACACTTTCCTTGCAACTTCCTGTTGGAGAAAAAAGGGGATTTTTGCATATACTTTGTGGCAATAGTCGCAGTTTCTTTCTAAATGGTATTGTCGGTTCAGAAGTTAATTAATTTCTTAATTGTTTACCAGATTTTTACAATATTTATAACGTATTAGCCAGACAGTGTTAAAAAGTGTTTAACCGTTCTAGGAAGCTTCATGAACTTAGATGATAAATCTTATTTATGGAGTTCATTTTTAGCATTTAAGTTAGTTTTACCAAAATTAGCACTGGCAGAATAACCTATAATATAAAGCCAATGATTTGACCCGAATGGGGAATCCTGAAAGATTTAGGATTAACAGTTTAGTGAATGTAACCAGGCCTCATTGAAAGCAAAAAGTGGTTATGAAATAAAATATTTTTCCATGTTGCTGAATAAAAATATACTGTCCTGTAGAGTACTTCATACTAGGCACATGTGCTAGTGCTCATAAAAAAGAAGAATCATAGTAAGTATTTTTATGTAATTTTACCATAATATTAATCGATCTGTCTTGACTGTCTGTGCCTACATTGTTTATACTTCATTTGCTCTTAATGTTTTGTGCTCAGGTGCTTACTACAATACCGTTTCCAGCACTACTACAGGCTATATATTCCCATTTCAGGCACTGAGAGTAATTAAATTACTACAATATTGGAGAAGAGCAATGGACCCCTCCTTTCTCTACTTATAGACTTTCTGACATCTCTTTTTACAGTATTTTCCAAATATAAAAAGGCAAACCCTGCTGGTGACCTTTTTTTATCTCACGAAGCAAAATAAACCTTGTTTTATTCCGTGCCAGATAATCTTATCTACATATAAGATTGCTTTCCTTTTTCTTTACGTTTAAAACGCTGCCAAAAGCTAGCTTTCTTCAATCAAGGTTTTGTGATGCTCTTCCACATTGCCCATTACAGAAGTCTGCCTGTTTAAGTATATAATTAATGATAGGATTATGCTGGTTTACAGAACGCTTGTAGAACAAAATATCCTTTTGTTCATACTTGTTTTTCTAATTACCCAGAACGCCGTTTTCTCGCCATTGAAGATAAATCTTAATTCTAACTATGAGAGGGCCATTCCAATTTCAAGATCTGCCTTGCAGCTAGAATAATGCAAGATGCCTGATTGTAGATGTTAGTTTGTATCATTATCAAGGATTTATATTTGATAGCAATATATTTATAAATCACATAAAACTGAAATATACCCATTTTCATTGTACTAAGGTGCTGCTAATGCAGACAGCAGTGAAATAACACATTGTGGAAATGTTAATTTCCTTTATAATGTATAGTGTTTCTACATATACATCATGCAAATTACTTTTTTTTACAAAGAAAATTCAACATTATTTTAAATAAAAGTGTATTCTGGCATTTTTATATCTCTTTATATCTCTGCATTGGTTTTACTGGTTTTATTTTGGAAGTACACAAATGTACAATGCATTATACATGATGTTATTTTAATGGTCGGAAGAAAACAAAATGTGAGATATGTAACTAATAGTGTAACAATATATCTTTGGAAGTCACTAAGGTGTTCGGTTACGATATTTTTAAAAGCAAACTATTGACTAAACAGAGTTATTGCTGCATATTTCTGACAGCTAAAATACAGGGAAATCAAATTCACCTTGGGTGCAAATTTATTTCACAGGGGTCTCCATTATATATATCCAGCCTAACATTTATTATTTGTCACAACTGAGTTGGCAACAAGTTCCACCTGGATTCTGACATCTTACAGTGAATGTTCGTAGAAAAAGACATAGGTTCAAGGTCCTGCAGAGTTCAGCTGCTAAACTATTATGAGTTGTATTTGCACTCAGATATGTGAAATTGCCATATTTGTACTAAATGATAGTTATGTTATTTGTTATGTTATAATTTTTAAGCTCTTTTCGATATATTAAACGTTTTCTAATATTGGAGGTACTGTACTACCCAAGTACAGTAACTATCCAGTTGAGATGGTGGATCTGTTCTTGACATTAAACATAAAAAAATGATTCACAATCCATTGGAGAAAGTAAAAGAAAGCACACAAAGCTTAAGGGTGATTTAGTGACACAACATTAATGATACATCAAACCCTAGGAGTAGTGTGGCCACAGTGCAATATATATATATATATATATATATATATATATATATATATATATATATATATATATATAAAATATATGATTATCACACAACATGAGGTATACATAACGTAACCAAATAAAAACATGTATTATGATAAAATTAACATAATGGAATTAAATATATTTTTTAAAACAAATAAGATAGTGGATATTGTTTCTATTATTTTTTTATTGTGGGCAAGAACTATTCATGTACCATACCACAGTACAAGATATGTGAATTTGAAGTTATGAATTAATATAAATGGATTTATTATAAATATGTAATTACATATTTTCTACAGTGAGTGTTGGAGAGACATTAACGCACCTGGGATATGTGAAATAAAAGTGGAATCATATGCAGCCTGATGAAGACAGCCAGGTCTCAAATAATGTTCAGAAAAAGACCAGAAAATACACATTTGATAAAAGACTAGTGGTATAACTTGTCTCTTTAAATAATGGAACATTAAAGCAAAAAAAACCCCAACATTTAATTATAGGCATATATGAACTTCTCTTAATGCTTTCCCATAAACTGGATTTATGTTGCGGGATTACTGTCTCTGTTGGTCACAACACACACTAACTTTAGTACCAGAGGGGTAAGTGATGTGTAAAGCATTAAGCAAAATAGTCACTCCAGTAACTGCAGTGGACCAACATTTATATTGCGTCTGTGTTTAAATTTTATATGCTTATGTTTTCCATTCCTATTCCTAAGTAGTTTGGCAGTTTGTTATAGCGTTAATGTACTGTATATAACCCAAATATAATCTCTGTTCTGGAGACACATAAATTATAGATGTAAACATATATATATATATATATATATAATGTCTATTTTATTTGTAGAAAGGATTGCGTTATGTGTTATCTAGGAATACACCACACTTGCACATGACTCCCTCATCATTAACTTTAGTTAAGCCAGATAAAAACAAAAAGGGACTAAGGAAAGAGCCCTGCCATACATATTTTTATAATAAATAGCAAAAAAGGTTTTTTTAAATGATTTTTCTTTTTTCATTTGGATACACTTTTTTTCTAATGTATATTCTAGCTAGAAATAATTGCAAAATAAATCCATACGTGATGTCTGCTGGCAAAGCGAAAAGTGAAATAGCGTCTGGGTGTGCAGAGAAATTCTGATGAGCTGGATGTTACCATGTCTGACTTTTTGTTTTGTTATTTTTGGGAATACCACATATGTGGGATACTCCTTTTACATTGTAAAATGGATTGGATGTTAGATTAGTTGGAAACTGGCATAATACTGACACCATGCTTTTTCATTGCTTGGTAGATCCAAGTAATCGAAATGTATGTAAGCCAAAACCAAAAGAAATGTTTTCCTTTGTCTCTGTAGTGCAGTGGCAGACTAGAAACAAAACCTACCCAATAAATTTAGTGGGATCTTGACAGCTCACAATGCTCCTCTATGGCTTTGTGGTGATTCATTTAAGAGGATAATCTTGCCCTGGGAACACAAAAGCAGAAATAAGCTTATTTTTTAAATACATGAAGTAGCATAAACTAAAACCATACTTTTTCCAAGGTTACTTATTATTTTCATTTCAGTAGCAAAATGTAGGCACTTTTTCTTTGGTCTACAGAAATCTCACATTTTAAATTTAGGATCCATTTTTATTATATTTGTGAGCAAACAATATTGTACACCTTTGTAAAACCTTTAAATATATGAATGTAACTTAAAAATCTGTATTTAAAAATATTTCCAAAGCAACTTATAGTACCTTATAAAAGAAATATATACATTGTTGACAACAAAATTGTCCACGTTAAACAAATTTTACACTAAAATTCAAAAATTGAAAACTTTATGATAATTCAGGAAATTCAAGAATTAAAGCAATTGTGTGATTGAACAATCCAATTGCCATGTTAAGGAAGGAAGAAAAATTAATTGCGCACAAACATTCAAAACAATGATCTGTGCAAAATAAAGAATTGTATTTCTCTGTAACCAGATGCTAAGGCCTGGAGGTTACAAAGTAAGCTGGGCTGATTGTGAAAATGCCTGGGAAAGTACAACGGGTCCAAGTGTGAGTGGAATTAATAATTTGGACCAGAGACAGTGTATGCCTGTGGCAAGAACACAAATAGGCCAGGGTAGGATATGTTAGGTCTTGTAACTTCTATAACTGCTCCATATTTTTCAATGACTTCTACAGACCTAGTCCCAGAAACTGGAGTCTGATTTTCTTAAACCACGACCCTTTTTAGAAACTGCTTTTTGAAAGATAATTCACCTTGAACCTATATATGATTGATTTGACTCATTCTACATATGCCAGTATATAATAGATGGCACTCCATGAGAATAAGAAGTCAAACAGTTTATAGCCTCTGATACAAAACGCGTTAAGCAGACTGTCTTTTCTGTCAGCTGGTATGTTCTTTTTCTGTATCATTATTTTTTTTAAATTTTACTTGAAGATTGGAATAAAGGAATGATTATAAGCTACAAACTCTTCTCGTTCTCATTCTGGGGTGCCAGCGCTGTTTCATGGTTGGAGTGGATGCTCCACTTGAGCTTGAGCACCGTTGTGGGATTGTCTCACCTGTCATATAACTCATTTGTATATGGTCTGAGCTGGTGTTTAACTTGTTTCACTCAACTTTAACTGGGCCATTGGAACTCCTTGATTCTTTTCTTTTTCAGCCATTCTGTTATAGATTTTCTGGTATGCTTGGGATCATTGTCCTGTTGCATGACCCAATTTTGGCAAAGCATTAGCTGTCAGAAGAGTTCATGGTAGACTCAATGACTGCAAGGTTCCCAGGTCGTGTGGCTACAAATGAAGCCCAAATCATTACCCCTCTACCATCATGCTTGACAGTTGGGATGAGGTGTTTGTGCTGAAATGCTGTTTGGTTTTCGCCAGTCGTGGAGCTGTGTATTATGGTCAAACATCTTCACTTTGGTCTGGTCTGTCCAAAGGACATTGTTCCAGAAGTCTTGTGGTTTGTTCAGAAGCCACTTTCCAAACATAAGCTATGCTGTCATGTTCTTTCTTTCTCCTGCCAACATTTCCAAACAAATATTTCTTGTTCGGTGTTTTTTCTAATTATACTGTCATGAACTTTAACATTTAACATCCTAAATAAGGCCTGTACAGCTTGTGATGTAAAGCCTGGGTTTTTTGCAATTTCTCTGAGCATTGCACGGTCTGACCTTGGGGTAAATTTGGTGGAACGTCCACTCTTGTAAAGAATGGCAACTGTAGAATGATAGACTTTAAAATGGCCTTATAACCCTTCCAAGATTGATGGGGAGCAATAATTGCTTCTCTAAGATCATTACTGATGTCTTTCCTTCTAGGCATTGTGTTAACACACATATGAATGCTCCAGACCAGCAAATTGCTAAAACTTTGGCGTTTATAGAGGTGGTCACACTTGCTGATGATCAATTAAGCAAGGGTATTTGATTAGCAGCTACTTAGCATCTTAATTCATATAGAAGCAGTAAGGGTGTACTTAGTTTTTCACACATGGCTTCTCCATTTTGGCTTTATTTTTGTTGAATATATCATATATTGTGTAATATGTAATATGTAGTTGTTCATCTAATGTTGTATTTACCCAATTGTAAGACCTGCTAAGGAACAGATTGTTATGTCCTGATATTTTAAACTTAGAATTCACGCTACTGTAAGTATTTAAAAGCAATCCATAAATTACTTTCAAAGTCTCCACCATTGACATAATTATCAATTTGTGTCCTCAGAAAACATGACAAAGATTCCAGGACAGGGTACATCTGCATTTCACTTGAATGTGATTAATGAGTGTAGAGTACTTTTTTGTTTGTTTAAAACAGGATCCAGAGACTGCTAATGTTTTACTTTTCTACATTCAGTTTAACCTTCCGTTAAACTGCACAGTCGCGTTACTGACATTATTTTATGCAGAAAATATGTTTTAGGCAAAATATGTGATTTCGTGTTACAATTTTTCTTCAGTTATTTTATCGTCTTAGATCTATAATGTCATGCAAGTTACCGTAAATAAAGTTTGTAAAAAGTGTTATTTATAGAGTGCCTGCAGATTCTGCGGTGCTTTCGAAACTAGAGAATACAAAATTATTAAGAAAAGTATAAACAAAGCACTTATCTTCAGTTTCTAATCTTAGTTACCCTATGGAAATACACTTGCAAGTGCAGGGCCTGTTACATCTAGGCTCATAGGTATCAGATGTATATAAGGGTGTTCGCCCTTTATGGCTGACCCTTCCTACATAGGTGTCTAGCTCCGTTCCTTGTGAACCCACTCTCCCAGGAGCCCTAAGTACCCTGACCTGGGAAGGTCTGAAGTACGACAATAACATGAACACTTCTAAGACACTTAAATACTGCTGTTTCAAAATCATTTCATGAAGTGACTTGTGATGAAGGTAACATGGTATGATAGTGCTGTGTTTAAGGTCACTGAGCTCATTCTTATGTCACTGTCATCAGCCGCAGTATGAAGGCATCTGTGTGAGTATTTACACATACAGCCTGGTTTTCTGCAACAAGTATATCACCTTTCATTGATTGCATTTGGTTTTGGCACAACCGGATCCAAGGACACCTCACAAGTACAGAGCTTTAATTATAGCACGTTAAAACAGTTCCTGATATGTCTAGAACGCAGATGGCAATCCTACTTTTATTAAATACATACACTGTTTTGGAATTTTTGGGGGTGTTCCACTTTTTTAAGGAGGCTCAGAGAGACAGTTGCTCATTTCCAGGCTCAGAGAGACAGTTGCTCATTTCCAGGCATAATTCATCTCCACTGCTAAAAAGAATGCATCTTTGTAATTAGATTTGTTTCTTAAGTATATGTGTGACTGACTAAGGATTCCTGCTTGTCATTAGTAATAAGTGGGTTATCTCAGTTATTAGCACTTTTTTATATTGCCTGCATATAAGATTTGGGTTTCATTCTATTTGAAATGAAATGATGTCATTGGGATGATTAAAAGCTTTGTGTGTATATCCCTCTGATTTTCAACTGATTAAAACAATCAGGGTGTATTTCATACTTTCTAGTCATATATGTCTGCTTTTAATTATCACTCATATAACTCTCCTATGGCTTATATCACACAAAGGACATTCCCAAATATAAGTATAAAGTAAGATTTGCAGCAAAACTAATATTAAAGGCAGCCTGAGGATTTTACGTCCACACCCTTTTAATATATTCTTGAATTGGTTCTGCAAAGTGGAACCAAATATTCTATATCTCACTATATTTTCCATGGACTTAACCATCTAGTGATGTGGGATCTACTTATATGGTGGTTGTTAAAAGTAATTGTCAAGTAACAAATTTGTCAAAATCATTAAGGAGAGTAATAATTACAGCTAACATTTATACAGTAGGGTAGTTACTGATTCAGCTCACCAGTTATATATTATGAAAATGTACTTCTTATATTATGCCTAAAATTTATGTTGTAAATCTAGTATATTAATACCCAACATATTAATTAATGTTAACAACAGTCATTGCAGCCCATGTTCAGAGTTCAAGATCATATGACTTTGCTCCAGAGAGAAAACTGCATTAACCCAACTTACCCCCCAACCTTACCTGGGGCACCTTTGTTGGTGGTAAAATCTAAAGTAGAGAGGGGAAGGGTCATAGGCAGGAGGGCAGGTCTGCCTTCCCAGAAGAGCCACCTTGATATGGTCAGCTTCGGATTATTGCAAGGTGACCACATGGGAGTTGTAATGGAGGTTTGTGCTGTAACAATACATACCTCCATTGATTTAATAGCTTCTTGTATCTTGAAGAGTTCTATGAACAGTAAATTGGTTTCATATATATATATATATATATTGACATCAAGGCCTATGGAGCTGAAGAGTAGTACGAACAAGGGACAACAACTTTAAAAAGCAGGTACAATCAGTGTAAAGATATTTTCATAGGGTTTTTCCATATATATATATATATATATATTTATTTTCTGAAACATACTAACATAATTACTTAACACAATACAAAACTAATCCTGGTGTCCAATAAAAAAAAATCCTGTAAAAATGCTCCCTGAAGTACAAATTTCTGTTGTTTCTTACAGTATTCCAAATACAACTGTATTTATTTAAAAATATGTAGCGAGCTTCCTATGCAGCAGCTATCAAGGAACCCTGGGTGGTGCTTGGGATTAGCATGTTAAAGAGAAAGTTTAGTATCCCTGTCACAAAATATTGCCTTAGCGGTGGTGGCCTCTCACCGCACAGCCGCACAGACAGGCTGCTTGCCTGTCTACCACAGGGCTTCTGGTTAAGCACCAAAGTGTGCCCCTGGGGCCATGTCCTCTTTTTGACACGCAGTGATTATTTAAACACACTTAAACATTACTAATGTGCTCAGTTGTTATAGAGTCTGCACTACAACTCAGTGTCTATTGATGTCTGTACCACAGTTCCTGAACCATTTCTACCCTCGCCTTTTGTACATGTGCCTGTCTCACGTCCTTGATTTTCTTCTCCTCTTGGATTGACCTCCTGGCTGCTCTACTGACTATGCTACTGTCTCTACTCCTTGGCTGTTCTTACCTAGTTTCAGAGTTAGCTCTTGGCTGTTTTAGAGTTTTCTGAGTGGGGCTTCCTGGCTCCTCCTGTCCTCTGGCTTTGTCCGACACTTAGAGTTTGACACAGCGCTGCTGCCTCAAGTTACTCATGGTTTTCCTGAAATACCTGCTGTCACTCCTGGGGTATGCCATTACCTGCCTGGGCTCTACCCCTCCTGTTATCTAGGTACTCTTGGTTGTTCTGTGTCATAGTATCATAACAATGAAGAAAGCAAAAAAGTGGGTACTCCCCAACTTTTTCATTCTGTTCTTGTGCTGCTTGTGGCTACTTGAAGCTACTTGTGGCAACTTGAATTGGTGGCAGGAAAGCACTCAAGTCAATTAGTGTGTTTTTCTCATTAGATCCCGGATGTCTTGCACAAGCCAGCACATGGCATGGTAGTGTTTCCCGCCATGTTCTTATCTTTGACCATGGAAAGGGGCCACCCCAAATACTGAAATGAAAAAAAATGTCTGACAATTTAACAAGAAAACTAGTGCTCTTCTGCAAAAGGGCAGCAAATTGCAATATGTTCCCTGGTTGTTCAACAGCATGTATTCAAACTCCTGTACGCACAAAAGACAGGACTTGCCAGCCTCGTGAAAAATAATAGAATTTTTAATTTATAAATTAATTTATTCTTCTGGATTAGAGTAGGAGAGGAAGTGTTTGATGGCAGTTCTAAAAGTGAAAGGGTATACAATCAGCAAAATAAGCTTTAATTTAGTTTACCAAGACTTTAAAATATAATATGGTTAAGTATATATATTTATATATAAATATTTGACAGCTTCTGACAATCTTATCAAAGTCTCATTTTAAATCTGATGTTCAACGAGCAAAGCCTCAGAATTTGATAAAACAAACCACCACCATACATGGTGTCTCTTGATTTTCATTATGGAAGGATGAGGTTCATGGTTCTCCAGTGTTAATTTGTAACAGCACTGATGTCTCCTTCTTTGTGTCTGTTTTGTCTCCAGCACCACCAGCCCATAGTTAACAGTTCTATGATGTTCACAGTGAGTTCAGGGGGTCTAATTTCGATCCATTATTCAGTCCAGAGACACAGATCTATTCCCTAAACAGAGAGAGCATGAGTTATCAGAAATTGCAGGTTTGATCAAACATGCAGAAATAAGTATGACATCACAGGCATACTTGGAAAGTCTTATGGTCTGACCCAGACTTCCCATTGTCCCCAAATCAGTTTCTTCTTGGCAGGGGTGGTGTTTGGCCCAACCATCTTCGGCAAACTTTCCCCTGATCCCCACCCAGTTGACACCCTTCACACAATCACTCTCCCAGAAGATGGAAAGCTCTAGGTAGACCACCTTGGGAAGTTTCCAAGTATGGTCTCAGCTGTCTCTCACACACACTTTAAATTTTTAAATCATCCCCTTTAAAAAAAATAAACACAAGCAGATGGATAAATATAAAAAAAATTATTTTTATTAATGAATAATTGAAAAGTAAATTTGCTAAGCCCCCAGCATTCAACTGGTTTCAGCAGATCCTATGATACCTGTGCAAGCTTGTTAAGTTATGGAATATGTAGCCTTTTATGTAAACAATACTGATACTTTTAATTATCTGTCTATTTCCATGTCTTTTAAAACAGAAAAGAACCAGAAAAGATATAGTATTCTATATGTATGTCATGATGTTAAAACAAATTCATACAGAATCAGGGCCTTCTTCCTTAAGGGAAAACAAATCTCCTGTTAACAGGCATTGACACCAGTGGAAATTTAGAGGAAAAACAAAATTCATAAAAAAATAATAAACTGTATTGATAGTGACACACTGAAATATATTGAAGGACAAAAAAGGAAATTGGTAGTTGTATGCTAATCAATTTTCGGTGAGGCCACACACATTGTTTTGCTTGTGGGTAAAAAAATGTGCAGTATTATTTTCTGGGAATATTCATGCCTTTGTGAAAATCCTTTTTACCTTCAGCTAAATAATTTATTATTCTAACTGTTTGGTTCACTGTCTATAAATTGCACAGTGTAAATATTTTTGTATTGTTTTTAAACAAACAGTACTCAAGAACGTTTCTTGTAATGATGCAGGCAGATGTTTGTACAATAGACACCGTACTTGGCTGAACGTGTTGCTTTCAGAAGGTAGGATAAGATACACAATTCTTGTAAAACTTATAGACATGTTTTTTTTCTTTACCAGATGGTTTCAAGATGCTGAAACGGTGTATATTTCAGGTTATCCTGTTGGTTTTGCTATCTGGGGTTCTCCTGGTTGTTAAGACGTAGCAGCATCCCAAAGCAGTCTTGCTTGATATGAAACTACTGGCATGCAGATGTAAGCCTGTTGATCTCAGCATCTTGCATAACTGGGTCTACTCACTAAAAAGTTGAGTGGTCAGTCAACTTACTATGATGGCAGATAAGACCCATTCAGTCCATCTAGTCTACCCTGTTTTATGTTTCTGCCATGTATTTTAATATCCCCTCACTGCATTAGCCTCTGCCACTTCTTATGGGAGGCTGTTACACTTTTCTACCACCCTCTCAGTAAAATAAAACTTCCTTACGTTACAACTAAGCCGCTGACTCTAAACTTTTAAATTATAACCTTTTGTTTTGAAACTGCTCTTCCTTTGAAAAAAAACTCTTGTACTTTGTTAAATCCCATTTTTATCACATGTCCTCTCTTCTTTCCTCGTAGCTCAACTGAGGTTGCATATCCTTGTATACTAAGATTGGCAAACAATTGGCATATTCACTGTACAAGATGTTGGCAAGGGCATGTGACTTTACTGTGTTAGGCAAGGACATGCAATTTATTTATTATAAATAAGTATGTTGAGGTGGGGATTAAAATGTATATAAATACCATATGAGAGGCACTGAACACATAGCCTGCTTTCAGTGGGATAAGTCAGGGTTAATATGTTTGAGAAATTTTGATACTTTTGATTTTGATACTTTGATACTTTTGATAGATACTTTAACTAATTTTATTTATTTCACCTTACATGTAATTGCATGACAATCATGGTTATAGGGGTCACAATTGCGCACCACACTTGGGCACCTGGGCGACCCCTGCAACCATTTGTCCCACTTGTTCACCACTTTAAAGCCATTTTATAACCCTTTGGATACATACCATACTTTAGCTCATATTCAGAGACACAGATATATTCCCAAAACAGAGAGAATGTATGTGTATGTGTGTTAGCATCAGTATATGTGTAAATGTGTGTTAGTGTGTAAAGGTAAATGATTGTTATGTATAAGCGTGCATGTAAGCATGTAAACTAACAGCCCTACATGACCACTTTGTCTCTAGTTCCTTACACCTTCTTGCTCTAACTGAAACCTGGCTAACCTCTTCTAACACTGCTTCTCCTGCTGCTCTCTCCTATGGTGGCCTGCACCTCACTCACACTGCCAGACCTGATGACAAGAAGGGTGGAGGGGTAGGCTTCCTACTGTCCCCTACTTGTACTTTTCAACCTGTTCCCTTTGCCCCATCACTCTCTTTCTCCTCATTCGAAGTCCATGCTATCCGACTATTTCATCTCATCTCCATACGCATTGCTGTTATATATCGCCCCCCTGGCCCGGCTAACATCTTTCTTGATCACTTCTCCTCATGGCTCCCTCTCTCTCCTCTGATGTTCCTTCTGTTGTCCTTGTGGATTTCAACATCCCAGTTGACACCCCAATGAGTCCCATGGCTTAAAAATTTCTTTCTATCACTTACTCTTTTGATCTCCAGCAACATATTAACTCCCGTACTCATGATGATGGTAACACCCTGGACCTTATTTTTTCTAGCATGTGCTTTCAAATTCCCTGACCACCAATTCCTTTCCTGCTCTCTAATCTTGCCTCATACTCGCCCCCGTGCACCCCAACCCCGCCTAACCAGAGACCTCAGCTCTATTAACCTTCAGGACTTTTCAATTTACTCCCTCTCCTCTCTCCAATCTCAAACATGTCATGCCCTAACAACGTTACCTCTGTCTATAACGCCACTCTCATATCTGCTCTTGAGCATGTAGCACCAGCTACTACTCGCTCCTCACAACGTTCACATTTCCAACCCTGGCACACGACTGTAACCCGACACCTTCGACGATGTTCCCGCACTGCCGAACGTAGTTGGTGTCACGGCTAGAAGACCAGCAGTGCAGGAACCTGGTATCATCCACCGGTACAGGAGCAGGGCAGTTTACTGGTTGCAACAGGCAAAAGAGTAGTCGTTACACGGAGCCGAGGTCAGGAGTAGGCGAGGACAGGACAATCAAAAACAAGCCGGGTCAAACACAGGAGATAGACAGGAACGTCAAAAACAAGCCAGGGTCAGAAGCCAAGATCACGAAGTAAGGTATTTAATAAGCACAGCCAACATGCACAAGGCACTATCACAGGCAATGAGCTAGTGCAACAGCCAGGTTTAAATAGACATGCTAATTGCATTTCCCGCCCAGCATGAAACGGAGGCTTGGAACGCACAAGGGTAGTGCCTATAAGAGGCCACACGGTGGCGCGCGAGTACACAGGGCCAGAGTCCATGCAGTCTGTGTTCAGGAAACCTGCCAGCGGCTACAGGCGTCGAGGGGTTTCAGAAGATCGGCGGTTCGGGCAGACGGAAGGTAAGTACCCCGCAGTTACAGTTGGCGAAAGTCTAATTCCATGTCTGACTTTCTGCACTATAAATTAATGCTACGTTCCTACTACTCTCCTCTCAACCTTGTTAAAGAAACCTACTTCACCTCCCTCATCTCCTCCCTGTCTCACAACCCCAAACGACTCTTTAATACTTTCAATTCCCTGCTTCGACCGATCCCTACTATCCCTTCCACTAACCTTAATGCATCTGACTTTGCCACATTCTTCAATAATAAAATTCAAACTATCAGAGATGACATATCTGCACAGTCACCTCCCTCTGACTGCGCACCCCCCTTCCCACTGACCTCTTCTCCCCTCACTACATTAACTAATTTCTCTGCTGTCACTGAAGAAGATGTACATGCTCTTCTTCTTTCCTCTTGTCCTACCACATGCCCCCTTAACCCCATCCCTTCCCATCTCACCCAGTCTCTTTCATCTACCCTTGTCCCTACTCTAACTCATATCTTCAACCTCTCCCTCACTACTGGATCTGTCCCATCGTCCTTCAAGCATGCTACCATTACTCCTATCTTGAAAAAGTCCTCCCTCGACCCAACTCTCCAACTACAGTCCCATCTCTCTGCTTCCTTTCACCTCCAAGCTTCTTGAAAGAATTATTTATACACAACTAACTAAGTTTCTAGACTCCAACTTCCTGCTTGACCCTCTTCAATCTGGTTTTCGCCCTTGACTCTACTGAGACCGCCCTTACTAAAGTTACTAATGACTTACTCACTGCTAAATCCAAGGGCCACTACTCCATGCTAATCCTACTAGACCTTTCTGCTGCTTTTGACACGGTGGACCTCCCTCTTCTCCTTCAAAAGCTTTATGATCTTGGCCTCTGTGATACTGCTCTCTCATGGCTCACTTCCTACCTCTCTGATCGTATCTTCAGTGTCTCTGTCTCCAGTAACACTTCCCCTCCCCTCCCTCTCTCAGTTGGGGTACCCCAAGGCTCCGTTTTAGGACTCCTTCTGTTCTCTCTTTACACTTCCTTCCTTGGCTTTCACTACCACCTGTATGCTGATGACACCCAGATCTATCTATCCTCCCCTGATCTCTCTCCCTCTGTCTTAGATCGTGTAACTAACTGCCTTGCATCTGTCTCTACCTGGATGTCTGAACGTTTCTTGAAACTCAACCTCTCCAAAACTTAACTCCTCATCTTCCCTCCCTCCAACTCTAAGATTCCCCCATCTATCTCCCTCAATGTTAATGGTGCCATCATCTCCCCGTCTACTCATGCACGCTGTCTTGGTGTCACCCTTGACTCGGACCTTTCGTTCACACCCCATATTCAGTCTGTCTCTAAAAACTGTCACCTTCATCTTAAAAACATTGCCCGTATCCATCTCTTCCTAACGCAGCATACCACTAAGGCTCTTGTCTATGCCCTGATTATCTCCCGTCTTGACTACTGTAAATCTATCTTAGCCGGTCTCCCTCTTAACCGTCTCACCCCTCTACAATCCACCATGAATGCTGCTGCCAGACTTATCTTCCTCTCCCATCGCTTTACTAACATCTCTCCCCTCGCGCCTGTGCGCTTCAGGACTCATTTCAAAATCCTCACTCTTACTTTCAAAGCCCTTCACAGCGGTTCCCCTCCCTACATCTCCTCTCTCATCTCTAAATACACTCCTAACCGGTCTCTCCGCTCATCCAATGATCTCCTTCTATCCTCTCCTCTGATTTCTAGCTCTCATGCCCTATTCTCAAGGGCTGCCCCTATCCTCTGGAATGCCCCCCCCCGGTCTATGCATCTCTCCCCCTGCCTTTATTCCTTCAAAAAATCCCTTAAGACTCACTTCTTAAAGGATGCTTACAACATAGCACACTAACGGCCTCCCATATTCCTTTAGCTCACCTTTCCTAGTCCCTCTCCTGCAATACTTTTACTAGTGTGGCTGGTCTATCCCTAACAACGGCACTTTTGCCTATTGTGTAATACACCCTAAATCCTCTAGACTGTAAGCTCTTTTGAGCAGGGCCCTCCTCACCTGTTGTCTCTGTTAGTCAATTTGTAATGTAGCATACTACTTGTTATGTCCTGTCTACCCATTATACAGCGCTATATAAAAGAATAAATAATAATAATAATGTGTGTGTATTAGCATGAGTGTCTATGTGTAAATGTGTATTTGAGTGTGTGTAAGTTCACCCATGTTTATACAACTGACTGTGTGGACACTAACCAGTTTGGGACAGTCCAGGCAAACTTTGGGTAATGGGAGCTGCTTTAATTTAATAAGAAATGGCCCGAGCATAGGATAATCTGTGCTTTAAATGAGTTTTTGAGCGACCATACTACTAAGCCAATTGGCTGAATGTTGCCCTTGAGCTGAATTTCCCAGCCTTCATCATGTTGTCTTTGTTCAAGGAAAACTTATGTGATATCCTAACAGTGTTATGATTTTTATGTAGTTGTAACAGAACTTTGTAGCTTGAAATGGACCACAGAAGAGTTTTAGTTACGAAACATGGCAGAATGGTATAAACTACCAAGATCAGGAGTTCTTAGATGGAAAGGCACCAGGGCCAATGGGACTCTTTGCAGCTGCTCTCTCTATGACCTCTGTAACAGAGCCAAGCTTTGCTGCACATGCCACAATTAACCAAATTTGTCATAAATTGTCAGTTTAATGATCATATGTTTTCTGTAAAAATATAAATATTTAATATTAAACCAGGAACGCTCTTAAATATAAACTATAAACTGAGTGTGCATGATCATATGAATACAATTAATCATAACTACAGCAATACATTATAAATTCAATGTATGAACATTTTTATATTTAAATATCGGCTACAAATACACCCAGAGGCTATATTATCTTGCCAATAAAATATGAGCAAAAATCCTCCATAACTTGATAAAATCTAAATGAGAGGGAAAAATATTACATAAAAAGTGGAAGAATTAAGAGTTCTGTGGATAAGGAAATCTAAATGTGTTTTTGATTGTGTTGCTTAGTAATGTTTCAATATGACAATCTTATTTAACTTTGCTTTTAAGAATTTTTCTGTACAGATTTCCAGCTTCCTGTTTTGCGTTCAGAAATGTTTAACCTCTTAGATACTGTGCAGTTTTTTTGTTTGCTTTTTAACATCACGTGAAGAAAATTGTTTCAATGGCCTATAATGGGTTAAAGGGAGGTACCCCAGGAAGTGTATGAAGCTTTTGAGGGTAAAATAACTCTGCACACCCATTATTTACCATAATGGAATTCACTCTTTCGTTCTATGCTCCTTTTTCTTCCTTCCTTTTTCTTGGTGGATTTTAAATGGGACAACAACTGAATAACTTATGTCGCAACTTCACACTTTCACCAACTATTTTTTTGGTTTGAGCCAATCACTATGTCAAAAAGGCACCACATGCCTCATTCACCCCCAAGTATGTGCAATTGCATAGTAATAGAGTTATATGATGTTGCATAAAAGGCTAACATATCAGAACTAGTGTAGCTAATGTAAAAAAAACACAACAATTAATTTAGTAAACAACTTGTATTATGACTTTTGGTTCATAGTGCAGAAAAGTTGTGGCTGTGGAACCCAATGAGCAGTACTGTCTTAATGCATGGGCACACTGGGGAGTTGCACAGGGGCCCCGCATTCTAGGGGCCCCATGGTGGATCACATTGTTGCAAGGGACTTTAAGCCCATATATTTATTTTTTAACTGTAACTTGAATTTATTTAGGAAAACAGCCTTTTTCCTGACCTTGTGTGCAGAACATGTGTGTATAGGCAGGCATGTGTAGGGGCAGTGTATGTGTTCATACAGTATGTGTACATCATTATTTTTTTGAGGTGGTGTAGGTACATTAATTTGCCCAGGGCCTACAATGCTGTTAAGATGGCCCTACCAATGCGCAGCTGCAAATTAGTTGTTTTAATCAGTTTTGTAGTAAAAGTGAAAAAGTGACAAAGATTCATGTTATCTAGAAACATAATAGTGCTTAAATGTAGAGCCTTTTGTAAAATATAAAATGTTTAGCCCAGACAAAGTAATTACATGGTAGCGCATTAGGAGATATGCACCCTGGGGTAAAAAGTGTGCAACGACAGCTGCTTAACATTTTACAGTGAAAAAAAGGGAGAGAGCGCCATATGCTAAATGGCTTTACAGTAACAACAAAACCGTGATTTCAAGACACAAATAAAGAAATAAAGGAATTTTATCATAAGAATAACAACATGCAGAGATCCCACAATAGCTATAATGCCACCCAAGATCTTATGAGCACCCCCAACTCCAACAGTCATACCTAAGTAAAAAACAGTAAAACGCTTATGTCCATCATAAACTTGTACTGTACCTTTACTTATATGTCTTCCACCATATTGTCTGCTTGACAATATATAAAGATTTTCTTTATCACTCCCTATTGACAAAAAAACAGCAGTTATAATTACCTGATTTCCTGTCCTCTATATCCTATATACACAATGTGTTATCCTCACCAGTAAAACCTTTACCATTTTAATCAAGGATTTGATCCAAACAGAGGTGCCCGATGCCAGTGGTGCCCGATGCAACAGCTTTGAAGCACTTGGTGACTATGATGGGTGTACCTGCCTGGCGTGCTAACTTGGCAGTGGTTAATTACTCAATTTCTCGGTGAAGAATGTGGATTAATACCCTCCTTAGTCGCAGCCGCGTTTTGTGGTATCCTTGCCAGAGCCTAAGAGAACCATATCCGCAAATTGGAAGAGACTGAGCCAGTAGGGGCTAATGGCAAACTGGTTTGGAGCGCTTGGTGTATTCCTAGGGTGCAACTGTCTGGTGTAGTAACTAAGCAATCAGCTGGCAGATGGTAAATGTCCTTAAATTCATTAGTCCAAGGCTGTGGCCAAGCTCTTGCCCACATATTTGTGCCTGGTGTCTTATTGGGGAAAAGTAAAAGTATTTTATGGATGAATTCTATAGGCCTAAGTAGTCATGTATCCCAGATACCTTTCTCATAAAATATCTAAAAACTAAAAACAAGTGTTTTTAACAATGTCTCAGAAACTGCCAGTCTGAGGCCTGGTGGCCAAGTCTAGTCAAGTGGCTCGTTGCACCACCGAATCAGCCCACTATCCATGCCCATCTTTCCCTGATTTTATAATGCATATTGATGTAATGTGATAGGATTGTGAATACATCAGTGCACTATAAAAAAAGTCATCATACACGAATGCCTGAAGCCACAATTTAGTGCCACTAATCCTTTTTAATAAAATATGCAGATTGCAACAGAGTAAATAACACAAGACCTTTACTTTTCCTCTCACTGATTTCTGGGCTAAGAAAGTTTTGTCCTCTAAAGTGACTACAAATGCAGGAGGGCGTTTTATCTCTAGATAAGTAAAAATTAAAAAGAATAAATTTCAATTTATTCCTACAGTAGGTAAAGAAACAGATGACCAAATACACATAAGGACAGGCTCTATAACACCGTCACCCAAACACACACACCAGGACAGGCTCTATAACACCGACACCCAAACACACACACCAGGACAGGCTCTGCCACACTGACAGCCAAACACACACACCAGGACAGGCTCTGCCACACCAACACCCAAACACACACACCAGGACAGGATCTGCCACACCAACACCCAAACACACACCAGGACAGGCTCTGCCACACCGAAAGCCAAACACACAGAACAGGACCGGCTTTGCCACATCGACAGCCATTCACACACACCAGGACAGGCTTTACCACACCGACAGCCAAATACACACACACACACCTGGACAGGCTCTGCCACACTGACACCCAGACACACACACCAGGACAGGTTCTGCCACACTGACACCCAAACACACCCACACAGACCAGGACAGGCTCTGCCACACCAACACCCAAACACACACATACCAGGACAGGCTCTGTCACATCGACACCCAAACAAAGACACCAGGACAGGCTCTGCCACACTGACACCCAAACACACACACCAGGACAGGCTCTGCCACATCGACACCCAAACACAGACACCAGGACAGGCTCTGCCACATCGACACCCAAACACACACACACCAGGACAGGCTCTGTCACATCAACACCCAAACACACACCAGGACAGGCTCTGCCACATTGACACCCAAACACACACACACAAGGACGGGCACTGCCACACCGACACCCAAACACACACACACCAGCACAGGCTCGGCCACACCGATACCCGCATCAGTACAGGTTCATCTACATAAAGCATAAAAAATGCTTTCCACGCTGGTTTGTTTTTTGTGTCCCCCCCTTGTGTATTGATGCCTCAGCCAGCATGTATTCCCCCACATCCTTGTGTATTTACGGCCACTTTAAAACTCACAGCCGCATCGGCTGCAATGGAATCTCATTGTGCCATCCCACGGACTGGCCGGCGCACCGCATGTGCTGTGGGCTTTTGCCCCACATTAAAGATGGCCCTGGCGTATGGCCATTTAATTTAGATTCTGGGCAGCCAGTGGGGCAATTGCGCCCTGCCCAGCCCGCCCCTGGAAACTTCTAATCTTTAAGAATTCAGAATTAGGTTTTAAAGTACGTTTGCCTTCATTTTACCAATACCAAATTCAGTTATGTATAGTGTGGCTATTTTATAGTTTAATGATTAATCTCTGAATTAAAAAGAGTCATGCATGGAAATTATTTTAAAAAATAACATTAATATGTGAATAAACTTATCCCCAGCCTCGGGCAGAAGCCAGAGGTGGAAATCCACCATTAGATTTTTGCTTAAAAACAATAAAAAAAGATGTGGGAAGGAATGTCGAGCAATTTTAAGGATGAAAGCTTGATCATTTAAGTGGCCTAAATTGAAAGATGAGGTGAATGTGGGTAAAAATGAAATAAGGAAGAGAACTGCTTGAAATAAAGGGGGCCATGAAAGTGGATCAACAGAGACTTATTGCTTTAATTCTTTTGCTTCTAGAGAAGAAACTTCTACAGACATCGAAGACCATTTCCTCTTCATACAGACATTTTTAATTTCAATTATATTTAAATTAAAATTTAAAATATGATGTACTAATTTAACTAGACAATCGTCCAGCTGGAAGTTCTAAACAGACACAGAAGACAAGGACTAATGTGGAACAAGAAAGAGTCATTAGAGATTTGATGAAAGGGGAATCTATCACATAACCACATTGTTCATATAACCCATATAAATCACTTGCAAATATATATATATATATATATATATATATATATATATATATATATATATCTCTGAAAACAAACTTCTAGCCAAAAATACACAAATAAAATAACAGGCTTAAAGTATAACAAGCATTTGTCTGTCTGCTTCCCTTGGCAAAATGTGTCATGTTCTGCATTTATTCTGCTGGAACATAGCATAGAAGATATTGTGTAATTCTCTTTAGTTTGCCAGCTTAAATGTGCATGGTACAAAAATGTTTCTGAGAAGGCTTTTCTGTGGACACGCAAAAGGAAAAGAAAATAGTCATAAAAGTCAATAAAATCCAAACAGAAACATGCATTCTAGTCTATGTTGAAAACTCATTATGTTCTTTACACACTTTTAAAAATTCTGATCAGCATCTTGTGCTAATACATATGTGAGCTAAAGAAGTCATTATTATTTTTTACCTGTGCACAGGACAATTATAGAGCATGACAATTTTCGGTAATGACCCATTTCCACACATTATGTAACTGTTTAGGAGAACATAATTTATATTGAAAATTCAAAGGCTATATAGCAATGCCAAAAGTAAAAGTGAAGTGGAGTATGCATTCTTACTAGGACCGGACTGAGGATGACTAGGCGTCCCTGGTACTATAGAGGACCTTTGGTTTGTATATGCGTTGTCTTCCATTACATAATTTTGTTTACGCAGTTGTAATGAGCCCTAGGGGGCATCTGGTAAATGCAGGTGGAGACCGGTATGCAGGTAGAAGACTGGAGTACTGGAGCCGGGTCTGGTACACGGGAGAGCAACACCACGATAAGGATAGCTGGGTCTAGTACACGGGAGAGCAACACACGATAAGGATAGCCAGGTCTAGTACACGGGAGAGCAACACTACGATAAGGATAGCCAGGTCTGGTACACGGGAGAGTAATAAGGAACATAAGGAGAAGGCACGAAGGTCCAAACGGCACAATAACTGAGCACTGCATGACGTATCTCGAGCGCGTTCCCCACCGTCTTTGACAGGGAACACATAAAGTTGTGTGAGGGGGTGAGCGTGAGCATCTAGTAGACGGCATGTCGCGAGTGGAGGAGGAGGCGCCGGACGCGACGCGGGACCTGCTGCTACGGACGAGCGGGCATCCCGGTAAGTAAAGCGAACCGGGACCCTGACAGCAGCATAAGCCCAGTGTGCCTGATGGCCAGTCTGGGCCTCAAACTCACCAAGGGTGAGTTTACTGGGCTCTTGCCTGACTCAATGTATAGATTCTGATACAAGGAAGGGTGCATGTTTAGAATAGATTATAATATGCATGTATAAAATGCAAAAAACTGAAGACATTACCAAAAATAGATTTGTTGCTATTTAACTGCAATACTCATTTGAGTGTATGCTCCCTTTATAAATTGTTAAACGTGTTAAAGTATATAGCATTGCACTGGATAACAGGCCAGGAAGCTCAAATGTTTCTACAATATGGATATTACAGTTGTTTTACTAACAACATGGTTGCTATTCGCTAAGAACTGAGTAATCCCAAAATAACTCACATATTCACATACAAGTTGTCTGTGAATACATGCGGGTGCGTGTAAACTTATATTTTGCGAGTTTCAGGTAAAGGCATGTGAGTTGAATGAAAACCTTAATTTATTTTCCTGAAATTCACAAAATACATTTGTCCAAGTAAAGCTCTGTGTCTGTGTGTTTCTATGGAGTGTTAAATTAGTTTAGTCTATAAATTTCTACATTCTACATTTTGCCAAAATTCTGCACATGAATGGGTTAGATGAGGTCTTCTCCTCTTGATTTCTGTGCAGCCTTTTTTAGCAGCCACATTCTAGATTTTAGAAGTGAAAACTTGATTTCAGACATGTAATTGAATAACAAACCATGCTTATTTTGACCACCATTAACACCAATTCGTATCTTTCACATTTAAAGTAATGGTTATTGCTGATGGTTTACTGAATAGTGGGATTAATGTGACCTCTATTCCTATATTGGCTGCAACTGTTCCTCATCTATATAAAGAAATCATTACCGTCTTAATTCATTTGGCAAGAAAATATAAAGCTACCTGAATTAGATGTTGATTGCCAGTGCATAGAAGATGAGGTAAGTAATGATAATGATAATGGTTAACCTTATGCACACAGCGGTAATTAGTAAGGGATATGATGATAAATTATTACTGTTTTGCTGATTTAATCTGCATAGTTTAGTGCAGTTATTTTTTGATTATACATTTTATTAAACCGCTGCATTTAATTACGATCAATCATGATGAAAATATTGCTATCATTTTCGTAATGTGAACAATTTACTGAACTGGGTTCTTGTAGCACTTGAAGCAAGGTTTCCTATCATATATTCCTATATTTTTTTTAGCAACTGTTTATTTTTAAATGTCAAACTTGCTACAGTTTCTAAAATAAAAATAATTGGATTCTAAGATATAATGTTGCTGAATTGGAATTTATTTTATTTATTTCAATATTATTGAAATATTTATTGGGTCTATTCACTAAACTAGGAATGATTGAGAGCTCGCAAAACATGTGAATGTGCAGCAGCAAACTCGCGTGAATTGGACAAAGGTCAAACTAACAAAGTCTCTAAAGTAAATTATCATGAGTACTTGTAAAATCACTCACAACTTGGATACACTCACATGCAGCAGAGCATGGTTGTGCGTAGACAGTCGCACACTGCAGCACCCATTCTGCCTCTCTAGTATGGGGCAATGATGGCCAGCTGCATGCTGGGCATTTGCCAGGTGTCCCAGATGGCCAGTCTGGGCCTGACTCTTTAATCTACATTAATTAAACATTAAAAAATTATGTTTAGGAGAAGTAAATGTAACTTTTAAAATCACATGCTCATACTGTTGTCAGCTCTCATGCTCTCCCAATTGTTTTGAGTGTGAGACCTCCACGACATTAGATAATCGTTCCTCACTTAAATACAGTATGAGTGGCTCGATCTCATCAGCAGTATATAGGTAAGTTTCTTGAAAGAACAAGAAAGTTACTGGAAAAGCCATTAAAATACTTAAAACACATAATTATGGATAATATTTTGGACATTTATGTTGCGGGTAATAGCATAGTGTTATGAGCGTTGAATCACTTCAAGCTAATTTACTTGGGTCTCTGAAAAACTCTGGAAACTCAGGTCACGGTTGTTGGAGAGGATGTGGCTCACTTAAATTGTGCAAACCTTTTAATGTTATGCCACAAGAGAAATACTATATATTTTAAAGAATATCATTTTAAAAGGAACTATGTGTACTTGGATAGAAAACCGAAGAATAGAGTAAGGAGGATTGTTTTAAAATTAGAGCTTTCCAACAGGATAAATCCTAAATGATTTTTTTTAAATACAACTCAGGAACCGTAAAAACATCATTACAACATCTTTTATGCTTAAACGGTGGTTCATGCAAAATCATGGAGAGAAAATAGTAAATGCAGTTATTATGATGAGAATTAGTAAGGATTTCAATATAGATAGAAAAATTTATACTGCCGATATTAGCCCGAAACAAAATCCTTTAAATCGCATTGATACCTTTTTTTGTGCAGCATAGAAAAAAATATAGTTTCAGAAGCTTTCAGAACTTCAGAGATCTCTTAGTAGTTAATTTGGTATATATAGTATCTTAAGGAGTTACTTTTACGAATTGAACATCATTATCAGGCATCGATGTGATGTTCGGTATTGCGCAATCTACAACATATATGCTTCCAAATGCTTCGATCAGTTGAGTAATAAGCACAGTGCTTATAATGGTTCTGGAAATGTATGTGTATTTGTGTATAATATGGTAATCATTGTTACACCAGTTCCCTCTAATTGTCACCATGTCTCTGCCCACCTCTCCCAGATCCCTTAATGATTGTCACTAAGCCTCTATGCGACTTCCATTAAGTGAGGTATGACTTCCCCAGTAAAAGCAACATACAGAATGCAAAATCTCTATGAAGTCTAAAATACATTTCACTTGGCGTGAAAACAAGATGTGCGTTTTTAAGCTATAAAATCACGGAACAATTTTATAGAGGGATTAGTAAAAGTAATCTTTTAATTTATCAAGGACAGGATGTGATTGTTACTTTGTAACAGTTTGCACCCTAATCATGCCAATGTTTAGTTGGTAATTTGACCTGGAAATTTCCATCTGACAAGCAACATTTTTTCGTTAGTGTGTTTTATATTCAGACTTAAGATAGGCTTTTAGGGATTTTAAAATTAATTCTAGTATCCAGAAACACTCTTGGTTTATTACCAGTGACTTTATTTTCCAGTATTATTTTATAGGTTTGTGCAGCCAAAAAATCATGTAAATTTAAACCCACAGTTTGCTACTTTAACTATATCAGAATTCTTAACTGAAGCTTTTCTGTTGACACATGTCCCTCAACTCACAGATCAATCTTGGAAGCAAACCTACATTAGGCTATAAAACATTTTATTATTAATGACAATATGAAAGGTGTATTTTAAGACAACTATTAATTTTTTAATTTGTTGCTCCTAACATTTTAAATTTATTGGTGTAAACAAATCTTGCTTCACTTATTGCTCTCTATCAGTAAAACAGGAAGAATTTCACTTAGACGCACTACTTGTTTTCTTTCTCAGGGACTTCTACCTGTCACACAGCACTGCTAGATCTACTGAGCATTTGTGCTTGACCCTGTAGTTAGATGCAAAGACTTCCAGTGCATTCTTCCTGGGACTAGGCTGATGAGCAAACCCAGAAGTGCCACTGACATGCAAGCCTACTGGACATGCTAATGTCCATTTCAGAGTAACAGCTTCATATTCATACCCTGCATGGCATGAGTAGGCTGAGGGTGGACCAATGTTATATTTGCATGACAGGTACTCTTTAGCAATACACTGTAGTCCATAACAGTATTGTTAAATACATACGAACCAATAGGATGTTTTTCTGGATCACTCCCTTATTAGGTGTGCATGGAAAAGAAGAAACTTTAATGAGGCCTTCATCATTGACAAATGCACTTTTTCATGCATATCTAATAATATAATGGATGGTGGTCTAAGCCTGCTGCTTAGGGTGCTGCTCTATGCCTGACCAAAGGTAGCACCCCCTGCCGCCCCTTAGCATGGTCACCATCTTCAGTGTGACGCACCAGGACCTGCTGCCCTGCAGAAAATGCCTTTTCAATTTAGTTGGAAATCAAAGTGCAACAAGTCAGATGGCTTATTCTTTAATAAGAAAAAACATTATAAAACACTTTCTATTCTCTGAGGCAATGTACCAATATGTAGTAGACGTTCCCTTTATGCACAAAATATGAAAAACCAATTACTTATTGGTGTTTCACATAAACTTTGCATTTAAATATTTTTTATCGTACAACATTAAATAAACAAATAAAAGAAAACATCCTTACTCACCCCTGCAGTTTCAAAATATTACTATAACATTTGTTTGATTTGAGTCCTTTATCTATTGGACACATGTCTAGCTCTGTTTTCTCCATAGAGATTTCTATACAGCTGTTAAACTTTTGTTTTACAATTATTTCTGATAACTAAGTAACAGGCAACTAAAATGAATACATAACTATCAAAAACAAAAAAGTAACAGGGCACCTAAGAGACTATTTTTTTTCAAGGTACAGAGAGGTTTTCTTTTGATATAATGCAGAAATGACTGCTTGTGAATACAGAAAACATAAGGAACTTGATAAGTGCTTTTCTTTATTCCATTTCCCTGCCAAAGAATGTCACTCCCCCCCCCCCCCCCTTCAGTCTCCTGCATGCTGTATTTGATAAACGGGATGCCTAATATCACACAGGCTTAAATCTTCAAAAGGAGAACTATTTCTCAAAATATGTCTTGGTTTGATAAGTGGTTAAACATTGATATTTACTAGATTAATTTTGTCCCAATGTGGTCAAGCACAAAGAAGCCTCAGTGTCACGTAAAGTTTCTATGCTCAAAACAACTGAATCCACTTAGTGTATCACCTCGACAAGATTAGCGTTAACACAAAAATTCTGATTACCTAAACATTCAATAAGCTTTTTCTTTACCCTGCTTCCAAAGATGTGGGCTTTTCACCTAATAGTGGTTGCTTTACATGCAGATGTCAATCTTCAGACTAATATAGAGCCAGGCCCACTCTTAGTTCCAGGCCTCCCAGCCAGCCATAGAGGTAAGGGACATAAGGTTGCAACTGGGAAAGCTTTTGGCAAATAGAAGCCTAAGTCTTGGGATTACCATAGAAGGGTCAGAAAAAGCAATGTCAGCATGTCCACACTACCAACAACCACATGCAAGAGGGCATGTTCATTTCACCAGACATCTGACAAAGGTAAAAGGGATCTTTCTCTTTTGTGTGTGTCTATGTGTAACTGTGAAATATAGTACTAAATGCTTTACATAAAATATGCAGTTCTTTCTACTTCTGGGCATGTCTATTTATATATGTGTGTGTGTAGCACGATGGGAGTGACAGAGGCACTACATGGGCTTAACTACAGGGGTCGCAACGGTCACAGTTGCAACCCGGGCCAGTGATTCTAGGGGGCCCGGTGGGACCCCTGCAACCCTTTTATCCTTTCTTCTCGGATCAGTTCAAAATTGCTTAAAAAAGGGGTCTTCTGACCTGGACCGCACTGATGTATGGATGTGTACATGGAACTGTTCTTGTGTGTGTGAGCATGCATGTGTACTTGTGTCTAAGCATGCATGTGTACTTGTGTGTGTGTAAGGATGTATGTGTACTTATGTGTGTGAGCATGGCTGTGTACTTGTGTTTGTGTTTGAGCATGGCTGTGTACTTGTGTGTGAGCATGCATGTGTACTTGTGTGTGAGCGTGCATGTGTACTTGTGGATGTGTAAGTGTGTTTACATATGTTGTATGTTGGAAGGGGGCAAGGGGCAAAGAAGGCACAGACCAGTTGTTGAAGTTGGGAGGCCTGAGGCAATTTTTCACACCAGGGCCCCGTGGTTTCTGGACAGAGGATATTCTTGCTTTGGGTGCCGTTTGGTCTAGGCCCCGTCCTGTATACAGCAATGTAGTTTTAAGAAATTAGACCCATCTGGAATTTGCCCAATACAGCATAGGCAAGCCTTCCATAATTAATCTTTTTTTCTGTGAACCTTTCAACTGTTTATACGCTTCTACTGCCAAGGGTGATATGATATATACTGACATTCTACTAGTTTAGGGACTTTAATGGACCATTATGTTGCCTGGACATGATGCACCTATTATTGGCATATGTTTCTTTTATATTCTGTGTATCACACCACTCAGTAACCGTATCTGTCATTCAAGTTGTCTGTCACTTTCCCAAGTCTGGAATTTTATAGCTTATAATGCTAAGCTTTGTAAATATTTGCCACACAATCTACCTGGTTATATTTTTACTCTATTAATAAGCTCATTTTTCAGGCAGATTGGCTTTTCTAGCACAATCAACTGAGATAAGCGAGTTTATGACTAGCAATTGTTTCCAATATAGTTACATGAATCTTAAACAGTTTTAATAAATATTGTAAAAAAACTATTTTCTGTCAGATTCATAGCAAGGGCTTTTTAATAGTTAGACGGGTGTATACAGTGTTCTTCCAGGTATAATATATACAGTATACAGTTGTATGAAAAATAAAGTACATGGTTTTAAATAGCAAGACATAATAATAATCATCTGTTCCTTAGCAGGTCTAAAAATTAAGTAAATACAAGTTCAGATGAACAGCTATACATGACAAATTACACTGTGTAATGATTTATTCAACAGAAATAAAGCCAAAATGGAGATGCCATGTGTGAAAAACTAAGTACACCCTTATTGTTTCCATGGGTACTGCATTGAACCATGATTTATCAAATAATAGTAAATTAGATGATATGATAAAAATAATGGTATCTAAAGAAGGCCCTGCTTGTCCTGAAAAAAAACATAATAAAATGTGTGTGGGTGCATAAAATGAGAAGAAAATTACAGCTAAACAGCAACACTGAAAAATGTTAATAGAGCCTTTGTCCCAAAGTGTACTACGAAAAAGAAACAGTCTTGTCATTAAGGGATTAACAATAACTGCAAAGGTAGCCAGAATGTTCAGCTGCCGGTGACATATACCTAGTTTAGGATCTTGAGATTAATAGGGCTGCATGTTTTTGAATTGATCTCAAGGTTCAATATAAGCATAAAGAAATAATGTACTGTACTTCTTGGGTAAGAAGGGATATTTTTAAGTAAAACAAAAAGAGCAAAAGACACACAGCCCATTTGGAGGATACACCAGAGATCTGCAGGAGATCATATCTTTATCAAACTAATTAGCTACATTTGTTCTGTGTTCAATCATTCTTTAGGCAATTTCAGGTCTAGTGTGATGCTTTATCTTCTGTACACTGTGCAGCGTGGGTGGTCACTGGATGCATTCTCTGTTTTCTTTATTGACCAACATATCTTATTGCCATTTAAGTCTGTTAACAATATGTTTTCAAACTTATAGAAGCCATGGTTTTATTACATTCACATTGACAGTTCGCACAATTGAGCACGTTATCTAATTAAACGAAACACAAAACAGATGAGTTTTAACCCATTGTGGTTTCATTGTTGTTTTAGCTTTCAAATTTAAGATTACTATCTGGAGTTCTGTTACGGTTAAGAATAAGTTCCCTCTAGCATTGATTGGATCAACATATACACAAAATCGACACGCTATTTCTCCTCAAACAAACGTTGCAAGAAAGTAAACACGATTCCTTTTGTGGTTTACCAACAAAAATAATTTGTTCTAGCTGCGAGTGTATTCCTATCTTGCTTCAATGTACCAAAATTTTGTTGTTTAAGGCTTTCAGATGGTGCATGTTTTTTATATTAATCAGATAAATAAGATGGAAGTTGAAACATTTAAACATATACAATTTACGGAAAATAAATAAATATTATATACATAGATGCTTGAAGATTGTTTTTAATTTGGAACTCCTTAAGTCATCAAAAGAAGGCCTCAGTTTAATTGCAAGGGTCGTCTTTAACACTAGGCAACAGGGGCATTTGCCCCAGGGTCCAGTCAATCCTCTCCCATGAGCCTGCAACAACCATTAAAAAGGTGTGGGCAACAGTGAAGGACGGGACAAAGAGACTCTGGGGGTGATGATGGGCAGGGGGCTCAATGCTTGCCCAGGGTCCAGAATAATTTTAAGGCAAGACAGGAGGCTTCCTATTTTGCATCTCTTCCTTTACTCTCACCAACAGCAGCAAAGAAAGGGTTGACGAAAAACAGTGAAACAACCAATAGAACATCATACAGGAGGTATATAAACCCCTAAACCTTCCCCCTCTTCCTCTTTCTTTGCTGCTCACTGTGGCTACAGGTCAGATAATTTGCTCCTTTGGTGCTTTGTTTGCTGATTTCTAGTCCTAATTATCTTTGATTAGTTTTACTTATTTATTCATTGATTTACTTATTTACTTATTTAATTCATTATTATTATTTTTACTGTGATATATTGCTTTTCTTTATCTTCTGTGGCTTATTTCGTTTTGTTTTATTGTCTGCCCTTTTCATTTTATGGTCCTTCTTAGGTTGTTTACCTAGTTATTTGCCTATCTGCTCTTGGTTTGGCTCTCTCCCTCCCGGGTTTCGTTCCCGGGGGGTCTCTCCGTGCCCCTTCCCGGGGGTTGTACCCCCCTTTTTTGTCTCCCTCTGGGGTCCCCATCGGCACCTTTCTTTCCCTTCTCCAGCCCCCGCCGTGGGGTCCGATTATTCACTCTCCTTACCTGTCCTGTTCGGCAGTCTCCTCTGTTTCGGCGGCGTTTTTCTCCTTCCCTCCGTCTGTGGCTGCGGCCATCTTGGCTCTGGGCATTGTGCGTTTTCTCCCGGCTTTTCCCTTGCGGCGGCCATTTTTCTTTTGGGCGACGAGCTCTCGTATCGCGTGATCTCGCCGCCATTTTGGTTTCTATTTGTTTTTTTGCCGCGGCGGCCATACTTCTGTCCCATTGACCTCGCGTCTCAGTATTGACGGCGGCCATTTTGGTTGGGGCTCCGGATCTCGCGAGTTCCGAGATTCGGGACGTCATTTAGTTTCTTCTGTTCCGGATTTCGGCATTTCGTGACGTTTCCTACTCGTGGACGGCTCGTTTTCGGTTTCTCTCTGGTCCTTTTGCTGGGAAGTTCCTCTTACCTGCTGGATTTTATTTCTTCTATTCCGGATTTCCTGAATAACGGCTTGCAGGGTGAGCTCCTGCTATATATCTATGCCATACGGCCACTGGGTGAGCCCCATACTAAAAGCTATATTCACACATATACAGGCCTATTTGGGGTGAGCCCCTGTAACCATATTTGCACTACCTTTGTCTGGGTGAGCCTTTTGTGACTACATTTCAACATGTCCCCAGGATGACACGCCTTCTCAGGATGCCTTTCATGGCCTGGTTAGAGTCCAAGTTTTCCTCCTCCATGGAATCTTTCCTATCCAAGATGACAGCTAATATGCCTCCAGGGCAGCCCCCCTGCACCCTCTAAACCTTCTGCTGTGCCATCAGAATCTGACTCTGAGAAGTCTGACGAGGAGGCTTTTGGTTCCAAGTGCCCTTGGAAGGGTAGCAGTGTATTAGCTGGCAAGGGTAAGGCACCCGCCAAACGGCCTAAGACCTCAGACACACCTCTCCTAGATTGTGTGGATGGTCCCTCTCAAGACCCACTCTCCATAGTGGATGAATGGCGGGCTGATTCCTCTGATGGATCTGAAGCCTCAGTAAATCTGGTTTCATCCAGAGATTTCAACTCACGCTTCGTTCGTTAGTGTTTGGTGGATGAGCCCCACCTGGCCGAGCCCCAACAACCTTCTGGTTCATCTCCTATGGCACATGCTGCTTCCACCTCCACGGACCTCCCAGTCCTTGATCCTACAGGCTCCTTACTATTTGACCCGCATACTATGCGCCACCCCAGAGCCACTGAGTGGGCCCCTCCGGAACATATCGCTCTGTATATTCATAAGTGGCTTCGCAAGCCCCTGCCTAAGGAGGTGCGCAACAAGATGAGGGGCTGAATGCCCATGCCCCTGCATACCGGATAAGGTGGCTTTAACTCCCGAGTTTGACCCCAACTTGGTCTCCTTCCTGTCCCTCCAAAAGCGGGACCCCAGGAAAGGGCTGAAACAGGGTCTCAAGTCAGCCCATGACAAACTGCTGGATCTGGTGGGCCCTGTTACCCAAATCCTGTCTCTGGCCGACAGGGCCTTCCTACAGGCGGCTCCCCTTGACCCTAAGCTCGTTCGTGATTGGGCCCAACGAGTAGTGTGCCTCCTGGGCAACGCCAACATGGCTATTGCCACCGAACGCCGTAAAGCGGCGTTATTTCGCATGGATCCTCGCCTGGCTGAACTAGGCTAACGGTCTCCTAACGGTGAACTAGGCAGCGGCTAACGGTCTCCTATTTGGGGACGCCTTCGTCAAAGAACTGAATAAGCATGTTTCGTTGATGACCTCCTGGAATAAGGCCAAATTGTCTATGCGGAAGGTCTTTCAGTCAGGCCCTCGTTTTTCCGCTAGGGCTGGACGACCGCCGGGTCTCCAGCCGTTCATCGTTCCAAGGCTCCAGGAGTTTCCCACAGACCCAGACATCCTACAGATCCCCATTCCAGCAGCGGTCCTTTGCCCCTCGTGGAGGCAGCAGAGGCTGCGGCGCTACCGGATTCCCCAGAGGCCGTTCCGGATTCGGTAAGCATGAGGTTTTCTTGTCCTTCTTCCCTTCCTCGGGTGGGGGGCAGAATATCTCGCTTTTTCCACAACTGGGTGTGGATTTCGTCAGACCCTTGGATCCTCCAAACGGTCCGGGGGTTTCAGATAGACTCCGTATCTCCTCCCCATCAGTCGCGCAGGCCTCTCCCCATGCGCAGGTCTTCCTCCGACCAGGCCCTGGTGGAAGCGGAACTTCGTTCCCTTCGCGACAAGGGTGCTATCCAACGGGCGTCGGGCCCTATCGGTTTTCGCAGTTCCATTTTCCTGGTGCGAAAACGGTCCAGGGAATTCCGCCCGGTTATCAACCTCCGGGCCCTCAACGCGTTCGTAGTATATCGCCACTTCAAGATGGAGGGTATCCACCTCCTTCGAGACCTTATGTCAGAGGGCGATTGGTTCACCAGGCTGGACCTTACGGACGCGTACCTATCCATCCCGATCCACCCGGACTACAGGCGTTTCCTGCAGTTTCGCTGGGGCAGTCAAATATGGCAGTTCACGGCTCTGCCGTTCGGCCTCAGTTCTGCCCCTTGGTGCTTTACGAAGCTCCTAAAGCTGGTCATGGCTCTTTCGCTCCAGAGGTATCAGGTGCATCGTCTATCTCGACGATATCCTGCTCTTCTCCAACTCCAAGGAGTCCCTCCGGGTTCAGACGGACTTTGTGGTCCAGTCCCTACACCAGCTCGGCTTCCTGGTAAACGCAAGCAAGTCCGAGCTGTCTCTGCGGCAGCACATCCTCTTTCTCGGCTTCGAGATAGATTCGCTGGCCGCCATGCTTCACCTCCCGAGGCCCAAGATTGTGGCCATCCGCAAGGAGATCCGGGCGCTCCTTCGGGCAAATTCCTGTTCTCTCCGTCTCCTGGTCCGGGTGGTGGGCCTCCTCTCGTCGTCCATCCAGGCGTTTTTCCCTGGTCCTCTCCATCATCTCAGCAGGATCCCGTCCTACAATCAGCCGGTTCGGTTGAACCCCGAGGTTCTGACCTGGTGGCTTCGGCATATGGAGGCGTGGAACGGTCGGGCGATCTTCGGATCCCAGCCGGACTTCGTCCTCGAGTCAGACGCCAGCATGCTGGGTGCAGCCTCCGCCTCAGAGGCGACCGGGGGCTTCTGGTCCCTGGAGGAGCGCTCTCTCCATATAAACTGTCTGGAGTTGATCGCCGGGTCGTTCGCGATCAAGAGTTTGGCCAAGGACTGCACGAATTGTTGTCTCCTTCTTCGGATGGACAATGTGTCGGCCGTGCGCTACATAAACCGTCTAGGCGGGTCTCGCTCCAGGCGCCTTACGGAGGTGACCAAGGACATTTTCGAGTTTTGTCTGGCCCGCAATATCACCCTTCAGGCGGAGTATCTCCCGGGCGCAGAGAATCTCCTTGCAGATTGGTTCTGGAGACTTCATCCTCAGGTCTTTCAGGCTCTCCATCGCCAGAGGGGTCCGTTGTGTCTGGACCTCTTTGCGTCCCGGACGAACCGGCAAATGAGGGATTTCTTCAGTTGGCTTCCGGATCCGGAAGCCCTGGCAACGGACGCCTTTTCCCAGGAGTGGCCTCCGTCGGGCGGTTATGCCTTCCCTCCTTTCGCTCTTATTTTGAGGGTTGTCCATCATCTGCGTCGGGCGCGGGGGTCCCTGGTTCTAGTGACTCCCTGTTGGCACTCTCAGCCGTGGTTCCCAGCTCTGCTGGAGTTGTCCTTTCGGGATCCTCTGGCCCTTCCTCTTCTGCCATCCCTCCTGTCCGGTCCGGAGGGTCAGCCTCATCGACTCATTGTGGAGGACCATCTGTCCCTGGTTGCTTGGACGATCTCGGGGGCTCTCGAGCGGTCCCAGGCCTATTGGAGGGGGCTCAGTCCCTGCTCCGGGAATCTTGGGCTCCGGGTACCAGAAAGTCTTACCGGGCTGCTTGGCGACGCTGGGCTGCTTGGTGTGTGGGACAACAGGTGGATCCCCATTCGGCCCCTTTAGGCTCTGTCCTTAACTTTTTGGCCGATTTGTTCGAGTCGGGCAAGTCATACCGGACGATCAACATCTTCCGTTCGGCTATTTCGTTCGGGCATGTGGGTTTCGCTGGTGACTCTGTCGGTAAGGCGCCCCCTGGTTTGCCGCCTTCTGGGGGCATCCGTCTGTCTAGGCCTCCGGCTCCTCGTTACGAATCCCTCTGGGATGTGGCGGTGGTTCTGGATTTCCTTCGGGCTTGGCCCGATAACGAATCCTTGTCCCTTCGGCAGCTTTCGGCCAAACTTACGTTACTTCTCTGCCTGCTGTCCTTCCGCCGGGTTTCGGATGTTCAGGCGTTTGATGCGTCCGGCATCTCCTTTTCTCCTGAGGGCGTTACATTTCGGGTCCTTCGGAGGACCAAGTCGTTGTCCTCCTCTGTGTCATACCCATACCTTGCTGGCGATCCTCAGCTTTGTGTGGCTCAGTGCGTCCAGGCCTACCTTTCCCGTTCGGCGGTGGTCCGACCTCCCTCGGTCTCCCAACTCCTTATTTCTTACGTTAAACCGTTTTAAGGCGGTGTCTCCTCCTACGCTGGCCAGATGGGTCCGGTGGCTTCTGTCTCTGGCCGGGGTGGAGCCGTCTTTCGGCGCCCACTCGGTTCGGGGGGCGGCTGCTTCTGGCGCCCTGTGCGCTGGTGCCGCCCTTGGGGACATCCTTCCGGCTGCGGACTGGTCTCGGGCCTCCACGTTTCGTTCCTTCTATTTTCGGCCTGTTTCTTCGGCGGCTGTGGCTCTTTTATCAAGCGTTAAAACTGCAAAATAGGAAGCCTCCTGTCTTGCCTTAAAATTGGAAATTATTCTAGCCTTGGTGCCCGAATAATTATAATTTTAATAAAAACAGGAGGTGAGTATTTTCCCTCCCTCCTCTCCCTAGGGATGTGTTGGGCTTGGGGGGGTAAGTATTTCTGCTTGTGTTTGGTGCGTGGTTATTCTTTCATGCATTTTGGATTTTCTGTGCTTGCCTTTTATGCTCTGTTTTGCTGGGCTGTTGTGTATCTTTTTATTGCTGGTACATGGTTCTGTTACGTTTTCTCTCTCTTTCCAGCCTGACTTCGTCTTCTGCATGTTCCTGTTGCGGTTCGCCACTGAGGGCGCCTGATGGCCCAGTTCGGGAGTTCTACTGGTTCGAGCTCCGGTTCCAGTTGATGTTCTTCGGTTTGGTTCTCCGTTGAGGAAGTTCTGCTGTTCCTTGCCTCCGGTTCGCAGAGGACGAAAGAGGAAGAGGGGGAAGGTTTAGGGGTTTATATACCTCCTGTATGATGTTCTATTGGTTGTTTCACTGTTTTCGTTAACCCTTTCTTTGCTGCTGTTGGTGAGAGTAAAGGAAGAGATGCAAAATACTCGCCTCCTGTCTTTATTAAAATTATAATTATTCGGGCACCAAGGCTAGAATAATTTCCAATTATATTTGATGACTTAAAGCTAAGCAGATAATGCAATAAAGCATCTGAAAAAGCAAGAAGGGTGCTGGGTTGTGTAGCGAGAGGCATTAGCAGCAGGAAGAGGGAGGTGGATCTGCCACTTTACAGAACTCTGATCAGGCCTCACCTAGAGTGTTGTGTACAGTTTTGGAGACCCAGTCTTCAGAAGAATATCGACACACTGGATTTTAGTTTTATAGTCAGATCTCTATTTGAGGCCGGACTATAAGACGACCGTGAATACAAGACGAGGGGTATTTTTCAGAGCATTTGCTCTGAAAAAACCTTGTCTTATATTCGAGCAAATATGGTATTTAATCTCATGTATTTAATGGTGTGTCATCACTGGTTTTTGGAAGTGTAAACTTGTGCTACAGAACAGCAAATCTTCAGGATCAGACATTTTACATCATTACATGATAGCTGCCAATATTGCCAGATGAACTAGAAATAAAAGATACAATACACTTTTCTAGAGAAGGTTACATGTGTTGGACATTATAGTCGTTTTACTAATAATACAAAAGTAGGGTACAGTACAAGGCAGTGGTAAACATTACAAATAAGTTGTTAATATCTGCCCTGGGAGACATACCTAGCAATCATAATACCATCAGTGCAAACTGAGATCCTAATTCTTTAAAGCACTTTAAGAGGTTGAATGTTTTACTGTAGCGGATGAAACCTTCAGTCCTCATGGTGTTTTCATTAGGCTCGGAACCATGGACGTTGCAGTGTCACACAACCTGAGAGGGACATAGTTTGTAGACATGTTGGTCATCCAATTGATGATCAGTCACTAACAATATATACAAACTGTTCTAAGAACAACATATCAGATGACTGAGTTAAGATTAAGTTTATCTTAAGTTTACATTGTATGTGTTTTCCCTAATATAAACATAATATTTTGATCCAATGGTACTCTCTTGCTACATACTATGACTGTAACTACTTCTGACAATATAAAAATAAATATAAGCAATAAAGTAGAGGCACTGCGTTCTGGGGATATTTTAAGGAACCACAGAGGAGTGTGATTGGATGAGCTTACGGGGTATCAGGTAGCTAATAGTTACCTCAAATCCATATACCATATGGGAATCAAGACTAAACAGTCTAATTTCTAATTTGAATTATATAACTAAAGATGGCTGTTTTGAATTAGATTTAACAGCACTGGCGTATCCAACCAAAATGTTAAAAAGTATCATATAGTTAAAGATGTGGATATGTAAAATATTTCAGCAAAAAATAAATCAGTCTTAAAAGCGCAATTAAACTTTGTAGCTGGCACTAACAAATGTATACATCCATAAAAACACAAGAAGGTATGGACTCCCCAAGCCTTATGGCTTCATTTTAAGTTTCCTAACTACATTTGGGGGGGGTTATTATTATTTTGACTTTGGCTATTCTGAATTGCTGAAAGGTTGATGAACATACTGAGAAAATGGTTTGGCAGCAGAATTGGCTCATAACATTTCTAAAAAGATGCCCAGAAATCAAAAGAGAATGGAACTTCAGCACATAAGAACATAGTGTTCTATTTATTGTTTTTTCCCCTCTAATTCTGGTGAACATGGGACACGCTGCTTTGGATAAATACTTTTTTTTTCGCTTACCCTCTGGTATCTGATGTTATCTTTCAGAAGCTGATATTATATAATTTAATTTATCCTGGGAAATGTGAGTTTGGTATGAAATAACCTATTTTTGGACTAATATTTTATACTTTTACATGTTTTATAGTTAAAATACCTTCAGCATCACACTGAATGTAACTATATTGGAATTTCATATGAGGAAGCATAAAACACCATAAACATAATCAATTACTTTATTGTAATTAGGCCGATAACGGACCAATGACCATAACTGATCCTTGAAGTTAAGGATGTTGAGACAAACTAAATGCATGGACATTTAGTCGATTCAATAATTATTCAGAAAAGGGATTCATTTTATGAAAGAAATGTAAAAACCTTATGCAAATTGTCTTCTCCCATATTAGTTACTATGTTTACATAATGGTTACTGTAAGTGTTTATAAAATTAGGTGTCACTGTGTGATCTATGGCATTATGATATGCCATGAATAATAATAACTATTATTATTATTATCATCATCATCATTATTTGTGAGTAAGGCAAACTCATATTCCCTTCACTGCCCAATGGTTTATAATAAAATTAAAATTTTCATAATAGTTTTTTGTTATACATAAAGTCTAAAAAGCCCCAAACCATATCTATTTCTATTTTTATTGAAGCTTAAAATATTATATTGCAATCTAAAGTGTAGAGAAAGCTCCTAGGTCATGTCTTTTTTTTCTTTTCTTTCTCCTATAATGGGAAATTTTGGTGCGCGTGGAGCAATGACCAGGTCCTGGCATTTTGGTAATTTTATTGCATTTGCTCCTCCCTGTCAAACCCATATTGATAATGGAACTATGATGCATCTTATGTGCGCTAGAAAAAGGCCCTGGTTGATTTGTCTGATGAAAGGTCATGTGTGGCTCTTTGTACAGTGGGAGTTGCACAACTTCTTAATTGTTATGTTGTATTTTACCATGGGAAACAAGATTGAGAAGTCAGTCACATAACCTACCACGTTAAGAAACCCTATGAGAGTCCTAATTTAAAAAACAAAAACAAAAAAAAAACC
The DNA here is from genome assembly GCA_023333645.1 of Sceloporus occidentalis. NCBI lineage: Eukaryota > Metazoa > Chordata > Lepidosauria > Squamata > Phrynosomatidae > Sceloporus > Sceloporus occidentalis. The sequence goes on from JALMGF010000046.1 coordinate 7,561,747, forward strand.
AGTGGTATATGGCTGGGCTACCAAACTAAGTTACTGTGATAAGAGCGGTGGCTTTATATGGCTCACCTATTCAAGCCTCTTTATCCCAATCCACAACAGTACAGTAAAGTATTTCAGCAAGGTCATTTTTGGTTCATTCAAGCAAGGGATCTTGACAATGGTGTTTTTCTCTGCATTGCCTAGGGATCCACTCGTATTCATCTGTATTTATCAGACCATTATGTGTATGGGGCATTAGTGAGCTAGACAGGAGCCCACATTTATGGATTATATATAAATTGATAATCCTAGTGAATTCATTTGTTTAAGAAAATCAGCTATTGTTAACTACAGAAATTGAACATAAAAATTGTGTAGACTCATTTTACCACACTGTTCTACTTTTAATCTTTTGAGGCCCAAACTGAAATGTGCATATCCACTTTAAATCGAACAATCTAAACAGTAATGCAAGTTTTTGCCCAATATTTTGAAAAAAAATGGAAATGTTAAATTGACATCAAAATTCTGTAAATATATTTTACCGTTTATGCCTGTTTTCATTATTAATTGACACAGACCTTTTCAACATACAGATCTGTTTAACGAGATAAAGAAGAGAAAAAAACATATTAGGAATTTAATACCAAAACAGGCGTTTGATTTGAAAAGCTTTGCGTTGGTAAACGCATGATGTTTAAAGCTGACCAAATAGTTTCCTAAGCCTTTAATAATCAGTATCAAATTTAAAATCCCAGTTCAGGAAAATACAAAGTATATTTCATTTTTATCTCTATTACACGCAAGATTTAGCTAGACAAGTTTTTTAGGGTTGGAAAATTTGGAAAGCTGTAAGACAGATTTATTTAACTTTATCCAAGTGGGTAACGTGGGAGATACAATTTCCTTATTAACGACAAAAATCCACTGGAATGTGTTAACATTTGTGTTTTCAATCTCTGTTGGTATTTCACTATACCTTGTATGACACACGTTCACAATCAATGATGAAGGATTAGTGCTTCAGTTTTACCTTTTAGTGGCGATGTCTGTTTGTGACCTACATCCAGCTTGAATTATCTGGTATTTTCCAGCAGATGTTGCACACAGCTCCTGTCTTAGACTAAAGGTTATGATCAGAGATTGTCAGAGTTTAATTGGATTTATTGTCACCACAACCCATTAGACAGGAGGTGTACAAACCATGGTCCATTGTCCAACATATAGAAACATAGAATTTGATGAAAGATAAGACACATTCGGCCCATCTATCAGCCCTTGGTCCCATCTTAGATTTTCAGCTTTATGCTTTATAACTTTATAACTTTATGTCTACTATGTATGTTTAAAATCTCTCACTTAATTAGGAACTACCATTTTTGCTGGTAGGCTATTTCTCTAATCTAATACCTGTTCAGTAAAGTAAAACTGCCTTACATTACATCTAAGCATCTAACCCTCAGGTTTTAGATTATGACCCCGTGTTCTAACATTTCTTCTCCTTTGAAATAAACCTCCCTCTTGAATTTATAAGACATATTAACATACAAGAAAGTGATGGGGTCAACCACTCGCAATGCAGCCCAAAATGCAAGCTGTAAAACCCAATCCATGTATGTATGTATAATTTGACCATTAAATGAAAATGGTGGTGCTATGATGGATATTTTGTCCTGCAAACCTATCATCAAAAACACAATTTAATCTTCTGGGTTTCATCAGTAGGATGGTGGTTGCGTGTCTCGCATCGTAAAACTGGTTGTGGTTTAACACCAAGTTCACAAACAATGTACGTTCTATAAAATGCGCACCTGGCATGTAACCACAACCATCTTCCAAAAGTACGGTCTGTAACCACCCTCACACTTTAATGTTCACATAACTGGATGTGAGAAATTTGCTAGATTAAAGGAAATCTTGTTTTAAGCAAATAGCAATGCTTTGTGGGTGACCATGTGCATGTCATTAACTGGAGCTCTACTCTGCCTAGAATCACAGTTTTTTATATACAGACGGGTGTGTCTATGAATATTAACTTGGTTATTAATGCGTTCTTTGCCGTGTATCACTGTTGTCATTTTTATTACTCTCTCTGTATCTTGTTTGCGTGCATTTGATATGATTTGAACTATTTTTTTTTCAAACCAAAAGTTAACAAGATGAAAGGAGTCATGTTTAAAATGGGCTTGGAAACCTGATGCAAATGAAAAGATAATGAAGAAATTATGAAATCTTGTTTGTGGCACGAAGATTGTTTAACAGATGCTTTTCATTTTAAAACAACTAGGAACATTGTCTGTTTCCGAACAACAAGTTTAGTCCTTCATGACTACCCAGGGTTTATGCACTGTACTATATTTAATGGTGGTGGATGTTGTTTTATCCAGTGGATAATGGGCTTGATTCAATTACCTTAAATGTCTTAAAAAAAAAACTTTTGAAGAAAATGCAGATCCTATAATTGTACCCACTAGTAAGCTATCAGACCTTCCAGTATACAAATCTCCAAATTGATCACTCACTGCTTAGATGAGCATAAATGTTTAGCAGGCCTACTGGTAACTTATAGCCAAGCATTGGCTGATTTCATGTCAAGTTCAACGCAAAAGATCAAAGTCAAAATGAGTTTATTTATTTACTAATAAGAGGTAGATATATAGAGATCATTGTACAGTTATAGTCTTGTTATAATGGTATATATGATTGAGTTACTGTTATTACCATGGTTTTATATTTGCATTTAACTATGCAAGATTGTTAAATTATAAATGACCTTTAGGTAGCGCATGTATGTAAACATTGACCTAGCCATTCTGCACAGTGGTCATACTCCTTCTCCAGCAGAGGCACTACGATGTGCTGGGCTGTTTGCTTTCTGGGCCATTCCAATGAATACACCCACATTGTGTTTAAATTTGTACTGATTTGTGGCTGACTCAACTCTGTCTTATCTTTAATTTTTCTGGGCTACCACTTCGCCTGTAATTTTTGGATTTGAGCTTATTATTAGTTTGTTCTCTGTCTAGAAACCCTGGAGTCATAGGCGTAAGGGGAACATGACCCTGCCAGCACTACAGGACGGTGCACATGGTATTAGGGCAGGAAAGGGTTAACTCAGCAAGGGTTAGCACGAGGTGAGAATGCACAGGGAACGTGGGGGAAGTCACAAGGAACGTGACTGTAGGGGGAAGGGGACAGGGCTATAAAGCCCCTCTAAGCACACGTGCAAGGGGCAATTACTGAACACCACAGAAGCAGTTTCCCGCCCGCCCTCCCTCTTTTTGTCTTTTGCTTTGTGTTTTTGTGTTGGCTTTGTGTGTTTTTTCTTTCCCCCTTTCCCTCTTTCTTTTTGCAGGATCCGTTTTCTTTGCTGTGGCGGAGGAGTTCCCTGGAGAAGTTTGAATGATAATGGGAGTGGCAAGTTGATGGTTTTGGTTAGAGGTTAGAGTTAATGCCCTCCCTGTACAGGATTAAACAAAGCGTTAAGGTGGAGCTCCCCTATCCGACCCGCGGTCGCTTGGGTGATTGTGGTATCCGGCGGAAGGGGTAGTGTGAAGCCATTGTTTGGTGTTTAGGTTGGGAACCCTCAGCTGTTTGTACACAGGTGTACAGAAGACTGTATAGTATTTATACAGAAGTTATTATTAAAGTGTTTTATAATAATTTATAAGATGTTAAATAAAGTTATGTCGAGACATTTGTTAAATAAATGTCTCGGCCTTTTCTAAATCCAATCCTGCTGGTGTCTGTCTCTTATTTCGGGTTTGAGAAATGGGGAACCTCCTGGGTATGGGCAGTGCAAGGGTCATGTGTTACTCTCCTGATTTGACTAGGCATACACCTCACTACACATCTTGGCCTTAGTCCAGGACCAATACCACCACACAACCGAGTTACGGCAGTTCATACATAATGTAGTAGTACAGTAGACATAGTGTAGTGACTTTTATGTGAACAAATTGTATTGTAATTGAAATCTATATGTTAAAATATACCCATTAATTTACATAGTAGAAATTGTTTTCTATTGATAAAAATGTAGTTTCTGTTGGGGTTGCAGCCTAAGATCTACAATCGTATATTTCAGGTTGGGATGTCTGAGATGCTTTCGGCCAAATGTATCTTAATGCAGCTGGTGTATTCACCTCCAGTCAGCTTCAGCACTGGCTATGGTGAATGCAGAGTTTACAACTTTAAAGTGAGCACGAACGTCTTAGGCAATAGTCATTTTTTTTTTTTACATAATTGTAGGATAATCTTGAATTTCAGAATGCAACGGTTTCTTTTTAACTACACACTTTGGATGCTAACATTGATCATGATAGACTACATATTATTTAGAATACAGCTGAATATTCAACTTAGAAAACAACTTTGCATCTCCAATCCACAAGGCACCAAACTGGCTATCATTGAGATTGTATATGAGCAGTCATTTATTCTACAGAGGGTTCTCTTCACATTTGTCTCCTGCCATTTCTTTCTCTTTTGTTCATTGCGCTATTTATCTTTTTTTCTAGTTATACATGTTCCTGCAAGATATATATATATAAACACTATTGAAAATAAGTCATACTGAAATAAATAAATATCAGTTAGGAGCAAGGCAGATCATGTTCTTTTTAACTACGCCAGGTTCCTTCATTTATTAATACTTCAATCTTCAGTTTTATAGAACAAAATGTTCTATTCAAACCAAACCTTTATGTATACTTTTAATTATATAATTAGAAAATAAATGTATGCACCTATTAACTACATTTAGCCTATAGTCCACACCCTCAATTTTAAAGATCTCAAACATTAAAAAAAAACCATTAAGATTAATAAAGCAAGCACAAATGAAATGTAAAAAAAAATGATGTACATGCATGCGATATATTGCTAATATTAAATTCACAGCTTATGCCCTAATTATGCTTCTAATCTTTTCCATTTTCCCTTTGTTCTAAGTAAAACACTTTACAGCGTTGGTGAATAACTCAGACCAACTGAGAAAACTGTGTGCAGATGTGCATAAGCATTGTGAGAACTCAAAATTCATAGTTCTTTGTAGCTAGAGCCCAGGGGTCAGTGTACGGTATGTGCCAACACGAGGGAAGTATTTGGATGAGACACAGAAGGGACTGGGGTCTATGCAGAATTTCTCAGACAGAAAGAAAAGCAGGGCCGGACTTGGACTGAAAAGCAGCCCTGGAAAAATTTGGAGACCAGCCCCATATAGTTTATCTCACGGTGAAGCTCTTATACCCACACGCACGCGTTATACACACCCGAGTCACACTATGTGCAATTCTTTTTATCTCATTATTTGTATTAAAATGCCAGAAAGCAAAAGTGTTAAAAGGCCCTAATAAATTAAATACATTACACATAATAGGATCAAAACATTTACTACTGCGAACATTGTTAGATGAAAGAGTTCCATTTTATTTAGTGGAACAAAACACTGATCACATTATTCTTCACATTATTCTGGTAAGAAACTTTTATTTCTTTATTAATTCATGTAGACTATTTTTTTCCATATTTAATAAAAGCTATGATTGAGACATATTTGGTTTTTATTTCCTTTCATTTGACAACCTACCCCCGAGTTATGCACCTCTGCCCCCAGGCTTGCCACTCTGCCCCCCTGATATGCCTTCTAACCCCCTATATGCCACTCTGCCTCCAGAAATGCCTTATACCCCCTATATGCCACTCTGTCCCATGATATGCCTTCTAACCCCCTATATGCCACTCTGCCATATAGGGGGTTAAAAGGCATATCATGGGGCACTCTGCCTCCAGAAAAGCCTTATGCCCCACTATATGCCACTCTGCCTCCCTGATATGCTTTATACCCTCTCTTTATACCCTCACTCTGCATCCAGAAATGCCTTATACCCCTATATGCCACTCTGTCCCATGATATGCCTTCTAACCCCCTATATGCCACTCTGCCATATAGGGGGTTAAAAGGCATATCATGGGACAGAGTGGCATATAGGGGGGTATAAGGCATTTCTGGAGGCAGAGTGGCATAAAGGGGGTTAAAAGGCATATCATGGGGCACTCTGCCTACAGAAAAGCCTTATGCCCCCTATATGCCACTCTGCCTCCCCAATATGCTTTATACCCTCCTATATGCCCCTCTGCCCCATGACATCCCTTTTAACTCCCTTTATGCCACTCTGCCTCCAGATATGCCGTTGACCCCCTATATGTCACTCTGCATCCAAAAATGCCTTATACCCCTATATGCCACTCTGGCATATAGGGGGTTAAAAGGCATATCATGGGACAGAGTGGCATATAGGGGGGTATAAGGCATTTCTGGAGGCAGAGTTGCATAAAGGGGGTTAAAAGGCATATCATGGGGCACTCTGCCTCCAGAAAAGCCTTATACCCCCCTATATGCCACTCTGCCTCCCTGATATGCCTCAACCCTCCTATATGCCACTCTGTCCCATGATATGCCTTCTAACCCCCTATATGCCACTCTGCCATATAGGAGGTTAAAAGGCATATCATGGGACATTTTTGTTTACTTTATATGGCAAGCCGATCCAGCTTGCCATATTAAATAAAAAATAATATATGCCACTCTGTCCCATGATATGCCTTCTAACCCCCTATATGCCACTCTGCCATATAGGGGGTTAAAAGGCATATCATGGGACAGAGTGGCATATAGGGGGTATAAGGCATTTCTGGAGGCAGAGTGGCATGAAGGGGGTTAAAAGGCATATCATGGGGCACTCTGCCTCCAGAAAAGCCTTATGCCCCCTATATGCCACTCTGCCTCCCCGATATGCTTTATACCCTCCTATATGCTCCTCTGCCCCATGATATACCTTTTAACCCCCTTTATCCCACTCTGCCTCCAGATATGCCTTTTGACCCCCTATATGTCACTCTGCATCCAGAAATGCCTTATACCCCTATATGCAACTCTGGCATATAGGGGGTTAAAAGGCATATCATGGGACAGAGTGGCATATAGGGGGGTATAAGGCATTTCTGGAGGCAGAGTGGCATATAGGGGGACACACTTACATACACACACATGCCGATTTTTTTTGTTTTTAACAAATACAAAAAACATTATACAGTACAAAAAATACATTATTTTACTCACCTTCTACTTCTCTTGACTTCCTGGTAGCTGCACACTGTTCTCCTCTATGCTGACAGGATGCCACTGACCTGACATCCGGTGCTGCAGCAGTCTGAGTGCGAGGGGGCGGAGCTTCCACCTCACGCTGCTCCCATCACTATGCAGCCATCAGACTGCTGGGAATGTAATCTAAACGGCCGGTGCGTGCTGATGCCGCCGGCCGGAGCTACTTTAACACTTTTTTTTTAATTTATATGGTAAGCTGAATCGGCTTGCCATATAAAGTAAAAAAAAAGTATTAAAGCAGAGCCGGCCGGCGGCATCAGCACGCACCGGCCGTTCAGATTACATTCCCAGCAATCTGATGGCCGCATAGTGATGGGAGCAGCGTGAGGGGTGAAAGGTCAGTGCGAGGGGGCGGAGCTTTCACCCCTCACACTGCTCCCATCACTAGACGGCCATCGCACACGGCTGCTGGGTGCTGATGCCGGCCGGCCGCATCAGCACCCAGCGGCCGCTTTGATTAGATTTCGGGAAGCCTGGGGGGCAATTGCCCCCCTGCCCAGCCCGCCCCTGGCACCGAGGGAGGCGTTCATTGCCATTTGCAGCCGCTCAGCGGCTGTCTTCATGGTAAGTCTGCCGGCCGCCCAGCCCACGGACCTTCCGGCCCACCGGGAAATTTCCCGGTATCCCGGTGGGCCAGTCCGGCCCTGAAGAAAAGTATAGCAGGAACCCAGGGGTCAGTGTATGTGCCAACAAGCGGGAACCTTAAAAAGCATATATGGAAGGGACTGGGGTCTATGCAGAAGTATAGCAAGGGGAGATCTACTAACTAGATTTGTTAGGGTAAAAAGATCTCCACCTCCAGCCTTGGTCACCTGCTCTTTCTCTCCCTAGCTTACTCCAACTCCATTTTACACTCTAAATATATAATGCTTTGCCAATTATCCTTCCTTGATTCTTTTCTCCTCAGAACCAGTCCCTATCTCTATTCCCCATAACATTTTCCCAGTACCTAAATCTCCATATTTTTCCTTTGTTCTTCTCCCCTTTTTCCATCTGCCACTTAACACCCTATTTTTGTTTCACTTCTATGTCTCTTTGAAATCTGAGCAGCACTTCATTGGGAAAAAAAAACGCTCATTCACCCAGCAGCGCATCACTGGTATTAGTCAGTGGTGGTGTCTGCATATGGATAGACTTTTGCAAGCATGTATGCTTATACATGTTTGTTATAAGGGCCAACTAGGTCTAGGGGGGAGTCTTTGTTTCACTACCTGTGGCAGATCTATTGGGTTATTGGTCTTCTGTTCAATTGCCCGGTTGGAAGATCAAAGATATATAAATATAATGCTGTGAAAAAATATTTGACCCCTCTCGATTTCTTCTATTTTGCATGCTTAAATGTGATAACCCAAATAAACTTAAAAGGCGGATGATAGAATGATGATAGAAGGAAAAAGGATATCACTTTAACCCTACCTGGCCCTATGTGACTAAATGGTTTATAAAACAAAGTCATTGACATCAGTCTGGAAAGGGTTACAAAGCCATTTCAAGACTCTGGGACTCCAGCAAACCATGGTGAGAGTCATTATGTACAAATGGAGAAAACTTGCATCAAAGAGGTCACAAAAGAATACAGACTAACATATAAAGAACTACAGGCCTCAGTTACCTTAGTTAAGGTCAGTGTTCACAATTCCACAGTAAAATAAAAATGGCATTCCATGAGAGACTTGCGAAAACCACTGCTGACTAAAAAGAACACAAAGACTTGTCTCACATTTGCCAAAAAACATCTTGATGACCGCAAAGACTTTTGAGATAATATTATGTAGACTCATCTTTTTGGAAGACATGGGTCTCGATATGTCTTGTGTAAAACTAACATAACATTCCACAATAAGAGCATCATACTAGAGGAAAACATGGTGGTGGTAGTGTAATGGTCTGGGGCTGCTTTGCTGGTTCAATCGATGGAACCACGAATTGTGCTCTCTACCAGAAAAGTAGAATGCCCAGCCACCAGTTTGTGATCTAAAGCTCAAACGCAGCAGGGTTATAGATCAGGACAATGATCTGAAGTACACAAGCAAGTGCACCTTTGAATAGCTCAAAATAAAAAAATGAAGCATTTGAAGTGTAAAAAGACAGTCTGGCCAGGTATCTCAAATGTTCGATTGCAGTTGTTAATGCCAAAGGTGGCACAACCAGTTATTGGCATTAGGGGCAATTACTTTTCCACATGGGTAATATAGGTTTTGATAAACTCTATCCTTAATAAATGAAATGAACACACATATATATATATATATATATATATATATATATATACCTGTATATGCGTTTGAAATAAATGTTGAAACTTCCTAGAAGAGAATTTTAACTTGTACCAGTGGTTTCAATTATTTTTAAATTTGAGGCACAAACACTACATTTAGAGATATGTCACTTAAGTGCCAAACAGGGATCTTTTGATTTTTTTAATACATGTGGTTGAAATTGGAGAAATGTTGATTGCCAAGCCACATTACTTAGAATGGAGATTTGGCATAAGAAAATAAGCCATTGTTCATAGTACAATTGCAACAAGGACAATTACTGTAGGATAAAATACAATTTCTAATGCAATAGCTTGTGTTTGTGCAAGACTTCTCTATGCTATTGTATCGATTAAACAAGATTTAGGTTTGATTTATTTTTTTAAAGGATGTGTATATGGTATCCTGCATTCATAATTCTTTGTAGTGTTTTGTTATGTTTTTACATTTCATTTTTAATTAATTCTAAATCTATTAAAACTGAAACATTGAACATATTAGTATACAAATTATATAGTAACATAATTTACCAACCCTTACCAAGGGTCTGTAACAATAGCATTATTCATTTTGTTAGATATTTTGTGTTTTTTAAAATTGTTTTGCTTAATTATAAGGTAGTTTTGAAACTGCCTGGTACTTATATTGGGAATTTGTTTAGTTGTGTAGAGCAGCTGTTTGTATTTTACATTTAATATGAAGAAGGGAGGTAAGGTAATCTGTACATTGTGACTGCCATAACTGGGAGCTCTCTGGGTTTGACCCAGAGTTTCCGGCTAGAGCCCTTCTTCTCCAGGTCTCTGCGTCAGATTCTTCTTTCTCTGGACATGGAAGCAGTGTGTAGTCATGCCAACTCCCCATCCATGTTCTGCCTTGTCCCACTTGCTTTCTACTGCTCAGTGTGAGACTAGTCCTGCCCCTACTCCACGTCACTCTGCCAGAAGAGGGAGTGCTGCACGTAGCTTACTCCGGGAAGTTCCCAGGTATAGTGATTGGTCAGGGGATACAAGTTAAAACAAAAGTACGTACATGCTATGTTAAGAGCAAGTTAGTCATCATGACACAATGTCAGTTATTTAGCTTGGATTTTAAATCTTGTGCCATGTTGTAATAACAGAAAATGTTATAATAACAAAAGTTTATCAGACTCCTTGTATGACCACTGATTATTACCGGGTGTTGTATGCTCCTGGATAAATAGTTTTTTTTTTTAAGTATGATGATTCAGATCCCTTAACTAATGTGCTTGATTGGGATACATTTCATTTGATTGTTAACACATGTTTCTCTTGTTTTTTTATTTTTTGCCAGTATTTTGAAGGGAAAATGGTTCGTGGTGTCTTTTCTCCAGTTTCCATTATGTCCATATTAGGACTTCATTCTCTTTGCGTTGCCATGCTTTCGATGGTGGGGCTACAATTACATAGTGACAAAGCTGATTGGTGATGTCCACATTCACTTATTCTTCCATCAGGCTTACAGATAAAAAGCTATTAGCTTTGTACAGGTAGGAATTGCCTTCTTTAACTTAACCAAATGTGGTGTTTCTATATAGTAATGCAGAATGAGATAATTCTTCACTTCAGCTCTTTCTCGTTCTGCCCTGATACAAATTTAAAAAAATGATGCAACAGAATGACTTCTGTTAATATTGGCAAACCATGTAAGGTTAATGATATTAGTATGCAGTATTAGGAACCATACAATGAACATAAATAAAATTTTTTGAGAATTCAAGGTGGATTCCAACTTGACGAGAAGAGCAATGTCATAACACATAGTAATGGGTTTAGGAACAGTTAGTACATAACGAAAAATGGGCAGACAAGAAAATTCAATTTTCCTATCACAAGCTATAAATAAAGATGTATATTATTAATTCCATACATTAACTAGTGGAACATAGCATAACATAATACAACATGGCCCAAAACTGTTTGCAGCTACCAAACTTTCTGGACTGATATACTGTTACTCTACCACATTGTTAAGTTTTCTTTTGAGGGAACTAGGGAATTGTGTTATTAAAATATCAATCAGATGGATTAATGCTTTATCTACAGCATACCATCTAAAAGATTTATGAATGTGTTATGTTCTTAAGATTACAACTGATCCAACAACAGATACATCCAAACACATATCAATGAAATCACAATATGTATTCGGATATATCTCCTGAAGGCTAATGTGTTTTCTAGCTACAATAACTACCCTTATCCAGGTGAATGGGTATATGGATACACTTATGAAATATGCAACGATAAACCCACCCACTGGCTTATTAAGTTAAACAATCCCTGTTCTATCTCTTCTAACTTTTAAGGTTTGAACTGAAAACTTTCGCTTCTTCCAGAATGCAACAGAATATTTTGGAAAAAACAACAGGATATCAAAGAATCCACAATGCGGCTATGATACAACAATACAAACTTTTACTAGAATGTTCCAAATATAAAACAATACAAATAACAGTACAATAACAATAATCCCACATTAATTGACACACTTACAACAAATACATAGATATAAGTTCCTATTTACAATATTCAAACATGCATGTTCATAGTTACCTTCCCTGAGAGCTCCAGGTTAGTGATGTTCCTTTGTCTCTTTACTTTCTCTCCTCCTCTCCTCTCTTACTTTCACTACCTGTCCCTTGATATACTAGAGGGTCCCAATTGAGTCTACTGGGGAGATCCCTGATTGGACCCTGTGGTTGCTGTAGTTACCCTTTGAAGTTATTCCCTTTGGCCAACACCACACCCTGGGGTCTTTACAATCATGGGGCAGTAAAACCCAAAGATCTCCTGATCTGATTATTGACATGTCAGGTATTTTTACAATCTATTTCATGCGAAAACCTGTCTTTCTTCCACACACCCTTCATCACGCATATCAGTGTTATCTAAACTAAAACAAAAGGTTTCCCAAATATTTCTCATTCCCGGCCACCTCCCATGCATCTTGATTTAACTAGTATTAACAGAAACCATGATATATATATATATATATATATATATATATATATATATATATATACACATACACATACATACCTACATATGCATATCTACACACATGTACATCCATACACCCGCATACACGTGTCCATATACATATATATCCACACACCTGCTTATAGTGTAACAACATGAACCATGAATCCTAGTTCAGCCAATACCATCAGCTGTATTCAGGAGATGCCTCCAATGCCTTGCAGAAAAAACCTGGATCATAAACCTTATAAGTGCTGGCCAAGGGGTGAAACACCACAGCTGTGATAATACAAACAAGAAAAATCAAAGGACAGGAGAAAACACACCAAACATGACCCAATTCCATTTGACCCATCACAGTGGTTTGGAAAGGCTGAACTGTACCTTCTGAGGAAGGGAAAAGAAGGTGACACTCTCTCCCAACTTCCATTTAAACCCTTGGAGCCCACAATAATCTTGCACAGCTTACCTAATAAGGAAGAGGGATGCTGACAAGCCCCTCAAGCCTAGGCCAGGAGTCATGTCCCACTTTCTGACTGGTCCAGGAGGCCCCTTTCCTGCTATCTTTCCATCTATCTTTTAGATGTCTCCTCTCCAGAGTTATCCCTATCTAATGACTGATTTTAGCATTTAAATAGAAGCTTAGTAGCATCTAAGGAGATGAGTATGCAATGAAATAATGTCCATCTATACAATAATATACACAATAACAAAAAAGGATAAAATTATTGATAATTTGCCTTCTCGTCTTTTTTTTATGTGACATGAGAAAACATCACAATTATTATATAGGATAATACAATATATTGTGAGTTCCGTGTGGTCTAAATTTCCTTGAATTATTATTATTGGAAAAACAGGCCATGCTTATTAGCTTGCCCTACGGTAGTTTTCCTGAATTGGATGTTTCTGCAATAGAGGATTCAAAAATAGATGCACAACATTGGTTGTTTAATGGAGTACATGACAGGATTTATTTATAACAAGGGTTTAATATCCTTTTCATTTACTAATCTTTCCATACATTGCCAAATAGCTTTACAAATACAGAGTGCAACAAGCAGCACAATATTAATTTACTAACTAGGGATGAACTAGACAGCTCCACCGGAACAGACTGTGGCTCGAGATAAATTTATTAACTGTTGCTGGACTGCTATTGTCTTTTATTATCATAATTACTAATCCAGTGGATATTAACAAGTGCCAGAATTTGTTAATCATGTTCAATATAACACCCTATCAATTTCTGATAACGTTAGGGAAAAGCAGCATGTACATTTCCTGGGGACACACAACATCTGTTTACCTACTTTGGAAAAGGTTGGTACCTGATTCATTTTCTAAGTTAAACTGTGAGCAATAACACCATATTAATTTACCAACCCAAATGGCAGATTGCAGACCTATAATAAATATTACCTTTGGAGTAATGTTACCTACAACAGACAGGTTTCTATATAAAAACAGCAATGTCCTTTCTTTTCTTAATGGTTAGTAGGAAAGGCTTTACACGGAAATCTCTCAATATTTATAACATCCTTGTATTGTTAACAGTCATCTTTTTTTAAATGTTTTCTTTTTGTTCTTCAATGGCTGTGTGTGATTCAATTAAATGTTTATTGGAGCCCCATTCAAAAAACACATATTAAAAGGATATTAGTGTACCCTATTGCAGAATAGATGAGGAAGGGGCAATCCATTTCATAAATAATATACAGAAAGGAAAGCACTCCGTAAAGAGCATAAAAGGCAAACTCATTAAGATTTCCAAGTTGCTGCTAAAATAATGACCAATATATACTCACATTCCCAGCAAATACCAAATTCAAGGGACATAAGGCATAAATATTGGTGAATCCATCACGCTATATGGCCATATATTGCTTAGACTGCCACTATGTCAAAGTATACCAATTTTGTTGAGTAGGGCTATATTGCTTACCAAACTGTTGAATTTCATGTCATGTCATCATACTGCAAACATCTCCAAACTGTCAACTCACAATTAATATTCTACTTGACTGTTTATTTCACCAGTGAATTATCAGAAGGAAACAAATAAAAAAGGAATCAGATACCATGAGAAAAGTGTACAGAGGGTTCAGAACCTGAAGACTGTGCAATCCATTTAATAAAGATTAAGCTGCAAGCTACCAGCTCAGCACACTGGTGTGATCATAGGCTCAGTTGCTAACCAACAGAATACACAGAAGGAATCTTTTTTACAGTTATTATGTTTAGGTATTTGGGTATATTATTTTTGTTATAATGACTTATAGCTGTGTTCATTTTTTATGGCACCCTTGCCAGCTTGAATTGTTTCTACTGTTTTATTACCTGACAGTTGCTGCTTGATTGTATCAATGATTGCATTTTATAACTTGTCATATAAGGCTCCAGTTGTCTGATAACAGCTCTTAATTTTTTGGAGTTTTTCTTAAATTGGTTTAAAATGTAATTAATTAATTTCCCCTCAAGAAGATACTATTATTAGCTATTATACTGTATCTTTTGTGTTCCCCTTTTTCTGTAAATGTTCTACAAGTAACATGTATTTTTATCTTCATGTTATTGTGAGCAGATCCATATTTAAGTTTTTCTTTGTTTTGGTTATGTAGAATTTATTAAAATTGAGCTTCAGTGTCCAAGGCAGGATACTTAACAATGAATGTATGTTAAAGAACTCTTAAATATTTTGAGTGGCCAAAAAATTTCCAAGGATCACTTGCTTGAGAATTGCAGAAGTTAGTTGAGGTCAAAAAGTCTACAAAACCACAATCCGACATCACCTACATCACCAAAAGGGTATTAAGAAAAAGGCCCATTTCTTATTCAAAAACAAACACAACCATCTTCAGTTTGCCAGACACTACTGGAACACGAAATGGGATCTGGGTTCTATGGTCAGATGAAACCAAAATAGAGCTTTTTAGCAGTATGGAAAAGTACCTCATGCCCACGGTTAAATATGGTGACGGATCTTTAATGTTTTGGGGCTGTTTTTCATGGCAGTGGCGACTCTAGAAACAATATATAGGGGGGGCACACAAGATACCACAGTCAAACTGGGGGGGCAGTAATAATTTCCAAAAGTAATGTGCTATGGAATTATACTTTTGTTATTGGGCTAAAATAATACTTGATCATTCAACATGGGAAGCCTGAAGCCACAATTGAGTGCGACTAATCCTTGAAATAAATATTATAACACAATAAATAACTTTTCCACTAAATGATTTCAGGGCCTTGAACGTTGTGTCCCCTGAAGTCACTACAACTTCAGGAGGGCATTTTATCTCTGGATAAATATAAATTAAATCATTCCTACTGTAAGTTAAGTGCCAGGAAACAGATGACCAAACACACACAACAACACAGGCTCTGTCACACTGACACCCAGACACACACACCAGGACAGGCTCTGCCACACCGACAACCAAACATACACACCAGGACAGGCTCTGCCACACTGACAACTGAACACACACACCAGGACAGGCTCTGTCACACCGACACCCAGACACACACACCAGGACAGGCTCTGCCACACCGACAACCAAACACACACACACACACCAGGACAGGCCCTACCACACAGACACACACAACAGGACAGGCTCTGTCACACTGACACCAAGACACACACACCAGGACAGGCTCTGCCACACCGACAACTGAACACACACACCAGGACAGGCTCTGTCACACCAACACCCAGACACACACACCAGGACAGGTTCTGTGACACAGACACACACACCAGGACAGGCTCTGTCACACCGACACCCAGACACACACACCAGGACAGGCTCTGTCACACCGACACCCAGCCACACACACCAGGACAGGCTCTGTCACACCGACACCCAGACACACACACCAGGACAGGCTCTGTCACACCGACACCCAGACACACACACCAGGACAGGCTCTGCCACACCAACAACCAAACACACACACACACACCAGGACAGGCTCTGCCACACAGACACCCACACACATCAGGACAGGCTCTGCCACACCCACATCCAAACACACACACCAGGACAGGCTCTGACACACTGACAACCGAACACACACACCAGGACAGGCTCTGCCACACCAGCACCCAAACACACACCAGGACAGGCTCTGCCACACCAACACCTATACACACACACCGAGGACAGGCTCTGCTACACTGATAACCAAAAACACACAAACAGCAAGACACAATCTACGTCACCAGGGCCGGCCCAAGGCAAAATGCCGCCTGGGACGAATTTTAAAATGCCGCCCCCCCCTTATCTACCCTTTCCCCCCCCTGCCACCCCCCCCCCTGTACTTACCTTTCAGCAGTCCTGCGGCGAGTCTCCCTGTTCGGTCTCGGTGCCGGCTTGTAATGCTGAGCGCCGGAAATCTTCCGGCACTCAGCATTACAAGCCGGCACCGAGACCGAACAGGAAGACTCGCCGCAGAGGAGGGAGAGAGGGGCGCCGAGCGGGTACTGACAGCTTGGTAAGTGAAAACCACTCGGCGCCCCTTTCTCTCTCTTTCGTTTAAAAAAAAAAAAAAAAAGGGCTTGGGGCGGCAAAGTGCCGCCTGGAGCGGTTGCCCCACTCGGCTCCATTGTCGGGCCAGCCCTGTATGTCACAGACGTCTACATCAGGATGCATTTTTCACACTGCATTGTCGTTTATACCCCCCTTAGTGTTTTTGCCCCCTGTGTATTGATGCCCCTGCTGCCCATATATATTAACATTAGCCCCAGTTGCCGATAGCAGGTATAGATCAACACATTAACACACAAACCAAGCTTTGCATGTATAGATCAACTGAAATTCACTTGTGATCTCAAATAAACAGAATCAGACATACAAATCCTGTATTTGCAGGTATACAATAATATATGAAACGTAGCATTGCAGGTATAGATCAAATAAATACATGGAAACAGCATTGCAGGTATTAATCAACTGAATAAGACATACAAACCCTGTATTTGCAGGTATACATAAATAATGTATGGAAACATAGCATAGCAGATATGGATCTACAGAATAACACACAACCCCAGCTTTGCAGGTATAGATCAATTGGAATTCACAAAAAAACACTTAATTAAAAGTCAATTTAAAACCCCCTAAATTACAGGCATAGATCACAGGTCAGCCAGTACATGCTGGTACAGGGTGGCTGTAAGTGATGTGTAGACCCCATACTGCTGGCAGCATCAATACACAAGGGGGGCAGCTAGCTAGGTTTCAGCATGTACTGGCTGACTTGGCATGATAGGAGTGTGATTGCTAACAGCAATCACAGTCCCATCATGCCTAGGTTCCAGCATTTACTGGTCGGATGTGTAAGTGCTGGAACCTAGGCATGATGGGACTTTGATTGCTGTTAGCAATCACACTCCTATCATGCCAAGTCAGCCAGTACATGCTCGAGGTGCGACCCGCGTAAGATCGGTTGCACTGGCCTTATCACTTTCTAACCCCCCTCTCCTTCCCTTATCACTTTCTAACCCCCTCTCCCTCCCTTATCACTTTCTAACCCCTCCCCCTACTCACTATCTCTTGTAGTTCTCTCACCTTTAGGTCCAGCGACGGGAGCACGAGGCTTCTGTCTTCGTTCTCTGCTGCGGTGGCCGCTGCTTCACTGCTGAGCCGGGATTTAAAGTCGCATTGCGACTTTTTTCCAAATTCGGCAGGGGGGCAACAGGGGGGGCAAGGATTAACCTAGGGGGGGCAATTTCCCCCCCCTTGCCCCCCTGTAGCGACGCCACTGCATCATGGACTCTATCAAATAAACAGATTTTATATTTTATTTTATATTTTAATATTACAGAATGAACACCTAACTGCCCCTACCAGAAAGCTTAAAATGGGCCGTGGCTGGGTCTTCCAGCAGGACAATGATCCAAAATATATATTAAAATTAACACAAAAATGGTTTACTGACCACAAGGTCCTACCATGGCCATCCCAGTCCCCTGACTTGAACCCCATAGAAAAATTGTTGTGTTTGAAGGATCTAGAGAGATTCTGTATGGAGGAACAGTCTCAGGTCCCTTCCTGTGTATTCTCCAACCTCATCAGGCATTATAGGAGAAGACTCAGAGCTAGTATCTTGGCAGGGGGAGGTTGCACAAAGTATTGATTAAAAGGTTGCCAATAATTGTACCACACATATACCGTATTTGCTCTATTATAAGACAAGGTTTTTTTCAGAGCAAATGCTCTGGAAAATACCCCTCGTCTTATAATTGAGGTCGTCTTCTAATCAGACCTCAAATGTGGTCTGACTATGAGACTAAGATCCAGATCCCCTCCAACACTGCAGGGGACCTGGATCCTCCTGTCTGGTAACCTCAGCTGGTGCCGGCACTTACACCGGGCACTTACACCGGGCGAAAGTGCCGGCAGCAGCGGTGGTTGTCTACACGCACCCCCATACCTTCCCCAGCTGCCAGAGAGGATAATTCTCTTCTCTGCCAGCCGGCGAACGTCCGCTCGATAAACACAGACAAGCGTACTGCTTGTACTTCTGCCGTAGCTTCTATGACGCAGCACCGGCGTCACATGACCTTCCGGTGCTCATAGAAGTTCCAGCAGAACACCCGCTGCCCCCACCAGACACAGAGAAGTCAGAAGCACTGGTAAGTCGGGGGGGGGGGTGTTGTATGGGTGGCATAAGGCTTTTCTGGAGGCAGAGTGCCCCATGATATGCCTTTTAACCCCCTGTATGCCACTCTGCCTCCAGAAATGCCCTTTAACCCCCTATATGCCACTCTGCCTCCAGAAATGCCTTATACCCCCTTATATGCCACTCTCTCCCATGATATGCCTTTTAACCCCCTATATGCCACTCTGGCATATAGGGGGTTAAAAGGCATTTCTGGAGGCAAAGTGGCATGGAGGTTTTTTGGGTGTCGTTTTATAATCGAGCAAATACGGTATTTAACATTCTTTTTATAAAGCTGTGTTGTGTTTGCAATTGTTTGATATCCATGAGAGCAGAGTATTTTTGTGTATCAAAAAGGGTTAAACAATAAAGACAATATTAGCTAAGGGCACTGTAGCTCCAGCAGCCAGTAAGTGGAAGGAAAGAGCTCCCATTGATTTAAATTGATTTTACTAATTTCAATATACACAGGGGTCTAGTTAGATCCCCCTGGAACACTCGTCAAGCTAATGCTGGAACTGACATGGGGCTTTAGTGACATGGCAAGAGATGTGTTTGGCCCCAAATAGCTGAGAGAGGGGCAGAAATGGTCTTATGCATATAGGGGGTTCGCCAGTAGAAGTCCTTATGATGGCTGGAGTGTCCCTTTAATTAAGTGGTTTACTGAGAGGGTAGGTGAATGGTGAACATAAGACAGTTAAATGTTAAACTAGCATGTATTTTTATTTGCATACAAGTATATTTTTAAACTCACAAATTACTTGTCTCATGGCAGTGGCTTTGGAAAATGTATCGTTTTTATTTAAATTGCATGTTAGTACATTTTGACATTTAGTTTTTGTGTAGGAAATCCCAAGTTTCTTTGGAGCCTGCAAATTCTAAACACTAATAATGTGCCAGTTTGTTGATTTATAATACAAATATGAAATGTCACAAAACTAATGAAAATTATGCAACTACAGCTTATGGCAGAACCACAATGTCAAAAATATTCACATTTTATTCCCCCACATTTTTTTCTTCTGCCTCTAGTTGATTGTTTTATTGTTACTTATTCCCAGGAAATTTTGTATATTCTTTGCAATCTGGATGGAAGTGTATCTCTGTGTGTTTATTGTGACATCCTCCCACTTGTGCAGACATATCCTTGACTAAAATGATATATATGTCTTCATTTCCTTAAACAAATGTCTATGAATCTGTTTTTTCCTAAATAAATGTTATAATGGGAGAAAATATTTCTTTTTTTCTATAATTATTTCTAGTTGCTTTTATAGACATGTCCTGTATGTCATCCCATTGGATTACAATGGAAACAAGAAAACAGGAAAGGAAATATGTTCTTGTTAACAAATTAGCAAACACATTTATTACTAATTTGTTACAAATGTATTCATTTTTATAAGCCAATTTTTGTGGTTGATTTATGTTATACTGTTACAGGCACACTAGGTCTAGGGAGGCAAAATTATGAAAAAAACAACATTTTGAACATTACTCTAATTTACACTCTTCAACTATATAGTCAGGGACATGGTGGCTCAGGGTGTAGGGGGAAATTGCTTCAGAGGCTTGTCCATAATTCTTCAAACATGGCAGCTATAAGGAAAGGTTCTTAGCAAGGTAGGGGTGAGAGAGTGACATGTGATGAAGAGTGAGTACGTTTTAGTATAATTGTGTGTGTGCATGACAGACAGTGTGTATGTTTAAGTAAGTTACACCAAAGAAAGATATCAGGTCAAAGTTTCTAAGGTAATAATCTTCTTTTAAATGAAATTTCTTTTACATTGGTTGGGGAAGATGCCCCTAGATTGTTCATACATTGTGCTGCTTCGGATTTAAATTCAACTATGGATTTCTCCATTTAGGTTATAGAAACAAAGAATTTGACAAATGAGAACCGTTCAGCCCATATAGTTTGCTATTTTTTTCCTGATGTAAAGACTCAAACCTTGATCAGTCTTTGGCCTTGTCTTAGACTCGGAATAGCCATATACCTATCCAATGCATGTTTAAATTCTCTCTGTATTTGCCTCAACCACTTCTGCTGGGAGGCTGTATCCTCCAGGGGATACTGTGAGGCAACTACAGTCCTATTATAATCTCTAGTAGGTATCATATCCATCTATTTCAATGTAACAAGAAAACTATATACACCTTTAAGCACAGTCTCTCTGCCGCTGAATAATAGATGTTATCATTAAACACTAGATAGTACTCATTTATTAACCTCAGAAGGATGAAGGACTGAGTTAAACCTGCAACTCTGAGGTTTGAACAGACGCTATAATCTGGGATATAACCAACCAAACTGAGAAACCATAACCAAACAAGTATACCATAACGATCTACAATAAGCTGTCACTTAGAGTGAAGGGAAAAATTATTTGATCCCCCTTGCTGATTTTGTACGTTTGCCCACTGACAAAGACATGATCAGTCTATAATTTTAATGGTAGGTTTATTTGAATAGGGAGACAGAACCGCAAAAAAATCCAGAATAACGCATTTCTAATAAATTATAAATTGATTTGCATTTTACAAAGTGATATAAGTATTTGATGCCCTATCAATCAGCAAGATGTCTGGCTCCCAGGTGTCTTTTATACAGGTAACAAGCTGAGATTAGGAGAGAGTGCTCCTAATCTCAATTTGTTACCTGTATTAAAGACACCAGTCCACAGAAGCAAACTCTCCCCCCATGGCCAATACCAAAGAGCCGGTTGGAGTGAGCTACAAGACCATTGCCAAGCAGCTTGGTGAGAAGGTGACAACAGTTAGTGCGATTATTCGCAAATGGAAGCAACAAAAAATAACTGTCAATCTCTCTCGGTCTGGGGCTCCATGCAAGATCTCACCTTGTGGAGTTTCAATGATCATGATACGAGAGGATCTTGTCAATGATCTCAAGGCAGCTGGGACCATAGTGACCAAGAAAACAATTGGTAACACACTACGTCATGAAGGACTGAAATCCTGCAGCGCCCGCTAGGTCCCCTTGCTTAAGAAAGCACCTTTACAGGCCCATCAACATTTTTTTATGATTCCGAGGAGAACTGGGTGAAAGTGTTGTGGTCAGATGAGACCAAAATTGAGCTATTTGACATCAACTCAACTCGCCCTGTTTGGAGGAGGAGGAATGCTGCCTATGACCCCAAGAACACCATCCCCACCGTCAAACATGGAGGTCGAAACATTATGCTTTGGGGGTGTTTTTCTACTAAGGGGTTGTTATTCTGTCTCTCACTGTTTAAATAAACCTACCATTAAAAGTATAGACTGGTAATGTCTTTGTCAGTGGATAAACGTACAAAATCAGCAGGGAATCCAATAATTTTTTACTTCTTGTAAATGTTATGTTACGTTATCAGACACAATATATTTCATAAGGCTAACAAAGCTATTTCATTTTTTTTTTTGAAGTTCAGTTGTAAATCATGCATTACCAATTTGAATTTTGATACTGTTTTTATAATAGAAGACATAAGAAAAAAATACATAACTGAGCCATAAATTCTAGTTTTGAGTATGCTTGACGATGAAATTTGTGAAAACACATTCCTTGGGTGAAGGTGATACCCTGTTCAAGTGAGTATATACATAAAAATAGGTATTTTAATGACACTAGACAAAACATGCAGTTATAAATTTCAAAAGACAATTTACAGAGTGATTGTGTGAAAATTCCAATCATTATAAAGCACTTGTTAGCTCTGCTTTTTACATACTTAAGTCCATTTTTTGAAACTAACTATAGCTTGATTTGCTTGGCGATGGACCTGGTTCATGGCGGGCATTTTTAAAATTACTGGACCCTGTGAAGGGCTCTCAGTTCCTTTTCCATCCTTTTATCTATATTCTCTGCTTTTACCCCTGGTGGTCCTATGGTGGGAGTATGAGGCCTGTAACTACAGGCTTTCTCTTTAGCGCTTCCGGGGAGAGAGGGAACCCAATAAAACAAATGTAAAGAAGCAGAAAGCTCTGAATTTTAATTTTGCATTTGTCAGGCTCTCTCTCACACTCTCTACGCTTATTCACACTCTCTCATGGTCTCTCTCTCTCTCTGTCTGTACACTATGCCTTTGTGTGTGTATGTATTTTACAGTAACACCACAAAGGCAGATCTTTAAGTATGATTCCTTAGGATGCTAATGTCTGGAGCTTTTGAATCCCAAGCTGATTTGAGTCCTGGCCTATGGCTGAATGAAAGAAATGGTAAAATTGGCTTGCTAATGTATATATCCTATATTTGCCCCCCTGCCCCCACACACTCTCTCACACTTTCTCACTCTTACTCTCACTCTCTCTCACTTTCTCTCATTATCTCCCCACCTTATATATATACCCACGCACACCTTCATTAGTGCATAGTGCCCACTGAAAAGTTTGGTGGAGGAGGGATAATGGTCTGGTTAATATGTATATATATAAAGTACAATACATGGACTTTTTTTAAATACCATATAGTGTATTGCTCAGCTTTCATGTGCTTTTCTAAAGAAGTAGAGCAACTTTGTAGACAGATACATTTTTAGCCATTAATACTTAAGATGAGCAAATAGTTTATTAAACATTTGTAAAATGTGTGATGATAATGTCAACCAGATGTTATTCAGGGCAATGAAGATATTTCATCTGGCAATGGTTTGCAAGTAATAAAAGTATTAAAGTCCTAGGTATTCTAGAAAGGCAACTTATGTTTTAGGATGCTGATGTTATTGAACTTCAAACTTTTTCTTATGCCATAAATAATGAAGAAATTGGTTGCATGTTATGAAAGAAACTTAGTGTTACTTCTAACAGCAGTTTCACAAATCTCTGCATATTTATCCATATTCAAAGCACCGAATCCAAAATAAGTTATGGAGGAATCCAAAACTTCTATTGGGTTGGTGTCTGTGACCTAATTGGCGTCACGTGGGAATTCAGATAAACCATTATAAAGTCATTAGCCTTATTTTTAACTCACAGTGGCATCACAGTAGTGTAGGTTCTCAAAAAACAATCAAAAACAGTACATCATGATAGCTCCCAAGCAGTCATGTAGCATCCCGTTTTCTCATTAGCATGTCCTCTATAGCTCACTGAGTGTAATGGCAAGGAGACCTTACCTCAGATGAGGAGTCCAAATGCAAGAAGAGACACCACACACCGGTACAAATGTGAACACTCTCAGTTGGGTGATGATAGAAACACCACCTGAGAAGGTGGAACTATGTACAAGGGCAACAAACAGTACTACAGAAGGGAAATCCAGAGACGTGGTCAGACTGAAGCAAAAGGTCAAAGGCAGTCAGCATAAAATTCATAGTCGGGGCCACAGGCAACAGGTCAAGGCAGGCGGTGGAGGTTTGTAGTCAGGGTCATAGGTAGGAGGTCTGGGTACACAGAAAAAAACTTGAGAGGCAAGTAACACAGGAGAAGGGAAACCACACAGCAGGTAACATGGTATAGGTATCTCCACATTGAAGAAGCAATGAACTAATGACATGGCCAGCTATAGGGAAGGAAGTATTGGTTAATTGAAGGAGCCCTCCTACCTTCAGGTGTCTTGCATTGGTTGCTATGCTGTTGTCATACACATTGGTGACTCCATGATACTTCCTTATTGTGATAACCAATACCTTACCTTCTGTCTAACCAAACTGCCGCCACTCCGAGGTCCTTCCAGGCTAGCAGCCGCCGCCAGGATCCTCCGACGCCGACCGCATCGTTTGTGGCACAAACAGGCGCATATGTGCCCCTGTGTGGCCAGTATCGGCTGCATAGAATCGTGTCTTCTCCAGGACCCATGCAGCCTCTTAAAGGGACATGAACCTCATGTGTTCCAAGCCTGCATTTCGCATTCTGGGCGGGAGATTCTATTGCAAGGAATATTTCAACCTGGTTCGTATGCAGTGTTAGTGCCTGTTAGTGGTTGTGTATAATAAACATTTATTGATCTATAGGTTCTGACCCTGGCTTGTTTGATGTTCCTGTCTGTCTCCTGCGTTTGACTAGTTGTTTGGTTATCCCGTCCTCGTTAATCCTTGACCTCGGCTTTGTGTACTTCCGACGTGATAGGTCTCTGTGTACACAGCGGGTGACAGAGCACAGATGGGGAGACAGAAAGATGGTGTGCCGGCAGTATGATACTGAGAGATAAACACTATACATTATAGCGCAATTTACACAGGGTACTTTCCTCTACAGGCAGTGTACCTCTCTGCCCATAGACGGTGGCATCTGCGAATCGAACTCAATAGACATCAAACCACCTCTGAAGCAATCATTGCTCACCTTAATTCAGGGACATTACATGGGATTCACTGGGACAAGGGACAGGTCTTATCATTCCAGAACCTTTCCTGGAAATCTGGGACACATAGTCACCCTAGTTTTTCCAGTTACAAAGTACAAACTATTACGGCTTTGACTACAATGGAGCCTTTAGTCAAAGTCGATCCCTTTTATAAATATAGAAAAGCATGTAAAGTTACATAAGCTTTCAGGACCTCGGGCAGCTGTTCTTCAGCTCTCATCTGAAGAAGAAACCTACATTTACATGCATCTAACTTTACGTTAATTTCCATGTTGGCCCAAAAATTTCAATTAGAGACACCATGTTCTCTATGGAAGTATCCATTTTTCTTACACTTAAAAGTACTACTCTAACCATACCATAGTTTGCACAGTGACTTATATTATGTCATACTTACATGATAAACAGTTAAGCTTCTCAATATGCTCTAGCTTGATTTGATTTACAAATTGTATAAGGGATAAACCTACATTTCTCTTCACCTTTTGTTCCTAGAAGTCCAAATTGTTAAGCAATGCAAGTCCTTTTTACCCATACTATGGCACAACAGAATATGATGCTGCTAAGTAAATCAGTAAATAACAATATGGCATCAAACATGAAAAAAAAACATTTCAAAGTATAGATATTGATATTTTCTTTTATATTTTTTTCTCACACATCTTTCATCTACATATCTTTGTTTTACTGTGTATCCGATTGTCACTTCACATAAGCGAATTAGCTCAAGACAATGAAATTTCAAATGAATTACTCTTTATAGACCTCCTGCTGATGGTTCATTTTGCTATGAGTCATCTAAAAGCTGCACCGGTCATGGGTAATATGCGTGATCATTTGTTCCTGACAAGTAACAGGACAGTTTGGGTGTTTACCTAGTAAAAAGGTTTTCGCAGCATTCAGACCATTTGTTCAAATAGAGTAAAAAAAAAAAAAGTATTGCAAATGGAAAAAGGGAGACAAAAGAAAGAACTGTATAATGAATAATGCATGTAAATATGTGTCAAACCCCTTACTTTACTGTCTGTTTCCCTGGATGATAGCCAGCACCCATTTATTGTGCAGTGAAATTTTACACAGTAGCTCAACCAGAAAAAATAAAAGATTTAAACAAGAAAAAAACCCATTGTACGGTAATTTATTCTTTATTACAGTATCTTTTGGACGGTCATTGAGAATGTGTTTTCAAAGGGAAAAGAGGGTACCAGATGTCTGTGGATTCTACCAAAGTCTTAAGTCATATTTGCTCATAGTAAAATACAATATGCTGAGTAATTGGCTAACTCAGAAAGTTTCCATCATTTAGAAACAGATTTGTTTAACACGGAAGAAGAATGACCTATTATTTGTTCCATTACTATTTTCTTAATTTATGTAAATGTACCTTTGTGATGAAGGTACAGAATCTTACAGCTTCTACCACTTGCTGGGAGGCTGTTCCACTTATCTATCACACACTCAGTAAATTAAAGTTTCCTTACATTATAGCTGAGTATCTGATCTAGTTTTAGATTATGGGCTCTTGTTTTAACATTTCTTCAACTTAAAATACACAGGCAATGTTATAATTAGAACTTTAGATAGCACCTAAATACTCTTGGTGCTGTGTCCTGAAGATTCATTTCAACCTATACCAGTTGTAACACTTAACTTAGTATATCAGATGATGGCTTCTCCATGTAGTATCCAAATAAATATCTCTAAAACTATTTGATGCCTTTGCTAGTGACATTAAGTAGTTAAATTCAGTGCAGCAGTAAATGGTCCAGACCATGTGCTAAGTGAATGAATTATCATGGCCTGTTTGCTTCTGAATTATTTTCACATGTGATATTACTGATGCTGGTTATATCTCTACTGATCTGTAAAAAAAAAAGGCGTCAGAATGTCGCTTACTATTATCATTTATTCATAAGGCACCAACAAATTCCACAGATATACACTGTGTGTGAAAGTAAGGTACCATAAGGTACAGTGTCACAAAAATTTCTTAAGGTTTAATTCACATACCTGGTAACTCTCTGGGTTTCACCCGGAGTCTCGGGGAGAAGTGCTGTTTCTCCGGTTCTCTGGGTCAACACCCAAATCCTCTGGGTCGTGGCTCAGTGAAACCGCCTGCGATCTCAAGGAGGTAGTCCTGGCCATGTCCTGCATGTCCTGGCAGGAGCCCAAAACTTCCCAGGAATGGTAATTCAGTGACAATGACCATTCATGGGCTCATCCTAGATAAGCAGAATGCTTGCCCAAATAAATGACATTGAAGGGGTGCAGTATAGTATTAAAGACAACTAAAATGACTATAAGCAATGTGTGAAATTACTGCAGGACCATAACACAAAATAAATATGATTTCCTTCAGCAATTGACCAAATGAAGAAATGCCACTTTAATGCTCTTCAAAAGTCATATAACAGAATGAGGCCTTCAGTATACACAGAGCCAGACAGCCTGAAGAGAGAGGTTTCTTTGTGACTCAGAAGTATACAACATGCCTAACCTTCAACCTCTCCATCTAAAAACAATGAGCTTTAGGGCTTAATGACCACCACCTGCATTCAGATTCCTGCTTACTCAGTATAAAAGCTGATTTGCGAAGCGAGTGAAATAAAGGCAGGAGAACCGTAGAAGCTGCCAGTAATAGGATTCTCTCTGTCACACACAGGTAAATATACATTTCCAACATAGTACAGAAGGATGTCTATACAGATAGACTATATGGGAGACTTCCAAGTCAATGGAAGTTGCAATGGATCAGACACTGGAGGCAGCTGGTTCATAGGAGTATATACACACTCAATGGGCATGGATTGGTTGTTTTTTTCTTCTTTTGT
Organism: Sceloporus occidentalis; assembly: GCA_023333645.1. Classification (NCBI taxonomy): domain Eukaryota; kingdom Metazoa; phylum Chordata; class Lepidosauria; order Squamata; family Phrynosomatidae; genus Sceloporus; species Sceloporus occidentalis. Next base: position 7,589,952 of record JALMGF010000046.1, read on the forward strand.
CGGAATAGGGAGAGGCATAGTATTTGTTTTTTATTCTTTTTAACCCCCCCCAGTGGCCTCTCATAGCATAATTGTATCACCTAGTGGTTGAGGGTATACTTGGGCACTATACCCCAGACTTAAATACTCACCATGCATTGTGTAGGGGGGGGAAGAGTAGGGAAGACCGTCGCCCCCTCTTGGTAAATAGGCAGTCCAGGGCACTTACATGCCTTTGCATCCAACCTCATTAAACTTAACCACTAAGCCTCAACTTGTCTGACTAAAAAATCACTTTACAGAATGTCTCCAAATTCCAAAAATAGAGGCATAATGGCTACCTAAATATTTTAATTAAGTAAAACTAAGCTGGAAATATAGCATTTTGTAACATACATCTACATGATTTTTCATTACATAAACATTTCATCATAAGGAAATGTGGTAATTTTATTAAAACACACTGCACAGGCTAAAGATCCTCAGGGCTCTAAACCAATGGAAAATGAGCTAATTCATCAGGGCTCCATTTAAAGTATAATAATATTGGAACTCAAGACCACAGCAAAAATTGCATCTCATATTCAAAAAATGTAATACCGAAATATTGTGTTGGCAGAACAAAATTTTCTGTTATTTCTATGTAACTGAGAAAACAACATCTAAAAAAAGTTTATTTTAACCCTTTGAGTGACAGTTGGGACAAATTGGAGGCCAAGTAGCACAAATGTGCATTCTATCATATGATGGTATATGTGATAGAATGCACAGTTTGCGCTACCTGGCCTCCTATATATATATATACACAGTATATTACATATATATATACACCTGTATACATACTTCCCAACATTTTAAAATGTGAAAGAGGGACATGTTGTTTTTTTAAATTGCTCTCGCGGAACTTACCAATACAAGCAATTGCTCTTTACAATGTCGCGTTTGCATCTCCACTTAAAACACGCTGGCTGAGCATCATGGGAAGTGCAGTCAACAGTAAAGCTGCAGATGCTAGCTCTGAACTACAATTCCCATGATTCTCAGCCAACCAGGTGTCCACCATAAAGCTGGCTGCGTATCATTAGAAGAGTAGTCAACAGCAGCAGATATTTTTTTTTAATTAAAAAAATGGCTAGTGTTAGCCTCCCTCCCAGGACCCTTACACACTTTTGTACACTGCCTTTACACAAATTTGCCCATAAACACCCATATACACATACACTGCCCTTGCACATGCCTCTTCATACACACTGCCTTTATACACACCTGCGCATATACACGCACACTGCCCTTACACACAACTGCCTTTACACACACATATACACATACACTGCCCTCACACACACATATACACATACACTGCCCTTACACACACACCTGCCTTTACACACATATACACATACACTTCCCTTACACACACACACCTGCCTTTACACACACATACACATACACATACACTGCCCACACAAAAGTCAACACACAAAAAATATACTCTGACAAAGGAATTTTTAAACAGTTTGTTCATCTTATCACTATTGGTCTTCTTGTTGTTTTCTTCTTTGTGGGCTTACTTCAGAATTATTTTCCAAATATACATTTAGATAATATTGTAGAAATGAAAAAAATGCTCAACAATGGTGGTTGGCCTCAATCTAATAAAAAAATCTCAACCACACTGGGGTGAGGACTATTACCTAGATATATTGCTCAAAAATAGTCTTAGAAAAATATCTGGCTATTTTAGTCCATAATGTGATGGAATGGCATGGCCCCCCTACATCATACTTTGCCCCCCCATGTGCCCCCCCCCAATTGGCGCCCCTCACTCTCCTCCACAAGGCCTCTGTCTTGGTTGCAGTGCCGGCATTTCATGCTGAGTGGCAGAGTATGATGTCATATACCGGCGCTCAGCAGTGAAGCAGCGCACAACGTGGTAGAGGCCTGGCGCTTCCTCCGCAGACTTCTGCAAGGTAAGTGAACTACAAAGGGGGGAGAGGGTACATAGTGAGAAGGGGGAGATGGGGTAGATAGTGAGAAGGGGTAGATAGTGAGAAAAGGGGGGAGAGGGGGTAGATAGCGAGAAAGGGGGCAGGGTTGATGGTGAGAAAGGAGGGTAGTAAGAATACTGAAATAAATAAATGAACAATGAGAATGAGTGAGAGAATATATGAATTCATGTGCGGATGAATTGTGTGACTGAGTGAGAGAATAAATTAATTAATGTGCAGATGAATTGTGTGAATGAGCGAGAGAATTAATGAATTTTATGTCTTATTCAGTTGATCTATACATACACCTTCTATTTACATGTGTTGTTTATTTGAGCTATACCTGACCTACAGGAACTAAAAGAGAGGTGTGGCTTAGTGAATGAGGGGACAAAGGGACTCTGGGAATGATTACAGGGGGAGAGGACCTCTCAATGTCATGATAGGGTTAGAAAGAGGGAAGACTGCATTGACTCTCACAGTACTCCTCTACTCTGAGGTCAGTGTGGTAAATATGTTTTGGTGTGGTAGGGGAGGGAGTGATTGCATGCTAGGGAGCGTGGATCGGGCCCAATGAAATACTTGAGTAGGGTCCAATTTTTTTCAATATAAAATATAATGGCAACGGGGTCTAATATTAATAAATATTGACAGCAGGGGCTAATATAAATATATTTTGGCAGCAGGGGCTAATAATATATATTTGTAGCAGGGGCTAATATTAAAGAATGAAAAAGAACTGCCAGTTCAGCTGTTATTTTGAAATCATATTTCATTCACGGTCTTTACTTCAAAGAGATAGGTACATATTATGTAGTTAAAAATGCATGTCTAAAGCGTATATATATATATATATATATATATATATATATATATATATATATATATTGCGACAGGCCTCCCTTTTCCTTGGGATTTTTCAAGGATCTTGGTTGTTACCACAGTCTTCTAGGGTAAATGAAGCCCAGGATACATCCAGCTCAGTTTCAATGTTTATTTTACATGAAGAAACAACAGCAGTTATAAGCAGCACAGGCTAACAGTCTTTGCTTGAGCACTGACTTAGTAAAAAACAGCTCCAAACATTCACCTTCCAACAAGTCATAAGTTTCCATAAAAAATGGCTTTTCAGAGAGAAACCACTCCTCAGTTCCTCAGCTCTCCCAGCTGGAATAACAATGGCCTCTCTCTCTGAATCAGGCTCAGTTCCTTTTACCCTCTGCCTGCTAATTAATCAACCACAGGTGAGCTGCTACTTAGTCCACACCTGTGGAGCTCCTGTCCAGAATGCAGACTCTGGATTGGATCAATACAGCAATTAGTGCTGTTGGAACACTGGCCCACCCTGCTCTTCCAGATGCTCCGGCCCAGGGACCCTTACCATGTTTTGCAAACTGCCAGTAATGCAGTTTGTAGTCAAACAACATCTTTCCCTGGGACTTTAATTTTACACATAAGGACACACAAAATTAGCCAGAGTAGGGCGTATATACCGCCCATCCACTACTGTACCGGCCTTTTTGTCACATATCCTCCCCCCCAGCTCATTCCTACAGGGGTGAGCGACCATGGATATCAAGGAGTGTACCCTGGAGAGCCCGTCCGCATTCCCTTGTTTAAGACCTGCTCTGTGTTCCACGGTAAAATTGAAGGGTTGTAAACTGAGGAACCACCTGGTTACCCTTGCATTTGTTTCTTTATTTTGAGACATCCATGTTAGAGGAGCATGGTCGGTAATTAATCTAAATTTCCTCCCCAGAAGATAGTACCTAAGAGCCTCTAAAGCCCACTTAATTGCCAGACACTCCTTCTCTACTATGGAGTAATTCTTTTCTTGTGGGTTTAGTTTTCTGCTCAAATAAAAAACAGGATGTTCTTCACCTTGGTACTCTTGGGAAAGGACAGCCCCCAAGCCAACCTCAGAAGCATCAGTTTGTACCATAAATTCTCTAGAAAAGTCTGGAGTTACCAAGACCGGCTGAGCACAGAGAGCTCCTTTTAAAGTATGGAAAGCTTGATCAGCTTCTGGAGACCACTTAACAGAAACCGGGGATCTTGCTTTTGTAAGATCAGTTAAAGGGGCTGCAATAGTAGCAAAATCACGAATGAACCTTCTATAATAACTAGTTAACCCTAAAAATGCCCTCACTTGCTTTTTTGTGAGTGGTCGAGGCCAGTTTTGTATAGATTCCACTTTTGCCAACTGAGGCTTAACCAACCCTCTCCCTATCGAATAGCCCAAGTACTTTGCCTCTTCAAGGCCAATAGTGCACTTGGCAGGATTGGCAGTTAAGCCAGCAGAGCGAATAGAATTAAGTACAGCTTGAACTTTAGGGAGATGAGATTCCCAGTCTGTACTATGGATAACAACATCATCGAGGTATGCTGCAGCATAACGGACGTGAGGCCTTAGAATCTTATCCATCATCCTCTGAAAAGTGGCAGGGGCCCCATGTAACCCAAATGGTAATACAGTATATTGAAAAAGACCATTTGGTGTTGAAAAAGCAGTTTTTTCCTTTGCCTGTTCAGTGAGTGGGACCTGCCAGTATCCTTTTGTTAAATCTAGGGTCGTCAGGTAACGAGCCTTCCCCAGCCTTTCTATCAATTCATCAACGCGAGGCATCGGATATGTGTCAAATTTTGAAATGCAATTTAACTTACGATAATCATTACAGAATCTTATAGTGCCGTCAGGTTTTGGAACCAGCACAATAGGACTGTTCCATTCACTATGTGATTCTTCAATTACCCCCAGCTTTAACATTTTTTCCACCTCCAAGGTTATAGCTTTCCTCCGAGCTTCGGGAATTCTGTATGGTTTTAAGTTCACCTTTTTCCCGGGGTCTGTTATTATATTATGTTTGATGATACTAGTCCTTCCAGGGACTGCAGAGAAAATGTCCTTGTTTCTCCTGACAAAATCTCTGACTTCTTGTTTCTGATGCCCTGAGAGTGTTTCTGGAATATTTACCTCAGGATCAGGGATGGGAGGCTCTGGGGGCTTCGAAGCGGTTAAGACTTCCCTATCTTTCCAAGGTTTTAACAAATTGATATGATAGAGCTGCTCAGGTTTTCTCCTACCTGGCTGCCTTACTTTATAGTTAACCTCTCCCACCTTTTCAATGATCTCATAGGGGCCATGCCAAGTTGCAAGAAACTTATTCTCCACTGTAGGAACCAACACTAGTACTCTGTCCCCAGGTTGGAATACCCTGATCCTAGAGTTACGATTATAGCAATTTTTCTGTGCTTCCTGAGCTTTCTGCATATGTTCTCTGACTACAGGCATGACGGCTGCTATTCGGTCCTGCATCTGTGCTATATGCTCAATCACACTTCGGTAAGGTGTGGTTTCCTGCTCCCATGTCTCTTTAGCTATGTCTAACAATCCACGAGGATGTCTCCCATATAATAACTCAAAGGGTGAGAAGCCAGTGGAGGATTGGGGAACTTCCCTAATGGAGAACATTAGGTATGGTAACAAAAAGTCCCAATTTTTGCCATCAGTGTCTACCACTTTCCGTAGCATACTTTTTAGTGTTTTATTAAACCTCTCGACTAAACCGTCAGTCTGGGGATGGTAAACTGAGGTCCTAATATGCTTCACTTGAAGGAATTTGCACAACTCTTTCATGACTTTGGACATAAACGGGGTTCCTTGATCCGTTAGTATCTCTTTAGGAATACCCACTCTACTAAACATTAGCATGAGCTCTTTTGCTATATACTTTGCAGACATATTACGTAGGGGAACTGCTTCCGGATAACGAGTTGCATAGTCCATAACAACCAAAATATATTGGTGTCCCCTAGCTGATTTAACCAATGGCCCCACTAAGTCCATAGCAATCCTTTCAAAGGGTATGTCAATTATAGGTAGAGGTATCAGTGGGCTACGAAAAGCCTTGAAAGGGGCTCTGAGTTGGCACTCAGGACAAGAGGAACAATAGTTTGTTACTGCAGCAAATACCCCAGGCCAGTAAAATCGTCTAAGAATTCTCTCTCGTGTTTTTTCTACTCCCAGGTGTCCACCCAAAATGTGGCTATGTCCAAGACTAAGTACAATTTTTCGGAAAGCCTGGGGAACTAATAACTGTTTAGTGGTATCTACACCCTTTCTTTCTACTCTATATATCAGATCATTGATTACTTCAAAGTAGGGATTGGGCAATCTGTTTTCTGGCTGATTAACAACTCCATTTGTGACTTGAATATTATTTCTAGCAGCAACTAATGTAGGATCTTCCCATTGAGCACATTTAAAATTAACCGGACTGATCCCTAACTCTGGGAAATCATCCTCCTTCTCTGTGCTAGTACCAGCCTCCTCTCTGTTTCCAACAGTATTATCCCCTACTAACACAGGTAAAGGGTGGAAAGCTTTACATTTATTTTGTCTCATGTCATCCAGATCGTCTTCCAAATCAACATCAGAAAAGGGAAACACAGACCCTTCACCAGTTTGACTGCTTCCTAATGAGGCATGGCCTGAGTTTTCTGTGGATCCCCACAGCTGGAGAAAGTTGGGGAAGTCTCGTCCAATCACCACATCATGTGCTAAACTGGGCATTACACCTACTCTATATTTTATATTACCATACTCAGTTTCAATTTGCACCTCAGCAGTGGGATATTCTCGCTTGTCACCGTGTACACAGATAATTCCCATTTTATGTACATGATCTGTTTCTACCTCAGGTATTATCGACTCGGCTACTAAAGTGACCATGCTCCCTGAATCTAGCAGTGCTCTAGACATTTTCCCATTTACATTCACATAACACCAATGAGAATTATCATTATTAGCAGAACCAACACATTGATAAAGAGAACATGGATTTTCCCCCATATTGCATTCCATACGTTCGTCGTTGAGTGGGCAGTCCTTGGCTGTATGACCAACCTCGTTACATTTATAACATTTGATAACATAGTCATATCCCCAATTAGTTCTTTTCCCAGGTTTGTTATGTCTGAACGCGGCTCTGACTCCTGGAATAGCGTCTCTGGTGTCTTGTGCATATACCTGCCGTTCTTCAGTACCCCTTAAATCATGAACAGTCTTACCAGCTTTCCCAGGATCTTGGATCTTCTGATTGCGGGATTGCTCAGTTGAAACAGGACGTGCAAGTTCTCCTGCAGTTACATACCTCTCCACCAAAGCAATTAATTGGTCTGCTGTCTGAGGGTCACTTTGACTAACCCATCTACGCAGAGTGGGAGGCAAGCCCCGCAAAAAACGGTCCATTACTAAGAGTTCCACAATGTGATTAGCTGAGTTGACCTCCGGCTGTAACCACTTCCTGGCCAGATGTATTAGGTCAAACATTTGGGATCTTGCAGCTTTGTCAGAGGAATATGACCATGAATGGAACCTTTGTGCACGTACTGCTGAGGTTACTCCAAGCCTTGCCAGGATTTCATCCTTCAACTTGCTGTAGTCACTGGCCTGTACTGGCTCCAAGTCATAGTAGGCCTTCTGGGGTTCTCCACTCAGGAACGGTGCCAGTATACTTGCCCGAATCACCTTGGGTCCTTGATAGGTCCCTTCAGAGTCCCAGTTCAGCTTTTCAGACAAAGCGTGAATCTCCTGCTGTAGCGCATGGGTAGCGGTTTGCTGTTCCTCACGGGTCACTCTGAATGCCTCAGCTTGTGTCATAACAATATGCTGTACCAAGGTATCAGTGCTTTCCTTCTGTGCTTTGGCCATTATCATAGCATTCTCTGCTTGAGCCAGCACCAGCTGCTGTAGGGCTGCACTATTTTCTGCAGCTCTCCTATTAGCTTCCTGCTGTGCAGAAGTAGACTGGATCAGTGCTTTAATAACTTCCTCCATGGTGAGCTGTAAATGGCTTCTACCCACAGACTTACGTGGATGCCCGCAATCTCCACCATATGCGACAGGCCTCCCTTTTCCTTGGGATTTTTCAAGGATCTTGGTTGTTACCACAGTCTTCTAGGGTAAATGAAGCCCAGGATACATCCAGCTCAGTTTCAATGTTTATTTTACATGAAGAAACAACAGCAGTTATAAGCAGCACAGGCTAACAGTCTTTGCTTGAGCACTGACTTAGTAAAAAACAGCTCCAAACATTCACCTTCCAACAAGTCATAAGTTTCCATAAAAAATGGCTTTTCAGAGAGAAACCACTCCTCAGTTCCTCAGCTCTCCCAGCTGGAATAACAATGGCCTCTCTCTCTGAATCAGGCTCAGTTCCTTTTACCCTCTGCCTGCTAATTAATCAACCACAGGTGAGCTGCTACTTAGTCCACACCTGTGGAGCTCCTGTCCAGAATGCAGACTCTGGATTGGATCAATACAGCAATTAGTGCTGTTGGAACACTGGCCCACCCTGCTCTTCCAGATGCTCCGCCCCAGGGACCCTTACCATGTTTTGCAAACTGCCAGTAATGCAGTTTGTAGTCAAACAACATCTTTCCCTGGGACTTTAATTTTACACATAAGGACACACAAAATTAGCCAGAGTAGGGCGTATATACCGCCCATCCACTACTGTACCGGCCTTTTTGTCACAATATATATATATATTGTGGTAAAGTGTATATATATCTCACCTGGTTTCCTCAGCCAGGCACGGTAGCAAACCCAGGAGCCCTCAGGTGAGGCTTCCTAAGCTCATTACTGGGGAGGAAGCCTTAAAAGAGAGGGCTGTTAGGTTTGAAGGGGAGAGGAGAAACTAAATGAAGGAGCAGCTACAGCCAGCGCTGCAGCCCACCAGGTATGAAGCTTTACCCAGGGACAACCTGTTACTTTGCTTTGTGCCAGACCTTAGGCTTGTAGAGAGGTATCCTGATGTTTAGTTAGAGCCGGACAGGCTTAGAGTTTGTTTTGTTTACAAGGTGCTCTGTGCCTACAGCATCCAAATAAACACGCTTTACGTTTGAAACCTGTGTGAATACTGTCATTGCCGCCCCATGCCTGAGCTATTCCCTACAATATATATATATTGTGTATATGTAGCATTTTAGTCCCTATCCCCCCCATGTGCCCCCCTAAATATGAAAGCTGGAGACTCCACTGCTAATAATTTGGAGGTCTAACTCTAGAACTCTTTAGAAAGAAATGTCTACAAACACCCATCCCATCCATTAAATCTAAATGGTGGGGTTGTTAAACACCATAAACTGCCTTCCATTCTTGTCTGAAATACTCCACCTAATCTTCATTAGACCATAACCTTGACTAATTTTCGTACATCTATACATCTCATTAGGTGATTTTTAAAGCATTGTTTACAATTTATTTTCATAACTTAGAGGTTAACTCAAAACAACAAATGTTGAATGAATTATTTCTTATTATACTGTGTGCATTCAAAAAAATATTTTAGGTTTATTTAACAATGATTGATTAATAAATATATTCCAGACTCTGCACCATGTGGTCATGATGAAAAAAAAATATATTGATTGATCTAGTCATGGAGGGCAGGCTCACTAATGGTTTGGGTCAGTCCATTGCATTTTTACAATGTGTGTCTGTTTTGGCTATGCACAATTTGGTCTGCCAGTAGTCGGATAGAAAAATATTTTTCTGATCTTCATGGTACAGAAATTATTATGTTATGGAAACATAGGCAGTACTTTAGCATGCTGAGCTTGGTAGAAGGCCAAAATAAAGGCATACGGTTTCAAAAAACCATGTTGATGTGTGGCCAGCAACATAGTGAATGTTTTCAATAAAGCTATCATCCGCTGCTTAGCCCTTTTTTCTACAATGATAAATAGTATTTGTTAAATTGCTACATTGTGATCTTTTTGAAAAAAGGTACATTTGCATGTCTCTTTCTTGTGAAAAAAATATGTATAAATTATGTATACAGTGCATAAACACCTAAGTATGTCGGTGCCTTTTATTTTTAAAAGGATGGAAACATTTTGCTGCTGGTAATAAGAGCAGGTGTGGTTATTTTGTTGAATTATTTGAGTGGTTTACCACTAAGTATTCTATCACTGGAATGTTATGTGCTTTATGCATGTTCAGCACCAAAAACCGGAATGAATAAATACAATATTTTAAAAAAAATCTAATATATATATTTATTAAAAAGCATCATTTTAGAGAAGGGTTACCAAGAGATGAGTCAGTTATTATTTCTTGACGCCAGCTTTTTTTGTTTTTTAATGTAAATTACTTGAAAGTTATTTTGAACTGCTACGTGCGTAGGGAATATCTAAGATAGCTAGATGCTATGCAAAGGTAAGTTGTAGTGTTCAGTAAACAGTTTTGAATAGCAGAGTGCGAATGTATTTGTTTACAAAGTGTTAATTAAGTATTACCGTATTTGCTAGATTATAAAATGACCTTGATTATAAGACGACCCCCCAAATCTGAATATTAATTTAGGAAAAAAAAGAAAAAGCCTGAATATAAGACGACCCTATAGGAAAAAAGTTTTACCAGTAAATGTTAATTCATCTAAACTATTTTTTTTTATAAAAGCTATGATTGAGAAAAATATTTTGGTTTTATTTCCTTCTATTTTCCAACCTGCCCCCCAGTTATGCACATCTGCCCCAGAAATGCCTTATACCCCCTATATGCCACTGTGCCGCATGATATGCCTTTTAAGGGGGTTAAATGGCATTTCACAGACCACTCTGCCTCCAGAAATGCCTTATGCCCACCATTTAACACCCCCCCGCCCCCCTCAAACTTACCGGTGCTTCTGGCTTCCTTGTCATGTAGCCGGGGCAGCGTGTAGATCCCACGCACTTACTCTGCAGCAGGAAGAAAGCGTGGCTAGCAGCGGGGGTTGTCTGCATCCATCGCGCAGACCTTTCCTGACTGTCAGAGATCAGAGTTCCCCGCACCGGTTCGGGGAACTCTGAAATCTGACAGCCGGGGAAGGTCTTTGCGATGGACGCAGACAACCCCCGCTGCTAGCCACGCCTTCTTCCTGCTGTAGCGGAAGTTGTCAACACGAATCGCGTAGACATCTACACTCTGCCCCAGCTACCGGTAAGTGGGGCGGGGGGACAGGAGGATCCAGGTCCCCTGCAGCTATTTGAGGTCTGATTATAAGACGACCCCGATTATAAAACGAGGGGTATTTTTCTGAAAAAAACCTTGTCTTATAATCGAGCAAATACGGTAATTACGAAGAATCTGAATGCCCACCTAGTCAGCTCAACCTGCGTTGGGGACAATACACATACACAGGAGATGATGCTTTTTGAAGGCTACATTTTAATAAAATCATGTTAATAACCTGGTATGACCTGTCGAAAACCAGTATTGGTTAAGAAAATATACAAATGTATCTGTGTAATTTTACAAATATATCACCAATATAATGTAAATGCAAATTATGTAAAATGTTGTGTTGATTGCACCAGTCCAAACCACAAAAAAATGTATAATTTAAAAATTGTAACTTCATAGTATCTATACTGTACCCAAAGGGATGTCACAAAGTGCCGTTAAAAAGAAAATAAAGCAAACAAAACTTCTTATTTTTCTTTGTCTTTCCATTTGTTTACAAGCAATTTAATAATCTCTAGATTGGGAATGGTGGGAAATGTGTATATTTTTATTAATGCTCCGTGCAGATGGCTTCTTTGCATTAATTTAGTTTTACCCAGTGAGGGTATAGAATAAATAAAATCTTTATCTTAAAATACCATTATTAAAAGAAAAATAGCTGTTACGGATATTTTCTAATACACAATGAAGTTATTTTGAATTTGTTATCCTATCTTATACCGCATGAATAATAAAACTTAGCTAATAACTAGGAATATAGTAAGGTTAAATAGTAACATATTCTATAATGAAGGTTTCATCATTTTTTATGTGGCTTTCTTTTGTACATTTTTCAAACAATTTGACTGGGTGGGTCCATGCACAGAGTAAAATAATATGGCCCAAACCCACAGTTTTCTTTTCAATTTCCAAACAATGCTGTTTTGTCTGTTCAGTTATACTGAATTGGATTGCATGCTTTAGAAAGTTCAAATCAGCTCATCGGTCTCTGTAATTGTTTGTTTAATGTATCTGAATTTGTTTGTTATGAGATCATCGTTGGATACACTTTAAAGTTTATGCTTCGAAGCCAATTCTTTTCCTAATTTGTAACTTCTTAGTGTACCCTACTAAATTATTTGAAGCAATAGTTTTGGGGTGATTAGCAAAATACTACATTTTCCTATTTAAAATACACATTTTCTTTTTAACAGTTTGTGTTTTAGTTGCTAATCACTATATAGTCACCAGGCTATATGGTCTAACATAACAAAGACATTTGCCATTTCCATGATGACGTCCCAGATGCATGATCCATTCCATTTGAGGGCAGCTGTCCTTCATCAGCTTATGTCTTGTCACAAGTAGAATGTCATCAAATTCTATTATAATGGGCATGAGTCACCTTCACTGAAGTTGTAATATAAAACCTCAGGTAAATATCCATTGTTATGCCTCATATTCCACTAAAAAACTGTACACTAAATTCTGTAGCATGCCAAGTAAAAAAAAATAAGCACATTTCTTGTTTCATTTTTTTCTGAAATAAGTTAAACATGGAGAAACACAAAGAAAATGTGCTTCTTCTTGCAAACGGCAAATACATATACAGTATTATTGTGGCAGCTATGACATGCAATGCCTATTAGGATGTCTATGAAAAGGATGTATATTGAAAGTGCCAAATCCAGATGGATAGGAGAGCACCTGTAAAGATCCAAACAAATAACCTTTGACTTTAAAGTGTTGACAGTCTATAAAGCTTTGATGACGGGGGATGTAACACCAGTAAAACTGATCAAAGCAAAACTGATTTCTGTTGAGAATGAAGCATGTGCAAATTGTACCTATATAAAATTAAGTAATGATATTACCTGGTACTTTTAAATGTACAATACCAGAACATTGATTGAGTACAGTGATACTGTATTTACTGCTCTTTAGAATGTTTTGCTATAGATATGAGGATGGAAGATGCCAAACAAGCTTATTAGGCTAAGAAAATGGTTCTAGACATGAAGCGGAAATAGTTCTCTTGGGATTTTTTCAACTTTTATTGGAGCATAGTTGGAAAAGGAATGAATTATTCCTGCTGACTAAATCATCCCAAGCCTATTCCTCAAACTTTGCACAAAAATCACTTTTATGTAATACATCCAAGGTCCCACAAACCCGTGTCAGTACAAAATAATAAAGTAAATATGGTACTTTAGTCCATTCCAATCCCATTAATTTACCCTTATATTGGGCAAGTAGGCGAGGACTTGAGCCAATGATGGCTTGGCCAACCCATCAACCGTAGAGGAATGCAAGCCGAACCAGACCAGCTCTAACTCCACCTATCCTTTATTATTTTGGCCCTCATCCAATTTTCTTATGCAAGCATTTGCCTTGGTAGGCACATGGTTCAAACCTGGGGTTTGATTTAGCCTCAGCTTGCCTTGACTGGCTGTCTCACCCACACCTACTAATGGGCAAATGCAATGACAATAGAGACCAATTACTCACAACTCAGTGCTCACAACCAAACAGGCATGAGCTGACCTTCCACATCAAATAATGTGAAAAAAATAATTTTATTGAGAACGGATTTTTTTTTTTGCTACTTAATAGGGGTATCTTGACATGGCAGGTACAGTCATGTGAAAAAGAAAGTGCACCCTCTTTTAATTCTATGGTTTCACATATGAGGACATAATAACAATCATCTGTTCCTTAGCAGGTCTAAAAATTAGGCAAATACAACCTCAGATGAAAAACACATGACATATTACACTGTGATGAGCCAGTCAAGGCAAGCTGGGGCGAAATCAAACTATTTCTTTTTCACAGGACTGTAAATCTTTTGTGCCCTGGCCAAAATACTGACCTAATACAAAGCCTTACAGTCCTTATAATTATTAAATGCATGTCTTTGTAGGTTTTTCTATTGGCTTTGTAGTCCTAACTCATTACTAATAATTTATTATTCAAATCTATGCATTCCTAAAACTTGTATTCATCATCAATACAGCTGTCAGTTTATTCCTAACACAGATGTTGGCACCGCTTGAATTGTGATGAATCTGACACATGTTGTGTTTAAATAACAATCAACAAAATACATTTTTATGTTAACAAGTACAGTCATTTTTTATTAGAAAATTATATGAAAGTGGAGCGGTTTTCATAGCGGTGAATTAAGATGATGCTTGCGGTAAATTATTGTACCCCACAGCTCTACCTGAAAAAATACCCCATATGACAAGGAATATAAACAGTGAACAACTCATTTCCTTGAAATGAATTTCTCTTTGAATGAGCCTCTATTATAGCTTCATATTATTGATGTTTCCTCCACGTCACTTACGTTTTTAAGTACTTTGAACGTTTAATTTTAAGAAAATAAATATATGGTTAAAAGTCAAATCACCTAAAATTATTTATATAGCTTATAATTATGCAAAATGTAAGTGTTGACTTGTAAATGGAACGCATTCATGTTCTTTAGCAAAAGTGGATTGAATTGCATTAATTATGTCCTTGATATGCAAAAAGAGAAGGAAAAAAGCTAAAGGTTCAGGTTGAATATGATAATTCATCTTGTGTTCCTAAATTAAAGTGTGTTTATACTTCATACATCTCGCAATTGACAGCATTTATTTAATTCTTTATATTGTACAGTCATGGAACAAATGACTGGAACAGGAATATAAATTAAAGATAATACAACTACACTACTGTATGAAAAGCTTTAATCTAGCATAATGACAGCCATGGAACAACCCCAGCCAGCAGATCTGCAGGGGATTTCTGTTAACATCAGTTATAGCGACCTAGGGTTATATACTGGCATTTCAGAACTACAAGATGTTAGGCTGAGATCACTTTTATAAAACTTACAAAAGTGTTACCAATCAGTGGAACTTCACATAAGTATATATGGAATCGAAAAGTACTTTATTCGTTGGCATTAAAACCTCTTTGAATTTTGGTTTGGAAAGAATGGACAGCTCAGTGACGCGTCACACAACTGCGAGGGATGTCTATATGGTCAAATGTAGGAAGCAAGAGATTCAATAAAGTTTACCTAAAACTACTACTACAGGTAGACAATATCTGTTTATATGAGCGAAAGTGGCTGATATGGAATGCATTCTACCTGAATCTTAATGAATGTTTTTTTTTTATTATTTATTTTAGACAGGTTCCTTGTACAGCTTTGGTGGGATTTTGTAGATGAATGGAAATGACAGCAGTGAGATTCACATACATCTTAGAGGCAAAGAGAGATCAGTTTCCCAGAAAATCACTTTGTTTAGAACCGGCTCTTGATGTGGCTATATACATTATGATATACAGTATACATTATCATATTGGACGGGTCTCATAATTAAAAGATACATTCAAGAACACAATGCATATTTGATGAAAGCTGTCTTACAAAAATATAGAAAAAGAAATAACCGTGAAAGGGCATGTCCAAACAAAAAAAATAAACCCACAGTTGCAATAAAAAAAGCAAGCTAAATGATGTGATCTAAAAAATATTCAAAAAAGACAGAAAACGGTAAATTCATAAAATCAGAAAGGATATATCAAGATAGTATAAACTTTTGCCTTTTCGGATGAGGTCTCTTAAGATGTTTTGTTATGTTTAACACCATTTTATCACTAAAGCTACTTTTTCAACTTTAGATCGTAGACCTTTTTGATGAATTCACACTTGTCTAGATGTTATTATGTCAGCTTAAGTGTGGGTTACATATACATGCTAAACAACTAAAAATATCACTATTAAATGAATATAAAAAAGTCACTTTGTGTCTAGTTACTTTCTAGAAAGCCTAAAGAGAATTCTGCACTCTTAAGGTGCTTTTGTTTGCTGCATCTTTTGTTAAAAAGCATAGGCATTGAAACATAAAGTAAGCCTTCCCAGCTATAAAATGAAAATTAGAAACCCACAGAAAGCAGCCCCAACCACGAGGGACTCATCCAACAGGCAACAGGGAGTCAGAAGCCATTGCCTTTAGAAGCCGCTAGCTGAAACCATCATGAGATCCTCAGGAGAAGACAGTCGCCAGGTAAATTATAAGTATATTAAAAAATAATTTTAGGACTACCCAAGAATGACACATTGCATTCTTGTCTATGGTTATTATAATATACAGGTAAAAAAATGCTGCTGTAATTGTAATGTATATATGGAATATGCTGTATGTCCAGGTGAATGACTTAAACTAGACTGAATTGACATATACCTGCACTTTGCAAGATGAGATGGGGCCTGGCTCAGCTTGTTCTCCACAATGACTGCCTCACAAATCTTTAACAACATTGAAATCGTCTGATTCTGGCTGCTATTGCCTGTCACATTTAGGACAGGAAACTAATTGGTTTACATCATCTTACAAAATGATACCATAACAATCACACTGATTATTAAAAAAAGTGAATTAAGTTTTAAGTATGTGTAGGTGACAACCCCACTTTACTTATGTAGCTACAACCAATTACTGGTACTAAGGATATTGATTACCCTCACAACGCAGATGATAGCCTGTCTGTACATACCGTATTTGCTCGATTATAAGACTAGGTTTTTTTCAGAGCAAATGCTCTGAAAAATACCCCTCGTCTTATAATCAAGGTCGTCTTATAATCAGACCTCAAAAAAATGTCCGCTGGGGCCAGACTACTTACCGGTGCTTTGGTCGAGAGCAGCGTCTCTTCTATTAGCAGCAGGAGAACAGGAAGCTAGAAGAGTGTCACATAACTCTGCCTCCCCCTCCTTCCTCTGGGGGCGGGGCCAGAGAAGTTTCTCGCACTGCCGGGCCCCTGCAGAAGTCTTCGAGTGAGAGATCTGCAGTTCAGGTAAGGGGGTGGGGGAGGGTTTTTGAGCAAATATGTGTGATTAATGGCATGAATGAGTATTTAAATGTTTGTGAATGAGTGTGTGTGATAGCATGGATGTGTAAGGGGGGTGGTGGTGGTAGCATGGCATAGGGAGGCTGTACTCACACTCCTATCATCCCCAGGTTCCAGCATGTACTGGCTGCCTTGGCTTGCTAGGAGTGTGATTGCTGTTAGCAGTTATGTATATATATATATATATATATATATATATATATGCCTTTTAACCCCCTATATGCCACATTTGCTGTTATCTGTAGAAAAATAGCATCTTCACCCAAATTTGAGCTATTTTTGAAAGTGTGAAAAAAGGCTATCTTTATTTTCCAGGGGCAAAGTGACAATCTGTCACTTTAATACAAATCTACAGTGCAATGGAAGAAATTGTAAGCGCATCTAGGTCAGCTAGGATGTGATCCTATATGGCAGGATGCTCAGTTGTCAATAGATTAACAAGCCCTTTTCAAGAAATGAAGGAAAGGTTGACAAAATAATTTATATGGGCGAGTGACATCCAGCAATTTACTCAATAAAAGTCACCAAGTAAAAAGTTTTCTTGGGAGAACTCATGTGTGAACAGCAATACAGTCTGTCGCTTCAGCAATACAGGCTTTAGAAGCTCTCTGGTCTCAAAGAAATTGCCACATATTTACTACAAGAATCTGCCAATAGTAGATTACAAAATCACACACATACTCTTCTACAATTGCTATAAGTTCAGAGCCCCTGTCACTCCTCATGTTTGAACATTGGTAAAAAAAAGATAACACAAAAATGTCTTCCTACGTATACAGTACTTCAGAAGCATTGTGGAGCAAGTCCTTGCTCAAGTTCTTGCATGGGTTGGTAAATTCAGGAGCTCCTGATTACAGATGCTGCCTGCTGCAGCCTTTGATTTCCTATTTGGAGCCATCTACAGGCACCAGGCTATCACAGGAACTGGCAGACAACAGGAGACTGGAAACCTGCAGAAGGCAGGAGACTGGCAAATTGTGGGCAGCAGGAAACTGGGAACTAGCAGACAGCAGAAACACTGAGACAGGAACATGTAGATGTACACAGGATGAGGCTAGCGAAGGTCATACACGATCAGGCCACAGCATAGTACAATGGAATTAGGCAAAGGCATAAACTACAGTTAAGGGTCAATAGCCAGATAACCTTAGATTCAAACTTAGTGCCAAGAGAGCAAACAGGAACGAGGTTTAAGCCAAGTATAAGACACGATATTCAGACAGACCAAGACAAGGTGCAAAGGAGAGAGCAAAAGAAAATACAGAAGACAGAATTTAGATGAATTAATCTCAGGCAACCAGGAATCTGCAAGGGCAATTCTCTAGAAAGGGTAGTTGGGAGCAGCACCAGTATATAAAGCCAGGTGCGCCAGGAACAGGTAGGGGGAGGCAGAAATTCCAGCAACCCCCAAAGTCACCTGGTGGTGACTACTTGAGACATCACACAGCATTAGGTATTCCAGTAAGTGTTGCATGAGTGTGAGGTCACTGGGCATAAACTGGCTACTTCTGTCCACTTTCATGCTCCTAAACACCTCCATGGGAGTTAGCGACAAAATGGGAGAAGAATGTTAGCCTTTTGCTGTAACTTCCAGCGAGGTTATTGTCAATATTTCACCCATCTCTACTTATGTTGTTTGAAAAACTACAATAGGAATATGTTGAAAATATTTACACTTTATGTAAGCAAGTAATGGAAATTGTGACACAGGTCATTACAATAAATAATAAACAATTTTTTTTTTTTTTTTAAAACACGGTTGGAAAGAAGAATAAATTAATCCATTGTGCCTCTGATAGTTATGGATTGCTGGTTGCCCAGGAACATTTTTAGTCTCCCATGCTCTGTGCATTGCATCCTCCGCTAAGGTGAATGGGCCATATTAGAGATAGGGTAGGTGGGGTCATATATAGGGTTTTTGTAATATTTTTATTATATATTATATATTATTATATATTTTCTATTACAATATAGCCACTTCTTTCCTGCTGAACACTAATGGAGGAACAGGGAGAGACTATGTTGCTTTTTTGTGCACATGCAAGTTATTATTGGTGAATTTGCAAGTTGAAATTGAGTCCAACTCTTTCAAACCTTTATTTTTTGGCCAGATTACATGTATTCATTGTTTATTGACTGGATTGATTATGATTAGTCATTGTCCTTATGCACATGTGGCAGTTAATGGGCTAATTTTGGAACAAAACTGGATCAACAAATTTGTTCACATAATGTTGTGATATATTGATAGTACAGGCAATTTGGAAATAACATACAGGGTTTTAAATCTAAACATTTTTATTTGAAAAATGAACTATTACAGATCCAATATAAACATTTTAACTTAAAGTATATGGTCCGTTTAATAATTGAATTGCATCCACATTTGTCTGTATCTATTTAAACTGTAGACCATGTGGAAATGTAAGCAACTGGGAAATTTCCCATACATCTTTGCCATATGCCATTCTACTGTGGGAAAGAGATGTTCTAAAAATGTATAAAAGTACACCCTTGATTATATGCTCACTTTAAAACCAAAGTGTATTTGATGAATCCCTCAAGGGTTTGTAAAGTAATCCTTGCAATTATATGAGCATAATTACAAATGGCTTGTGGTAGGTTTTGGCTCCTCAGGATACAAATTTCCTTTTTTGGTGATTATAAGGTAAATCCTTGCAACATCCAACTGCATGTTATTCTAGTCCTTGGTTACCAACGGAAGAGGCTACATGACATGATGAACTCAAAAATCAAGAAAACAGAGAAAAGCTAACTCCCACTCCCATTAAATGGACCTAAGGCAATAATCCTACAAAGTGTTCTGCTGTTCTTTATCTTAACAGTGCACTGGAGACAACCTCAGACCCCAGTAGTTGTAAACACAGAGTGTTTTCATAACTTAATAGTAAGGCCACTTTATTCGTGAAATGCATAGCCATGTGCTCTGTTCTGTACACTCCCGCAAAACACAACTACAATGTGTGTCACATGCTCTTTTATGTATCATTATCATGTATTAAAACATTAACTTCCCAAACAGTGCCATAAATCACAACCATAATTCCGGATATACATGAAATACTATTTTGGATTAAAATAAGGGTACTCAAGGACAATACAATGTCCATTGCTCCTTCACATACTTCTCAATGACAGTTTACATCCTATATTGGCTCATGAAGTGGAATGGTAATATATGAGAATATTTTGTGGCTTTACCTAATTATTTACTATGCTCATTGGTATTGCAACCTCAGTGATATTTGCATTTGCCTTTAAAGAATAAAATGAGCTTGTTTCTCTGCTTATGATACCAGAACATTTGAAGCTAAGCATCACATACAAAATAACAAACCTCTGAAAGGTGAGTGAAAAATTAAAATGAAATGCTTGAATACAGAATGTTAAGTTACATTTATGTTTTTGCATTGTTACTGTTTATATATCTAAAATGATCAATAAAGTATCCAACTGGTCCATCGGTTTGTTAGTTTAAAGTACGGTATATGAAGTATAGGTAAAATCAGGGGCGTACCTAGAGTATTTGGCACCCGGCGCGGATCCTGTAAGTGGCACCCCCCCCCCAAATGTAAAGACATCTACAAAATTATGTTGGCAAGAATATTTATTGCACCAATTTGTAAACTGTATGTCAACTGTAAACAACAAGAAATCGGAAAAAATAAATTAATAACTTATAAGTAAAATAAACACGTTTAAATAACATTTACTGAACATATAATAGTGCTTTTTTTAATAACCCTCCAAAAAAAAAGCGTCCACATTGCCCACATAGAACCTGACCAGCACCCAAATTACACACACATAGGACGTGCCATCTTTGCCCCCAAACAGCCCAGCATGAGTCAGCATTGTTCCCAAACAGCCGAGTGTACGCCATGTTTGTCCCATAAACACGCTGCCTGTGCCATCTTTGTCCCATAAACACCCTGCTTATACCATCTTTGCCTTTTTGACAAATAAACTATACACCTATGATTAACACAAACACTTTCACTCACTAATTCACTTTCATTCACACAATAATTTATTCTTTCACACAAATTATTTACACATATTCATTGATGCATTCTCACAAATTCATTAATTCTCTCACTCATTCACACAATTCATCCACACATTAATCCATTCATTTTCGCTCTCTCTCATTCTGACTCTTTATTTCAATATTCTTGCTACCCTCCTTTCTCCCTACCCATCTACCCATTCTCACCCTCTTCTGCCCTCAGGGCCTGCCCTACAATGGAGCCGACTGGGGCAAATTTTAAACTTCGCCCCAGGCGTCGTTAAGTCTTCGGCCGGCCCTGTCTGCCCTATCTACCCATTCTCACTCCCTTCTCCCTATCTACCCCCGTCTCACTCCCTTCTCTCTATCTACCCCCTCCTAACTTTCTACCCTCTCCCCTCTTTGAAGTTCACTTACCTTTCAGGAGTCCTGCGGTGGGGGTGCAAGGCCTCTGTCTCCCAGCTCTGCCACTGTATGGAGCAGCATAGAGTGATGGGAGTTATGATGTACTTTAGAGCATAATTATATAATGAAAAAGACATTGGAAATGGTACAGCATAACACCCATCACACATTTACCAATCCACACTTACCATTCCACAGATTCCACACATACCAATCCACAGATTCCACACATACCAATCCACACTTAACAATCCACATATACCAATCCACAGATTCCACACATAACAATCCACACATACCAATCCACAGATTCCACACATAACAATCCACACATACCAATCCACAGATTCCACACATACCAATCCACACATACCAATCCACTCTCACTGAATGATTTCCTACCTTTCCTCTTTTCTTCTTACAGCAGTCAGCTCCTTTTCTTCCTCTTCGCTCCTCTTCCGGTTCAGAGGGCACGGACGGCGGTGGGCGCGGCTTCAGTGTTGTGCACCGGGATCTGACAAGAATTGAGTGGTCATTAGGGCTAAAGGTTAACTTGACTGACCATATTGAGGCCACATGCCCTTGCATGCTAACAGTTGTAAACCAACTCGTATATTAACTAGTATATAGTTGCTTGCAATTAGATGCAAGTCTACATGACATTAAATTTGCAAGTTGCAGGCAAGGGCATGTGGTTGAAAACATAGAAAATGAATCTACTCTGCCAAAGAATGGTAAAATGATTAGTGTTTGTGCTGTGTATATGCTGCCATGCACTAGCAGTCCCAAGTTGTTGGAGGATGGATTGCATCATGGTTTAACCTCAAATGATTTTTATGGCCCTTTTATTTAGTTCTAACTTGCATTTGTAAGTTAACGACTCCATAAGCTACTTTCTTTTTTAACAGCTTACTATTTTGTGTTTATACATACACTATTTTATGTTTGAAACGTGTACTCGGGGGGCTCACTCTAATATAGCCATAACACCATGTATACTTTTTGATATTTTCTGTGCTTTTTATTTTAGGGTCCAAACCATAAATAATATTTTTGCAGCCCTATAAATACCCATATGTATTTTTCTGTCATATTCAGTAACGCTGAACTTGCATCAAATGTATAACCAATATAATAACTAAGTAATCAATGGTAACAATTTTATTTCCCCTAGTTTTTATAAATATTTCATAATGTTGACATTCTTGATAAATGACTTTCCAGCACTTACAAATTGTACTTAATCAATTGTGGTAAAGTGTATGGGAGAGTGGTTGATGGGATATATGTCTCACCTGGTTACCTCAGCCAGGCCTGGTAGCAAACCCAGGTGCTCTCAGGTGAGGCTTCCTAAGCTCGTTACTGGGGAGGAGGCCTTAAAAGAAAGGGCTGTTAGGTTTTCAGAGGGAGGGAGACACTGAATGAAGGAGCAGCTACAGCCAGCGCTGCAGCCCACCAGGTATGAAGCTTTACCCCATACAAAACTGGTTACTTTGCTTTGCGTCAGACCTTAGGCTGCTAGAGAGGTATCCTGCTGTTTAGTTACAGCCGGACAGGCTTATAGTTTGTTTTGTTTACAAGGTGCTCTGTGATTACAACATCTAAATAAACACGCTTTTACGTTGGAAACCTGTGTGAAACTGTCATTGCCGCCCCATGCGTGAGCTGTCCCCTACACAATATATTAACATCATTTGATTCACTTACACAGAATGGTTTGTGGGGGAAAAATTAGTGTTTTAACTATTAATGTACACAATTTCAGAATGTATTAAATGTATCTTAGGTCAGCATCACAGTTTCATCATATTGGACATCTTATAATTGGTCATCTTGACCAAACAGTATTACATTAACTGGAAGGAAAATAAATGAAAACAAAAAAAAAAAAAAAGAAAATATCTGAGCAGTCTTTCACTAAGCAATCTAATGGACTGTCAACTTAAGGGATATTTGGACTGAAGTACAAGCAACCTAAAATGCTGCATGTTGAAGGCGAGGGCATGCTAATTGGATTACCTTTAGCCCCCATCTGAAACACAGTAAAAAAAAAATTAAACATTTTAAAAAAACAATTATATATTTTAACTAAGGGGGACTAGTAGTTACCTTGCCCCACCTTTTGGGTGGTAAGGATTAATATTAAAATGACTTGTTTTGGCATAGAGCCCACATATGCACCCAGCCCTTCAGATCCCCTTCCAGTTTGATATGAAAGGGTTTAGTTTGCAGAAACCTGTTTAACAAATTTTACCCCCCATCCCACTGAGCACAAGGTGGGTGCTAGGGATATATAGGTGGAATTTATAATCAACACCTTATTTTACTTTTACACTATAGAACTGCTACAAATTCTCATTTTTGCCAACTAACATGCACTCAAACCTTAGTGAGTAGAGATTGCCATTCAGCAGCCATGTATTAAGTGCTCTCCCCTATTACTGGATAGGCTATTTTTTGCTGATAAGTTTAGGAAAGGGCTACAAACAGTTGTGTACTAGGCACTTACTCTTAAAGATTGCAGCTTTCTAGGACTTGAAAGAATTCAAGAAGGTGGGCAAGGGGTGAAAATGTTTTTTTTTTTTTTAATGAGAACTCTAGAGTGAACAAACACTGATAATTAAAATTAAACCTTACAGAATGGACATTTTTATTTTTACTGGAATAATACTTATTTTTGACAATAAAAATGGCTATTTAAGTGGTTGCTATGGTGACTGCCCCATTTTTGCCACTTGGAACCAAAACTATAATTGTTCCCAGCAGTGGAAACAGCACATCTACAATCTATAGTAAGAATTTTAGAAAATATACACAACAGTGAATTTTACTGTCCCTTGTGTACAAAAGGAAATGACAGAAAAAAATCTAAAGATTTTATAAACCTCATAAAATGATATTCATAGCATCTGTGCACATGGAATTGTAGCAATAATCCAAATGAGGCAGACTATTCGTAGCATCATTGCTGTGTTGCTTTGGGGAAATGCAGAAGGTATTGAATGACATGAAAATTTAAAGGAGTTGGTATTCAGCAGACTGGAAACCTTGTTCTCAATCAATTGATATTAAATAGTTATCTACTATGTAACCTGGGATTCAGATCGTATTTGTACCATATAGAGATTGTATAATTTAGAAAGGAAAAACATGTTTTGGTAAGACTTTAATCTCATTTTATTAGGATATTTACAGCTCCCAAATCTCCACAGACTCAGCTGGGATTCTGTATTATTCCAATACTTAAGCAGGATATAAAAAAAGCAATGGGTTCTTTATTTCATGAATTTTTTAACTTAAATTTTCGAATTTTGAGACTGGGAGATTAATTATTCTCACATTTTTTGATAAACACTAGTTGAGTTTATACTTCATATGTCAAATAATTATAGTTTTGGTTTCACAATATATATATATATATATATATATATATATATATATATATATATATATATATCTATATACACTTAGAGAGATACTTTAATTAAGTTTGTGTATGTCAAGTATATTGATGGGTTTGTTGAAATGCAATATAGCGGTTGTTACGAACTGCTTTCAACTTGCTATCTTATATCTCTTGTGAGTTAAATGTATCTGGCAGTGGGGATTTAAGCTATGTTTCCATCTTTGGTTATATTCTTTGAAATATTCAGTTGTGGGCAAATTTCCATCTCTCTACATGGTTTATATGGGTATGCTGGCTGTATTGTTATTTTTGTAATGTGGATTTTAAGTAGTAGCCAAATAATATGGCTACTATACATCTATTTTCTGCACTTCATTTTTCAAAATTATAGTATTTGGAATAAAGCCTATTACATTTTCTTAAATGTGGACTAAAACATTATAGTTAGCCGAGTATAATTTTTAATGAAATTGGGAATTCACAAACTTGTTTTTATTGGGTTGATTATCTAAGAACTGAATTTTACATAAAAAGTTTGATTTTAGCATTGCACCTATTCTTATTTGGAGAAGGCACAAACAAAGAAAATCACCCCCTTAATAGCAAATAGTCAAGGGAGGAATTTGTGTGTTTCAATTAAATAAAAATTTGGGTGAGATGCTAGAATGCTAAACCAAGGTGAATTTTAAATTGCAACCCACACTAGATTGAAACAATTCAAATTCCTTTAATAAATGATGAGACCCTGTTTGAATCTAACCGCTACAGGGTCATGTGATAGTCTTCCAAGTATCTGCTTTGCAATGAGTTGGAGCTGTGAATATAATGCTATGCTTGAGCGTAAACTAGAGAAAAAAATATGGCAATACACCGAGATGACTATAATAATGTTATAGAAGATAGTAGGTAAGAAGTGATGAGGTGGAAAAGGACATAGGATGATTTGGTGAGAAGTAAAATTACAGATCATGATATCGAGGTAGAGAAGGGAGCCAAGCATACATGAAGTAAGGTGTTTGATCTATTACTTTCCAAAACATTGGCTTTTTAGCTGCTATAACTGGCTGCACGCTATTACATTAGATTTGGCTTGCAAAAATGGTGATAACTAACACTTGTATCAATTTCAGTGGAATATGTTTTAGGTATGGGATTTAATTCTTCGTTCAGTCTTCGATGATTATGTCATTCATATCAACGATCTGGAACCGGTGAACACTTTGTTCAGTTGGATGAGGCTGTGCCAATGTCAGGTGCTTGAAGTTCACAAGGTAAATGTTTACGTAATGGATTTAGTATTTTAGTAACTGCAGGGATATCATAGCTGTGAGTTAAAAGTGAGAGCACATCTTTCCTTCTATTTTTTTTTTAGTAAATATCTGGAATGCTTAAACCTAGACATGACTCTATATTCTAATTATAGTATAGACACGCAAGGGTGATTTATGTGGCTCGCTATCTGTTTTGGGCTAGGATTCATTATTTAAAAACTGATCGAGTGTACTTTTAACAGATTTGGCAAATTAACGTACAATATAGATATCAAAGCATACACACTTGTCTGCAAAGCCAGGATTCATCCAGAGGATCAAAGGTATACATGCTGTTGTAATCATTTCTTTAAATAACACATCACTTCCATACATCTTTTTGGATATACATACACCACCACATGCCACAAAAAATAAAGTGCCAGGGCTATAAGGAGTGCTGTACCCAGTGTTATCATTTTGATTGAATGGTTCTGCCAGCAATACCCTTAGTCCAGATTAAATGTTACCTGCAAAAAAGTGTAATTGTTAGACTTGTGCATTTGAATTTGTATTAACTTTTTATTTTAAATCTGGCAATTTTGGTTATATGAACCTTAGGTAAGGAGGAGGGGCCACGACATAACAAACCAAAACAAATGGCAAAATCTCTGAAACTTTAAGAGTCGTTAATTTGTTTGCCACATTTTGCACCATTTGGTGCTCTTTTATGAGGTAAAGAGACAGTGTGTAAGTGACTGATAGACATTGTCCAAAAAGGCTAGACGGAGGGTCTCATTGATGGTTGTGACTGTGACCTGTGGAGTTTTTTCTTTGCTTTTTTTTTTTTTTTTTACCGTCAATCAGCGTTTACAAACGGGAGGGACAAGCATAGACATATAAGTGTTCTGACACCATTTTCAGTTCTCAGTAGCAGTCTTAGATTGATTGGTGGCAAATTAGGCAACTACAGTCGATTTGGAAATGGAATGATTCCAGTTTTTTGGGGGGTTGGGCAGGCAAGTATGAAAAAGTAGACAGATGACCCCCTAGTATATCAGTCCCAAGTAGGCTGAAGCCTTCTTGCATGGATGTGCCTGTCTTCTCTTGCCCACCATGTGCCTGCTGGGGCTTAGTCTCCTTACTCTGAGAGAACAATTCTTTAAATACTTTGCTAATTTGGGTGAAATTTAGAGTCTTGGCAAAAGGGCTCGATAAAGCATTGCATATTATGTTTTTAGGCTAGGTCGCCATATGGAAACAATGTTCAGGCTGTCATTTTCCAGGTATTGATGCATGGAATTTCTCTCATTGTTGCCATTAATCAGTACTGGGTAAGGTTTATCAGCAGGTAGGCAAATATGTGCCATGCCAAAGCAAAGACAATGATGTTTCACTATATTGTATTTCAGCAAACCCATCAATATACTTGACATACACAACCTTCATAAAAGTCTCTCTCACTTTTATTTTACAGTAGTTATCACATATTTAAATAAGATGTATATATGTCTTATCATAATAGTATTTACAGTTAATGTCAATTACCCAAAACAAAATGTTTGTTATAAAGGAAATTTTATCATAACACCTTATATGAACCACACATTAACTTAAACACACTAAAACATTAAAATATGACAAGGTATGATATTATTGGTCTGCATTATGTGTCCACCTGCCAGTGTCTTCCCAGTGCCTTACTAGTACTGATGCTACTGCTTTATCTCCATCCTTCTCCAGGGGATCAGTTTGTCATGTGTGTATCCATTGGTGTACTGCTGCTTTTGCTGGTGGTCCTGCATCTGGATTTTTTCCTAATCCTTGAGATGGTGCTGCTGTAAGTGGAAGGTGACCTCCCCCTTTGGGAACGTCTCTGAATGTATGTATGTATGAATTTTGCCAACTCTGCAAATACATTTTCATTCATTTTCCTTGTCTCTTACCTTACCATTTTTTCCATCAGTCAGTCAGTCAGGGATTCCTTTCTTTTGTATCCCAAACATCTATTTTTTTTTTTTACCTACCATAAGATTTTGTAATTCTTTCTCTACAGCTATTCTCTCTCTATGTGTCAAAGACCAACCAACCACAACCCTTCTCCTGTGTTACCTGCCTCTCAAGTATTTTCCACGTACCAAGACCTCCTTCATGTGACCCTGACTAGGAAACCCCTTATGTACTCTTGGTGCTACTAAATTCCCAGGACCAATAACATTAGGGCATCATCTCTACAATCCTTGATTGAATTCTATGGGATATGTAATCAATCACCTCACAGCAAAGACTCTTGATAGGACTCTTTGAATTTTGGATCTTATTTCCTATGGGATATCCTTCTGTCCACAGTATACACTTTGTATAAGTATTTTTTTATTTGTATTTATGCTTGAATGTGCATTGTTTGCAATCTACTGTATACTTATCTGGGACTACTATAAACTTTTTAGTTATATTACATTCCAAGTCGCTGACATATTGTTTGTCCTGCATTTGGTGGGGTGCCAACATTTGACATGTTTGTATTACATCACAGATTTTAGGCGATATGGGAGACTAGACTTTTAATGCATACCTTTTTTTTCATTGATTGTTTTTTCATTGTTCACATGTTCTACTAAATATTCTTTGCATAGTACCGTGGAACTATCCTAATTAATTTAAAAGTAAAAAGTGTTTTATAAAGGGCTGAATAGGAGAGGCGATTGTTTTTCAAGCATCTACATATCTCTCTCACTGGATACGAAAAAAGTACTTGTGTTACACGTGCAACATATTAAGGATGCTAAAGATTCTCTTTGAAATGACTATTTTGATGCTAGTGGAACATATTTGTAATACATATCTAATAAGCAGAAAGACCACAAGTTTTTTTTTTTTCTAAAAAGACATTTTATAAAACATTGACCCCCGCGCAATTTATACAAAGAACAATAGAAACTCTTTATGAACTGTTTCTTGACTATAAATACTTAAACATACAATTTCCCAATTTTAAAATAGTTTGTGCATGGAATTAACTGGCACATAATACCTGGCTCGGATAAAAAGGGTGAAC
The DNA here is from genome assembly GCA_023333645.1 of Sceloporus occidentalis. Taxonomy (NCBI): domain Eukaryota; kingdom Metazoa; phylum Chordata; class Lepidosauria; order Squamata; family Phrynosomatidae; genus Sceloporus; species Sceloporus occidentalis. Next base: position 7,618,964 of record JALMGF010000046.1, read on the forward strand.
ATTATTATGACTTAGTCAAGATAACTGATGTGGTTTGGCAATCGAAGGAGCAATCATAAAATTGACTGTGCTGATTCCATGGCAAAGAAAATGTTCACACGCTCTTATCAGCAATGTATTAGTCTTTAGCTGTAAAATCATTAAAAAACCTTGAGGTGACTGTAGAGAGAAAGCGTGATGAGTTTAACCTAATCTTTCACCATCTCCAGTTGTAATGTACAACTGTAATGTTTGTACAGGGCTGTAGCTGTTTTGTTTATGCTATGGAGCAGTGTTGGCTTTTAATATTTAATATTTAAGTTGTATGCCATTATGCGGCAACAAACAGAACCCAAGGGTTTACAGGGTCATAAGAAGTAGCCTAGAGGGCATAAGTTCCACTGGGCAGCAATGCCATTGATATAGAAATATGGCTAGCAAGCACCTGTTAGAAAGGAAAAAAGAACATTTTGCATGCCAAACCTTAGCTTAGACATTATGTTGACTCCATCAGAAATCTACATAATCAGCTTATACATTTACAAAAAAAACTTTTGGTACTACGGTAGTATCTCCTAAATTTAAGTTGTTCCACCCATTAACAGTAAATTCACCCTTACTTTGCTCTATTTTATGTCATACATGCATATTTTATGATAGATAAGAATAATTAAATCATTGTGCATTGCCTACCATTTTTGTATTGTTAAAAAATGCGATATGTTTATTCATTACTCCATACAGAACAAATGAGAAAATATTGATCCATGGTTAAAATAATTTGTAAAAAGTGGAAAAATTACTGCTACTCTTATATATACTTTGAACATTTATTTTTATATTACCACAAATACTATAAGGCTACAAGCCATTGTGACAAACAATTTATTTGTCCTACCAATAACTGTATAAAATGCCGTATCATTATTTTTCTGCTAACTTTACATTTTTAGTTTTGCAGAAAAAAAAATTAGAAACCAATGTTTGCCTTCATTTATTCATGTTCCATGTACCAATTACTCCTGGGGACAAACGTAACCATGTTTGCTGGATTTCATGCTTGTCTGGACAATTTCATTCAGGCTTAGCAAGTTCTATCCACAATAAAGTAGTTGGTTATTTAGCTGAACCTTGTCCCGTTTAAACATAATTTGGACTAAGAAATGGCAGATGTGTTCCAATAAGTACATCTTCTTCAATTTAAAAATGGTAAACTGTGTTTAACGGTATTACGTGTAATGAATATATTTTTATTATTTGCTTGCATTGCAGTTTCCTTAAATTTCAATTTAGCGTATTCATTATTTAGCAACCCACAGGGTTAATTGTGAGAGCAGCAATGGCATTGGCTTTATGACAGTCCAACATTCTGTCAATTCTTTCTTCTTCAACACAATCCCTAGCCCCTGGAAATTCTCATTTCTATCCTTGATTGTAAAAAAGATGAGTGCCTTTTAATCTGTATTATTCACATGCTTTTGTATTTTTTCCCATGTACCAGATAGTCATCTGGAATCATTCACAAGCTTGGAGATTTGTATCTGTTCTATGGTATATAGAGAGGATGAAGCATTAACCTTTAGTGTTCTGCTATTCTTAATTCTTCTTGTAATGCTTAATAGCAGTTTAAAACCTTAAGACAACTACCTCCATTAAAGTGTTCTAGTCTAATTATTTACCAAGTGACAAAAACAGCAATATTTATTTATAGAATATTATATTCTTATAGTAAGTGGTGGCGTTACCATATGAGTATAGTAAGCGGCTGTCTAGGACCCCCCATGTAGACAGGGGCCCCCTAGTAACCATTGCCACTTTTGTATGAGTAGCACCACATGCACTGCTATTTGTTACTGTTCTTCAGCATTAATCCATATCGTCCAACAGCTGTATAATCCACACCTATTCCTCAAGCCCTTCCACTCCCCAGACACCAAAGTCAGTGTCATGTTGACTTTATTGTAACTGCCGCGGCTGCCCCTACTGCCCATAGTTACAAAAGGGAAAACATATAGCATGGCGCTGATCCTTAAGCATTAGTCGGCGTAGGGAGGAGATTGTCTCCTACTCCGTTCTCTGTTCAATTGCACGTGCAACAGGTTGTGCTACTTTGACATTTTAAAGAAAGACATCTTGAAATAGGAAATGAACATTCATTTATTGTAAACTTGCAAGGACAGGGTTCTCTCCTTCTTTTGTACGAGTTTGATTTATTATTTTTAAATTTATCCTACCAACTTTGATTGTTAAGTGTTACGGAATCTCCTGGCGCTATATGTATAAATGTAATGTAATATATTGGATTAAGGAGTGGCTGAGTGACAGACAACAGAGGGTTGTAGTCAGTGGCGACTCTAGAAACAATATATAGGGGGGGCACACAAGATACCACAGTCAAACTGGGGGGGCATTAATAATTTCCACCATTAAATCATACCACTGAAAAAACACATATATATATATATATATATATATTGCCAAAAGTAATGTGCTATGGAATGATACTTTTGTTATTGGCCAATACAATACTTGTACATTCAACATGGGAAGCCTGAAGCCACAATTTAGTACGACTAATCCTTGAAATCCTTTAAACAACACAATACCTTAACTTTTGCACTAAATGATTTCAGGGCCTAATATTAGATCCTGCTGCTGATATATATAAATATTAGATCCTGCTGCTGATATATATATATTAGCCCCTGCTGCCCATATATATTAATATTAGCCCCAGTTGCCAATATATATATTAATATTAGTCCCTGCTGCCGATATATATATAAATATACATCAACACATTAACACACAAACCCAGCTTTGCATGTATAGATCAATTGAAATTCACTTGTGATCTCAGCACTGAAGGTATATATCAAATAAACTGAATCAGACATACAAATCCTGTATTTGCAGGTATACAATAATAAAATATGACATGTAGCATTGCAGGTATAGATCAAATAAATACATGGAAACAGCATTGCAGGTATTAATCAACTGAACAAGACATACAAACCCTGTATTTGCAGGTATACCTAAATAATGTATGGAAACATAGCATAGCAGATATGGATCTACAGAAGAACACACAAACCCAGCTTTGCAGGTACAGATCAATTGGAATTCACATAAAAACACGGAATTAAAGGTATATTCAAAACCCCTAAATTACAGGGATAGATCACAGGTTGCATACCCCAACCACGCTGCCCACATAGAACCTGGTCAGCACCCAGATAACACACAAGATTTGCCATCTTTGTCCCATATACACCCTGCCTGTGCCATCTTGGTCCCCAAGGCTCAAACATCCTGCTAGTGCCATCTTTGCCCTTACACAATTATACATCTATGATACACACAAACACATTAAGTCATGCTCTCCCTCATTCAGACAGTTCATCCACATATTAACTCATGCTCTCCCTCATTCAGACAATTCATCAACATATTAACTCATGTTCTCCCTCATTCAGGCAATTCATCCATTTTAAGAAACTACACCCCTTGGAGCTTCAAATGAGGGGCTACATGTATTTCTAGGACAAAAGTTGAGTGCACAAATAATGATGGAATATGTCGCTTTGGCTAGAAAATATGTTTTTTCTAACCATAGCGACATGTTCATTTTTGTCTTGCGCACTCCAGGTTTGTACTAGAAACACAGGCAGCCCCTCATTTGATGCGCCAAGGGATGTCGTTTTTGCAAATGTGTACTTTTTGTGCCATAATTTAACTTCCTACGTGAGCAGTAATGCCACGTCAAGGCTTTAACCCTAATTACTGACCATTCACACGCCTTTCATATCTCCATTCACTCGCAGAAGCACACACCATTCTTTCCCGTTACAATCCCAAAGAAATGATGGTAAAGGGAGAAAAAAAATCACTTTTACAGCAAAAAAAAGTTTTGCAGTAAAAATGCAAGGCGCTCCAGGGATGAGATGGTTACTCACGTACCGCACAGGCTAAATGGCTGATTTTAAAAATATTAAATATTCATATATTATCATCAGGATTTCAAAAATTGCCTCCCTCTACCGTTGGCTAAATTTAACCCCATGATCAAAGGCATAATAGGATTTAAAATTAGTATCGGCCATTTTTAAAAAGGGAATGTAACTTTTTATAGCTATATGATCACTGTGGTAACATTGGCTACCACAGTGATCATTTAGCTAGAATACTTAAACTTTTTTTTTTTTTTTAAGTTAAACTACTTTGTTTAAATTTAATTATTTTTACATTTTTTTTTAACTTAATATTTGTTATTCTTTTTTTACAATCTATATATATTGGAAAGGTGAGGCGATTACCTTTCCAACGGTATATGTTAGGGGTATGTAGCTGCTTAGATGCCTGAGATACAGGCATCTAAGCAGCATGCCCCCCTACCTCTTTAACTGACAATTGTCAGTTGTTAATAAAGTTGCGCGGTGACGTCATCGCGCGAGACGGCACCGGGCGGATCGGGTGGCCCGGTGATGCCCTTCAGTTTGAGGGGCAGATCGCCGGGGTAGGTGGTGATGGAGGTCCACAGACCTCCATCAAGGTAAGGTAGTGCTAGTGACGGCAAGGTGCTGTCGTTAGCACCTGACTGGGACTGTCCTGGGTGGTTACAAATTCGGCGGGGGGGCAACAGGGGGGGGCAAGGAATAACCTAGGGGGGGCAATTGCCCCCCCTTGCCCCCCTGTAGCGACGCCACTGGTTGTAGTCAATGGCATATATTCAGAACAAGGTCTTGTTACCAGTGGGATACCTCAGGGATCTGTACTTGGACCCATTCTCTTTATTATTTTTATCAGTGATATTGCAGATGGTCTTGATGGAAAGGTATGTTTATTTGCTGACGATACAAAAATTTGCAACAGGGTTGATGTTCCTGGAGGAAGAAGCCAAATGGCAAATGATTTAGGTGAACTGGAAAAAGGGTCAGAGCTGTGGCAATTGGCATTTAATGTAGATAAATGCAAAGTAATGCACCTGGGGCATAAAAACCCAAGGGCAGAGTATAGAATATGTGATACGGTCCTAACCTCAACGTGTGAGGAAAGGGATTTAGGGGTAATTATTTCTGAGGATTTAAAGGTAGGCAGACAATGCAGTAGAGCAGCAGGTAATGCTAGCAGAATGCTTGGTTGTATAGCGAGAGGTATTAGCAGTAGAAAGAGGGAAGAGCTCATGCCGTTGTACAGATCACTGGTGAGACCTCACTTAGAGTATTGTGTACAGTATTGGAGACCGTATCTCCAGAAGGATATAGAAATGTTGGAGAAAGTGCAGAGAAGGGCTACTAAAATGGTTTATGGATTACAAGATAAACCCTACCAGGACAGGTTAAAGGATCTTAACCTATATAGCCTGGAAAAAACACATGACAGGGGGGATATGATAGAAACATTTAAATACTTAAAGGGAATCAACAAGGTAAAGGAAGATAGTTTATTTAAAAGGAGTAATACTACCACAACAAGAAGACATAGTCATAAACTAGAGGGGCAAAGGTTTAATGGTAACATCAGAAAATATTACTTTACGGAAAGGGTAGTGGACGCATGGAATAGCCTTCCAGCAGAAGTGGTAGATGTTAATACAGTAAAGTCATTTAAGTAAGCATGGGATAGGCATAAGGCCAAGCTAGATATAGGATAAGGGCAAGTACTAAAGGAAAGTACTCAGAGGTTGGGCAGACTTGATGGGCCTACTGGTTCTTACCTGCCGTCACTTTCTATGTTTCTATGTTTCTATATATGGATTTCCACTAATGCTAATTTTATTAGGGTGTCTATGCAAATATGCTAATTTTATAATGAACACACTCATATTTGCATACACACACAAAATCACACATACAAAGTTTTTTGAAGAAAAAGATATTACTCAAATGGTTTCAGTCCTTTACTACGATTTGTTTTACATATATAGTTGGGAGATACATGTTATCCACAACGCTAACAACTAACCTAAGACATAGAGACTTTGGTATTTGTAAAGTGTAATGGTAATAACTATTACCTACTGTCCAACAATTTGGTTTATATGTTACTATTTTTTTAGTATGTTACCTTTTTAGTATGTATTTCTATAAAAATGTAATAGGACAAAATCTATATCACAATAATATTTGGGTTTGTTGCTCGATATGTTATAAAATATATAGTTTTTAGATATGGGGGCTTAATCTTAATGTTTTGCTTAGGCCCCCTAAAATCTAAAACCAACTCTGCTTTTAAAAAATGGGCTACGATAAATATTTTTAAATCAATTTTTAAGGAATAAACCCAAGCCTAGCCTAATATTATATATGTAAAGCCATAGTATTTGTCATTATTATTATTTTCATTGAATTAGTTTTTACCTTTGAACAAAATACATCTGCTATTAGAATAATGACAACTCAATTTACAATGAATACACCCAGAAGGGTAGAGAAAATACTATATATATATACCACAATATTTGTGATTGTTATTGTTTTCACTTGATTATTTAGAAGTCAATAAATAGTTTTTCCTGAGCCAAGTTTTATTCCAGCACAAATGCGTGAGTTCTGCCATCATGGAAACTTGTATCTAAACCACTTTGGCATGCTCTGTTACTCATTATTATCTCTGTTTTTCTACTTCTGGCAGGACAGTGTTCACTCCTGGAAGACACCTTGTTTCCACAATCACAATTTTAAAGGATCAGTTTCTTTGTAACATTAAATAAGTTTCCTGAAGACCAGCACATGCTATTAAAGTTATGACTCAACATTTTATTAAAGGATAAGCTCATCATCAAAAGTACAACTTCTATGTAAGAACATTCATTATTATATTCTAATCTCAGTGTTGTGAATCAGGGTTGTCCAACTATGGTCTTACAGTTGTTTGAACTTTAACTCTCAGAAGCCATAGCTTTAGAGGCTATAAATGGGGATTACTGCCATATATATAGGTTTGAGGTTACATTAAGCTTGTGGTGGGCAACACTTGGTGGTGGTTACAGAGATGGCACTCAGTTGGGAACCTTGGTTTTATTACCAATATTTAGGGCCGGGTTTACCCAGCCGCGGCTATGGAACGTTGGCGCGGCTATTGTGTGGATCGTTCCCGTGGGAGTCTCCGATGCTGTTGCTCAGGGTCCTGAGGTCGGATCATGTCGCTTTTTGGACCATAACATCATTAGATCCTGAAAAGGTTACTCTCTGTTGGGTGGGCATTGCTGGCCATAGAAGTGTATGGAGGCGCTAAACTGTCTTTTAGTTGATAGGATTAGGGGTATAATCCTATCATGTCTCATGTATAAATATCTGTGCTGTCTTCAATAAACTCATTTCTGTTTGTACCCTACACTACGTCTCGGCTAGTCCTTGGGGGAATATGAAGGGTTAATCTCTTGAGCAAGGGAGATCTCTACGGCAGAGCTACTCAGTCCGAGTACGGGTCTCCATCACAGATGCTTTCCCTAAAGATCATTTTATTACTTTTTAATTTGTTTCATTAAGTTTCTGTTTGCCATGATGTGGAATGATGCTGTACATGTTTTGTGTTTGTATGCCTAATCAAAATACCTTGCTGTTACATGGCAATGAATATGACATGCTAGTCCTCAATGACTAGACATTAAACAATTCTCACAGATGAACAGTGTTAATTGTTTGATTACAGTTTTCAAGGTCGCAGCCCTAGAAAACAGGATTAAATGGCCTTGGTGTAATGGATGGAACATATAACTGCAAACCAACCTCTTGCTATAGGTCATAACTTTAATGTGCACCATTAACCTGAATAGAATTAGCTTAATATGTTACTATATTTGTTTACAAAGAACTAATCCTCTGCACCACTTGAAACCAATACAGTGTTTCTATTGATGTCAAAAAGTGTTCTCCATTTTTTTTTTTAGGTCAAGAATTCTTCACCTTGAAATATTCACTCTCAGCTAAATTTCAATCCAGCTGTCAGACTAAACATAATTAGTGCCAATATAAACAAATACTGTGTAGATTCCATCTAGAAGCTGTGTTTGAATCCGCAGGATGGGAAATTCTTCCACTGCTCTGTGGAAGATATTGCGAGGATTACAATGAGTGAGTTCTTCTGCCCAAATCCCCTAATGAATGGACGGAGAATTTATGGTACCTTTTGAGTCTGCGAATCATGTGACTTTACCTAATGTGAAACAAAAAAAATGGGCCAGTCTTTATTTCCCTCTTACAGTATTTTAGAATAAAACATTTTCTACGTTATGACAACACAAGTTTTTCTTGTAGTTTATTCAGTAACGGGCCAGTTTAGTTAAGTGCATATAATGTAGTAAAGTTAAAGTAAGGGGAAGTGGAGGTTAATATGGGTAAGCACTACAGCACTTTTAAGATGTCTTTTTGATTGTCTGGACTATCTATATATTAATTGAAATTATTAGTCCTTTACATGTCTACAGAATCAATAGGTGCACTCCATAGTGAGTAATAGGCAATAATATTTAAATGATTCAGCACTTTATGATTCATCTACTGTTTACATGCACCTGAGACACTTTATGTATATATAACCATAGTTCCTCCATATGCACTGATTATTTTTCTAGAAACCTCTGTTGTCTTTATTATGAAATACTATATATATCTTTATTTTTTATATTTTCTTGTACAATAAAACAATATATTTTTATAAGGGCTTGTGTAGAACTTTTTTATACTAGGTATACAAGTTTATAGGAGTTTCCTTGGTTTGTAGGATGAGATCCTTATATACACCACAATGTCTGTAACATCACGCTATTTGTGGAAGGTGTTGTAGGATTCTTGTGTGTTATAAGGTTAAAGTAAGGTAACTTATTTTCTATCCAATGCAATAAAAAACATATATATTTTACCAATACCACCTCAAAGCAGAGTATTAAGTAAGGTACAATTATGTTATAACTTTTACAATGAATATTACATTACATTACATTATATTTATTTATTTATAAAGCGCCGGCCGATTCCGCAGCGCTGTTACATTCATTAGAACAATTTATAAACACATACAATAAAAAACTGGTGCAAAGGAGAAGAGGGCCCTGCTTTTGCGAGCTTACAATCTAGTCGGTGGTTGAGGGGAGTGAGACAATAGGAGAGGACTGCTTGGATGGGGATGAGTTGATCTGGTTGCGGTGATGTGTTGAAGCTTCAATGCTTAATGCTTGGTGCTAACTACCCAGTAGACTTGGGCACCAGGGGGCTCTTCGTGTTCGTCTTCGTGCTCGTCTTCGGGGGGAAAAAAACCTTCGTATTCCGCGAATATTCGCCCGTGCCTGTCTTCTCTTCGGGCGAATATTCGCGGACATTCTTCGTGCTCGTTTAATCTTCTTTTCCTTCCCGGTTGCCTAGCAGGGGTTAATACGGGGTTAACAACACATCGGAGCAGCAGCAGCTGCCGTGAAGGAACGTGTGTGCAACTCTATTGGTCGTTTCGGCAGGGGGCTGGTCTGGCATCAACAAGTGAATTGCAGAACGCACTTCATTCGTTGATGGCAGGCCAGCCCCCTGCCGAAACGACCAATAGAGTTGCACACACGTACTGAGGTGTACTGTACACAAAATGACCTAGAGACAAATGCTCCAAGGAACTTGGCCTCTGTTTATCATATACAGTCACACATCCATAGATGTTTAATAAAAGAATAGGGATTATTTTACATTTTTAAATTGATTTTGGACCACTTGTAAGACATGCCTAACATTTGCTACCTATTCACAATGGCATACTTTGCAACAACCCAACTTTTACTGGACAGGACTGGAAAAAAGCAGGACTGTCCACCAAAATCTTAGGTGTGTTGGCAGGTATGCGGATGGAAAAATGTTGGACAAGAACTAAAAAATAGCTTAGGGTTAATGTACGGTTATGTTTAAGATTAGTAGCAGTGCACTGGTTTGGTTAAAGATGTATTATGTCTAAATAATAATTTAATTTTAATTTTAATGGGTTTTAAAAAATTAAGGGGTTTATTTAAATGTATTTTAAAGTTAGATTTATTATTTAGTACTTTATTATATTTATTTAATGTTTATACTAGTGCTACCTACCGAGCTATAACTACCAACGTGTATTTGCATACCTAGATAGCTAAATTAGATGGGACAGGACTGGAAAAAAGCAGGACTGTCCCTGAAAAAGTTGGGTCTGTTGGCAGATATGTAGATGGAAAAATGTTATAGTATGAAGTGTGAGTTATAGCGTTAATGCTAGTGAGTGTAGAAGTGAAGGCCAGGACAAATAACAAGAGGAAAGGTCCTTGTGATTTGTGCATTGTACGTGTATGTGTTATGTGTGTTATGTGTGTTGTCACTGTGTGTTATATGTGTTATGTATTATGTCACTGTGTTATTTGTGTTATTGTGTGTGTTATGTTTGGTTGGTTGGTTGTGTATCAGAAGGAAAATAATGAAATGGAAATGGAAAAGGAAATGGAAAAGGCGAATGAGTGGGCAATTGGCGACCCACTCACCTGTTTCACCCCAGAGCAAAGCATCCAAACACTGTCAGTCCTAGACGTTTGGCAGCGGACTTCCAGAGCTCAGACACAAGGCCCTAGCATAAGCTGGCCACTCCGGCGGAGGTAGCAGGCGTTGCCACACCGCAAACAGACGCAGCCAGGGGGGAGAAACTGCCCTTACCATTAGGGACATTTTGGGCATGACTCTAGCCAGGAAGCGAACTGGCACAGAAGAGATGCTGGCACCACCACAACCACCACCACCAGCAGCAGCATTGAAAAATGGGAAAGGCGAATGAGTGGGCAATTGGCGACCCACTCACCTGTTTCACCCCAGGGCAAAGCACCCAAACACTGTCAGTCTTAGACGTTTGGCAGCAGACTTCCAGAGCTCAGACACTAGACCCTAGCGTAAGCTGGCCACTCCGGCGGAGGTAGCAGGCGTTGCCACACCGCAAACAGACGCAGCCAGGGGGGAGAAACTGCCCTTACCATTAGGGACATTTTGGGCATGACTCTAGCCAGGAAGCAAACTGGCACGGAAGAGATGCTGGCACCACCAGCAGCAGCAGCAGTGAAAAATGGGAAAGGCGAATGAGTGGGCAATTGGCGACCCACTCACCTGTTTCACCCCAGGGCAAAGCATCCAAACACTGTCAGTCTTAGACGTTTGGCAGCAGACTTCCAGAGCTCAGACACTAGGCCCTAGCGTAAGCTGGCCACTCCGGCGGAGGTAGCAGGCGTTGCCACACCGCAGACAGAGGCAGCCAGGGGGGAGAAACTGCCCTTACCGTTAGGGACATTTTGGGCATGACTCTAGCCAGGAAGCAAACTGGCACGGAAGAGATGCTGGCACCACCACCACCAGCAGCAGCAGTGAAAAATGGGAAAGGCGAATGAGTGGGCAATTGGCGACCCACTCACCTGTTTCACCCCAGGGCAAAGCACCCAAACACTGTCAGTCTTAGACGTTTGGCAGCAGACTTCCAGAGCTCAGACACTAGGCCATAGCGTAAGCTGGCCACTCCGGCGGAGGTAGCAGGCGTTGCCACACCGCAAACAGACGCAGCCAGGGGGGAGAAACTGCCCTCACCATTAGGGACATTTTGGGCATGACACCAGCCAGGAAGCGAACTGGCATTGAAGAGACGCTGGCACCACCAGCAGCAGCAGCAGAATTGGGAAAGGCGAATGAGTGGGCAATTGGCAACCCACTCACCTGTTTCACCCCAGGGCAAAGCATCCAAACACTGTCAGTCCTTGGCGTTTGGGAGCGGACTTCCAGAACTCAGACACTAGGCCCTAGCGTAAATTGGCTACACCGGCGGAGGTAGCAGGCATTGCCACACCGCAGCAAGTGCAACCAGGGGGAGAAACTACCCTCTCCATTAGGGACATTTGAGGCATGATTTCAGCCAGGAAGCGAACTGGCAAAAGATACTGGCACCACCACCAGCAGCAGCGTTGGAAACGGAAAAAGGTGAATGAGTGGGCAATTGACGACCCGCTCACCTGTTTCACCCCAGGGCAAAGCATCCGAAGACTGTCAGTCCTTGGCGTTTGGGAGCGGACTTCCAAAACTCAGACACTAGGCCCTAGCGTAAATTGGCTACACCGGTGGAGGTAGCAGACGTTGCCACACCACAAACACGTGCAACCAGGGGGAGAAACTACCTTAAACATTACAGAGAAAAAAAATTAACTTTCCAAGCTAAGAGCTGGGTAACCCAACTTGGGCAGATTGAATTTAAGAAAGGCAATCTGCTCCATCAGATGAGGTGCCATGCGTGAGCGCTGTGGACTCAGTATGTTTCCAGTCATAGAAAACACGCGCTCACTTTGAACAGTGGTTGGCGGACATGATAGTAGCTGCTGCGCAACCCATGAGAGTGCAGGCCACACACTCTTCTTTTCATCCCAGTAGCTAAGAGGATCAACATTAGGCGCAGAAGGAACTTCACAGAGGTAAAGTTTGACCATTTCAGCAGCACTACTCTCCTTTCTGCTGCTAGCTCTGTCAGATGGTCCAACTATAATCCCAAGTGCCTCTTCCCAAAACGCAGCTGCTCCACTCAGCTGTGTTGTGCTGCTTGTGGCACTGCTGCTGATGCTGCTGCTAGGAGTAGCAGACCACATCATCTCTTCCTCCTCCTGCACCTCTCCCTCCTCGGACAGCATTCCCATTTTACGCTGCCAGTCACGCACCTTGTTGACCAATTGCTCCCGGTAGCTACTGAGAACATTAAATTTCAAAGCTAGCTGTCCCTTAATTCTTGGATCACAAAGGCACGCTAGCATCATTTCGGGACTCTCTTCCATTCGTTTGCGAAGGTGTACTTTTAGCAGATCCTTCAGCTTCCTGGCTATGGCTGCTACGTCAGGATGTAGAGTGCCACCTTGAACAGCCTCACGGTTTCCAAGGAACACATCCATCTTGCTGCCTAGATGGGAGAACACTGGGATTACCTGGGCCAGACTGGCAGTGTTTGAGCTTAAATTTTCTGTGGCATCCCTGAATGGTTTAAGGACTGCCACTAGCTGGGCGATCACTGTCCAATCCTCCCTATTCAATGGAGAGGTAATCCCAATATTGTGCTCTGAGGCACGATTATGGATTGCCCTCTGCTGCTCCAAAATCCTCTCCAGCATGTCTAACGTGGAGTTCCACCGTGTACTGACATCCTGGCGTAGGCAGTGTACGGGAAGACCTGACCTCTCTTGCTCTTCCCTCAAAAGTTGGCTAGCCTTAACACTATGGTGAAAGTGCCCAGCGATCTTTCTGCAGCGGGACAGAACTACTGCTGCCACATTAGTTCCTTCTGACATTGCTGCCTTCACTACAAGATGGATGATGTGGGCTGCACAGCGCACACCAACAATATGACCATCTCGCAGCGCTTTCACCATATTGGCACCTCCGTCAGTTACCACAAAACCAACTTCAACATTGGTGCCCGCCTCTGCTCCCACCCAAAGGCTAAACATTTTCCTCATTGCATGCAGAATATTTTGGGAAGTGTGCTTTTGATCCATCACTTCTGCATGGAGAAGGAAAGATCGGTAGCCTGCTGCAGCAGCTTCCTTAGACACACCGGGCTGCCACCAGTGTGCTGTCAAAGAAAGAAAGGCATGCTGGCCGCTAGGTGCACTCCACAAATCTGTAGTGAAATGAACACACTGACCAGCAGCCTTGGAAAGCTCCTCTTTCACTGCTGCAACACAGGACCGATACAATGAGGGGACAATGTTCCTGCTGAAAGTGGAACGTGACGGAACTGTATATTGTGGAGCCACAGCCGCCATCAATTGTTTGAAAGGCTCCCCTTCGATCATAGAGAAGGATGCCCCTCCAACAGCAATGAACTGACCAATCAGTCGCGTTACTTTATTGGCCTGCTGTTTGGGCATTGACCTTTTGGATTGGAATGCCACAAATTGTTCCAGGGTGGGCTGGACATGCAGTGCTCCAACCTGCCTTGGTCTCTGGCTGCCAGCACTAGCTGCTGCTGCTGCTGCTGCTGCTGCTGCTATTGGCTCAGAAGAAGAAGCTGTTGGGGTTTTTCCACGGCCACCAGCTATGCTGCCTGCACTAAGTTTTACTTCTGCATCTTTCCCCAATAGCACAGCGTTGTGTTGAGTGCTGAGGTGATGCTTCATGCTAGCACTGGTAAAATGGCCAGACACTTTCCCTCTGCTTATTAGCTTCCCACAATGTTTGCACTTTCCATAGCGCCCTTCTTCAACATTTTCAAAGTGCTCCCAAATTGGGGCGCGCATAGCCTTGGAGTGTGCCTTGGGTGCTGCTCCTACTGCTCGGGGTGGATGAACAGAGGCAGAACTAGTGGTGGTGGGACTGGTGGTAACAGTACTGGCCATAGTGGGACTGCTAAATGCTTTAGATTTGCTAGGTTTTGCTGCTGCTGCTGCTGCTGCTGGTGGTGGTGATGGTGATGATCGTAGCGGAGAAGGTGGAGGCTCAGGGGAAAATTGTGCACTAGTCATTTGGACACTGCTCCCTGAGGAATCTGATTCCTGACCACTCATCTCCTCTACTTCCTCTGGCTCATAGTCTAGCTCTTCATTAGCCAGATCGAATGGAATTCCTGCTAGGCTGGAGCTAAGACTGATATCGTCGTGAGACTCGTGACTAGTAGTAGTGCGAGCAGGAAGAATAGACTCTGCACTTGGCCTCTCAGTCTCAGGCTCCTCTGCTACCTCGCTAGGTGGAGTCCCACTATGTGTAGCCCTCTCTCTAACTGTCTTTACAAAAATGTTGTAAGGACTTGGTGGCTTGCTAGAGGTACTAGGAGGACATGGCGTGGCGGTACCAGTGGGAACAGTAGGCGCAGCACTAGTGGTGGTAGAGGCGGTGGGGGTGGTGGTGGTGGTTTTCCCTACAAAGGAATGAGATCGCTTTTGTTTGGGACCCCTCTGAGTCTTGCTGCTAATTTGGCTCTGCTTGGTACCTTGCATGCTGCTGGTGGATGGGGAAGATGCTGCTTGGGGCAAAAGGCACTTCTTTTTAGTCACTGGGCTGGTACTACTTGTGCTACCCTTTAACTTTGAACGTGCTTCTGGTGCTTTAGGCTTTCCGTAAAAAACCATAGAGCTTGTGGGCCTAGCTGCACTACTACTGCCTGCTTTTGGTGCCTTTCCTTTACTTGATGATCCTTCAAGCAATGCTTCCCCAAATGATAAGCGAGAGCTTGGCCTACTTGGCCGACTAGACTGACGCAAAGGCTGCATCTTAGAACTGGTGGTGGTGGTGGTAGATGGAGCTTGTCCCTCCTTAGTCCCAATAGGAGGATCCATTTCAAATTTTGTGTTGTGTGTGTAGTGTAGTGTAGTGTTTAAAAAACTTTAAAAAAATAAAAAATTTAAAAAAAATTAAAAAAAAGGAAAAATGAATTAAAGACAAAAAAATTAGAGGAAGTTCTCTTCAGTGCTACTGCTTAAAAAGTAAAACTATGCACTACTGCACTGTGCTGTTGTGTGCAATCTGGCAAAGTGCTAAAGTTATTTAAATTATTAACTATTTAATAACTAGCAGTATTTTATTTTTAATTTGAATTTACACGGGCCTAAGAGCTTAGCCTACTACTATGCTAGCCTAAAGCTATATTTCCTTACTATAAGTCTACCTCTAGGCAGACGCTCTCAAACCCACTAAGCTAAAGTGAGGTTAAATCAGATTCGGTATGATTTATTAATTAATATTAAGTTATATAATATTAATAGATTAGAAATAATTTACTTATATATTATGTATTATAGATAGAAGAATATAGATTATGAATTAGAATTTAGAATTAGAATTACTTATATTATAGATTATGAATTAGAATTTATATTGTTATATATTATTTATAATATATTATAGATTAAGATTAAAGAAGATTAGAATTATTTTAGTACTACAGCTAGTAGCTTGAAGCTTTTCTTAGTACAGCTCGTCACAGTCAATTTTTCTTGAAAAGAATTAGAAATAAGATAAAATGTCACAGCAAAACAGTTAGCTTCACTGCTTGCTGAACAAAAACACACAGCACTTATGCGGCTGCACTCACTAGCCCAACAAGTTCACTTCACTGATGGACTGAGGTGAGCAAAACACTAAGGGTACTTTTAATAAAATTGAAATAAAATGTAAAATAAATGAGAAAATCTTTGCAAAACAGTTAACGTCACTGCTTGATGATCAAAAAAAAACACAGCACTTATGCGGCTGCACTCACTAGCCCAACAAGTTCACTTCACTGATGGACTGAGGTGAGCAAAACAAATGAAATAAAATGAAAGATTATTAATTAAGAAAAATTGACTTGGTCGCTTGCTGTTGCTAAAACAAAGCACAAACTATAGAGCTGCAGCACCAGTACTAATAAGATTAGCTGAACTATACACTAGTAGTAATTAATTAATATTATTACTTTTATTTATAGCTAATTTAATTAACTATTAAGATAAGAAAGAATTATAGAATTATTGATATTACTGATTTTAGATTAGACACTAGTAGATGTCTTGAATGTCTACAGTACACTCTACACTAGTATACTATTACTAACTATAACTGACAAATATATATATAATTTTATAATGAATTCAATTATTAATTATATTAATTAATATTACTGATTTTAAATTAGACACTAGTAGATGAATGTCTACAGTACACTCTACACTAGTATACTATAGTATATATATATATGACTGACAAATATATATATATAATATTATAATGAACTATTAAATTATAGACTCTATTAAATTATTATTTATAAATTCTATTTAATTTATTTAAGCAGGACAGGCAGTAGGCACTAGTGCCAGCCCAGGGCAAGGGCACCCCAGTGCCACTGAGACACTGGGTGCACTGTCAACTCAACAGCACTTACACTACAGTTGATGACAAATTAAATAAAAAAAAATTAAATTAATCAAATTATTATTATTAATTATATAAAGTAGCACTGAAGTGAGGATGAAGTACACTGTGAGAAATGGCAGGCTAAGGCTTACCAGTCTCACACAGAACAGAACAATCTCTCTGTAACGCTCGGATGCAGCACAGGAGTGTTGCCAAAGCAGTCACAGCGAAAAATGAATGGATCTCTCAGGCAAGCTCTGGTCTTATAAAGGCGCCTTCAGAATTCAAAAAACAGCAGCACAGGCATTGGACGAGACCCTTAGCGTGACGTCACAAGAGTGAGCTGATTGGACAGACGAGATCAGCTCACTCCTGTTTGAAATTTTGGCGGCTGCGCGGCAAAAACGAAGACGATCACGAAGAATCTTCGATTCTTCGTGGTTGGGAGTCTTCGTCTTCTCCTACGTTTTGCCGGCACTGTATTCTCTTCGGCGTGTCTTCAGAACGAACAAAAAAACGGCCTCTTCGTGCTCGTTTTCATGTTCGCCCGAAGACGAATGCGCAAGTCTACTACCCAGATGATTATATTATTATCAACATAAAAAATCCTAAATCAATCCTTTTTGTAGGCTCTTTCATCAGTGTACTAATATTAACCAAGTATCTCACATTAACTAAGATACGTCAATGCTTTGTAATCAGTAATATTAATCTGGATCTGGACACTCATTTTTGACATCCCATTGATACATTATTGATTTAATGGCATTTGTTAACACAGATTTGTTAATGGGGATTTTTATAATACCATTGATTCTAATGACCTTTCATGAAACTAATAGTTAAAAAAAAAAGTCATCACTTTAGGTTTTCATGTGGTTCAGATGACACATACAGGATGTAAAGTCTCCTTTTTCAGAACAAGCCTTCAAAAAAGAGTCTGGGTTAATCATTGAAATCTGTCAACCGTGTCTCAAGGGGTGAGGAGTATGGTGGAACACTTTCAATAAAATTGGTCCTTATGGGATGAAGGCATTTAGGCTAAATGTTTTCCACATCCTGGAATGGGTCTGAAATTAAGATTCTGTGACAAAAGAGAATATGTGGGACTATGAGGCCTAGGGTAGCTGATTCATGCAGTAGCTTGTGGGTACCATTTAAGAGACTGGATCTGTGCAAAATGTATATACAATTACAAGTTTAGTTTTTCTGTTTTTTAATCGTTTTTTGTTTGATATGGTACTATTTGATTTTGATAACTGTTTGATAAAGAATACTGAATAACCTAACACAGTAGTAGAACAGTAGTTGACCATCTATAAGACAGTAGTAGTGAGTAAACCTAGCAACAAAGATTCCACACTATATGACCTCCACAATGCATAATTAGGAAACAGACAAGAAAAAGGAAATCCCTGGGAAAAAAAAGAACTGTTCTTAAACTTAGTGTTTAGTGATATTAGTGATAAAGGTGTAATTTGTACCATATTTAAAAGATATGTGAGTTGTAATCTTGGTACTTTTCATTTATTGATACTGTAACCTGCATATAAAACTCTAAATGGAAAAGGTCTGGTTCAGGATTATTCTTCGTGGGGGTATTTTAGTTAATGTACTACAGGCACCAAACACAAACCCTATCACAGACACTGCTTTCAAAAAGAGGTAGTTTGTCTACCCCTGATCTGATGTTGTTCTAAAGCATTGGTTTATTAGGGGAGTGGAGCAGACAGTAAAACTAAGATTATAAACAAATTTAACAAGCGTTGGCCTGAAGACCTAGTGGTGGGTCTGCATATGTTCATTTGAGGACTCCTCTGTGTTATTTATTGAAGGAACTTCTTTTTAAATATACAAACAAACCAATAGCATATGTGGTCAAAGTGTACAAAAATCCTGACGCAATTTTTTATAAAGTTATACATGTGTAACGGTTATGTATTTTTCTTGAAAACAAGTTTGCTTTGTATTATTGTGTTGATGGGACCAGATAAGTCTTTTAGCTCATGGCTCTTAAGTACCTCTGGTGAACAATATTTTACATTTATTATTTTCTATATGTATTAATAATTACCATATTATAAAAGCAAAATACCCCTGAAGAAAGCATCTTTTAAAAAGCAAGATTAAGAATAATTGATGCAATTTCTTGCTGAAATTGCTGATGATGCACTTTTGTTACCAAATCCGAATCTCAAGACCCAGAGTCTGTACTCAGCAAACTTGCTAGTGCATCCATACAATGATTATATCGTAGAAAACATTTCTGTCAGCAATGTCAAGTGTGCCAAACTAATATATCAAGTTAGCATTACACTATGTGTCAAAACAGCATTTATTTGCCATGTACAATGACTAATCACCAGATACTCAAGAAATTGTATTTGGTAAAATGTCCAAGATAACTTTAGTGTAATATTAAGTGTTCATATCTTGACAGGGATACACGCATGTCCAAAATATTTAACAACATTTTAGAAATTGGGCATCAAAAAATCTTGTTAAATATGGTTGATTTCCCATTCTTTAGGTAAAGCCGAGCGCTGTTTAAAGGTCTTTATGGCAACCTGGTGGTCTCAAAGACTGAAATGATCCATACAATGAAAATATAGCTATAGCTGTTTTAAGGAAAAAAAATGAATCTAATCAAGTTTGGCAATTCTAAAAGTATGATTAGGGAATCACCATGAGAAAATATGTTCCATGTATTTAGCTAATATCCAATTAATTTTATGTGGTCTTTCCACATGTCATAAGCTAGCTTTCTGGGTCATATCGGGAGTGTTACACACCAGCTGCTGCATGAGTTTCCCATAAGAGAGACTTGCCAAAATGTGCTCATCACGCTGGCCAAATTCAATAAACTAGAGAGCCAATCATTATCCCTACTCTTTAAAGCGAGACTGAACCACTATCAGCCAAGAAGGTCCATATCTTCTGTCAGGCTACAATTAAGTATGTGAACACTTACTTGTGAGCAATGGACTTATGAACTGTTCATAATGATGGGTATAAGTGAATTTAGAAATTGGACTAGATATTGAAATTAGAGTTTAAGCTCTCCATATGAAAGGTGGGCTTCTTTTTTTTTTTTACAATGTTGAAAGCCAGGCATTTTTACACAATGAGGTAGCATGCATTCTATTCCTTGGCGTGTTTTCATTACATTAGAAAAATTAAAATTTGAAGTTGCATGGCTTTTGTATTTGGAAATACCATATTTTGTATTAAGTTTTATATTCATACCTATGGCAGAAAGGCAACAGTAACTCAAATAACCACTTGTTACAACCAAGGTATGCAGAATACCATCTCTGAACGCACAACACGTCGAACCTTGAAACAGGCTGGTGGTGTGGTGGTGGTGTAAAGGTGTGGGTGACATTTTCTTGGCACACTTTGGGCCCATTAGTACCAATTGAGCATCATTTAAACGTGACAGCCTGAGTATTGTTGCCGACCATGTCCATCCCTTTATGACAACAGTGTACTCATGATCTGATAGCTTCCAGCAGGATAATGCACCATGTCACAAAGCCCACATCCTCTCAAACTGGTTTCTTGAACATGACAATGAGTTTACGGTACTCCAATGGCCTCCACAGTCACTAGATCTCAATCCAATAGAGCACCTTTGGGATGTGGTGGAACAGGAGATTTACATCATGGATGTGCAGCCGACAAATCTGCAACTGTGTGATGTCATCATGTCTATATGGACTAAAATCTGAGAAATGTTTTCAGCACCTTGTAGAAAGTATGCCACGAAGAATGAAGGCAGTTCTGAAGGCAAAAGTGGGTCTAACCGGGTACTAGCAAGGTGTACCTAATAAAGTGGCCAGTGAGTATATATATATATATATATATATATATATATATATATATATATATATAAGTCCAAAATTAACAATTGCACTCCAAATGCCAAGTTTATGCCCGGTGCCAAATAGCTGTAGCAGTAAAAAATATAAAGTCCAAAAATAGTTACCGGCACTCCAGGAACTTTCCAAATAACCACACAAACAACTTCGGTTTTCAAGTCAACGTTTCAGTCTTGTTTATTTCAGACTTTCATCAGGACATCCTGAAAGTCCCTGGAGTGCCGGTAACTATTTTCGGACTTTATATATATATATATATATACTGTATATGTTTTCATTTGACCTTAACAAGGTAAATCCAATGAAATACAGATCTGTTTGAATGGAAAACAGACATTATGCTATTTTTCTTCTTTTTAACACATACCAGATAGCTGAGATATTCATCATTCTTTTTCTTTCTATTTTCTTGGCAGCTGTTACAAAGGACATTATAATGGTATAGATCCTGAAATGTTTGTAACATCATAGTAATATAAAAATAGAAAATGCCAATAAGCTCCACCAGCAAGAGGAAATGTTAGCAGTTAGAGGGGAGTGTTTACTAGTGTGTGTTTACTGTGTGTACTGTATGTATGTGTGTATGTATGTATTCAGAGTCAGCATCAGGAGGTAAAGCCAGTACAGATGTACAAGCTCTGGCCATGAGGCTCCCATAGTCTCACTCTGGTATACACTCCCCACTACCCTAATATAGGGTAGGGGCTGCACAAATTTAATATGGAGGCTATGAGGGAAGAGGGGGTGGATTTTTTAACAATTGACCATAAGATTTATGATGGTAGACAGGAAATCAAAATTGGTACACTCAGAATGGGTACAATAACAAGGCAATGTTACACCTTTTATTACAGGTTTCCCTCATTGGGTGACAGGGGGTTGACTTTTTTGCAGCCCTTAATGCCTCCATCTTCAATTATACAGAATGGAGAGATACCCCTCATCACAATGTGTATGGAAAGAAGTACAGGGGTATAGGTGGGCCTTATGCCCCCTAAAGGAGTTTTTTTATATTTTAACCCAACAAGATGGGAACATAGTGAGCGGTACAGCATTGACTCTAGGCCTCCCATACGGTTACCAGGGTCAACAGGACAATCCTCTGAACATTTGTAATTCATATGCAACTTATGGGTTAAATAAACTACAATTATCTTGCTTTTTTCAACTCACATCAACTAAATGCTTCTGTGATGTTAATTTACACTATATGGACAAAAATACTGGCACATCTGACCTGACACCTGAACATTCAATAGGGTTGATGTCAGAGCCCTTCAGCATACCAAGACATTTTGGACAATGCTACACTTTCAACTTTGTGGTAACAGTTTTGTGAAGGCAATTTTCTATTCCAGCATGACTGCGCCCCAGTGCACAAAGCAAGGTCCATAAAGACATGGTTGGATGAGTTTGGTGACAGAACTTGACTGACCCACACAGAGCCCTGACTTCAACCCTATCAAACACCTTTGGATGAAATGGAGTGGAGATTGCGAGGCAAGCCTTTCCGTCCAAAATCAGTGCCTGACCTCACAAATGCTCAACTGGATGAATGAGCATATTCCCATAGAAATACTCTAAAAGCTTGTAGAAACCCTTCCCAGAAGAGTGGAAGCTGTCATAGCTGCAAGGGAGACCAACATCATATTAATGCCTATTTATTTAGAATGCAATGTCATTAAAGTCCCTGTTGGTGGTCAGGTGTCCCAATACTTTTGTTCCATATAGTGTATGAGTGTGATTGTGAATATACTATATATAATGATGACACAAGATAGGTGAGGACAAGATCACATGAGTTCTACATATCTTCCCCTGCAACTGATGAACAAGATGACCTTACTTTGCCCTAGAATGGCCAGTGACTCAAGAGTTGGGGGTCATACAATCCAGGGCCAAGTTCCATGGGGCAAAAGGGGCAGCTGCCCCAAGCTCTGCAAAGTGAGGGGTGAACTGAAGCCGCCCAGCAGTAACTTCGCTATGCATCCTTCCGCATCTGGATGTTGATGTGAAGTAAGAGCGGCACTGGGCCTCCAACTGCAATCAGTATAAAGTAACTTTTATATCATAAATATACACCAAAAAAGTGAATATGTATTATTTTCCTATCAACAGTAATAATGTTCTTTTCCACTTAAAATTTCTATCTAAGATTCTAAATGTGAGAATGGATTTACAAGATGGCATTTTGCTCATAATTGCATTGTTTTAGATTTCCAAAATATTTATTACAGGCTGTTAGACAAGTTTGTATGTGATCTGAAACAACAATGCATGGTTGCTAGTGCTATTAGGTACGCTATTTCCTTTCATCTCATGTATTTTGCCATAGAGGAGAAGCCAGGATATTAAATGGCTCCAGCTACCTAAATGAGAAAAACATTGACCTTCCAAAGAAATGTACATCTTCTGGCAATCCTAAATTTGCTGAAGATTATTTGATTTAATACCTATCCATAGACATATGTTTACTATTATTATTTAAAAAAAAAAAAGAAGAAGAAGAGCGAGAGTGGATACATCAATGTACCCTCAAGTATTATCATGAAGCTTTCACCAGTTAAAGTACATGGCCTACATCCAGTTGGTAAGTCAGTGCTGCGTAGCAAGCAAGCATTCTGGGATCATAATGTATAATCCGTTTGTTCTACAATAAAACAAAACTGACAAGTGCATCTGGCAAAATGATAGAACACTTGATTCAAGAACCCTGAAATACTTTTAAGGAATCATAACAGCACTTGGAGGAACTAGTAGAATACAAAGAACAGTCTGTGCAAATAGCAGAACACAAACAAATTAATGTAAATTGGGGAAACCAACAGATTAAGATTCTGTGACAATATATAAAAAGGCAGAATCTTGATCTCCAGAATAGTTTTATGGTCCAAAAAAGATAGTGAAAACCAAGGCTGATTATGAAGCGTGTTGTATACAAATAGCATGACCTCATTATTCCCACAACTCGGTTACTTTTCTGTGTCCTCAGCTTAATACTTAACATTCATGTAAGAAAAACATTTGTGAGGTTCTGGACTTAATGTAATTAGGTTTAAAATTTGAGTTTATTTTAATACCAGGTTGCCATACCATAATATTTTAAAACATCTTCGTTAAATACTTTTATGTTTACCTGCCATGCATGTATTCACAAACATGTATGATCCCTACACAATATACTGTATACCTGACTGCTTAGGCCGACAGCCTAACCCACCAACCACTCCCCAATCCCCATCAAATAACAACAGGACACCAAATATATGAGAAGGTTGTTGGCCACATCTTTATTAAACCCTGTATAACATTAGCATACAAGAGTCCTAGCCCAGCGACTGCCATAAGCCGCTTGCGGGACCGCCTCCCAAAGCCTGTCTGGGTACCACATCTAGGCATCGTTTCTTACATGCTGGCCACATGGGGGGCTCTTCAGCTGTAACTATAAGAGACAGATAAAAGAAAGTAGCAACAAAATACTGAACAGCAGACAATTACATCACTGGCCAAGTGGGTCATCTACTGCCTGTCCAAAGAGGATCCAGGCAGGATGAGAGATTAGCCAACACTCTGTACATTTGTTATCCCTTTCTTTACCTATGTTATCTTTTCTTTATCCCCTGCTACTGGCATGCCCTTACTCCAGCCAAGTCCAGCAGTCATCTTCCCCCTTCCTTGTCACACAGGACAGGACACCATCTCTGACCATGCTAAGCTCACATCCCTAAAGATGACAAAGCATCTGGCTAAGGCATGCTTTAGGGTATGGATCAGATCTATCATCCTAACCCCCTCCATGACATTCTTATTCTTCATGAATAACTAATATTATTTAGGAAGGAACAAACCGATACAAAACACATTTAATTTACAAAACATTTCAGATATATCTGATCTCACAGGAGACCACGCAACCCACGCCAGCGAATGCAAACTTTGTCTTGAGGGAACTTTAAATTCCTACCATATACATACAAATTGACTAACAGAGACAACAGCTGAGGAGGGCTCTGCTCAAACGAGCTTACAGTCTATCATCTAAAACCAAGAGAAGTTATAACCAATGAGGACGCACATAAATTTGGAATCAGTCTGATGGCCACCTACCAGTATGCTTAATGTTAATTGCTGGCAAGGCCAGCACGGTATTTTTCAGTGGCCCCCCAATCCAAAAGGTGAGGTGAGAGAAAATTGGGGTCTAATCCACCAATCCACACATTTTTTAAGCACGCTTGTGAACTGGTAGAGAGTCAGCGGAAGGGTGAATTAACCACGAGCCTGAAACCCTACCAAATTGTTGCTTTTAACCATGTGTTGATTTGTAATGAAAATGTTCTAACCCTTCTTTTCTTTAGGATGCAAACATTATTTCCAAGTACAGTTCTAGATTTACATTCTTGGAGTGACTAGTCAATAGGATCCCACCCTTATGCTCAGAAAATGTGGATGACATGATTGGGTGTTGTATAAACTAGAACTGATCATGATCAAAAATGGAGTAGGTATATGCCCCAAAGGGGGAGGAGGGTATAAGCAAAGGTGGTAGACTGTGGTTGTCAAACCATTAGCCTCATGTGGTGCCTCCAAACAAGAGATGCTGTAGGCAAAAGCCCAGTCTGCCCTTGGCAGAATCAGCCTTTTTAGAGTCCCTTGTATAAGGGCACATGTTATCAGATTGGCATAGGATGTAAACTTACCTTGATTTACCAGTGACTTACAGAAAGCCTTCTATGTTAGGCATTTAATGTCTTTCATGTCATTTTAACAAATGTCAAACTAGATGGGCCAAATAGCTTGTATGTGGTCAAGCGACTCTCTTTCTATGTTTATATTTATATATTCCATATTTATTTCTCAAGGTCTGTTTTATCCCTATTATTCCACTGTTTGGATCACTTATCACTGAAACTGTCAATGGCTGAGGTGAACACAGAGGATGTATTACAAATAAGCTATTAGCATATTTACAGAAAGAATACATATGTACATAAGTACAACAAAAGTAGTTTTGGGTATTCTCTAACTTACTCTTTTGCATTTCACACTATAAGATATTAGGCTTCTTTATAGGCAATACTTCAATCTCCATGGGGTTATGTCGCATTGCTCATGATTTGGGATGTATTTTTGTTTAATTTGTTACATTTGTTTTATAGCATATTCAGTATGTACGTATTCAGTTTATCTCTCTGGTTTCATTTGTGTAATTTTATTTTCAAGTTACAATACTTTAATTTCTTTTGCAGGCACCAGAGTCTCTGGAGATGCTCTTCAAACATTTTCTTAGTCACCATGATGTCCTCCAGATAAACCAGACTCCTAACCTTTTGTAGATTGGCCATTGCCACATCAATCAATTTCTGAAAGGTACTGGAAACATTGAAAAAAGGTCAAGTGACATAACATTAGATATACAGAGGCCTTGTTTTGTAACAAAGGCTGTTTTCACCTTATACTTAGGGTGAATTTCTAACTGCCAATATCTACTCAGCAAGTCCAAAGCTGAGAACCATCTGGATTTAAACATGAGGTCAAGGGCTTCATCAATTCTGCAAAATAGAAAAGTATTTCGGACAGGACAATTATTCAATTTACAGTGATTCCAACAGTGCAGCCCAGCTGATGATGACAATATCCCCCAATTATAATGTTATTCTTTGGAGCATTACTAAAATTGAAAGATAGAATCCCACTAAAATGTGAGGCATCATCTATATATTACCTCATATTTGGCATCCTTTTTAACTCATCTAAACAGTAGGAATGAATTTATGTGAGCTACAAAAAACTAAATGGAACCACAAATAAACAGAATGGGAATTACAATGAATTGTAATATTCAAATGTTTTTATTAAACTAAAATGTTTAGAAATACCCAATGTTTTTATGTTTTTTTGCTTTTTTCTGCACATTATGGGGCAATAAGTACAGGTAGCGTTTTGCCATTTCAAAACCTTTTTTTTCAAATCTGGTAATTCTTCCCCCCACGTGCCATTTCGGGTATCTTTGAAGCCGGCCAATGCAATTTACCCCATCAAATCATATATTTTTAAAAACAAGACACCCTAAGGTATTTCAAATGCTGGTATTTTAACCCTTTCCATGCACTAATTTTACCACCAGCCTTTGTGAAACTTTATGGTAGCACATTTTTTTTGTACTTCAGGTATAAATGTATCCCTCCTGGTATATGGTCGTGTCAAACAACACCCCAATATGTGTTCAGTAACATCTCCTGAGCGCAGTGATATCCCCCATGCATGGGTTTGTAGGATTATTTGGGAGGTAAAAGGCTGCCTTTGTGAGGTGTGTATTTTTTTTGCCATTTAGACATCTGATCCCCTGCCCCATGTCCCATATTTGGGACATCTTTGAACCTGGCCAATTCAATTTACCCCATCAAATCATATATTTTTTAATACTAGACACCCTATGGGCATTTTTAATGCCAATATTTTAACTCTTTCCATGCTGGAATTTTTGTAAAGATAAAGAATTTTAAGACTTGCTTATTAAAAACTTATTTATTTTTTTTGGTGACAGTGGGGATTTTTACATGTAACCATATTTTTTTTATTTTTTTTTAACATTTTTGAAAAATTTTTACATTTTTTTTTTTACTAGTCACTCTTATTAGTGAGCTGGGCTTCATTGACCTTGCATGGTTGGGTGCAGTACCTGCATTCAACCTGCAGGAGGAGCTCGAGAGTTCTCAAGAGGGTCTGGATAGACCCTCTGTGAACTCAGATCTATTGTTAATGCCATCCTGTGAATGACGGCAACGTCATTTATAGGATGGCACTTGTGGTTGCTCTTCGGAGCAATCACAAGGCTATCGGGGTAGGGGGTAGTGTTACTGACATGCCTCGATATCGAGGCATGTCAGCAACACAGTTTATGCTTAGGAAGCGATTCCGATCGCTTCCTAAGCTGTTTTAGCCGGGCTCTCCTCCCCGGATCCACGGTCAGCCTCACTTGTGAGGCTTCCGTGGATGCTGCAAAGCCGCCGATAGCGGTGATGCAGCTATTTAACGGCAGCCCGTACATGTACGGGCATTGTCGTTAACACGTTGCACGGCAAGCCCGTACATGTACGTGGATTGTCGTTAAGGGGTTAATTAACAATTTAAGTTGGGCGGTTTGCAGTTGCTAATACTTAATAAGCAGCACCTGTTAGATTTATTGGACTATTTGGAATATTTAACATGCTACCCACTTGCTGATCATAGCTTGTTTAAGCCTGCCTGAATGAAGAAAAAGTAGCATCTTATAATTACTGTCAACCTTCACAGAAAATGTGTGAGAGGGAGAGATGACTCTTATATAGCAGGCAAACGAATGACCAAAACGTAACCAAATTCTGGTGGGTTTTGCCATTCGTTTTCTCTTGTTTTGCTGGGTATATGTTTTGTTAGTTTATATACCGTATTTTTCGCTCCATAAGACGCAGTTTTTTTCCTCCCAAAGTAGGATGAAAAATCAGCCGCGTCTTATGGAGCGAAGATAGATGCACGCACGCAGGGAGGAAGGGAGGGGGGGGGGGGCAACGATATACCGTATTTATCGGCGTATAACACGCACTTTTTTAACTAAAATCCGGAGCTTAAACCCTACCTGCGTGTTATACGCCGATAAATCCGGGGTCGCAACTGAGGCAGGCGGCGGCGGCCGCCAGCAGAGGAGTCCTGGATTTCTGCCAGTCAGGGGGGCCCAAGGGGTGCCGAGCGGTTGCTGAAGACAACCGCTCGGCAACTCTCGGGGCCCCCCTGCCTGACAGATATACAGGAATCCTTTGCTGGCGGCGGCCGCCACCGCCACCGCCGCCTGCCTCAGCGCTTCAACTCCTGTGTTGGAAGCGTTTGTCTCGGGTGCCGGCGCTTTACGCTGGGCGCCGGCATATGACGTCAGACGCCGGCGCTCAGCAGTGAAGCGCCGGCACCCGAGACAAACGCCTCACGCTTCCAACACAGGAGTTTAAGGTAAGTGACCGGGGCGGGGGGGGGATCCTGAGAAGGGGGGGGGTTAGGGAGTTAGAGGGGAGATCCTGAGAAGGGGGGGTTAGGGAGGGAGGTCTTACTGTGTGTGTGTGTCTCACTGTGTCTGTGTGTGTCTCACTGTGTCTGTGTGTGTCTTACTGTGTCTGTCTTACTGTGTGTGTCTTACTGTGTTCATAGCTTATTCAGTTATTGTAATAAATATTTTAGCCCATTTTTTAGCTCAAAATATTTTTTCCTTTTTTTTCTCCTCTAAAATCTAGGTGCGTCTTATCAGCAGGTGCGTCTTATAGAGCGAAAAATACGGTACTACCGTTCAAAAGTTTAGGGTCACTTTTTTTTTTAAAGAACCGCAAATTTTGTTCACTCAAATAACATCAAATGGACAGTGTAGACATTAATATTGCTGTAAATGACTATTGTAGCTGGAAACGGCAGATTTTTTTTTAATTTCTTCATAGGCGTACAGAGGACCTTTATCAGCAACCATCACTCTTGTGTTTCAATGGCACGTTATGTTAGACAATCCAAGTTTAAATTTAAAAGGCTACTTGATCATTAGAAAACCCCTTTGCAATTATGTTAGCACAGCTAGAAATTGCCTTGTTTTCCACAAAAACAGCTAAGTGACCCCAAATTCCTTAACTAGTTGATGGGTTTAATAGGTGTAGAATTTAGTGGGTAGAATTGGGTGTTGGTTGATCTGGCTGATCCATGTCTAAGACTATATTGGATTCATTCAACAAAAGGAAAAAAGAAAGGCACTCAAACTTTTGTTCTGTTCCAAATTGTATTTAGTAGGAAAGAATTAGTCCATATTCAGTCAGCATGGGGGATAAATCACAAACAAAAACTGTGCAAACTTAGCATGTTTTGGGCCTCACTTGGCACTTACTCATAAGTACTTTAGCCCCCCCATGCTGAATATGGAGTGATTCTTCAGAAATAAACGTAAAGTAAAAACAGAAATAAAACCGAAGTCCCTTTTTTTCCCCTTTTGTATATTACAGTGTTGTGCCGATAATGCGAGACGGAGCACCTGGATATTATCCATTCAGACTCGCCTTCAGTAGTTTTGTCCTTGAGTACACCCTATTATATGGGACATTTTGTATTTTATTTTGAACATTAAAATATTTGGGACTTTATGTTGAACCTTAAAATATTTATATACTGTTACCGGATGATCAGGGCAGGAACTGACTTATATTGTGTTCTATTCTTTAAAAAAAATGTTAATAGCAACCTACATAAACTTTAGGTACCTATTGAACTCTTGCTAGAAAGGCCTGAGACAGAAAATCATTCAAATCAATGATTAAAATCATTCTCACTAACGTTTAAGGTGTTGCATAATGTACAGTGTATATATGGACTTTATGTTTTGTTGACCCTGGCAATAATTACAGGATAAATGTAATGTTAAAGCCTTAAATGTGTTCGTTCCATAATGGCAGTATAGCTGATTAGTGAGCCAATAGTAACATACTTACTTTGTTTTGGGGGGAAAAGTCTGGTTTTAAAAAACATAATTTTATGTAGCTCTATAAACCTCAAAAATAAAAAAAATGCACGACTAAGTGCCGCAGTTATGTTGCCGTTTTCCAAAAGCCCTTGATCCAGAATATATGTATGGCATTTTCATATTTTTAACGTGTAGAAAATATATTTTCCAGCTCTTTCAGATGTAAAAATGTTTTTAGTATTCAGATTTTGTTTCCATTATTTAAACCTTGGATTTATACTAGTCAAGACATTTTAGGTCCAGGTAGTTTGGTTAGGCAAGACTTACAAGGTGTAATTCAATACATTCTCATAAATTATTGTTTGATGTCAGGAGTTTAGTACAGCTAATATAAAACAACCCAATAATACACCCCAGTATTCTAGTTGCCCAAAGCGGTACACATGTGTTGATGAGCATGGCTAGAGGTGGATGGGGCAAGAGGTCAGGCCAGGGTCAAGACAATACATCTACATCACCTCTTGCTTTGAAGTGAAGCCAAACACCAGGATATGACGCTACATTGCAAGGTGCCCACATGGGAGCTGTGTCTGAGGTCTGTGCCGCATAAGCCCTGATTCATTTCATAGCTCAGTGGGCCAGTGTAGGGAGATCAGAGCATCTGCCCAACTGGCCCATAATGCCCTCAGCCTACAAAAGTGGCAGGCGGCGGCGGCCGCCAGCAGAGGAGTCCTGGATTTCTGCCAGTCAGGGGGGCCCAAGGGGTGCCGAGCGGTTGCTGAAGACAACCGCTCGGCAACTCTCGGGGCCCCCCTGCCTGACAGATATACAGGAATCCTTTGCTGGCGGCGGCCGCCACCGCCACCGCCGCCTGCCTCAGCGCTTCAACTCCTGTGTTGGAAGCGTTTGTCTCGGGTGCCGGCGCTTTACGCTGGGCGCCGGCATATGACGTCAGACGCCGGCGCTCAGCAGTGAAGCGCCGGCACCCGAGACAAACGCCTCACGCTTCCAACACAGGAGTTTAAGGTAAGTGACCGGGGCGGGGGGGGGATCCTGAGAAGGGGGGGGTTAGGGAGTTAGAGGGGAGATCCTGAGAAGGGGGGGTTAGGGAGGGAGGTCTTACTGTGTGTGTGTGTCTCACTGTGTCTGTGTGTGTCTCACTGTGTCTGTGTGTGTCTTACTGTGTCTGTCTTACTGTGTGTGTCTTACTGTGTTCATAGCTTATTCAGTTATTGTAATAAATATTTTAGCCCATTTTTTAGCTCAAAATATTTTTTCCTTTTTTTTCTCCTCTAAAATCTAGGTGCGTCTTATCAGCAGGTGCGTCTTATAGAGCGAAAAATACGGTACTACCGTTCAAAAGTTTAGGGTCACTTTTTTTTTTAAAGAACCGCAAATTTTGTTCACTCAAATAACATCAAATGGACAGTGTAGACATTAATATTGCTGTAAATGACTATTGTAGCTGGAAACGGCAGATTTTTTTTTAATTTCTTCATAGGCGTACAGAGGACCTTTATCAGCAACCATCACTCTTGTGTTTCAATGGCACGTTATGTTAGACAATCCAAGTTTAAATTTAAAAGGCTACTTGATCATTAGAAAACCCCTTTGCAATTATGTTAGCACAGCTAGAAATTGCCTTGTTTTCCACAAAAACAGCTAAGTGACCCCAAATTCCTTAACTAGTTGATGGGTTTAATAGGTGTAGAATTTAGTGGGTAGAATTGGGTGTTGGTTGATCTGGCTGATCCATGTCTAAGACTATATTGGATTCATTCAACAAAAGGAAAAAAGAAAGGCACTCAAACTTTTGTTCTGTTCCAAATTGTATTTAGTAGGAAAGAATTAGTCCATATTCAGTCAGCATGGGGGATAAATCACAAACAAAAACTGTGCAAACTTAGCATGTTTTGGGCCTCACTTGGCACTTACTCATAAGTACTTTAGCCCCCCCATGCTGAATATGGAGTGATTCTTCAGAAATAAACGTAAAGTAAAAACAGAAATAAAACCGAAGTCCCTTTTTTTCCCCTTTTGTATATTACAGTGTTGTGCCGATAATGCGAGACGGAGCACCTGGATATTATCCATTCAGACTCGCCTTCAGTAGTTTTGTCCTTGAGTACACCCTATTATATGGGACATTTTGTATTTTATTTTGAACATTAAAATATTTGGGACTTTATGTTGAACCTTAAAATATTTATATACTGTTACCGGATGATCAGGGCAGGAACTGACTTATATTGTGTTCTATTCTTTAAAAAAAATGTTAATAGCAACCTACATAAACTTTAGGTACCTATTGAACTCTTGCTAGAAAGGCCTGAGACAGAAAATCATTCAAATCAATGATTAAAATCATTCTCACTAACGTTTAAGGTGTTGCATAATGTACAGTGTATATATGGACTTTATGTTTTGTTGACCCTGGCAATAATTACAGGATAAATGTAATGTTAAAGCCTTAAATGTGTTCGTTCCATAATGGCAGTATAGCTGATTAGTGAGCCAATAGTAACATACTTACTTTGTTTTGGGGGGAAAAGTCTGGTTTTAAAAAACATAATTTTATGTAGCTCTATAAACCTCAAAAATAAAAAAAATGCACGACTAAGTGCCGCAGTTATGTTGCCGTTTTCCAAAAGCCCTTGATCCA
Source organism: Sceloporus occidentalis (assembly GCA_023333645.1). Lineage (NCBI taxonomy): Eukaryota > Metazoa > Chordata > Lepidosauria > Squamata > Phrynosomatidae > Sceloporus > Sceloporus occidentalis. The sequence continues at coordinate 7,651,790 of JALMGF010000046.1, forward strand.
GAATATATGTATGGCATTTTCATATTTTTAACGTGTAGAAAATATATTTTCCAGCTCTTTCAGATGTAAAAATGTTTTTAGTATTCAGATTTTGTTTCCATTATTTAAACCTTGGATTTATACTAGTCAAGACATTTTAGGTCCAGGTAGTTTGGTTAGGCAAGACTTACAAGGTGTAATTCAATACATTCTCATAAATTATTGTTTGATGTCAGGAGTTTAGTACAGCTAATATAAAACAACCCAATAATACACCCCAGTATTCTAGTTGCCCAAAGCGGTACACATGTGTTGATGAGCATGGCTAGAGGTGGATGGGGCAAGAGGTCAGGCCAGGGTCAAGACAATACATCTACATCACCTCTTGCTTTGAAGTGAAGCCAAACACCAGGATATGACGCTACATTGCAAGGTGCCCACATGGGAGCTGTGTCTGAGGTCTGTGCCGCATAAGCCCTGATTCATTTCATAGCTCAGTGGGCCAGTGTAGGGAGATCAGAGCATCTGCCCAACTGGCCCATAATGCCCTCAGCCTACAAAAGTGTAGTGTCCGAAAACTAGACTCTGGGAAGGTATGTAACATTATCCTGCCAAACATTTAACTGCAAGATAGGAGTATAAAACAAGTAAAAGATAAAGTTGAACTCAACAATAATATAGAATGTCTCTGATATTTTTCATTATATATGTATTTACTGTATGTGCCATGCTATAACTATATAATAAAGGATGTAGGTATATTAAACGCTAACTGCTTCTGATTAGGGTAGCATAATTAAAACATTATGGTGGCTGGCCAATTATTCCATAATGAGTCTATTAAGTGTATATACAGACTTTGCATCATAAATGGTTGGTTATTTAGAACCTATAAATTCTAATGAATCTCAGAGAAAAATATACACCACTGTGTTAAAATAAACATAAACCTCTAGCTGAGAATTTCAGGGGTCCTTCGGGGCAGAGTGCATACCAGACAGTTGTAAAGCTGCCATCATGGATCCCTCTTGTAAGAGTGTAGACTCTGACCCTTAGTATTCAGAAGGTTATATATCTGTTACAAATATTCGTAAACGTTGAGACAAACTCATGAATACAATCTCGTGTCTCTTTAAATTGTAAATCTCATGATTGTTCACAAGATGTTTCCTGGTATCTAATTTGACCTACAAGGACTTTTAAACCTTACCAAGGAATTGCTAACATACGAAAGCATGTAATTTTAAGGACACTGTAAATCAAGTAGGATAACTAAGTGCATTCTTTAATAATGAAGTCATCTTGGAAGGACAATATCTTGAGATGGGCTACAAACTTAATTGCACCAGGAACCCATAACCAACAAAACTTCTTTAGATTATACTTAAACTAGTAGAATATTTTTATATATATTAGTTGTATGACAATGGTCTAATGACATGTAAAGTATATGCATCATTATATTAACTTTTATGTCGATATATGTGTAATTAAAAAAATTCATTATTTTGACGACGTTTTATTTTTCTGAATGAGTTACTTCGATATCTATCTGAATTTATATATAAATTTCACTTGGCGCAGAGCATTCACTTCTATACCCGTTGCTAAATGTTTGTTACTGCATCAAGGAATAAGACACTCTTGATTTCTCATTATTAAAAAAAAAAAATGAGATAAACTAAAATTTTTAAAGCATCAAATGGGATTATGCTGTGAAAAAGCAAGGTTCAAATACTAAAGAATTCTACTGTTATGGAATCAGACAATGCCAGACTCTTTAAGAATAAAGCCAAGCTTTAAGCATGTCTTTCTGGAATACAGTAGGTATGCAGGTTCGAATCGGTAACCTCAGGACAACTTTGCTTTCTAATTTTCTCATGTTACAGATGTGAAATCTTCAGTCTGTTTTTAAAATTAAACCATCTGGAAAGATTTCTGGTACTGTGATTACTCGCGTTGCCTTTCTTTTGGACCTGATCCAGAGGTAAACAATTATTTATTTTTAGATGCTTTATAAAACTTGCGGTATACTAAAGCAGTCTAGCCAGCTTTGCAAACTCTAGCAATAGCTTTGTCACAATCCTCACAAAGCATAAGATAAACACATAATGTTAATAATTTCTAAAAAAAATAAAAAATAATAATAATTTGAGCATTTTTACACTTATTAATACAGCATATTAATAAATCATCAATTGCAAAAATAATTGATAATTCATTTGGCATACAAAATGATTAGCGATACAGGAGAAAAGAATAGATGGATAAAAAAATCCAGTATTTAACCAGTTACAAAAATGTATCATAACCAACCACACAGTTCGCACACAAAGATATTTACCTAGAAACATAGAATTAGTCGGCAGTTAAGAACCATTTGGCCCACCTATTCTGCCCATTTTCACTGATGTACAGTTTTTTGTGTGTTTACATAAAATAGCTGAATCTTTGGATTGCGGTAATTGAAGGACATACTGTATGTCATCTGTAATAATAATTCTGCCACTGTTTGAACGTATGGGTCTCTCCACCTTCTCAACCCAGCAGGGATTACAGTAAATTGTCTGACTGCTGTATCCCTTAAATAGTACCATTCTGCTTTGACACTTACCGTTAAGTACTTTATCTGATATAGTGCTGTCAGCGTCTCCTTTGTGCAGTGAAAGTAGTCTCTAACTGGCTGGTCAAATCACTAGAGACCAAGGGTGGAAAAACATAGTATTTTTTAATGATCTATTCATTATTTTCCCAACAGTTAAGCAGTGTAGCTTATTTTAACATGTTTGAAACGGGCTCCTTTTTTAAGGTACCTTACGTCAATCTGTGTACAGATGGTTAATGAGAACTACAAGGCTATGGGGTTTCTCCTTTTCTCTAATAGATAAAATGTCCATGATACATGGAAGCTGTGCTAAGGGACCTTTCTGCATATGCATGTATCACGCTTTGCATCTAAATGACAGTTATATAAAAAATAAATTTGATAATTTTGCCGACCATGATAATCCAGTGATATGAAAACAAAACTCTGCATATGTCTGGGTATTAATAATTACACTGGCAGCAAATGTTATTAATACCAGCTTTAAAGGGCCTACGCATGCTTTAAGAAGTCCTGGGGGGACCCAATATTTCGGGGGTTATTATTAAAACCCATGTTACCCTTTGATTCCTATAATAAAAATAGTAAAGATACTTAACCCCTTAAGGAGAATGCGCAGTCCCTAAACCCATTGAAAACAATGTATTTTGAGCCCGTACATGTACGGGTTTTGTCATTAAGGGGTTAAAAAAGCAAAAGAAGCCACATACCAAATGTATACCCACTCATATTTTGTGTTGAACAGCTTTCAATTAAAAAAATGCCAGAGTAGAATACACGTCATATAAATCATACTGAAATTCTAATAAGTTCTAGAATGGCTGGTTTGCAGATGCTAAGAGTATATTTTCTCAATTGGAACTCTTGAGGAAAATAGTTATTCTGTATAGTTTGTAGGAGCTCTAGTTCCAGTGTCTTTGCTACATAGGTTATGATAAATTTATATAATGGACATTTGCAGTCGATTGGTCAGCCATGGGCAAATGGATGTGGGTGAAAGAAGGCATTATTATCTATATCCCACAAGGTTTTATTGGGGACATGTTGACACAACAATCATCCTTAACCCTCATATTCAGACTTTATGAAAATAGCTCCACCTTCGGCTTAAAAGCATTACTAACATTCACCTGTTTCTATCACAAAAAATGCTAATAAGCCTCTGGTACATGAACCAGTCACCTCCCGTCTTAACTCACTCTTAGGAGGACTCCCTCATACTCTTCTAGAGCTCTTCTAATTTATCATGAATGCTGAGCCGAGTTTTATCTTCATTACCCACCCTCCAAGAAATATGCAATCAATCGCCTCACTGGCTGACTGTACACTTCATGATTCAATTTAAAATCATCATTGTCTTCCATAAAGCTCCTCTTAGTAGTGCGCTTAACTCCACACCAAGTACACACCTACTCAGTCCCTCTGCTCATCTTATGGCCTTCATCTGTCCTCTGCACCTGACCTACAGAAAGCCCTATCCTGTTTTTTCAGGAACATCACTAGTCTCCAGAACTTCAAAAACTTTCCACAGGACCCACATTTTCAGATAACCCTATAAATAATAATGTCACCCATTCCATGTGCCAAACGTATGGGTTAATCATATTAGGGTTTATTTGATACATTTGGTACTCAGTTTTGTTCTTGCATTACAGGCTGGTTTACCATTGGTAACATTGATCCCACACATTTTTAAGGAATTCATTAAGGAAGGTATTAGTTTTGAAAAGCAAGGATTTTTATACCTGAGATGATGTATTAATATCATTAAAATAAAACAATTTCTGCAGAAAATATTATCACCCTAAAGAACATGTTAACCTTTTAAAATAGCAATTTCATAAAATGTAGTTGGAATTTTAAGGACGGGGAGTTTGGGGGTCAGTTGAACAATTCATTTACCTGGCATACAGTAAGCATTTCCTACAGGAAGGTACAACCTGGCTGTGCATAATGCATAGTACACCGGCAGGGGATAGTCACGTCATGTGGCCTAGTAATAAAGTAGCCCAAGACATATGTAAGACAACATGCCAGTGTGTACTATCCAGACCTGTTCAAAGCACATTAAAAAAAAGAGAATATATTTGTCAATACATGAGCATTAAATGATCCAGTCAGGATGTAAACATTGTCTTTTACAGGCACCCAGTGGATACATGTTGATTAGTAAGTAGTGCTTCTTCTTTGCTGTTGTTTCTCTAAATACGAATTGTTATGTGAGGTACTACGATGTTATGTCCTGTTTACACGTTGTACAGCTATGTGGAATATGATGGCTCTATATAAAACAATAAATAATAATAAGAATCATAATAATAACACAAAAAGCTTAAGGTAGTGGCCCAAAATGTTTCATTAAGAGCATCCTGGGGCAATATCCCCCTGTCCCCGTTGCCAGTCCTTCCCTGATAATACGGTCAGATTTTGTGCCTTACATATGAATTACCAAATCTTTTACACAGAGAAGGTACCTGGGAATGGCCATTTATTGCTGGAATGGGCTTGGATAAAAACCCGATTAGTCACATGTGGATGCTGGATACACACCACCACACAATACTGATGTATATCACTCAGCTACACTATTGGAGTGTGCAAATATATGTATCCAGTAAGCCGGTGAACAACGCAGATTAAATGCAGCACATATGGTAAGTAGGGGGGAAGTAGGTAGCCTTTATTGCAGCTTGTGCCACCAATGTAACAGCAACCACATGCTGAAAAAGTGTGAGAGTGTAGTTTGTGACTGTGTGCATCCAGCAGGCCGCCCCTTGTCATTTACTGTCCACTGGTCTTAAAGTACCAGGGCAGATATTCATCCCAGTGTATTCCTGCTGGTAGTCCTACATTGGAAAATGAGATCGGATACCCTACTTGCATGTTATAGTCACTGTTGGTTATGACATAACATAACTAAGTGACATAATTTATGCATACAGGCAAGGAGCAGAAACAAAGCTTTCTGCTAAATGGGACAATTGGGGAGCAGAAGTTGCAGGTACTACGGGCATAATTGTGGATGTGTCCCCTAGGAACCATGCAATGTTGCAACCATGTTATATATCATAAACAATACTATGAGACGTGTAAATTATTCCACCATGTACTAATAGAAGAAGATAGAAAAGTATCTCTACATTGAATGTACTCACTCGGAACTCTATAAAATCTATGGGCAAGGGTCTGTCTTCGCAATGTTGGAATTTGACAACTTACTACTCCCAGTAGAGAGAAAAACTGTAGCACATTTCCTGCCAGCTCTGCTAAAGTGAAACATTAGAAGAAATGACAGCTAGTCGTAAACTTTAACACTATTGCCCCACAGAAGTTTTAGACATCAAAGGATGCAAATTCCCGTGATGTTTGGTCTCAAGCTAATGGTTCTCAGGATACTGTAATTCTGACATTACGTTAGAGGTGTCATCATTTGAGGAAAATACATTATTGATTTCAATAGAATTAATTCAATTCTCTTATAAGAACTTAGTTCTATCAGGGGCAGATTAACAATAGGGCAAAAGAGATATTTGCCTTAAGACCTTGGTAGTAAATGGCACTACACATCAGGAACATAGTGCTTGATGGTGTGGGTGATTTATGGGGCCAAATGTTGGCCCACTTGGTGTGTGGGGTCCCTCTCCTGTAGCAGGGGCATCTGAACAAAATCCATACCCCGTTGCTGGAGTGGGTTCTGGGAGCTTCTTATCTTCTGATATGTGACAGGATCCACCAGTAAAAACTTTCTTTGTTGCGCCTTGTCTGGTAGGGAAAAGCTAGGCTCAGAGTTAGTGTTAGAAACCCCTGGCAAGCAGCCTGCAGTCAAGTGCAGAGACACTCTCCAGAGAAGAGGCTGGATCCATGTGCATGGCCATCAGTGTGTAAACATGCGTGTATGTATGTACGTGGGCATGTCGCAGCATGCACTGTAGTTGTGCCTCTGAAGTGCCGCATATCAGTGTATGCTTTGTGTGAATATGTGTAATGCCATTGTGTGTGGGTATGCATATCAGTATAACTTCACAAGGAAATGAGGCGTAGGTTATACTAGGATATTTAGTAATTAATAATTTCACGCAGCTATGTGGGAATTTGTAGCAAGAGCCCAGCACCATTTTGTCTGCACTCATCAGCAACTGTTAAGAAGCAACTGACTTGGGAGAGTTGGGAGTTATGGTACCCTGGAAAAATATGCTGTGCTTGTCACAAAAGTTGCAGAGATTATATAATTATCCCACAGAGAAGTCGATGACTTTCTGGTGCATTGGTAATGGTACTGTATAGCATCTTAGAAAAGTCACTACAAGAAATATTTATATTTATATAATATAATTAGAATGAAAATTAAATCTATGCTAAACAATAGTTTTATTGAGACTCGCATGATCCTATAATTATAAAGGCAAACAAATAAGACAAACTCAGAACTAAACAAATTAAACTATTATATTGTATGTAATGAAGATCCTGCTTGCAAGCCAAGTAAAAATGGAGAGAAGTTTCGTTACACAAAATATGGTCAACAGTGACACCTTGTGGCACCTATATGTATCGTAAGCGGTCCAGGTACTTAAAACTTGTATTAAAGAAAACAAGATATTTTTCTACCAAAAAAAGTTTTCCAGGACCTGGCAGAACAGTTGTAATTACTATTTTGTAACAGTCCAATACATATGAAATAGCAATCAATTTAAATGCTTAATTTTTAATTTCCATAAAAGTAACTGATCAGTAAAAGATTACCTAGAAGGATGTTACAGCTGGGGCAACAAGCAGGATTTGGGGTCTGACAACCCTGTACTCATATTTTCTCTTCTGAAGCTGATGTTCTGATGGGGTAGATTTGTACATCTCTTCTCCACCAGCAGAGGATGCCTTATTCACTGCCTCCCTCGCAGTGCGATAAAGGAAAAGTACTAGACAGCTTGTAGTAAAATTGTAAAAGTAGCAAAATAACCTCTATTTAAAGCAGAACTTATTTTATGAATTTGTAGAATTGAGCAGATCATTTGGAATTAACCACCACCCAAAAGGGTACCAAAATAACTGCATGCCTACTGTAACTGAATGAGCTCTAACTCCATAGTTACATAGTAAGGTTGGAAGATGTTAGTCCAGTCTCATTTAATCTTTCCAGGATTTCCCTTATAGCAGAGGATAGGGATTCAGGAAGCATTTCAAGGGACAAATAATATTGTCGAACAATAACAAAGCCATATAATATAGTTATAGAAACGTATCCTGATTTAAGAGAAGCAGTTACTGGTCCCTATAACAGACAATAATAGACAATTGTAATTTTGTCTTGGTTTTGAAATAAAAATAATATGGCTGAAAAATTGCATGCAATTTGTATGCAGGTTATGTAGATTATTTATGTAACACAGTAAATATTAGAATCCAGTGATTATGTTTGTTTTTTTGATCGGGAACATTTTATTTTTATGCATATATCTAGGCTCTACCATCAAAATGGTAACAATTTTTCTAAAGAGACTTGTGATTTTGGTGTGCATATCATGCATGTCCATATTTGTATGTAACTATATATGTAAAATCAGTAAGCCACAAAGGAACATCCATAATTTCAAGAGAGTGGTTTACAAGGGACATATAATCCTGATCACACTAGGCACAACATAGTTTTATTTTGTTTTTCTGGGGTTTAGTGGTGAGGGTGATCAAATTAAGAAATCTCACACACAAAAGAAATTACAATGGCTTGAATAAAATCATTTTTTGGAGCCTCTCATATTGTGGAAACACAGACGCCAGCACTTTACACTAATGATAGACACCGCGTTCTCATTCAACATCTTCTGGCAACATAAGCATAAGGATTAAAAAAACAGGAAATAAAAGAATTATATGGAAATAATTGTATAAACAAAACTCTTTTTTATAGGGCCGAAATGCTTCTGCGGCCAAGGGTCTGGTATGATAGGACTCTTAACCATGTCAGGGATGTTGTTTTGTTTATCTGGGTGGATAATGACTTGAGGACATCAGAAGATGTTTAATTCTTCAATCCAGTGAAGAGCTCAAGCAAAATGCAATAGAGTGTTGTTTATCAAGATGCAGTCAAGAATAGTCCCCGGTAAAGGCTAGGCAAACAATGTCACTGATGTTATCTTACAGCATAAACATTGCAAAGAAGCTGACATTCCCTACAACCTAAGTGCCCAGACAGCTATTTAGGTTGCAGAAATGATGGTCAGCCCTTGATTAATGGCTTTTTTACAAGTCTTTTGCTTACAGCTAAACAAACAACTGTCTCCTAACAAAGGCCACTGGTATGGATCTGTGCAATAGTATGATTCATTATAGGATGTGCATATGTCTTAATTTCATTGACAGAGACAAAATAAAAAAGCTTGGAGTTTCCATGACTGGCAAAGATTACAGTTTCCATTAGACTTATACAAATGCGCCAATTCATACAAAGCCACAGAAACAAGGCCAACCCCCCCCCCCCCATGCAGTAGGCAAATACAAAGCAAAATTTTCATCCGACATTTGTGGGCTCTTCCACTCAAGCTCTCACCCTCTCACAAACGTATTCACTCTTTCTCTCACTCTCTAAATGTTTCCCTACCTTCTCTGTTGACCACTTCTGCTTCATTGTCCTCTCCCCCGTTCCTCCAATTGAATGAGAGTATATGTGGGCACCAGGCAGCGAACTTCATTCCCAAATTAGGTATGCCCTCCAATTTTCGTCCAAACAAAATGAACAGGGAACGTAATTCATTGCCCGAAAACGAATGGACCAAAAGTGAACCGAAACATTTGTCCGAATCGTTTTTGGCCCATTTGCACATATCTAGTTTCCATCCATTCCTGGTAAGTTTGATGAGGGATCTTATCTCATAATCCACTCAGAGAAGGTCAGAGATAGAACTAGGCAGACATTTGTATCTGCCAAAGAAATGTTAAAAAAATCGACTGGGTGATCACAAACAGTGTAGAAATCCTATCCAACATTCAAGTACAGGGCATTTAGGGAGCGGTGATCACAACATGGTTTCTGTTGAAATGCACTCTGTAAGTCTTCACTGAAATGTATTAACCGGTTTAAAAGCTTTTTCAGGTAAAAATACAGAAGAAAAATGGACCAACTTTAAAATGCAGATAAATACATACCTTTGAGAAACAAATACAGAAAAAATAAAATTAAGCCAAAGTGGTTAAACAGAGAAGACATTCTGGAAACAAAAATTAAAGTCTTTTAAAGTGTTTAAGAGGAGACAGATGAATAATTTCTAAAATACAAAGAAAATACAAGAATCTGTAAAAAAGCAATCAGGTTATCTAAAATTCAAATTGAAAAAATATTGCAAGAGAAAGCAAAACAAATCCCAAAACATTTTTAACATACATAAACAACAAAATGATGAAAATAGAAAACGTAGGACGACTGAAAACCAAAGGAAGCAAACTGGTTTCAAAAGATAAGATGAAAGCAGGGTTGCTTAATTCATTTTTTCTCAGTTTATTCTCACGAGGAATCAGTGTCAGGGATTATACAAATAATGGAAGGGACAACAGAGCTCTTGAACCAGATGGTATTCACCCTCGGGTACATAGGGCACTAAGCTCAGTAATCAACAAACCTTTATATTAAATTTTTTGTCACTGGAAATGTGCCATTGGACTGGAGAATAGCAAATATGATGCCTTTGTTGAAGAAGGCGTCCCGTTTAGAGACAGTAAGCTTAACATCCAAAACAGTTTAAAGTTATGTTAAGAGATGAAATCCAGGACTTTGTTTCAGTTTAGGGAAGACCTTTGCTATTCCAGCATGACTGTGCCCCAGTGCACAAAGCAAGGTCCATAAAGACATGGTTGGATGAGTTTCGTGTTGAAGAACTTGAATGGCCACACAGAACCCTGACCTCAACCTCATCAAACCCTTTTGGGATGAACTGGAATGGGGATTGCAAGCCAGGCCTTCTCGTCCAACATCAGACTGACCTCACAAATGCTCTGCTGGATGAATGGGCAAAATTCATGGAAGCTGTTAAAGCTGCAAAGGGGGGACTGACTACATATTAATGTCTATGAACTTCTGGGCTCCAGCTACCCGGAGTCTTCCATTGCGGGACGCGGCCAGGACTGCTCACTGACGTCGGAGAGTTCCCAGGTATGTGTAATGGTCAGGTGTCCCAATACTTTGTATGTAACTTGTATTAACAAGTCAGAACTAAGGATGATGCATTTTCAGTGAGTATGGCAGTTTTGCTTCTATGGTTTAAAAGGCTCAAGATGTGTGGGCAGCTACAGCAGTCAGTAATTCCATCAAAAAATGAAGGCTGAGGACTTATTAGCCCCTAAATTGTCAACCTAACTACAGGCCTGTGCAAAGACTGTCAAAATCACATCTAACCTAAGTGGTTCTAAAAAATCTGCGTTTGCATTCTGAGTAACACTTAATTAGTTTGTCAAGAAGGCACTAGTGGCAGGCCTATAAAATGTCAATTTGAAATGAAACACGGGAATTCTGAAATAACTACGCCTGAACAAACACAAAGAAAACACCACAGAGGTTGTTGCTTTTGAGCAAAATGTATACATGATATATGAGTAAAAGAAAAGGTTACTGGAGTTAAAAAACAGGTAACAGCACAACGGAAACTTGGCACTGTGTCGATTAATAAAAATGCAGCATACCCTATTCTTTAGTCTTACCTCTGTGACTGGATACGAGAGTGACTTTTACTGTGTCACGTTCACATATATAAGCATAACATAATAATTCAAGGAGCAAGCACGGGATATTTCTGAAAAGCTAACAATAATAGATCTCGAAAACGTATCTAATAAATATAACTGCAGTCGGTCCCTAGTAGCACCACGCCAATGTTTTGGAGGTAACTGAGTAAATCAAACATCTGTTCATTACTTTTCTCTAGATTGTAAGCTCGTTTGAGCAGGATCCTCCTCACTTCTTCTTTCTGTCAGTCAAATTTATTTATTAAATACTAATATACCCAGAGAGCTGGATACTTAAAATATAGGGTGGTTAGCAAGTACATACAAAAAAAGAAACATACAGATACAACAGGAGCTGAAGACCCTGCCTATGAGCTTAAAATTTTGCTTTATTGCCCTTTTTTATACCAAGAGCTTTCACAATAAAGTATATGGGTAATTGAGACAAAAGGAGGGGTACAAGAGGCAAAATCAAAGTAGGTGAAGGAGGAGGGCTGTGTGAAGTGAAAAGGGGAGAAAGTTAATGCAAGGAGATGGGCAAAGTTGGCAGCGGTAGCTACCTGAAGCAGAAATTAAGGGGTAAGTGGTTGCATCATTTTAAAACTGATTTTATGCCTAAAATGAGCAAATAGGTGAGTGGGACTAGCGGCAAGATGTTGCTTTCAGGGGCGTACCTAGAGTATTTGGCACCTGGGGCGGATCCTGTATGTGGCACCCCCCCACACACTAACACTTTAAAACTGCATAGCTTCTATCGTTATATACTCGCGCAGACATTGAAAGGGGTACAGCATTACTCTTTTCACTACATACTGAGGCAGACATTGATGGGGGTACAGCATAACACCTATCACTATATACTGAGGCCGACATTGACGGGGGTACAGCATAACACCTAAAACTATATACTGAGGCAGACATTGACGGTGGTACAGCGTAATCCCTATCACTATACATTGAGCCAGACACTGATAATAGTGCAGCATAACGCCTATCACTAAATACTAAGCCAAACATTGATGTGGTGTAGGCCTACCACTTCATTGTCTGGCTTAGGGATGCACCGAAATGAAAATTCTGCACTGAAACCGAAAATCCAGCATTTACCTGTCCAAAACTAAATATGTCCCCCCACCATAAAAAAAATCTCACACTTTTATTTAAAGTAAGTAACACAGCAAAATAGGACAAAAAAAATCAATAACAATATTTATATATATATATATATATATATATATATATGATTGTTAACAGCAATCACACTCCTATCATGCCCAGGCATACCCAGATTCCAGCATGTACTAGCTGACTTGGCATGATAGGAGTGTAATTGCTGTTAGCAATCATATATATATATATATATATATATATATATATATATATATAAATATTGTTGTTATTATTGTTCACATGTGAACTCAGCACTGGAGGCATAGAATCAGACATACAAATCCCGTATTTGCAGGTACACAATAATAATGTATGGAAACATAGCAAGAGATAAAACTACAGGCATAGATGATAGGTTGCACAACCCAAAGCCAGCTCTGGCGTCCACACTGCCCACATAGAACCTGACCAGCACCCAGATTACACACACATAGGTTTTACCATCTTTGTCCCCAAACAGCCCGCCATGAGTCAACTTTGTCCCCAAACAGCCCGGCCTGTGTCATCTTGGTCCCCAAGGCTCAAACATCCTGCTTGTGCCATCTTTGCCTTTCCACAAATCAATTATACATCTATCATACAAACACTTTAACAGTCACTCACTAATTCACACTTTCATTCACATAATTAATTCACACAATCATTTATTCTCTCACTCATTCATACAAATTTACACATTCATTAATGCATTCTCACAAACTCATTAATTATCTCCCTCATTCAGACAATTCATCCACACATTCATTCATTCTCTCACTCATTCTCACTATCTACCTTCCCCCTTTTCTACCCGCTTCTCACTATCTACCCCTCTCCCTCCCTTCTCACTATCTACCCCCTCTCCCTCCCTTCTTACTATCTACCCGTCCCTTCTCACTGTCAACCCCCCTCCCTTCTCACTATCTACCCCCCTCCCTTCTCACTATCTACCCCCTTTCCCTCTCTTCTCACTATCTACACCCTCCACCTCCCTTCTCACTATCTACCCCCTCTCATCTATCTACCCCCTCCCTCCTTTCACACTATCTACCCACCTCTATCTACCCCCTCCCTTCTCACTATCTACCCACCTCTATCTACCCCCCTGCCTTCTCACTATCTACCTCCCTCCCTTCTCACTATATACCCCCCTCCCTCCTTTCTCTCCCTCCCTTCTCACTATCTACCCTCTCCCCCTTTGTAGTTAAAGGTTTTGGACTTACCATCCAGAAGTCCTGCGGTGGGAGCACGACGCCTCCGTCTTCCTGCTCTGCCGCTGCTTCCTGCTATATGCCAGCACCTCTAACTTCGTCGCGGTGCCGGCATGTCATGATGAGCGCCGAAATATGACATCATATTCCGGCGCTCAGCATGACATGCCAGCACCGCGACGGAGTTAGAGGCCTCGCGAAGGAGACTGAGGGAAGCCGAGCGGTTGCTAGGCGCCCCTCACTCTCCTCCGTGTAAAAAATAAAAGTGACAAGGCTGCCGGGGATCCGGAACATGTGATCACCCTAGCCCGTGGCACCCCCCTGACAAGCGGCACCCGGGGCGGACCGACCCCCCCCGCCCCCCGCTAGGTACGCTACTGCTCAGGTGAGTTATAGGGTGGTTAGAAAGAGAAAGAAGAATTACATTGTAAGGATTTTCTAAGTAAAAGGTGGGGAAGTTATGGTAGACAGAAGCTGGAGGAGAATTGGGATAGGGAAATTGAGCATTTAAAAAATGTAGACATTAGGTGCAGAAGAAATAAAGTACAAAAATACATCTTTGGTATATACACATAATAATACACTTGCTTTCAGGTCGATCAAATAGTTCAAATGAGGTTGAATACTGTAGTAGGATCATTGGAAACATAAACCAATAAAATCCATTCGACCCTTATTGAGTATATGAAAATATTTTTACTATATGTATATATCTTCAGATTTTTCTGTTCACTCACTTTTCAATCAGTTTGTTACATGATAAAAATAAACTATTAACATGTCTATTTTTGAAAACATTCTTATTTTGCAGCATTTTTTCACACCTGCCTAAACCAATACTATGTATGTGTATATATATATATATATTATATATATATATATATATACAGGGGCGTATCTAGGGTATGGCACCTATGGCTCGTGCCATAGGCGCCATTTTAAAGGGGCGCACAAGTGAGAGGCTTTCAAACGCTGTCTTTTTTTTTTTTTGGATGCGGAAGAGAGAGAGGGTAGATAGTGAGTAGGGGGAGGGAGAGGGGTTAGAAAGTGATAAGGGAGGGAGAGGGGTTAGAAAGTGATAAGGGAGGGAGAGGGGTTACAAAGTGATAAGGGAAGGAGAGGGGTTACAAGTTACAAAGTGATAAGGGAAGGAGAGGGGTTACAAAGTGATAAGGGAAGGAGAGAGGGTAGATATAAGTAAAGAGTGTGAATTCATGTGTGGATGCATTATGTGAATGAGGGTGAGCATGAGTTAATATGTGAATGAGTGGTCTGTATGAGGGAGAGCATGAGTTAATATGTGGATGAGTTGTCTGTATGAGGGAGAGCATGAGTTAATATGTGGATGAGTTGTCTGAGGGAGAGCATGAGTTAATGTGTGGATGAATTATCTTAATGAGGGAGAGCATGAGTTAATATGTGGATGAGTTGTCTGAATGAGGGAGAGCATGAGTTAATGTGTGGATGAGTTGTCTGAATGAGGGAGAGCATGAGTTTATGTGTGGATGAGTTGTCTGAATTAAAGTGTGAATTAGTGAGTGACTGCAGTAGCGTACCTAGCGGGGGTTGGGGGGGGGCGGTCCGCACCGGGTGCCGCTCATCAGGGTACCGGGCACCCCTCCATAGACGGACAGTTATGTCCGTCGCTGGAGGAGCAGGCTCGGTTAGGGATCACGGATCTCCCTTTAACCGGCTTAAAATCACTCAAGGGAGCCAGAGGTCTGTTAAAGACCTCCGATACCGCTCCCTTGCGATGCGCGCTCAACTGCTGCTGTGCGCCGGGGTTTGTTGTCAAATCCTGGCGCACAGGGGCGGGCTGGGAAGGGTAGCGTACCTGGCGGGGGACGGTCCACTGGGGTGCCGCTCACTGAGGGGTGCCGGCATGTCTCCAAAAACGATGCTCGCGGCAACTGTGTCTGTGCGCCGGGACTTGATGTCAAATTCAGGCGCACAACACTGAAGCCACGCCCACTGTCTTCCGCGCACCGGAAGGACAGGACACAGAAGAAGATGAGGAAGAATGAAGAGGAGGAGGAAAAGTGACAGTGACAGAGGAAAGGTAGGAAAATAGAGGATTATTAAGTGTGTGAGAGTGATGGGTGTTATGCTGAAGGTTTGTGAATGAGGGTTTCAGATAGCATGGATGTGTAAATGTGGGGGGATAGCATGGCATAAGGAGGGTGTAATCACATTCTTATCATGCCCAGATCATGCCCATCATGTACTGGCTGCCTAGGCATGATAGGAGTGTGATTGCTGTTATCAGTTATGTTTTTTTGTCCAACTTTGATGTGTTAACAACACCTTTATTAAAAGTAAATTACACACCAAAATTGCACAGAAAAATTCAATAACACTATTAATATATATATATATATATATATACAAAATTGCAAACAGCAAGTCAGCCAGCACATGCTAGAACCTGGGCATAATAGGATTGTGATTGCTGTTAATTATATATATATATATATATGTGTGTGTGTGTGTGTGTGTGTGTATGTATGTATATATATATATTATTATTGTGGTAGGCCTACACCACATCAATGTTTGGCTTAGTATATAGTGGTAGGGGTTGTACTGCAGTATTGTCTGGCTCAATGTATAGGCACACATTGACGGTGGTACAGCGTAATCCCTAAGTAAATAATGATAGCAGTTATGCTGTACCACCGTCAATGTGTGCCTCAGTCTATAATGAAAACAATTATGCTGTAACCCTGTCAATGTTTGCCTAACCATATAAACTATGCAGTTTTAAAGTGTGTGTGTGGGGGGAGGGGTGCCACATACAGAATCTGCCACAGGTGCCAAATGCTCTAGGTACGCCCCTGCGTTGTGCGGCCATGCCTCAGCTCTTCATCCCACGTCTTAAAAGGGGTGGGATGAAGAGTTGAGGCACAGCCATTTGGCAGCGTGGTGCATGCACGCGGAGTGACTGCCGCATGACGGCCGCTTTCAATGTCACTCGTAGCCGCTTTGGTTGCGCAATGTGCTACTTGACTAGACTTGCCCCCCAGGCCTTAGGCTGCAAGCCCTCCCCTGCCGGCGCACAACACCGAAGCCGCGCCCGTGCCCTCTGAACCAGAAGGAGACAGAAGAAGAGCGAAGAGGAGGAAAAGGAGGTGACTGCTGTAAGGAGAAAAGTGACAGAGGAAAGGTAGGAAAGCATTCAGTGAGAGGGGTAGAAAGTATATTGGAATAAATAAACAGTGAGAATGAGTGAGAGAATAAATGAATGTGTGGATGCATTGTGAGAATGAGTGAGAGAATGGATGAATTGTCTGAATGAGGGATATAATTAATGAGTTTGTGAGAATGCATTTATGTTAGCAATCATACTCCTATCATGCCAAGTCAGCTAGTACATGCTGGAATCTGGGTATGCCTGGGCATGATAGGAGTGTGATTGCTGTTAACAATCATATGGTGTGTTACTTACTTTAAATAAAAGTGTGAGATTTTCGGTTTAAGTCCAGAATTTGTTTTGGTGCATCCCTACTACTAAGCCAGACAATGAAGTGGTAGGCCTACACCACATCAATGTTTGGCTTAGTATATAGTGATAGGAGCTATGCTGCGCTATTGTCAATGTCTGGCTCAATGTATAGTGATATGGATTATGCTGTACCACTATCAATGTCTGCCTCTGTATATAGTGATAGGTGTTATGCTGTACCACCATCATTGTCTGCCCCAGTATATAGTGGTAGATGTTATGCTGTACCCTCGTCAATGTCTGCCTCAGTATATAGTGATAGGTGTAATGCTGTACCCCTGTCAATGTCTGCCTCAGTATATAGTGATAGGTGTTATGCTGTACCCCTGTCAATGTCTGCCTCAGTATATAGTGATAGGTGTTATGCTGTACCCCCGTCAATGTCTGCCTCAGTATATAATGATAACAGTAATGCTGTACCACCTTCAGCGTCTGTGCCAGTATGTAACAATAGAAGCTATGCAGTTTTAAAGTGTGTGTGGGGGGGTGCCACATGCAGGATACACTCAAGGTGACAAATACTCTAGGTATGCCCCTGAGTGACTGTAAAAGTGTTTGTGTATCATAGATGTATAATTGTGGAAGGGCAAAGATGGCACTAGCAGGAGGTTTGAGCCTTGGGGACCAAGATGGCACAGGCAGGGTGTATATGGGACCAAGATGGCACAGGCCCGACTGTTTGGGGACAAAGTTGACTTGTGCTGGGCTATTTGGGGACAAAGATGGCAAATCTTATGTGTGTAATCTGGGTGCTGGTCAGGTTCTATGTGGGCAGTGTGGACGCCAGGGCTGGCTTTGGGGTGTGCAACCTGTGATCTATGCCTGTAATTTAGGGGGTTTTAAATATACCTTTAATGCCGTGTTTTTATGTGAATTCCAATTGATCTATACCTGCAAAGCTGGGTTTTTGTGTTATTCTGTAGATCCATATCTGCTATGCTATGTTTCCATACATTATTTATGTATACCTGCAAATACAGGGTTAATATGTCTTATTCAGTTGATTAATACCTGCAATGCTGTTTCCATGTATTTGATCAATACCTCCGATGCTACATTTCATATATTGTTATTGTATACCTGCAAATACAGGATTTGTATGTCTGATTCTGTTTATTTGATATATACCTTCAGTGCTGAGATCACAAGTGAATTTCAATTGATCTGGGTTTGTGTGTTGATCTATACCTGCTATAGGCAGCAGGGTCTAATGTTTATATACTTATATATATGGGCAGCAGGGGCTAGTAAATTGGTTTTATATATTATTGGACAGGGGCGCAATTTCAGTGCTTGCCATAGGCGCTATTTTCAGTAGATACGCCTCTGTATATACAGTAGATATATAGCTATATATATATACAGTTTATCTACACCGCTATTTATTCTATTCAAATTTATGGTGCCCATGCCTTTACTATATTTATTTATATCTATTTTATCCTGGTTGTGGGTCTCTTAGATCCATTGATTTAAATATATTTTTACCAGCGTTCAGTATATTAATATAATCACTAAAAAGGAAACAGTCATTTCTGTTATTTGTATCGAAGATGTAAAATATCCCATCTGTTGATCCGCTTGCATACTTGTAATTTTAATGTAGCAGAGTGTTTTCACATGTGTGCTGTCTTAAAATGTAATAACGTATTGCTTGGAATATTAGACAGTTTCAAAGGTGAATTACATAATATAGATTATGTTACAGTTCTATGACACCAAGTCCACATAGTCTTCAATGCACAGACAACAAAAGTGATTTTATTATGCTTCAATAGCCTAACAATGATTCATGATCACTGGTGCATCATTCTAAATGTATGGGGTTTTTTTCTGGAGGGTTTTCTTCCTACAGAGATAATTAGATACATTTAAGGTATTTATGATATCAGTTTCCATGAGACAAACCAAGAACACTTTAGTACCTATTCTGCTTGAGAAAGTAGATGATAACCCAAATAAACAGTGTTTTTTTATGAACCTGTTCCTTGTTTCTGAACAATGCTTTATGATTGGCATCAGGTGTGATGGGTTGTCACATTTAGGTAATGGTGATATATTAAATAATTTCTTATTCTAAGTGTATTTTCACTTTTCTCCTTTTTAACAGAACAACACTGGGAGGATTTAGCTCTCCGTAACGTTTAAATTACTAGCTATATTTCATCTTCTACAGTGGTTTGATGGGGATGGATGAAAAACCATCTGTGGAGTCAATATTGTATCATATGGAAATTGGCTATGAAACAGTCAACACTTGTGTCTCACAGATGTGTCTGTGTCTTCTTATGGCGAGTCTGCCACGATGGATGACATCTGGTCCAAGACTGGAATCCTATTCTGCTAAATTATATCATATAATGTAACAGTTTTCTTTCTGTTTCATATAAGAATTTCTACGGTATTTTGCAATGATCGTTATATAGTAGCGTGAAAGAATCCAATATTCGAGTAGTAACATGACTATATAGTCTACCACATACTGAAGGTGAAATAAGTATTACTGAACAGGTAACCAAGCAGAACATTGACAGAATGCTGACAAACCCTAATATCAGCGAAACTGAAACAAAGATTTTAATGTATGCTTGAATAGAGAACTGCGACAATTTATTTTTTTCTGCCTTTTATACTTTTAACCTTGATTTTTCCCACTGTTTTAATTTGACTCCTTATCACAGAATGGATGAAATATAGGAACACCTAATTTAGAATAAAGGTTTTTAATTTATGTTGGAATTAGTGATGGGGACTTTTCTGGGATTCTTAAGCTAAATACAAAAAGCAATGTCTCTAGGTAAACATACACAATTTTGTAATAATGTGATTGGTTATCTGTGTATTGGATAAACTGTATTTTCATTGTTTTTACATCAGCATTGCTGAAAGAGTTAAATTTGTAATTGTGTGTACTTGTAGGTACATGACTATATATATATATATATATATATACCGTATTTGCTCGATTATAAGACGAGGTTTTTTCCAGAGCAAATGCTCTGAAAAATAACACTCGTCTTATAATCGAGGTCGTCTTCTAATAAGACCTCAAAAAAATTTCTGCTGGGGCCATGCTGCTTACGCGGGCTTTGGTCGTGAGCAGCGTCTCTGCTTCTAGCAGCAGGAGAACAGGAAGTTAGCAGCGTCCTCACATAACTCTACCTCCCCCCTCCTTCCTCTGGGGGCGGGGCCAGAGAAGTTGCTCGCACAGCCGGGCCCCTGCAGAAGTCTTCTTTTTGTGATTAATGTGTGAAGTATGTGTGGTTAATGGAATGAATGAGTATTTAAATGTTTGTGAATGATTGTGTGTGTGATAGCATGGATGTGTAAGGGGGGTGGTGGTGGTAGCATGGCATAGGGAGGCTGTAATCCCACTACTATCATCCCCAGGTTCCAGCATGTACTGGCTGCCTTGGCTTGATAGGAGTGTGATTGCTGTTAGCATATATATATACCTCCAGAAATGCATTTTAACCCCCTATATGCCACTCAGCCCCATGATATGCCTTTTAACCCCCTATATGCCAGAGTGGCATATAGGGGTATAAGGCATATCATGGGGCAGAGGGGCATATAGGGAGTTAAAAGGCATATATGGGAGGGTATAAGACATTCCTGGAGGGAGAGTGGCATATAGAGGGTTAAAAGGGTTAAAAGGCACATCATGGGACAGAGTGGCAAATAGGGGGGTATAAGGCATTTCTGGGGGCAGAGTGGCAAGCCTGGGGGCAGATGTGCATAACTAGGGGGGGCAGGTTGGCAAATAAAAGGAAATAAAAAAAATATATATTTTTCTTAATCATAGCTTTTATTAAAAATGAAAAAATAGTTTACATGAATTAATATTTACTAGTAAAACTTTTCCTATAGGGTAGTCTTATATTCAGGCTTTTTGTTTTTTTCCTAAATTAATATTTTGATTTTGGGGGTCGTCTTATAATCGAGCAAATACGGTATTTCTCTCATGGGTAAAACATCTGGTAAAGGGTGGAGTGAAGCATAGTTGATCTTTGGGGCACTAGAGACAGAGTATAGATATTTATTTGAGTATAATTATACTATGGCTATCATTAGATGATTATTAGATTGTATGTTATTAGATTATATCTGCAATCTAATATTAACACAGTGGCAAGTTTATCATAAGTGTATTGGAGAACCAACACCATTATTGTATTTTCAGAAGATTGTGTGATATCTGGCCATCATTTATTTCACTTGGAAGGTGTTTAATACCGCATAAGTATTCAGTAGCTTCCACTGTGTGCCAGCATAATAATAGGTAAATGACACATTTGTTTCCATATGCTTACTTAAAGTCCCTATTCTTTTATTTCCCAGAACTAATATCTTTATTGTATTTCTTTCTCTGTTACAAGTTGGTAAAGGAAACCTAACAATCAATTTATGAGGATTTAAGCTATAATTCATTTCTACAGAGGGGACATGATTCTTTTCGTTTAGTCCAAGAAGTCTGAGTTTTGAAAAAAAAATGAGGTTTCTGTATCTTCAAATATCAGTTGTTGGCTTAGGTCATTTATCTGCTTGGTTTCCTGCATGTCATGGCTGTAGGATTTTTGTGGTGTGCTTACCATTCCATTTCTGAAAGTGACAACATGCACAGAAACTCATGCTGGCCAAATAAAAGTATCAAGTTTTACAGACTTAGATTCTTATATTTTCCCATATAGATGGACTTGATAAGCAATTTAAAATGAAACTGCAATGTGTGAGGCACATTTGGATATATTATATATATATATATATATATATTATCATTGAACTGTAGCTTTCTAGCCTCTAACGAGATGACCTGGAATCTTATGGCAAAGCCCTGTTTCTCTAGGTCTCCAGGTCCGATTATGTTTGGGGGATGCCCACTCCCCAACCAACTTTCCTCTCACTCCTCATCCACTAAAGGCTGTTTGGGACTACCCGCCACATGTATAGCTAGCCCAACCAATTCATCAGAAGGGGCAGAGCTTCCAGATAACCTGCCCTAGTGAGGTCCCATGTGTGGTCGTATTACAGCTTGTTTAGGAAAGTCCCTCTCAGTGTCTCTGTTTCAGCAGCGCAGTTTGTCAGTAACCTACCAGATCCTTCGCTTTTACTTTTTTAAACACAAATAGCATGTGTATATATTTCCTTGGTTTCAGAAAAATTGAAATTAACTGAATGATTTCATTTTAAGCATACCTATTATTTTTATGTTCAAAGTTTCATCAAACATCACCAAGCGAAGCCTAACTGACAGGCCCCTTTCCAGAGAGGGTTAATGGGACAGAACCTGGCATCCTTAGATACACTGGGTGAAATGGGTGGCTGTGGTAAAATTACGTCACAGCCATTACAGTGTTGTGTACTGACCTAGGGCAATTAGGCCTAGGGTGACGGGTCTGGGGATACAGTCTCAATGACATACATCCAAAGGGAGATCTCCCATCTAAAGTGAGTTGTTCTAACTTCTAACTAATTATAATTCTAATTATTCTTAAATTAAAAACATCAAACCTACCATAATAGTGGAAAAAGGAATCAAGATCATGGACCAAAAGACTTGTGGGTTAATACTGTCCCTAACAAACAATCAGGCAGGGGACGACCAGATGATTATTAATTTCTTACCTTGAATACACCACTGGGAATTAGTATAGTATTAGTATAGTTATATAGAAGGAATCATGTATATATATATATATATATAACCAGTGCACTTTTTATTATGACAATTGGCGGCAGTAGCACCTGAGCATTTATAGAATGTATTTGGACTGAGTGCCAGAGGATTGGACTATATATATATATATAATTTTACAATTAAAACAAGTAAAACTAGATATGTAGTCTTCATTTGTTTATTGGTGACTATATTATTTTCCAAATATTATAATATACAAACACAATTTACAGCAAAAACTGTGCAGGCATCTTAAAATTACCACCAAAAGCATGGTGCAGCATTCAGCACTGCTGCTGCAAACTCAACGTTTACTCAACATATTTAATCTGTTATGATTTGTGGTTTTATACACTATAATTGCAGTAAACATCTCTAAATATACACTTAACCTACAAAAAACAGTGTGTATTTCTCTTTGATGGCAATATCAGTAATCACTGTTGATGGCGGTAGGTTTTGGAATGGTTTCATATCCAAGCTTTTCCCATAACTACACAGTCCAATGTTATATGTTTCATCATTTGTTATTCACCAATGCTTGATGATATATTGCATTTGTAAGACTAGCCCCATCTTTCTGCATTTACCCCAAGTCTCCCACATTTTCTATAAGCCATCCCTGATATGAAACATTTACCAGAAATAATTTTTGCAAGATTTGGATATTTGAATTTTGTATAAAAAGGAAACTAGCCAAAACCAAATTAGCATTATTTTATGATTTTGGCAAATAAATCCCACTCTTCAAATAAGATCAGCAGGGAAGCTCACAATTGTGTTTAACAGTAATAAATGATCAAGTCATACACTGACTCGGAACCCTGAAGAAAATAAATTTTATGTCTGGGTGGTCAACATGCAATTTAGTTTATGAAACAGTTTGTCACACTCCGCTTACATGGCTGGAAAACTGCAGGTATCTGGCACGGAGAGTCATTTTTAATACTGGAAACTACCAAAGAGACAGTCCAATGGAGCTATTAATTTTAACAATTCCTTTT
Organism: Sceloporus occidentalis; assembly: GCA_023333645.1. Lineage (NCBI taxonomy): Eukaryota > Metazoa > Chordata > Lepidosauria > Squamata > Phrynosomatidae > Sceloporus > Sceloporus occidentalis. Next base: position 7,675,626 of record JALMGF010000046.1, read on the forward strand.
CAGTTGATATTATATATAGTTACATAGTTGTTCGGAAGAGGCACGCATTCATCAAGTTTAACTTTACCTTAAAGCTGATCCAAATAAAGGCAAACAAAGAAGCCCAATTTATGTGACTGCCAAGATGGGCTCAATTGAAAAATAGTCTCCCTTATACCAAAAAATAGAAAATAAGATTTTCCTGGATTATGGTTCTACTTATAGTTATGAAAACGCTATACATCACCCAATCAAGGAAATACAGACAATTACAAACAGTAAATCCCCAGGTTTGTGTTCTGATCTCATAACACCTAGAAAAGGACAACCAAAAGAAGAATACTCAAAGTCACTTGAAGTAAATTGAGAAGCCTGTTCTGCTTATAATGGTTTGTATTGTAAAATCAAAAGATTTTTTTAACCCTTAGTTGGCCTGAAAGTTGACTGTTGAATAAATCACAAATATGGTTAAAAAAATGTAATTTAAGAATTACTATGGTCTATCTTATAGGATCATTAACTTCATGTAATAATAATACCTGTAGGATGTATTTTAAATTTATAGTGTATATATAGCGTACCTCAACTTTTCAAATTGCCAAAGTGGGACACTTTCCCCCGCCACAACACCACATCCTATGTGAGAAGTGCGTAAGTACAATGGGTGCATGCTTTAGGTCAATCACTCTGCTTTCAATGCCTGTGGACTGCAGTGTGCTCAGCTCTTTCCACGCTGTGCAGTGCCTACGAGCACGCATTCAGTTTAAACCTGTAAAAATACAGCTAAAGAGCTTCTTAGTGCCTTTTGAGTACCATCATTCCTAGTACTGTGTGAATGCTTAAATCCCTCCCAGAAGAAATATTTAATCATGTCGAATATTGCCTTATTCATAATTTATTTGGGAATACTTAATTGTCATGTGACACAAAACAAAATGTTGGGCTAAACATTGAAACAAAAGCTTCTTAAAAGTTTCTGTGTTTTATTACATTTGCGGATGAAATGAATAAAACAGACAGATCTGCTAAGGTTTACTCGTTGAACAAAATAGAGTTAAATGTAAAGTATATTTTGTAAAAAGTTAGAATATACAGTTCAGATTTTAAACTTTATTAACCAAAAACTAAATTAATATATAAACTGGAACAACAGTAAATAGCCCCAAAAATCATAAAAAAAATCCAGAATTTACTCAAACATTTTGCAATAATATGACTTTGTGCTATTCATTGGTAGGGAATTCATTGAGCAAAAACATACCAAAAAATTCATTGTTGGCCTATTTACACACATCTAATATACATATCAGAAGGGCACTTAGTGTTATGGAACATATAAATGGGATGGTAACAGGAGATCTCTGCCCCTGGCACATGGTAATGGGGAATAGGGGTTTCCACCCCTTATACTGATCTGTTCCCTTCTATTTCATTCTATGTTCAAAATATACTACTGAATAAATGGCACGGGCATGAATATTACTATATTCCGTTTGCATACTCACCAACATTTCAGGTGATTGTTTGAGCTTGTCCCTATGTAACACATCAGTTGAATCTGTGAGACTTATTGAAATTCCTCTTTTCTGAACCATGCTTTATGCATAGCCAACTCTGCCATGTCAAGGTTGGCCCTTTATAATATTTATTCATACTTGCAATGTTTTTACAGGTATCCCGATCATGGCATGGAATCTACGGGTCCCAGGCTTTTAGGCACGCCTCGCTCCCTGCCCAATTCCCCTTCCACACCCATACAAAGTTAAAGAATTTGGGGCTATCCCCATCCACAATGCCTTCCACCCTGCCCACACTTCCAATGTGACATCAACATCACTGGACTCACCCACCTCCATCACCACTCCCCAGAGGATGGGGGAGGCTCTGGGTAGCCAGGGCCTAGTAGTTCACAGGTATATGCGTATTATGTATTCAGTGAGTTGAAATTGCTATTTCCCTTGAAACTCTCATTTTACTAAATAAACCCCCATAATACACAATACTACTTATATGCATTGATCAGAATACCACTTGCCATCAGCATTACTCACACATCTAGAGTTATTCCGCAAGTGATCACATATTCCTACCTACTTTGTTTTGGTTAATTTGTGTTTTATTGATTTACAGTGGTTAAATACACAATTTCCTTTATTTTTCTTTTATTATTCTTTCTACGACATACATTTCGTATAGCTCTGGGTATGTACGTTCTAATAAAAATAAGTCTAATAAGTCAGTAGGATCCCAGTCCAGACGACCCATCTTATTTCACAAAGCTTTTCTAAGTCTTGTTAAAAAAAAAGAAATCAGCCTTAACCCCCAAAGAGAAGCTCTTTTCTCAGCGTTTGTGTTTCTTTAAACAAATTGTACCTTAACATTATAGTTGAGAAAATGGAAAATGCAGTGTTTATTCTGGAAAATGACCAGATGTCTCTGACCACAAAAAAAAAAGAGAAAAAATAAGGGCAGCGACTTCAGTTCAGACACAGCTTGTTGCTTTTGTCAACCCAGCAGCAATGCATTGTTGAGATCAGGCCCAGAATTCATTAGACAAAGAATTTCTTTACGGAACCTTCCCTTAGTGGTTTATGTTATAGATAATATGAGTTGGAAATAAGGCATAATGTCCAAAACTACTTCATGAGAAACTTGGATATAATTGTTTTCTTTTATGATATTTTTTTATGTTTGACATTTTTAGTGAAATATTATAAATTACTTTGAAAAGTAATAGTTTGCATATTCTACTAAACCCAACATATTTGCATACAAAAATACTGTGTTTTAATGATTAAAGCGCATTGTCCTATATCACATTAGGGCATTTTCAGCTCCAACTTTATGACAAGTCGTTAAAAAATATTGTATCTTAGCAACCTAAATATTATGTATTGAGAATTAAAAGATTTTTTGTTTTCGCATAGCATTTTAGCTTTTTTTTATGGTACTTGGACTGTGGCGAGCACAGTCAATTAAGATGAATGAAGCTCTCTACTGCTATATTTGGATTTCAAGAACTTTGGTGTGCTAAAATAGAGTCTGTTGGCTGGGATTTCTTTTCTGGAATCTATTCCATGAACTAGTAAAGTGCTCTTAGCCACCTGAAAAACCTAAAATCCCTATTTTTCTCTGACTTATTTGAGTTTTCCAATTACTGTTGGCTTAGTTCTAGTCAATATTTTTTTTTACCAAATACAGAGGCACTTCTTGTATCTTGGTAGTCGGTTTCATTTACAGGAACATATGAAGGCACAAGAAGTATTTTGAATGAAAGTATCTATGGCCGTCAGGGCATGGACTAGTACTCACTGCACTCCCAGAGTCAATGTACCTCACACTAGTTACTTTAAAGAAACTTTTTTTGGCACGAGCAGCTCAGTTGAAGTGGACAAAAAAGATCAGCCAGCTCCATTGATACCAAAATAGACATATCTGTCTATAACTTTTCACTTTCTTGTCTGGGATAATTCAGGGGGTATTTCTGTTTGCTCCAAGAATTTAGACCATCTTGATTTGTTTTGGAATCCACAATATTTTTGGTAATAAATTTAGTGATGCTAGAATCACTAAGTTCTCAAATAAACTACACTGGAAGGAAGTATGTAGGAGTCGACGTCTGCTATAGATTTTAATGAATGTGAGTGTTTTCTTCATTGGGGAAAAAATCATTAAAAACAACTTAAGCTACTACATTTTTTTTTAAAACCATCAGTTCTGCTTTAAATATACTTTATCAGCATTTTACTCTTTTTATTGGCTTAGCACTGCAAAGGTTTTTTAAGGTGCGTTATAAACATATTTACAGCCACAGGCACTACATTGTTTACAGAACGAGAGGTAATCTAATAAAAGTTCTTTCCTTATCCAATTGGCCTCGAGAAAAAAACATTAAAAAACAAGCCTGATGTGGCTACAATCTGTTTATCAATACCTGGAAATGGAAATCACTGGAATGGGGGCTTTGAGGAGCCAGGAGCCTGTGTTTTCTCAAACTTAATACAGCTTAGAAAATTCAAGGCCGGTCCAGAGATATTTAAAATACTATTATGCTCTTGAATTTTCCACTCAGTAATAAACAAGTGGCTTTGTACTTACTGGAGGCAAAGTGCAGCTGGTGTAACATAGACCATAACTTCATCACCTTAGGTAAGCTTGGGTTTCACGTGGGTTCCAGTGAAATACACACTGACTGCTAGTTATGGCAAGGGAAAAAAACATTATTTTACAATCAGCAGAAGGCATTCCGATCTGTTATATTATTGTCCATCCGCAATCCTACTGGAGGAATAATGACGGAAAGGAGGTGTGAGGTACACAAGAATCATACAAAAAAACATTAAAAAAACAGAACCATTAAAAAAGTTCACGTACAGATTGTGGTTTTTTGTTTTTTTTTACCTGTCCATGCATTTGCCATTGGGTTGCACCTAGAATATGTAAAAAATAAATCAGCATATGTTCTCAATTGAAACAACAATCCACATTTGTTGAAACAAATTTTGGCTGCTAACAGGCTTATTGCTATGGCATTTTCGGTTTAACTCTTTTTTTTATAGGAATGTGTTTGCATTGCAATGGTAGTACAGTCTTAACTAACATCAGATCTACACATTCACATGTCAATGTGTTAGAAAAATACCTTTTTGCTCTAAAAATATTTCATCAATGACAGCACAGTTAGCAGTTTATTGATGCATTGCTATTTACTGATATTTCTGTTTTAGGGTTCCATTAGTCATTTAATGTTGGGTGTGCTGTATATTGTATTCTGCTTCCTCTAACTTTCCACCTTTTTTAGGTTAAAATTACATATAGGTGCACTTCCCATGGTATGTTTTTGGAACTCTCCTACATCTGTAGCAGCTTTATGATGGGGCAGGACTAGCCTCAGAAAGCTTTTAATGGCCATGGACTAGAAAGGGAAGTGAATTAAGGTGGGAATGGGTGTGGTTAATGGAGCACCATCGCCTGGAGAAACAGAAAAGTGACCCGGAGACCCAGAGAATCTGGGTGAAACAAAGTGAGATCTTTCACATGATCCTTATGAAAAAGGTGGGTAGTCTGGACTAAATATAACAGCCCAAAACACCTCAATGTTGATAATAACTGTGTGAAAAGTATGTGGAACCCATCTATATAACTTAATATATGCTACTCTTGTGCCAAATATGCACATCATATAAGTTAAATATTGCTGACAATGAAAATGGAAAAGTAGAGGAAAGAACAAAGAAAAGTACAAAGAAACACATTTTAAGGTCTCCGTTTAAAGGGCAAGAGAGTTATTGATCCCATTATAGACTGGATTGATGGTCACTTGGGTGATAATGGAATAGACAAACTAAGTTAAGAACGAGAGTTTTCAGAAAGGGCATAGGAGAGATGAGAATCCAGAAGTCTAGAAAGGAATGGTCAAGGAATGATCTGTAAAAGCAAAATTCATTGGTCAGTACCTATATTTAGGCATGATTGGATTACAATGAAGATCAGCAGTAGACAGGGTAGGGCAACAGATAGAACTGTGACAAAAGTTTATTTGTCTCTTTCAAATTTAAAAAAATAGAAGGTCCTGTAACGTTAGAGAGAGATCCAGTGGAGGTGTGGGTTGGCCTAAGAATAGATCTTCACAATAGATCACTGTTTATGAAAATGGGTCAATTAACATCAGCCCACTGAGCTGGTGCCCTAGTTGGAATTAGCCAGAATCCACTGTTTATTCTAGCTTGAATTATATAGTAATGCCAAGAAATTTACTATAAGTCATATTCAGTACCACTGTAAGGCTGTTTTGTTTTTGTTTTTTTGTAATTTTGAATTTCCATTGTAGACTTTAAGACTTACGGAATGTCCATTTTTCTATTTCATAAACATCGTAAACATGTCCAGCACGGTAACAGAACTTAACCCCGTCCATGCTGGCCACTCACAACCGAACAGTCCAAAGCACAGGTACTCCCCTCCCCCCTCGTCCAAACAACTATGACAGCTAAATTCCGCTGTACCAAAACCAATGCAAACCACCAGCCATGCCCACCAGCTCGGTGGGCACATCCATAAACACATCAGAGCTCAGGGGAGGATTGAGCCCGACTCGCCTTCCTTCATGCCAGTATCCAAACTCCATAGCTTACAAAACCAGACTGGCAAGGACACGCTACCCACCTGTTGTGACAAAAGAAAGTTAGTACATGAAATAGGGAGGGTGGGAGCACCGGAAGTGGTGTCAGCCATTGCACCAGAAGTGACACTGACCGGGGTCAACCCTAGGGACTCCCGCCCCCTACATTTACATACCCCAATCATACCACACAAAGCACTCACCCATACTCATACATGCTCCCTGTCCAGTCAGCTACGCTAATTCCTAGGGGCCTTATTCACCAATCACATGCACATACATGCAGCCACAGAAACACAAATACACTGACCACAAACATGCAGAAATAATCACTCACACATACATGTTCATACTGATCTGTACTTGCTGGAAGCAGTTATAGTTGGAGTTACAGACAATGTGTCGATAACCTAAATGTTAATAAAAAGCCATAACAGAAGCAAGTCTTGTGTCTGCTGCCTCAAGCCGTGGAAATATAAAAGCTGAATATGGCAACACATTACAAGAACCTATTCATTTCAGTTGTGTCCACTATAAAAGAATTTCCTGAGGTTTCAGGGACATAGGTCATCCACATTGAACAAACACTTCCATTGTGAATTTAGCAAAGGATAGGAACAAAGCAGAATGTCCCAAAATGAATACGACTTTATCAAAGCCTGACAATATTTCTACTGGCGCAACTGTATAACAGTGGGGAATGCATAGTAAAGATAGTCTAATGTAAAGCAACATTCTAGACTCAGCATATAGTAAATAACAGAAGAACCAGAAAATGTCCTTAGAGACTATGACTTGACACCCTTACTACAGTGGCCATTTGTCAACGGTCCAGAAGGAATCTTGAGAGAAAAACATACTAAATAACACGAAAGAAAGAAAATACCTGCTTTTTATTTTATTTTTTTAAACATCAACACATGTCCTTGTATTGTGATTCTTTTTTGTATTGTCAGGAGCAGATTTTCCTAATCATAGCATTTCAATGTGATATTTAAGAATCAAACGCCTTGTAGATCGCAAAGCAGCTTCCTGATTACAATGTAAATAAGGCCCACTTTCCAGCTGTCATAAATATGTATTGCGTTTCACATGCTTCAGGCAGTATGAATAAGATCAAGAGGGACAGGAACTTAATCTTATCAACTGTGTACTTGCCAAGCAGAACTTGGCTTCTGAGTCTACGGTATCTATTAGCATAAGCCTTGTGCAGAATGCCTTAAAGCACAAGATTTTTAGGACAGTTACCCCTTTACCATTTCAAAACTGTAGTTTGCAGTATGGAAATGGACAAATGTTTTTGTTCTATACAAAGAAGCTAAGGGATTTGTGTATAGAAAATAGATATAGGGTATAGCTAGATTAATTTTTGATTAAAAAAATTATAATGTTGTACAACATTAAAATTAAAGCATTAACATTAAAGCATCTAAATGGTTTTATTTCAATATTTTTCTCCAATTTTGCAAACTTTATCTATTTTGTTTCTGAAAAACGAACTCATCATCCGAAGCATAGTTCCTCAATATTTAGGGTTACACAAAACACCAGTACACATGTGAGATACTGAATATTCCCTTACGAAAAATTACTGCAGTTTTTTCTGAAGTAATACTGCAGTTTTTTTTGACATGAAAAAACTGCAATACTGCACTTTTACTGCAGTATTACTGCACATTTACTGCACTTTTACTGCAGTATTACTGCACATTTACTGCACTTTTTTTTTTATACTGCAAACCTACAGTTGTACTTCAAAGTACTGTAGCTTTATTGCATTTGTACTTCCGTACAAAAATAACTGCAGTACAACTGCAGTACAGTGAAGTACAAATACAGTAAAAGTGCAGTAAATGTGAAGTAATACTGCAGTAAAAGTGCAGTATTGCAGCTTTTTCATGTCCAAAAAACTGCAGTATTACTTCAGAAAAACTGCAGTATTTTTTTTGTAAGGGTTAATACAGGCCTTATTACAATAGTGGAGAGTGGTATTAAATATTAACCTTAAACATACAAAATTCATAATAACACCTTTAACAGTAACACGCTCAAGACATACAGATGGAGATGAGGGCCCTGAAATTGTGAGCTTAGAATCTATTAGGAGGTCGAGAGGAAAGAGATAAAATGTCTAAGGTTGCCAATATCTGCAGACAAAGAGGTTAACATGGTGGAAATCATAGAAATCCCAATAACAGGAAGTTAAGTTAACTGCTTCTGTGGAATACATATAAGGTTATATTATAATGCCAACACCTTTATTTTAAAATATTTACTGCACTTTGTGAGTTGGGTAAGTACACCGAACAAGAATAAAGTAACTGGCCAACACTCTTTAACAGAAAGTTATAATTCAGAACTGAGCATTTTAAAGATATGTAGGTTTATGAAGTAGTAAAATATCCACCCCAAAGTTAGATCAACTAAAGCTCTGTAAGGTGATGATGCAACCATATGTTGGCATTAGAAAATCATTAATCTAGAATAACGTTATAATGTTTTGTTGTGTCCCTCTTCAATTGCTATACTCTTTCACTTATGACAGATCACTTCAGTTAGGCTCACAAAGGGTGTTGCTGGGACCTTAATATCACATTGGGTCCATCATCCCTTATTGTTTTTAACTGTACATGACCTTGCATTGTATCAATGGTTCCATCAATTGGCCCTCTCTACGGTAGCAATATGTACGGAAACTATAAGTACAGTGCCACGCTGAAGCTACCAGGAAGTTAAAGGCTTGATCTGACCCAGGAAGCAGAGAAGACAAGGCTGGAATATTCTCCAGTACAGCAACCATGCTTTGGTTCTGATAATACAATATTACTGAAGTTTACTTGCATGAGTTTGCACCTTTGTACAGGTAGAGCATCTATTTTAAAACATGGTGGCAGTAGTCTAAGGCAAAAGCTGACAAAAAGAGCAAAGTGGAGGAATTGATTCACCATTTTATGTTTATGCTGTAGAAAGAAGATAACGGTGCAAACAGCACTGTTTACAACAACACTAGAGTGTCATTATCAATAGATTAGAGTTCCTATGGGTATAAAACCTCCCCCAGGAGTGTTCTAGCATTAACTAAAGCAGGAACTAGAAAACACTGATGGTGACACTGAGAAAGATGTTGACACCAAGAAAGATGCCAAAATCAAGGAACTTGTTAAACCACTATAGAGGGAAAAACATCAAACTGAACCTAGAAAATTACAGCTAAAGAAGACGGAAGTGCTATTCATCAGTCACCTATTATCCACTAATGGTCTCAAGGTAGACCCAAGTAAAGTGAATGGTATTAAGGAAATACCCAGACCAACTGATATAAGAGGAGTCCAGATTATCACTTGTGAGTAGGAGAAGCATTGCGGCATCTTACACAGAAAGATGTTATATGGAAATGTACTGACGCTTGTGAAGAAGCATTAAAGCAAATTAAGGCCAATTAGCCGAATTAGCCAAAACCCTAAAATATTACTATGCTGCAGAACTATTGGCGTTACAACGTGACACATCTGATAAACTTCTAGGAGCAACACTAATGCAAGGAAAACTGCATATTGGTTTTACAAGTGCTCTTGGAAACATCACATTTCTACTGCATATCGGTGGGGGTGCAAGGAGTGGAAGGATGCCTACGAAGAAGAGCAAATGCTGGAAAATAATAAATCCCTAGTTAAAGTCATCCCTTGGCCAATTTGAGATATGCTGCACATTTAATGCCAGACAACAGAATGGGACATTACATCCTCATGATATCTTAAGCAGACCACGGATAGAGGTGGGGCAGACAGATAATTTAAAACCTATAATGAGTGGATAGTTACAAACAGTTAACCAGTTAATTAAACCCTGGACCGTAACTGCTCCTAGCCAAGCTGGTTATGGTTGAACTTTAACCTTATTTGGAGATCCAGCCAGTGCCAGCCAGTAACGTCCATTAAACCCTAGCCGCGGGTCACCAGCTCAGAGGACCCACCTTTACCATTACCATCAGACTCAGGCTTGATCTCAACGCCCTATCCATTCATTCCACTGCTGTGAAAAGCAACCACCATCCAATTACCAGGACAGGGCAGGAGTATTCAGAGATTGTCTAACAAAAACAACCTCCAGCTACTAGATTTGTAACCCTCTGCAGGATCCACTGTCTCTTACTTGACCTGGCTCCCTTATCACTATACCAGAAAACATTAACCCTTTGGTCATTCTTGCTAGCCCTGTCATGCTGCCCTTGCACCCATTTGTATCTGTCACGGATCTGGCTAGTCCAACCGACTACCTGCTCTGACTTGTGCTCCCTTAGCCTGGGACAACACACTTTCCCTGGTTCCCCAGTCACTAGCCGAGACTCAGTGTAGGGTAAAACCAAATGAAGACTGATTTATTTTGGACACACAAGGCTGGATATATCCAGCAAAACACACATTAACATAAAACAATGGGATATTGGGATACAAACCGCCCCCTTAATCTGCCTCCCAGAGACAACAGGGGCAGTAAAGGGAATTAACAATACAATGGGGGGGAGACTGATTTATACAACATAATAATGCACCATGGGGTGGGGGTCTGATATTAAATTAAAACAATGGCAGTCACTCCCTGGTGGCAGATCCTGGCTGTCTGCTGGAGATAATCCCCTCAACCAGTGATGAGATGATACTGCTGGGGGTAGCCACAGAAGCCTTTACAAACCCAGGGTCCATAGTCAATAGGGAGGAGGCTGGCAGTCAGGCCTCTCCAGTGGTCCCAGTGATGGAGGGTTCCGTCACAGTATCCAAGGCTGCCTTTCCTAAAAGAGTGGAGGCTGTAATAGTGCAAAGGTACATATTACATATTAATGCCAAATGGTTATGGAATGGGATCTCCAACAAGCTCATAATAAAAGCTGACAATAAAAATTTAAGGAAGAATTACTTCCTTGAGTTTGTACTTGTGTGCAGGTAGAGCGTCTAGATTGAAACATCCACCATGTTTTTACCATAACAAATAAATAAAATGATACTACCTTGTGTCTTTTGGTGTTTTTGAGATTATATAGGTTTTCATCACCAAAAATGATGGATTTTCCTCATCACATTAATGATAAGTACTACCAATTGTTAAAGGCAACTTGAATCATGGCGATGATTTCAACTTTTAATACTTTATTGAATCCAGAACAGACAGCACATGTAGCTCACACTTGGATACGGTTAAATAAGTTTGAGCTATTTTTTTATTTTTCAAATATCTGTTAACCCATGCCTTTTCTCTTAAAAGAGATTGTCACAGACAACGATTTCTAAATTATACAATAATCCTTTAAAGCAAAGTCCAGAATAGCCTAAAGTGGAACTACATAACTGTAATCACCAAGTAATCTTTAATATAGGGTTTGGACTGATGCCATACAAGGATATACAGTGCGCTCAAGGATATTCTACATACTATGGAATATACCTAAAACATGGGCCTAACATTGGTTGAGATGGTTAAAATATTCATTAGTATTTCAAACTAAAACAAAACAAAATTACAGGTTTTTTTAATTATTATTGGTATTTATTTGTATTTTATGTTTAATTGAACAAATTACTACATTATGTTTTTTAGTAATGAGACTCAAATGTCATATGTTAGGACCTAAGAGAAAAATGCACCATTGTGTATTTCACAGGGATAAAGTTTAAAGCTTATTGAGCTTGTAGAATTAACACTTTCAACATGATCCAGATGTGCAATTAGACCCTCGCTGCTTTAGTTAAATAACTATTATATACATACAACACATAGGAATGCTCATCCAATGTTGCACAGAGCTTCATAGGTTTGCTTAATGTGACAATAGACAGTAAAGAATCTCAACAGGTATTGAGTGAGCCCACCTATAATGTGACCAAAGGGACAATGAGAAATGTCCTCTGAGCTTAAGACCCAACAACCCCAGATATTCTTCTAAACCTCATCAATGTGGTACAGTTGCTATTTCTCTAGCAGTGGTATATATTGGGCTAGGCTATGTAACCTAGTGTCTTTTGCCTGGTGCCATGCATCTTTCTAAATCATCAAGAAATAATGCCATGTCCAGAGAGTTGGCACAGATGATGTGTTGTGCAAGGGTGAAGAGAGGTAAGTCATAAAGAGACAGTGGAAAGTCTAGGGCAGAAACCCAAACTAAATGCCCTGCTGCCCCTAGGAACAGTGAGCTTGGGCTGCACATCTAGGTAGATGCCTGCAAGGATTTTTTCCCCTGTCTCTGTCCCTTTACTTGACTTTTTTACAGACTAACTAATAGCCAAGGGTACTACTACCCTATGCCTTTGGAACTCTTATCATGCAAAAAATGCAGAAATTTTTACCTGGGACATAGCCTGTTACCTAAAGACAAAATTATAGCTTTTGGAGGTAGCAGCAACAAGCCCCACAGTGCTAGATGCAGTGCTCAACACAGGGCTTTTGCAAGCTCAGGTGTTAGTGAATAGATCCCCATATTTTTAATGATCACATTTGGAAAGCATTTCATCCTGGAGATTTTTTGCATTGAAATCGAAAAATTTGTACTGATAAACTGCCAAGTAATACACAAAATTAACATTCCAGTATGGTATTGCTATGGCATTTATGCTAAAATATGTAGACTTTCTCCCTTGGCACAAATTTAACATAATGTTTACATTCTCTGATTGAAAATTAATTTAGCGGTGTTCTGCAATAAAAAGGCATGACATTCTATATTCAGTGTGTGAGCTATAACATTTTATATCCAATGAAGCAAAATGAATTAAAATTAAATGTATCTTTCCAGGAATTTGGACATGCATTCCTTACCATGCATATACAGAAACATTATAGAATAGCCATTAAGGATTCCATGTAACATTCCATGTATTTTTTTCTTGTTTTGCATGAAAAGAGATACATTTCCTTATCATAGATGCAATACATATTGATGATCCATTAAAGGAAATACGCTAAATCTCTTAGTGACATGTCCATCAACATCCCCCTATGTACATTTGGTTTAGTGCCAGGGTACACAATGATTCACTCTTCAAAATTCATTTTTTCAATGTAAATACTTTTATGCTAGTCCATTGCTTGTACTTTTGTTAACATGTAGATGAGAAAAAAGATGAGTATTTGAGAGTATCAAGTCAAAAGCAATACTAACCTCAAAATATTTAAGTTAGACATGGGCAGCAGTATATGGGTTAAGAAAAACAGACTAATGTATAGATCACAGCAGTTTAAGGAGGTCATAAATGAATTTATTTTGTGTAAAAAGAATGTGGAGGGGTGGAGGGAGTGAAAGTGATAAAGGCATTGTTAAAATGGAGTGGTCTCTTTGGGTAAAGTGGTTACCAACCGGGGTGCAATTATTACCTTCATTATATTTGTTAATACAGTGTCTATGTGGATTCATCCTTAGGTTAAGTTTCATATACACATTTGTAAATATATATGAGTATGATCCTGTGATGTTGTATGTCCTGTTGTGATGACCAGTGTTATTCAATATTGGTTTGTTCATTTAGCAATTTTCTATGGATGAGTTTTGGTTTAAGGTTGAGTGGTTGTCTGAAAGCCAGGATAGGTGGTTCAGTGAACAATTTTTTTAACTCTGCATACTCTGTCGTCTGCCAGACTACTCTACCGGCCTCCGCCTGCAGCTATTTACCGGTTCTTCGTTCCATTGCTGTCTGCCAGTCCTGTTCTTCCTCATGGCGCTTAGAAGGAAGACTACATCTGTTGCACACTGCCGTCTGCAATCAGGTGCTCCTATACTAGCCTGCCCTACGCAGGGTTCTGAGCCCAAACCTGTCCCTGCACAGAGACTCCTACCAGACTTGGTACCCACAGTTGTGATAGTGTGTGGGTATGGTTGCAATTAAACCCTACCTGATTTACAAGTTAAAAGAAAGGTGTTAGATGGCTTGAGAAGAAATGAGAAGAAATTGTTTCAATTTACCCACCGCCTATTGAGGTATCCATTCCTCCCTTCCACTGTTTTATATGGTGCCCATTCCCCTTAAGGGATAATTACATAGTTGGTATGTCTTCTTAGTTCCCATGGTCTCTTAATGGTGGGATAGACTTGTTTTAATCAGATTTCAATTCTGATTCTGAGGGACAAGCATTACCTGTGTGAGATTGTGAACCCCAGGGAGATGATTAGCATGGCATCTGAGTACAGCTGCTATGCAGATTATACATATGGGTCCCTGGGGTGGAGCAATTGGAGATCAGGGTGGGCCAATGCTCCATTCCCCCATTCTGTGGAATATCCATGCCGGCTTTTCCAGGAGGCTAGAAGTCTGCAGGATCCAGTACGGGATTTCTATGAAGCCGGCATCAGACACAGGTGCTGGGCATTAAAAACCCCTGGAGCCTGATACTCAGAGACTGTTGGGGGAAGAGGAAGTTCCCTGTGCTCCCAGGGCAAGGAGAGGCCCTTTCCTTTTTCTGCATGACAATGCACTCACACACAAAGCAAGGAACATACAGAACAGGTTTGTCGAGATCAGACTGGAAGAACTTGGCTGGCCTACCCTGAGCCTGACCATAACCGACGGGAGCCAGGTTAAATTGCCCAACGTCAGTACTCAGCCCCACTTAGCCTATTGTAACTGATTAGAAGTCAGCACATACTTTAGGACACTTAGTATATACTAAATACCACTAAACTGGCTTCAAGTCTCTAGGAACATTGTTGGGTGAGAAGCTGCATGGCTGAAACCTACTTTGGAAACTAAGTTGTAGCAGAACTAAAACTGCCTTGGTGTTGGTCAAACTATACGCACAATCCTTGAGATACGTGAATTTCAATCTCATAGCAGCTCGAGAGCAGTGTGTTGGTTGCAAATCCTTAACTGTCTCTGGGGTGGCAGAATAATAATATAAATATATATATGCGACAAACCCTATAGCATGAGGGCCATACATGTCACTTTTAGGGGTCCTAAGCACAGTCCTCTAGGGCAATCAGAGTCAGGAAAAGCAGCTTTGAACAAAACAGCACTTTATTTTAACCGCTTAAACCCCAAAAACCAAATCATAAAAAGAAAACCTAGCTCCCAATTGGAGCCCTCTCTAACTGAACTATGCTGGCCCAGACTGACCAGCCTAATCACCCACTACCTCAACCTCCCAGCCAGACCCAGCTACGCCAGGCTCTGGAAATCCTCCCCCAGACAGCACACAAAATGTCCAGGCAGGTATTGCCTCACTTGGCTCAGGGATGGTCTTCTTCAGGGCCTCTCCTTGCCCTGGGAGCACAGGAAACTTCCTCTTCCCCCAACAGTCTCTGAGTATCAGGCCCCAGGGGTTTTTAATGCCCAGCACCTGTGTCTGATGCCGGCTTCATAGAAATCCTGTACTGGATCCTGCAGACTTCTAGCCTCCTGGAAAAGCCGGCATGGATATTCCACAGAATGGGGGAATGGAGCATTGGCCCACCCTGCTCTCCAATTGCTCCACCCCAGGGACCCATATGTATAATCTGCATAGCAGCGGTACTCAGATGCCATGCTAATCATCTCCCTGGGGTTCACAATCTCACACCTGCAAGGTAAAGAGTTTTAATAATCAAAGCTCATTCAAAGGCTCTGTGGTGTTTAAACCAAATATAAAAATATAACACAAAGGTTCGTCTACATTTAACAGATATTTAATAAGAGACAGAAACACAGTAACATACAATAAATGAGTGACAGCCCAACATACAATGCAACACTTTCCAAGACTAACCTGCAACCTAAAGGTCCAACATAACCCAGCACACCACCGATTACCCCATCCATGCAGGATGGTGGGCAGAGAGAAACTGAACTAAGATTTTTCATTCCACAGGCATATTGAATCACTGTAGGTGTGCCCTCGTTAACATATCAAAAGACATGTAATACAGGAAGAGTTCAACTGGCTAAAACATTGACAACAATACTTATGTCACCACATTCCCCCACTTTATTTTCTCCTGTGTTGCACATTTTCTAAGTATCCCCCCTCTAATGCAGAAAGCCTAGTGGGAGCGAAAAACCCTTTGGGTAAAAATTCAGCCCACCGTCCCTCCAGAATAAATTCCCTCAGCGACGTAAGTTTTTCTGCAATTGACCTAGGACTGTCACTTTACATTAAAACATGCATATATCAATGAATTTACATTACAATCTTAAATACTTCCCCCTACCCAAATGCAAGAAAACCCAGTGGGAGCAAAAAAAACCTTATAGGTAAAAATTCAGCCCACCGTCCCTCCGGAATAAATTCCCTCAGCGACATGAGTTTTCCTGCAATGTATTTTACAATACCCGTGACCCACAAATTACAGTACATTTATTATACAAAGCATAGGCATAAATTAAATGAAGTGATGGTAATGAAGTGGTGGTCCAGGATTATAGCTGTAAGCTCTTTCATGGTTCTATGGATTTAAAAGAATAAAAGAAATATTAAAATCAAAAAGTTATATTGTCTTTTTGGCAATCCCTCTTTTGGCCATCGAAATAAACTATTGCCAGAACACATTCTCCTCAGTTTTTCCAGTAACTAATTACTTTATGTTGGGATGAACATGTATTTCAGCATCCCACTCGCCCCCTTTAAAAAAAACTTTTAACATTTAACCTAAACCATGATTTTCTTCTCTTTACAATAATACAATTTGATACAGTGTATACTTATCCACTGGTCCATCACCACTGTCTCTTAAGCTCTGAGATGTCCTGTAAGATCAAAAAATAATTGTTGTGGGGTAGGGTGGGGTTGATGGCAGGGTTAGTGTCTAGGTTGAGACCCAAAGAGAAGTTGATCTGCTGGGTTTGTTCTGTCTTGTGGAGATTGTTCTTCAGAATATCCTTCACAACCAGGCAATACTTCACTCATATAACTTTGTGACCCTGAACTGGAGGAACAATCAGATAATCCATCGTCTAAGTCAGATGCAGGAACTCTTCTTCCTGTTTCTTGATCCCCCTTCTTAACTCCCTAGCCTGTTCTCCCAATGTTTCTACACCACCCCTCATTCTCTCAGTTTGTTGTCTTGGTTCCCTATAGTTATTCACCCCTTCTTTCCTCCTCCAATTATCATTTTGCCTAGTGCTGTTTTCCCGAGGATCCCCCCATTTCTGATTTCTCCAGTTACCCTCTCTATCTCTTTTAGTGTCCCAGTTATTATCTTGCCAGTAGTAGTTGTACCTTTGTGGCTCATCCCATCTCTGTTTCCCTAAATGATTACCTATCCTTCTTTTGGTATTCCAATTATAACTTCCCCAGTATCTAATGTCTTTCTCTGGCTCTTCCCATCTCAGATTTTTAAACTTATCTTCCTTTTCATTTCTCCTCCAGTTACCAGTCTCCCTGATTCTTCCATTATTATTACAGTCTCCAAATCTCTGGTTTCTCCAATTATTTCCTAATTTCCTCCTCCAATTCTGACTAAATCTATGTCTGTTTCCCTGAAGCTCCTCCCATTGCCGATTTCTCCAATTATTCTCCTTGCATGTCAAATCTCTAGGTTCTCTTTGAAACCGTCTCACTGCTGAGACAACAAACACATGTTCAGTGTGAAGATGATCAATCCACCACTTGTCTGCTCTAGTTAGCAGCAGTTCTAGGTCTGTGGGCCTTTGGTCAAACAGCCTCACAAACTCCTGACATTCATGGGGTAGAGCATCCAACACTCTGGATATATGTGCTGGTGAACCCAACACCATTGGCTGCTGTGGCTGGCGTAGTGTAGACCAGAATAATATTCGCTGAGCTACCTCTCTAGGACCATCTGTTTGTTTCATTGTAATATTAGCCAATTCTTTTTCTACACTGAGTAAATAGAATTGTTTTGCTGCAATTCTTCCTGCCTGTTTAGACACACTGTCATTAAATCCCAGTAAAAGACTAGCTATGGGGCCCATAGCATACTCTAACAGCTCCGTCCATTCCTCTAATTTAAGGCCTCCTTTACTAGCTCTTTCTGCTCCCCTCTGAAACCAATGTGTAAAATTGTTAAAACCATTGGTTGGCATGTTTCCCCACCATTTTTGGAAACTATCCTTCTCAGCCATAGACAAAGGACGTGTCTGAGTAGAAAAACCTATTGGCATTTGTTGCACATTAAAATTTTCTGAGACAATTATTGGGGCTTGTGGAAGATTAAGTTTTGGGCTATTATGTAAATCTTCCCTAGGGTTTTCAGGTTTTATTTTATTTTTATACTCCATTACCATGTTCTGGAGTTCAGTGATTTTAACCAAATATGTATCCCTCTGTTCCTCTATGTCTTTTAATTCCTTTTGTAAGTTATCCACGATAGTGGTGGTCTTTAAGGCAGCTATCATAATGCAGTCCTTTTTATTTTGTGCTTCCTCCATTTTGCCTGCTAATTCCCTATTCTCTTTTTTTAATTTCTGTACCATGTCTGCCAAACCTCCAATTGTAGACAGTACAGATTGTGCAATTAAACTTTTTCTTTTCTTAGCACTTAGCTTTACTTTAATAATGTTTGTTAAAACATCCATAAATCCTTCATATTTCCCACAGTTTGAATCTATTGGTTCTGGGAGCATGTATGGACCATTATGCTTTTGAATATAATTTCTAAAATAATTGTGCACTTCTACAGAAAAATAGTTAGCACCTGGGAATGCCATTGTAAAACTGTTAATCTTCAAAAACAAATTCAAACCCCCTTTAAATAGTGCAGACAATGGTAACAATGCTTATATGTTAACTAAGGCGAATACAGAAAAGTTCCCCTTTGATGGCCTATCCTGAAATGAGAAACAAAGAAAATGGTGAGAAAACCAAACAAAACCCCCCACAAGGGTTTTTGTATTCAACCAGGCCTCACACATGCACCAGGCCTACCTCACGATCAATGGCAAAGATATTAAAACTGGTGTATAAAGAAAAAATTACAAATATTATGCACAAATGTAAGAACGAAATAAAACCATTTGCAATAAAGATGTTGAAGATATCTCCACCGTGAGGGATACTGTCTTACTATCACCAGGCCTCATACACAAATCAGGCCAAGATTTCAAACAAACAAGAAACCTTGAAACACCAAGATTATGCACAATATATATATATATATTGAAATCAGTAATTCCACCCCTGTCTTGTAAAAATGCTGCACTGCAGTTGCGCTGTGCACTAAAAATGCAATTTAGTCACTGGCCTCATAAATATCTGCTGTAGAAGTCTGATATTCGTGGTCGCCAAATGTGGTGTTTAAACCAAATATAAAAATATAACACAAAGGTTCGTCTACATTTAACAGATATTTAATAATAGACAGAAACACAGTAACATACAATAAATGAGTGACAGCCCAACATACAATGCAACACTTTCCAAGACTAACCTGCAACCTAAAGGTCCAACATAACCCAGCACACCACCGATTACCCCATCCATGCAGGATGGTGGGCAGAGAGAAACTGAACTAAGATTTTTCATTCCACAGGCATATTGAATCACTGTAGGTGTGCCCTCGTTAACATATCAAAAGACATGTAATACAGGAAGAGTTCAACTGGCTAAAACATTGACAACAATACTTATGTCACCACAGGCTCCAGATAGCTTCTACCATACATTGCTACTTTGTGACGCCCAGAGTACCAGAGGAGACACTGGTGTAGTATAGGATACTGTGTCTCTACAAAACAAGGCATTACAGTCTCAGAAGGGTCCCCCCAGCAACTGGTTGTTTTTTTCTGGACTTTCTGATGATCCGAGGGTAGAGACAGACTCAAAGGTGAACACATATATTTAAGACAAGCCATAGTCAGGTAGCCGGAGTTCAGGGTAATCAATATATCAGAATCGAGGTCAGAAAGCCAGAAAACAGATCAGGGTCAAACCGGATCAAATACACCAGATCAATAACATATAATGCACGAAGACAGGATACAGCATGACAGACCCACAGTATGACCATTATAAGTCAAAGATGTAGTGGGTTACTGGGGTTTAAAAAGGGCTAGGAATAAACAAAAAGGAATGACATCATTCCGTACGCACCGCTGCCACTATAGTTTGCGGCAACTGGAGGAGAAGATCAGGACCTGTCAGAGGAAGAAGCTGCCAGAGGATCTCTCCCACTTCATGTGGCAATGGATCAAGCATGTCTCCAATAGCGGATCGGAAAATCAGGCCCCACGGCACTAGTGGGAGACCTAGCCCACAGGCTGCCTGGCGAGTTAGCAACATACTGTATTCTTTCTACGCAGCAAATTTATCGTTTTCATTATTCCTATTATATTTTGATACACTATTTCTTATGTGGGGTATTACTGTCTTCCAAAGGACCATGATTTTAAATGTATTAAAATGGATAACAAATCTTGTTCTGCCTATGTTTGCCTTACCCTAATAGTAACCCTATTAAAATATCTAAACATTTTTTTTTAATAAATCCGGAATATTGAGTAAACCTCACAATAGAGCACTACAGTGTGGATTATACGATTTCATAATGTTTAACAAGTATTTTATTTGTGTACTATTTGTTCTTTTGTCAATTTTTTTCTTGAAGAGCATTTGTCTAGGAGTTGGTGCCCCTTCCTGTAAGCCATAAAAAAGCATGTGCTATATATATATGTGTGTGTGTGCGCCTGTGTGTGCTTGTAATTGTACATTTGCATGTTAGTTTTATCGACAGTTTTTCTTTTTTTCCTTTTTCACCCTCTTCTTTTTCTTGCTAGTCGAAAATGTACAAAATCTTTTTGTTTTGTCTTATACAGGAACGTTCAAAATCCATGTAGAATAAAGGGTTATTAATAAAACATATTTAAAATTATTAACTGCGAACCAAACCTCTCTACAGAAAAAACACAAATCATTGAAAACCACATTCTGTTTGCCTCAGGAATAGATCTGTGTCCAAGTTCCACCCCTTGAAATATCCTGGAGATTTCCTATTGTGCTAGCAAAGCTGTGTATTCCGTCCCAAAATCTCTTGCTTTACCATAAAGACACAATATTAATTAAAATTTTGATATTTTAATGAGAGAGTGTCAAGAAGAAGCCCCATGGCCCAGGCAAGATTGAGCCTTGACCCTTCTGTCAAAGTGAATTATTTCCTTGATCTATTACCATCTCACTCTACCCAACATTCCCTCTGAGTTGAATTCAGGTCTCTGTCCCACACAAGCTGCATGTTGTTGAGGAATGTTTGAGTTAATGCTTGAAGCCAGGATCTAGAGATGGGGTATCATATTGCAACCTTTCATCTGGATTGAATTTGGTTCATTATATCAGTATTTTATATTAAAGAAAGCACACCAGTGTGAAAATATGAAGTAGAGCGGTGGAGAACTATTGAATAACCTGGAAACGATTAAAGTTAAAAGCTTCTGGGTCAGAGGGAGCAGTTATTGTGTTATTGAAAGAATATGTTAATGTTTCAGGATGTAACCTTTTGTGAAGCTTTAAAAACACCTGCAATGGGAATGTGTTTTCTAGCACAGCGATCACAGGTCGAGAGAAATGTCTGAATGCCTGCATAAGAGATGTGAAGGCTTTTTACGACCCAATATAACATTATTCCGACATAAACAAAATAAGAACTTGGGACAATATTGTTTTAAAATACAATATTTTTTTATTTAAAATATCCTATTACACCTCCTTTCATTGGAATGTTTATATCGTAATGTAGACTGCTGTTGTTACCACCTTACACATTAATTATATAACAATTACAAATTTTGCTGTTAAAATAACTTAGTAAGAGAAAATAAATGACATAGACACACAACTTCTGAAAAAGAAGAGATGCGACAGACTTAAATTTACATAAGAGTTGTTAGGTTATCCATATGCCATGGAAAAAGTATATTTTCTAAGCATAAACAGAACAGAATATGGAGACAAGACATATGATACAGTGCATGTTTTGTCTGCTGAGGTTTATTGTAACATAATTTTGCCCAAATATATACTTTTTTTGTAAAGTTCTTTCAGTGGTCCAATTTTTCACCTTATATAAATTTCAAGCCTAGATTTATTATAACAACTAATTTTGCAGCTGTGATATTTTATGGAGAATGTGAAAAGTTGGAGAGTTTAACCCATTAAATGCACTCCTATGGAAGAAATGAATATTGCTTGTATTTGGACATTCACAATGGCTGTATGTAAATTCCACCCCTACAGGCTACTTATTTGGTGTACAATACATGCTTATGTTAGTTATACAAAATGTCAGAGGTAGAAACTGAATTTTAATTATAACCACAAAATATACAACATAGGGTAAATCCTGAACTAACAGTATAAGTTATGGTTTGGGTATAGCACAACATGCAAACTTTGAATTTGGCACATGTTCACATATGCTTCAAAACTAGAAATGACACATTTTAGTGTAATGTTTTTTGGGTTGTTTTTTTTTAAAGACGGCTAAACTATTTGCAATCACTATGCTAATGATGTGCTTCATCATTTAATCAACAAGCCATGTCTATACAGACACATCTATAAGGCAGAGTAAATAACTTTTATCACAAACAATTATAAAAAAAAAAGCTTGTAAGAGTGCCAAAAAAGAAATCCAGCAGCACCGTAAATAACAAAACAACAAAAAAGGATACTTTGCATTGTTTTAGCACATTTGCACGCTTTGACTGGCAAGAGGGTGGACAGTGATACTTGGATGGACTTAGAGGTAGGGGGTAGGATTATTATTATTATTTTTACTTTACCCCCTCCATCCCACAAAGAAGGAGCGGAGGGAAAGGCACAGGATGGGACGGATCCTGTATGTGGCACTCTCCGCATAAATTTACGTTGGCAAGAAAATTTATTTCACAAATTTGTAAACTGTCAACTAAAAAAAATAGAAATCTGAAAAAATAAATGATTCACTTATAAATAAATTAAATAAGTTTAAATAAATAACATTTACTGAACAGATACGGAACAGCATAACTCCTATCACTATATATATATATAAAGTCAGACATTGATGGTGGTACAGTGTAACTCCCACCACTATACACAGAGCCAGACATTGATGGTAGTGCAGCATAACCCTTATCACTATAAACTAAGCCAGATATTGACATAGTAGGCCTCTGCCACAGATAAGCAGGTCAAGGATGCATCAAAGGGTTTTAACTTTAAGGTTGAACCCCTGGTCTCACTATCAGCAAGAAGAGTAGTGAGGGGTGAGCTTGGGGTCATTTTAGCAATTTGACCTTCCCCCCATACCTATGGGCAGGGGGTGGTAAAGAGGTTGGAATACATGGGGACTATCTCCACATATGGATTTAACCCCTTAACGACAATTGCCGGTCCTGGCACGACACGGAAAAGCATGTGCTTTACGACAATTGACGTGCCAGGACCGGCACGTCTTTAAACAGGTGCAGAAGCGATCTGTTTTCGCTTTCTGCACCCAAAAAACGTTGCTGAATGCCTCGAGGCATTCAGCAACGCCGCGATCGGAACGAAGGGGCCATCTCTGGCCCCTCCACGGGGCGTCAACATCCGCCATACTTTGTATGGCGGCGGACGCCCGTTTTAAAAGCGTTTAGGAGGCGATCGACGATCGCCTCCTAAACTTAAATGGTGTCGCTGGAATGCCTCGATCAGGAGGCATCCAGCGACACCAAACACTTACCTTTCGATGGGCTGTGACCGCTCCGGAGCATCAAGCAAGATGGCCGCTGCCCTGTAACAGGAACCAACAAATTTTAAAAGTTCGCTAGATGGTCCAGACCATCTAGAGAACTTTGGCTCCACTTGCAGGTTGAATACAGGTACTGCATTCACCATGCAAGTCAATGGAACCCAGCTTTCTAATCACAGTGTGATTAGTAAAAATAAATAAAAAAATAAAATAAAATTAATAATAATTAGAAAAAAAATAGTAAAAAACTAGTAAAATGTAAAAATCATTTCCCACTGATGTCACTATCAGGGGAACCTCCAAGTTGAAAAAAAATGTTAAAATTTTTTTTTTTAAAAGACAAAAAAAAAATATATATATATAAAAAATATATTTTTGTGAGCAAGTCCTAAAATTAGCATATTAGCTTAAAACAATTCTCGCATGGAAAGAGTTAAAATACTGGCATATTAAATGCCCGTGGGGTGTCTACTTTTAAAAAAGGTATGATTTGATGGGGTAAATTGAATTTGCCAGGTTCAACAACGTCCCAATTAACACCGGGGGAAGGATGGCCACACACCTAATTTCCAATTAGAAAAATGCACATGTACCAAATGTGGCCTTTTAGTTCCCACAAAAATGACAAACCCATGCATGTGGGGTATCACTGTACTCAGGAGATGTTGCTGAACACATATTGGGGTGTCGTGTGACAGCGGCATATACCAGGAGCTGTAAATTCATACATAAAGTAGGTGTGTGTGGGAAAAATACACACACAAAAATACTACTGCAAACTTTGAAAACATGCTGGTGGTAAAATGTGTGCATGCAAAGAGTTAAAATACCAGCATTTAAAATACCCTGTGGTGTCTAGTTTTGAAAAATATATGGTTTTGTTGGGCATACTGAAATGGCCCGGCTCAAAGATGTACCAAATAGGGCATGGGCAGTGGATCCCCAAATGCCAAAGTTCAACATTGAAAAATGCGCATGCCCCAAATGTGGCCCTTTTGCCCCCAAACGGCCAGGCAAAATCATTCATGTGAGGTATCGCTGTACTCAGGAGATGTTGCTGAACACATATTGGGGTGTTTTGTGATAGTGACATATACGAGAACTTTTTAATTCATACCTGAAGTAAAATGTGTGTGGAAAACCAAATGCAAAAAAATGACTACCACAAAGTTTGACAAAGACTGGTGGTAGATATGGTGCATGGAAAGAGTTAAAATACTAGCATTTGAAATACCCTGGGGTGTCTAGTTTTCAAAAATATATGGGTTTATTGGGCACACTGAAATGGCCCGACTCAAAGATGTACCAAATAGGGCATAGGCAGTGGATCCCCAAATGCCAAAGTTCAACATTGAAAAATGCGCATGCCCCAAATGTGGCCCTTTTGCCCCCAAACAGCCAGGCAAAATCATTCATGTGAGGTATCGCTGTACTCAGGAGATGTTGCTGAACACATATTGGGGTGTTTTGTGATAGTGACATAAACGAGAACCTTTTAATTCATACCTGAAGTAAAATGTGTGTGACAAAACAAATGCAAAAAAATGACTACCACAAAGTTTGACAAAAACTGGTGGTAGATATGGTGCATGGAAATAGTTAAAATACTAGCATTTGGAATACCCTGGGCTGTCTAGTTTTCAAAAATATATGATTTGATGGGGTAAATTGCATTGGCCGGGTTCAAAGATACCCGAAATGGCACATGGGGGGAAGAATTACCAGATTTGGAAAAAATGGCTTTGAAATAGCAAAACGCTACCTGTACTTATTGCCCCATAATGTGTAGAAAAAAGCAAAAAAACATAAAAACATTGGGTATTTCTAAACTCAGGACAAATAGTAGAATCTATTTAGCAGGTTTTTTCATTACCTTTTATAGATGAGTAAAAGATTTTTCAACTAAAAGTTAGAAACAGTCATTTTTTTCTAAATTTTTCACCATATTTTATACTTTTTTTAGTAGTAAATAATATGATACAATCAAAACAATGTCATCTAAAGAAAGCCCTTCTTGTCCTGAAAAAAACAATATCTAATGTGTGTGGGTTCAGTAAACGGGAAAGAAGAAAATTACAGCTAAACACAAGCAGCGCAGAAATGTTAAAAAGGCCATTGTCACGAAGGGTACAAAAAGTAAAATCAGCCTTTGTCACAAAGGGGTTAATTACCTCCTCTACCACCAAGCATGGATGTTGGAATGACAATCTCCATCTTCTTCTTGGTTTATACTTTTATTTGTGTATCATTTTGCTCCAACCCTTATTTAACTTCTGAGATCAGTACCCTGTTCTGTTTCTATGGACTTGGTCTTCACTTTCCTTCTCTCCCCAAGGATAGCCAAGCAAGATGCTACCCTTCAAAAACCAGTTATCATATGTACGTTACACTGTTTACTAGGTAACAAGTAAGGAATTCCAAATTGGCGTATATTTCTTAAAACTAACAATTTGCATAAACGAATCCTAAGCTGAAATCACCGTCACCTTGATTTTAAACACTTGTTAGCAATGAGTGTGGCTGAAACATGTATACTTTTAAATAAGGAGGGGTGTCCACATGCTTTTGGTTTTATATATATATATATATATATATATATATATAT
The DNA here is from genome assembly GCA_023333645.1 of Sceloporus occidentalis. NCBI lineage: Eukaryota > Metazoa > Chordata > Lepidosauria > Squamata > Phrynosomatidae > Sceloporus > Sceloporus occidentalis. Next base: position 7,701,951 of record JALMGF010000046.1, read on the forward strand.
ATCACCATAACTTATGTAATGGTATTTCTTGGCTACCCCAAGCCTCAACTATTAAGCCAGTATCCCAACTGCATGCTGACGAGTCCCATTAAGGATGAAACAGCTGTCCATGAGTGGTGATGTACATACCGATCAGCCATAAAATTATGACCAGTAAGTAGAATATATTAGGCTGTAAGTGGACATTTTGTCCTCAAAGTGGATGTGTTAGAAGTAGAAAAAATGGCCAAGTGTAAGGATCTGAGTGACTTTGACAATCACAAATTGTGATGGATAGACGACTGGGTCAGACCATCTCCAAACTGCAGCTCTTGTGGGGTTTTCACGTTCTGCAGTGTTCAGTACCAACAAAAGTGGTCCAAGGAAGGAAAAGCGCTGAACCAGAGACAGATCATGGGCGGCCAAAGCTCATTGGTGTACATGGGGAGCAAAGGCTGGCCCATATGGTCAAATCCAACAGACTAGCTACTGTATGTAGCACAGATTTCTACAAAAAATTAATGCTGGTTCTGATAGAAAGGTGTCAGAACACACAGTGCATCTCACTTTGTTGCATGTAGGGCTGTGTAGCAGCAGACCAGTCAGGGTACCCAATCTGACCTGTGTCCACTACCCAAAGCGCCTACAATGGGCATCTGAGCATAAGAACTGGACTACGGAGCAATGGAAGAAGGTGGAATGGTCTGATGAATCACATTTTCTTTTACATCACGTGGATTTATGGGTGCGTGTTATCGCTTACCTAGGAAGCACATGGGGCACCAGGATGCACTATGGGAAGAAGGTAAGCCGGCGGAGGCAGTATGATGCTTTTGTTAATGTTCTGCTGGAAAACCTTGGGTCCCTCCATTCATGTGGATGCTGCTTTGACACATACCACTTACCTAAGCATTGTTGCAGACCATGTACACTCTTTCATGGACGTGGGTATTCCCTGATGGCATTGGTCTCTTTCAGAATGATAATGCACCCTGCCACAAAGCAAAAAAATGGTTCAGGAATTGTTTGAGGAACACAACAAGTTCAAGGTGTTGGCTTGGCCTCCAAATTCTCAATCCAATCAAGTACCTGTGGGATGTGCTGGACAAACCAGTCTGATCCGTGGAGGCCCCACCTAGCAACTTACAGGACTTAAAGGATCTGCTGCTAATTTCTTGGTGCCAGATATCACAGCACACTTTCAGAGGTCTAGTGGAGTTCATGCCTCAATGGGTCAGGGCTGTTTTTGTGGCCAAAGGGGGGCCTACACAATATTAGGCAGGTGGTCATTATGTTATTGCTAATCGTATATGTATTGCATTCATAAAGCCTATCTTTAAGCTTGGGAAAAAGCATTAATACAATACTGAAAACATATGGAGAAAAAGTTTTGTGGTCATAAGATACAAAAATGTTACATTTTGGTTTAAAATCCAGGCAGTATGTCTGGTAAAAATCCAGCAAAGTAAATGGCTAAATTAACAAAATCCCAGCTGACAAAGATGCTGGTGGCAACATTATCTTGTACCAATGCTTTTCTTCATTAAAATTAGGAACATATCAAGCTAAATGACAGAACGGACAGTGAAAAGTGCCCAAAAAAATCTGAAACCAGTAAAAATAGTCACACAACTGGAAAATGACACAATGCAAAACTTCTGGAGCTAGATAAGAAGGAAATGAATGTTCTTGAGAAATCCATTCAAAGTTGGACATGAATCAAACTGAAAATTTGAAGCAGGTTTGAGTTTTATCATAATATCCAACAAACTTATCAGAACTGCAATCTCAAACAAACATACCCTAACACGCTTATAAGGAATATGTGAAAATGTCATATACCGTATTTGCTCGATTATAAGACGAGGTTTTTTTCAGAGCAAATGCTCTGAAAAATAGCCCTCGTCTTAAAATCGAGGTCGTCTTCTAATTAGACCTCGATTAGGTTGCCAGGCTGCTTACTGGTGCTTTGGTCGCTAGCAGCGTCTCTTCCTCTAGCAGCAGAACAGGAAGCTAGTAGAGTGTCACATAACTCTGCCTCCCCCCTCCTTCCTCTGGGGGCGGGGCCAGAGAAGTTGCTCGCACAGCCGGGCCCCTGCAGAAGTCTTCGAGTGGGAGATCTGCAGTTCAGGTAAGGGGGTGGGGGAGGGTTTTTGAGCAAGTATGTGTGATTAATGGAATGAATGAGTATTTAAATGTTTGTGAATGAGTGTGTGTGTGATAACATGGATGTGTAAGGTGGGTGGTGGTGGTAGCATTGCATAGGGAGGCTGTATTCACACTCCTATCATCCCCAGGTTCCAGCATGTACTGGCTGCCTTGGCTTGATAGGAGTGTTAGCAGTTATATATATATATATATATATATATACCGTATTGGCTCGGATATAGGCCGCACTTTTTCCCCCCACTTTAAGTCTTTAAAGTGGGGGTGCGGCCTATATTCGGGGTCTAGCGCCCGGGCAGGCAGCGGGGTTAGGATACAGATCCCCCGCAGCGGTGCAGGGGACCTGCATCCTACTCCCCGATACGCTCAGACAGCCTCCCCTGCCAGCACTTCCCACGGGGGGGGTGCCGGCACGGGAGGTTGTCTAAGCGCATCGTGCGGTTGTCTAACCGCACGATGCGTTTTACCTCTGGCCCCCGCCTGACTTACCGGAGCAGACTCCCGGGTGTCTTGCGGGGCCGGCGGGGGACATCTACGCAATACGCGTATACAACTTCCGGTGCCGGCACCGGAAGTTGTATACGCGTATTGCGTAGATGTCCCCCGCCGGCCTCGCAAGACACCCGGGAGTCAGCTCCGGTAAGTCGGGGGGCAGAGGAGGACAGTGGCAGCATATCTCGGGGAGGGAGGAGGACAGTGGCAGCATATCTCGTGGGGGGGACAGTGGCAGCATATCTCGGGGGGGGACAGTGGTAGCATATCTCGGGGAGGGAGGACAGTGACAGCATATCTCGGGGGGGGGCAGAGTGGCAGCATGTTTTTTTGGTGCTTTTTTAAAGAAAAAAACGTTTTCTTTAAAAAAGCACCAAACTTTTAGGGTGCGGCCTATATACGGGGGCGGCCTATATCCGAGCCAATACGGTATATACCTCCAGAAATGCCTTTTAACCCTCTATATGTCACTCTGCCCTATGATATGCCTTTTAACCCCCTATATGCCACTCTGGCATATAGAGGGTTAAAAGGCACATCATGGGGCAGAGTGTCAAATAGGGGGTATAAGGCATTTCTGGGGGCAGAGTGGCAACCCTGGGGGCAGATGTGCATAACTGGGGGGGCAGGTTGGCAAATAAAAGGAAATAAAAAATATATACATTTTTTTCTCAATCATAGCTTTTATTAGATATGAAAAAATTGTTTACATGCATTAATATTTACTAGTAAAACTTTTTTTCTATAGGGTAGTCTTATATTCAGGCTTTTATTTTTTTTCCTAAATTAATATTTAGATTTTGGGGGGTCGTCTTAAAATCGAGCAAATACGGTAATTATACCAAGCTACAAAGTGGCAGAATATCGATGGAACCAGCTCATGGCAATTTTCTGACATTAAATATTCTTAGTTAGTCTGAATTGTTTTAATGACCTTGAACAGCACTTTGGCTAAAATTGGTAGATTCATCAGTTTAGCCAAGTAGACTCCCCACTGGCAAAAGGTCTGTTGTGTGGTTAGCTCACCACATAGTTTAATTAATTGAGCTCTGTAGAAAAAATATTTTACCTGATATTTTTTTCTTTGTCTCACTGGTGGGCTGGCCACGGGGCAAGCTCACTTGTGTCCAAACTATCCCTAAAACAGGCTCTGTGCAACTTAATTGTGTGTGTTAGAGTGAATGTATGATAGTATGTGTGTAAGTGTGTCTGTTAGTTACGGTGGGATAGAGGAAGGCTTACAGGCCACCTGCCCTCACCTGATTACTCTGAAGGTAAGCCATGTACAGCAACGTAGAAAATAACCCTTTTGAGGTTGTTTTGGCAACGCCCTATCAGTGTCTTCTGTCCATTAAGCCGCACCAGCACTTCACAGTTGGCTTTGCAATTGAGTGGACACTGTCTCATCTACATTACATACATGAGTAAAATAAAATTCTGATTCAAAGTCAGACCTGTTTTGGGATATGTATGGATGTTGCTAGTAAAATATCAAGTTGACATTCATTCCTATTATCTATACATATACTTAGCATTGTTACAGAACAGTAGTACTGTGAAATACAACAGTCATAACCTCCAGGGATGTTCTACCTGAGGTAGCATTTGAAGTGATATGGGCATTTTTATCTGTACACTGTAGAAATCAGTGACCATGTTGGTATTATTTTGTTACTTGACCATTTCTGGTACAGATGATATTATAGTTTTTTTTGTACGTGCTTTTATCCATTTGTACAGCTCCGCTGGTTTATGGGCTCAGACTCAGATTAAGACCTGCTTTGTTTATGCATAGGGAACTGTTTCCAAATTGAATAGATTTACTGGATTATGGGAGACTTTAAAAAACTCATGGGTCATGCAGAAGGAAAAAACAAAATTATTTCAGGAAGAATACCATGCTGCCTGTTTGAAGATAGAACACAAATGAAAGTGATTAACAGTAATGGTGTTTAAATATTTATTTTTGTTCTGGAAAATTAACCTTTACACCTTTGTGTAGATAAAATGTGGTACATTTGAAGTCCACAATAATTTCAATTAATGATAATTTATGCATATTCCAATATTCTTTACTGACTGATGGATGTAAACAATACACATCTTTGGGTATTAAATACCGTATACCACATGGCATACTTTTCTAAATTGCATATAACTTATTTAGTTTGTCCCCTACATAGTTCATACTTAACCTCCTTACCGCTTTCAATGAGGTCTAATGCAGGCTTACAATTCACACATTTGTCAGAAAATTGATGTTCTGTCCTCAGGGACAATAACTCATTGGCTTTATACTTTGTATGGTGATGAGATGCATAACATACTATTCCACATAGATTATTTAGAATGTTTTGACAGCGTCGTCATATGAGGTAGTTCCATTTTATCCCTTTAAGTGCTACTTTTTGTTGAATTGAAAAAGTAAACAATTCATAAAGTCAAAATTATTAACTTTCTTTTTGTGGTGTTAAGAGATTACCCATGCGTAGATGAAGTTTCAGATGGAGTTGTGGATTTCAAAAGATCAGCAGCTGTGGTAAATTAATGGGAAACCTTCCCCGAAAACAGACAGAAACATTATTAGATGCCAAGGAATAGAATTTCCAGAAGGTGCCTTTGCTCCAATTGACGGTACATTGGCATGATTGTGTTAACCATTTATGTGCTACAGGTTGTCAGCTGCAGAATCGGAGGCAATGCAGTGCACTTCCCCCTTGTAGCTAAATGGGTTAAACTCTGATCAAGTTACTCTTTTTTATACATCTACTGGATTTTTCAAATATGAATTAAGGTGTGTTAAACAACTGAAGTCATATACTATATGATCTTAAATTTAGCATATGGCCCTAACATGTTTTATAGATTACAAGAAAATGATCGAGGCCAGTTAGACATAAACAGTTAGTATTTGAAATAATTCCGTAAAATGTATCATATAAACACTGTAAAGTGAGCTTTAAGGAAATGTTTTTCCTTGTATCTGCATCTTCTAGCAGCAGTCCAACTTTCCATAAAGGATATCCATATAGAGTACTTCTCTGAACTGATAAAGGAAGATGATTTTTGAGCCCAAGTTAACTAAAACAGACAGTTCCTGACAAGGCATTTAAAAGGTCAAATCTCCTCACCGGAATGTTTACTGTCCATCTTGTGGGAACGAGATTATGATGATTAAACAACCCATCCACATTTATATATGCAGACAAAAATAATATATAGTACATCAAGAGCATATTTATATTAGAGGATCCATTTCGACACAAACGGACTGGTCAGGCTGCATGGGCTGGAAATTCCTGGCCCAAAACGGATGGGCAAGTATACAACTGTGGCCATGCAAAACTCATCAGTTTAAAGTGTAACCTGTGTCGGAATGTAAATAAGCAACAAGGCACATAGTCACATGAAAGGATTTTTCTCAACATAAACAGAGTGTTGTGGCTGCAGCGTTTAGCCTCCAAAAAATGAACAGGTGGGTAGGAGAGAGAAAAAAGGAAGGGTAGAGAAGAACACAATTACCCATGTATAGTGGACAAGTTGATATCAACTAGATATGTTCCAAATGTTAAGTTGATTGCAATGTTAAGTACTGCCAAATTAGTTCAATCTCAAGTTGTTGCCTATTCTGCTGCCGTCTTTTATCGCTATAATATATTTTGCGCCACCTCCATGGTCTTGCCTGCCAAGGAGGATTAGTGGGATTCTGAACTAGTTTTGCTGTAAGGTTCAAAGGATTAGGTTCAGGTAAACCTACGACAAGTATCTTTAATGAGGTGCAAAAACACTGAAGTTCTTCAGGAAAGCTGAGTGTCCACCACATTGCTTCATCTGGCGGTATCCATAAGGAGGAAGCCCTATTTATACTATATTCCATGTTCCCAAAGACTAGTTGTGAGAGGGGCCAATTGTCTTCTGCTTTGAAAGGTTAGCCAGGACATGTCCTGGAAGATAGACGTTTTTGCCCCCAGAAAGGACACACTCCTTTACTGTAAAGGAGTGGAGATAAAAGATGATGTGCTTTGATGGGGTCCCTGCTGGACTTTAAATGTCCCTGTGGAGACTGTCATACATGATGGCAGTTTCAGGCGGCTTCTCCAGCTTCTTAACAACCCCTGATCCAAATGTTTGGATGTGCAAACGAAACTGCTCTGCCTGTGCAAATGAAACTGCTGGTGTTATTTAAAAGATTTTTTTAAAAAGGGAATGTGGCCTAATGAATATGTGCTGTCCTCCTGATAATTTCTCACTGTATGCAGAACCAGTAAAGTGAGGAGGGTGCCCTCTCCTGATTTCCTTCAATTGTAGAAAGACAATGTCCCTGTTGTGCCTGGTCAGCTTTAATCTCTCCTGGTGGTGTGTTTCATTTGGTCAAACTCACTCATCTCGGAGATGTTCTGCTTCTATTGTTTGCCATCAAGGTAAAGTGCCGCTCGGTTTGGAAGAGGAATCTCGGGTCTGGATCAGCACTACATGTACTGCAGAGGTTGGAAGGTGCCGACACCATGTTTATCTATTCTTGCTAATGACTAGCTGCTTGAAGCAGCAATCAGTGACAGAAAGTGTTCCAATTATAATCAAAGGAAGCACTTTCCACACATGCTCCTGGATGTCCCCCCGATGTATTGGCAAATGGGACAACACAAAAATTTAAAGGGGCTGTGCAGTTATCATATATATTAAAGTTCATATCAAGGCTGGATAATTCCTTTAATCTGAAAGAGTTCAATCTTTTACTAGCATAGGACTAAGCTCAAATGTTCAGTAGTCAGAGAGCTTGGACATTTTGATGAATATTTAAAAATAGTAAGGAAAGTAGTAAAAATAATGCAACTAAGCCACTGTATTTTTCATCTTTTTGAAACTGTTAATAAATTGACCATCTCATTCCTTTCAGAATTGTCCTACTTTGCAAGATCACTAACTCAACGAGTTAAATTTGGACACCCTGGAGCTTTTTGAATTCCAAAGTAAATTTATGAATTCTAAGGGTCAACATAAGGCTATTTGTGGACAATGATTATTTTTCTGGCCTGCTGCCCCAGTTGTCCTATGAATCACTATGGCCTTTAAGCACATTCCCATTACCTTCACAGATAAATTATTTAATCTATCTATCTATTATTATTAATATTATTATTCATTTAATTAAGAGATTGATTCATTTCATTTAGATACTGTCACTCTGTTTCTAGAAATGAGTTCAATAAAATGATTGTAAAAAAAAAAAAATCTCTCATTTGCCAGAACTATTTCTCTATATGCAATAAAAAAGTGACTATGAACTATAGTTCATCTTGATGTAAAATCACAGAATGAAGAAATAAATATATTTTGACCTCTATGTATCAAAGAGTCAAACAGTCTATTTACCATTCGGTCTCCGCCATGTCCTTGAATTCTATGGAGGCTCATTAAAAGAGTTATTCAAATACCCATCCTCGACAAAGGAAAACAAGAAAGATTTATGCCTCCTTGGTATATGTAATACACCCTTTGTTTTGTATCAGTCCTGTGAAGCAAAGATACACTAACCGTTGGGAAAGCCTGTCTGGTTTTATCAAGAAAGGGTCAGCCTATGTACAATGAAATGATTGTGCCATTATGGATATGATAAATCCATTACACTACCATAAACCCCAGTTAGCAAATATAATCCAGCATGTGAAAATAAATCCAGATACTCATTTAAAGTGTGGAAAAAGACTTTACTTTTGGACAAGGGCTTTGAGTACTTCATAGCGTCAAGCTGGAAATGTCACTGGGGGAATGAGTTCAACTTTCTGTGATTCAGTTTGCTGATCCCGAGAGGCTCTTCACACCTTTGTTATGAATAAGAAAATAGTGTGATTTTTAGATTTATGTAACTCCAAAGGATTCTGTGAAAGACTTCTTATGAAACTGTATTAGTGATGGGATTTTTTTTTTATTTTCTTGCCGTGTACTCACGTGTTTTTATATTTTTATGTGGATTTCTTTTTTTTTTTTAAATGGACAGTCTATCTTAATTGCTAAAAGATTGTTTTTCTAAGATATAAATGTATTGATTGATGGGCAAGTGGCTAAAATATCAAAGTAATCATGGATACATGGTAAAGTAAGACCGAGGTAAATGGCAATAAAACGGTGGGCAAAGGTGAACAAGTAACTAGAGCTGGCTTGAGAGGAAATTACCCACTGTTGCCAATGTTCTTTCAATTAGGAGAGAATGGAATGGGTTAATGGTTTATTAATACTTTGGGGCTTAGCATCACACACATGACATGTGGGTGACCTTTCTTTAACGTCTTTGGAATTTTTTAAGGGTTTAGGAGGGTAGTAAACTCCATTTCACAAGCAAGCATTTGTACCACATTTCTGCCCAAATTTTAAAAACTGAAATTTACTGTGTATGAGGTTTAGGCTGAAACTGCATAGCATACTATCAACAATGATCAGAAACAGGTACATGATGTGAGAGCCTTGTGAAACTCTGCATGGTCCACAGATCCCTTTTGTGTGTGAGCTTAAATTATTACTATTAGTAGTAGTATTAATCTTTTATTTATATAGCTCCAACAATTTACATATATTCAAGGGGTATGACAAAACTAGAATTCACAGACTAAGACTAAACTTACATTAGGTAAAGATGGCCCAGCGTGCAAGCTTACAATCTAGAGTTGGCCAGCTTTAGGAAGGAAAATGTTTGTAAACCTTATAGACTTTATAGACCACTTTATATCATTGTGCTTTTAAACTTACAAATAATCATGAGTTGGTTTAATTTGTTATTTGAACATAAAAGACATATCCTTCCAAGCTAACTTTATGTCGTGCTTTTTATTTTTAAATATTTGATTTGAATATTAAAGTCTTTTAATCTATACTACATACGCTCCCCATCCCTCTGCTGCTACCTGGAAAACTGGATCAAAGAAAAGAAGTTCTCTTTCTTCTCCTGTAGCTAAATATTTGATGGTTAACGCTAACCCTTAACTCAAACCCATATATTAAATTATCAATTATGAGGAATCCCTCTAGTGGGAATTTATGGCTATAAGTATGATATTATTTCATGTTGTACTGTCTTTTATACTGTGAAAAATCATAAAAATATTCAAATATTTATATTTATATTTGTTGGTTCTACTTATGCATTACAATATTATGAATATAAGATGAACATGGAACAAACCCACATGTCAGATGTTCTGTTTCTTCTGTAATTCAGAATAAATGAAGGTGTGTGTATGTCACCCATAACTTTTGCAAGTGCATGTCATTCAATTGATGTGTCAATATTAAACAAGCACATACAATTACTTACATTTTGCCATGCTGGTCACGTGAAGTCATACCTATTTTTTCTTAATATTAAGCGTTTTATAAATGTTGAAGGCAATATTAAAGACAATATCATTACATGTTGTGATGCGTGGCGTTTCTTAAATAAAAATACGGTACTATTTTCCCTTGTCTGAAACTTGCAACCCAAGTTGTTTATCAAGCATACAAATGGACATAGCTTGGTTCGGTATTTGGTGTGTTGCCACAGCTGAATGTAAAAGCAATTACTGCAGAGATTCAAAAACACAGCAATATATTTTATGGTCCTTGGAATATAATAGCATTCAACACAAAAACAGCCATCAAAAAAAAAAACAATGCTGACTTTTCAATGACAAAATATTCCGAATAAAAAAGCACACCTCAAATAACGCCTTGCATAAAGGTACCTTATGCCATGGACGGTGTTATTATTTTAATAATGGGTTTTTTTTAAATGGAATTTGGTCCAATCAAAATCCAATGTCCTTCTGATAATTTCTCACTGGATTGCCCATACAAATGGTTGGTAACATGCCTAGAAATATATATATATGACAAATAATAGTTTTGGCAAAGCTGCACCACGCTTTGAAATATCATCTATAATGGATCCGGTATGACATTATCTGAATAACAAGGAAATTGTTGAAGAAACGTAATTTATCCACCTTAATCAGGATTGGAATTGTTTCAGTGGTGTGCAGATTTTCTTGCCAGCAAGAAGACTTGTTTGATCATACATTATAGGACATACCACTAATTATGATTAAATCCAACACAACCTTTTACTAAAAAAGTAGTAGTTTTGCCAATAAACAGATTTGTGTACAGAAAATTCTGTAACTAATTAGATAAATGTCTCATTATGACATATTTACAGAGACACTGTGTTATTTTTACATAAATGGCCCATATCTTATCCTCTCCTCCATTTCTAAAGGGGTTTTATTTTTATCCTTCTTAGTAACTAAGAGAGGATGTCTTTAATAACACAGCCTATATTAATAAAAACAATGTTTACCTGGTAAAAAAACATTTAACATAAAATGCAGATTTTCAGGTATATTTCAAATATTCTTTCTTAAGCCCAACAATTGTGATCAGTTCTCAAAATATGCTGAAACTTACTCTTTTTTTTTTCATCATCCACCGGGAACCTCATCAACCTGAAAAATACATACCAAATATTTAATTTAAAATTGTATAGTTCCAGAAAAAGGCACATAAAAAAAATAAAACAAATAATTAAAAAGGCATATAACTGATAAGATTTTAAAATTATTTTTCCATGGTGTGCCGTGGCCAAACCAAGCACCAGTTTGGAATAAAAAATGAAATAATTTATTGGTATGACTTCAGTTTCCATATACCTAGAATCCATAAAAATGTGGCAAGTGCTAAAAAGAGGCCAATGACAACAAGACATAACTGAACTACCCTTCATTTAACATGCATACAATGAGCACATTAAAAGATAATACATGTCATAACATTGTGAAAGTATGATAGCTAGTGAATGTCAAACATACATTGATAGACAGACAGCGTCCAGAGTGGAAAACTGTAAGCAAACAAAGACCTTGTTATTGCATTTTTGATAGGTAGAATTCTAGATTGTACTTTTACGGCCATTCTATCACATTCATTAATTTTGTTTAATAATATTTGTATTCAGTGTTTTGATACCTCCTATGCATAGATTGATGTACTCTCAGTTAAGGGTAAAACAGGCTTCTTTATTATGCATAGCTTCATAACATACAACTGCCATGCTGAGGTGGTTAGCTCCAAACCCCAGTTACTACAACTCACACTGAACTCTCTAGCACCCTCTGCAGGTTGCTTGTATAACATTGCTACATTCAGGGCCGGCCCAAGACAAAATGCCGCCTGGGGCGAAGTTTAAAATGCTGCCCCCCCTCATTATCTACCCTTCCTCTCCCTGCCGCCCCCCCCATTATCTACCCTTCCTCTCCCCCCCCGTACTTACCTTTCAGCAGTCCTGCGGTGAGTTTCCCTGCTCGGTCTCGGTGCCGGCTTGTAATGCTGAGCGCCGGAAATTATGTCATCTATTGGCGCTCAACATTACAAGCCGGCACCGAGACCGAGCTAGAGGGCTCGCAGAGGAGAGAGAGGGGCGCCGAGCGGGTACTGACAACTTGGTAAGATAAAACCACTCCGCGCCCCTCTCTCTCTCTCTCTTCTCGGCTTAAAAAAAAAAAAAATGGGCTTGGGGCGGCAAAGTGGAACGGTTGCCCCACTCAGCTCCATTGTCAGGCTGGTCCTGTTTGTATTATTTGTCTGATTTGTAGTATTATTTGCAGTAATTGTAGTAACACCTGGCAGTCTTGCAAACCATAAGCCTTAAGTGTAGCTCACTTGTGCGCCCCTCCACTGCTCACCAATGTGTTGCACAGTACTACTGGTGTCACCTCTGGAGGTTTGAGCCTGGGACCTGGTGTTCTTGTACCGTTGCATTTTCATGCTCTGCCACCTGTGATACTTTTTTCTGTTTTTCTTAGCACTTCACACTTGGTCTGCCTCTCGGAATTCTTTATTATATACTGACCAACTGGCGGCCTCAGGTTATTTAAATTGACATATCCAGTCCTGCTTTGTTTATTCAAATAGTTTGGTTCCTCTACTTTGGGCCTGTTAATCATGTTTCTGATTTCCTGTGTGATGACCTTTGGCTTTTTTGTGACTACTTTTCTTCCTCTGACGCCTTGACTTTGCCATGACTACTTACGCTCCTGTATTCACATTTGTTGGCCATGGCTTATCTTTTAAATGGTGCATGAACTCTGCCTGTCCAGATGCTTGGCTATCCCTGACCAGGAACTTTGTTTACTACCTCGCTACTTTGCACTCTAGGAGGTCAGCAAACTCCCGGTGGTCGCTACAACCTTGTGGCTCGACCCATGGGGGACATAGTGGTTGTAGTAGGTGAAGACCTCTACTTTCTAGGCTTGGTTACTTCCCCACCAAAGGACACCAGTAAAGTAATCCTGGTGTCTTTACGTGAAGCTAGGAATAGACTCTTTTTATTTTCATCGGCACCTACATTAGCTGCCACACCTTACACTTTAAAGAAATGCAGATCATTCATATTTGATGATCATTGCCGATTAGTATCCCCAGGACTGTGACTATAAACATGCAGATGTAAGGCTAGAGGTAAAATTTAAAAAAGACTGCTTCTGCACCCTTCTCAGTAAATACTTGGGTACCATGCTCTGTTTAGGCTTAGACAAATACTTCTTCCTTCCTCCTCAAATGGTTCATCTGTGTTTCTATTATATTGTTATGAGAAATATCTGGCACCTCGTCTTTCTGTGATTTTGTTCTTCTCTCTAAACTTAATTTACTTGTTCATTGATGTCCCATGTTGAGCTTTTGGCTACCTCCATTCTTTCTGCCATAATTACAGCTGGCAATACATTTTTAAACAGTCGGCATTGAAAAGTGTGTGGAAGGGTGTTAGCCACATTCTGTCAGTGTATTTATATATCAAAGGAGATGAATGCATACTTTCCAGCAATCCCTATGTGACCATTTTAATGTTACTGGCATTATATATGCTGTAGGTTTCTAATATAATTTGACAGTAGGCAGACCAGGATATATGTCTGGATACCGTTCGTGATTTCTACAAAATGGTCTTCTGTTTGAGTCTGTGGCAACAGCAATCATTATCATTCATCAAATAAATGCATTTTTTAACTACACCAGTGGCAATTCATTTCTTTCCCAGTAACAGAGAATTTGTTGTGAAGAAGGTTGTAGATATATTTAGAAATATTTGGGTGGACAAGAATAAAAAAACTAATCAATAATAACATGTAGACCTGTGCAAATGGATCAAAAACGATAAGGACAAATTTTTTGCTTCGTCTTTGACCCATTTGTTTGTCTCCATACCCTCTCTGCCGTCCTGTTCCGCGTCTCACAGCTCAGCTTCCTTCTCTTCTATCTCTCTATCTATTCTATCTTCTCTTTTCTCTCTTTTCTTCTCTCTTCTTTCTTCAGCCACATCTCCACAGACAAAACTTTCTGGCAAACTTCTGCCAAAATACCCGAGCTTCCAGTGACTTCCTCTCCCCCAGATCCTCCAATCAGGGCAGAGTATGTCATCAGAAGCTCCACCTATTTGGCTGAAGTTCACATAAGGCTATCGTACCACAAAATGGCAGAGCTTCCTGTGACATCCTCTACCCAATTCTCCAATTTGGGCAGAGGACACCACCAGAAGCTCCACCATTTTGTCCGAAGTCTACACAGGGTTATCTTATGGCAAAATGGTAGACCTTCTGATGATGACATCCTCTACTCCAATCAGAGGAGAGGACATCACCAGAAGCTCTTTGATTTTAGTGAAAGCTTGACAGGAGGTTATGTCCTTAGAGATGGAGACGAAGAAAGAAGAGAACAAGAGGATGAAGAACCAGTAGATGAGAGATTGAGATGCTTGACTTTAAAAACACAGTTCATGCTCGAAAACCCTCCAATGTGGCTGAATTAAACCATTCTGAGAAAAAAGGGTGAGACAAAATTCCTCCACAGCAATGTAAAAGACTCATTGCCAGTTATTGCAAACATTTGATAATTACTAAATTCTGCCCTATTTGTGGACTGGGTTGGGTACAAAATTGAAAGAAGTGGTATGAGTTGGTGGATTGAAGACATGGGAGTAGAACCAGTTATGGCTTTTAATTAATTTTTACCTCCACCAAGACCAAATTCAGTAGGATTCTGTGTGTGTATACAAATGTATCTAAAGTAAACCAAAAGCAAAACATACTTCATGGTACACACTACTTCCAGGGCTTAATTTTAGTAGATGATATCCCCAAAACTCTAAATTACATCCTTGGCACACCTCAACATTCAGTAACATTACTGTAAATATTTGGGAGTGGTGGTCAAGAAAGGAATATAACATTTTATTTTTCAGACACCACTGCAGTTCAACATAATAAAAAAAAAAATTCCTGAAAAAGTTGTGTATGTATCCTGGAAAATGTGTGGTAAATCTATTGACATTCCGTCATTTGAAATTATTATATGAATGAGTGGAAATTGCAGGATGTCTTTTGTGTCTCTCACAGCTGTTTTTTGAGTAATATACACTAGTTTTGTTTTTAAATATGCTAATGGTTCATTGTCATTTGACAAATGCTGTTCTTCCTTACCATATCTGAGCATAAAAAACAAATATATGTCCATTGAGTATGCAACTATCCCTTTAGATGCAACTTCAGTAAACTTTTGCTGAAGTAAAACTTATTTTACATGTAGAATTATATAGTTTTACTAACACTATTATAGAAAAAAATTGTTGCATTTTCTGCTCACAGACATTGACAACAATGGCAACGACGTTCTCTTGACAATGGTGACACTGTTTCAAGAGAATATTGTGAATTGCAAGTAGGATACCCTACATTTCCAATATTTATTTTTCATCATAAGTACATCTTTGGATTTCATGGTTACTTAACTGAAGCAGCTGGTGATATTGGCAGGCAAAGTTATGATGTTGGCATCAGACCAGTTGGGTACTTAATCCCTGACTGGACAATATAAACAGTGCTAGGAAGAAAGTCAGGCATGTAACAGAAATGCTGAACCAATGATTGTACATATGAAAGGACCTCTTGACTGTGTCTTTGCCAAAAAGACAATCAAAGCATTAAGTTAAAAAATCTATTTAACAGAGATTTAATTTTATGACTCCCACTATTATTTGGTTTTAAATGAAACAACATCATGATTAGTTACTACAGGAGGGGGTTCCCTGTAACAGATGGCAGTAATTCCTCTGTTGATTTCACACTATTACTTTCTATCTCAAAGACAGAAGTCTATCTGACCACTGTCTGCATTCCACTAACATTTGTCAAATCATCATAGGCAGACAAAATAATTTGGTGATGAGTGGGAAATGATTTTAATATGGCAGGTGGTAAAGATGGATTGTATATGCTGAATCGGCACCTGGAAACCTCTGACCACAGTCACATTAACATAATTACTTACACATTAACATACATTGTCCTCAGTTAACTCTATTTACTTACTGAAAAAATACAAACCTCTATTGTACACATTTCACAACTTTGATTTACAAGGAAATCTAAGTAATAATTCCCAATGTTAATTTAAGTTTCTGCTATCTTGTTGCTGGATCACGTTAACCTCTGTGAGACTGAGGGGTTTACCATAGCCATTTTGTCATATTAACCATATCTTTGTTTATTCGAGATTCTTCTTGCCTATCTTTAATTTATGTAGACATATAAACATTTTATAGTTTTACCTATATAAGTTGCCGATATAATAAAGTTGACCAAAATGTAATTACTTAAGTTTCATGAGTTTGAAAATAACCCTTTTATATATAATTCTCATATAATTCTGGCAATTGCAAGGGCAATTTTTGAGAGTGTAGATTTTTGTTTCAAAGTTACAGCAAACACCAAAACGTGTTCAGCTGTACCTCCAGATTATCCAAATACCTCACATGCATATAGTTTTTGTTTTATTTGGGCTATGCAGGCCACAAATCACAACATGTCCATTACAGGTTCCAAATTTGAAATGTTCAGTTTGTTTTTTTCTGTGCATTTGGAAAGGTTTAGCAGCCCACAAAAGTTTATATTTCTTGACAACAGACAACCCAGGGTATTTTCCTAGCAGCATGTGGACACTTGTCAAGCAGCCATTTTGCTACTTATCTATGCCAAATTGTGCCCCAATATACATTTTCTGCGTCTTTTTCACAAACACGTCCGCATTACTTAGGATTTCTTACGCAGGTTAAGTGCAACTGCTGCGAAATACACCAAAACAGGTCTATATAGAAAGTCTATAGAAATACCCAATATTCATAGTTGGTTTTGTGGTATTTCAACGTTATATGGCACAAACCCAACATGCCACATAGTTGCTTATTATTTTTGTGCAGGTTTTGTACCAATTTTGAAATATCCCCAAATCTTCCCATTTTGATGGTATTTTAATTTGTTCCAGGGAACCATCAATTTTGTCAGGATAAGTAGCAACCTTTTTGTACAATATCATTGCTTTTCAGCCAGGTAGGGCAGCAGGCACTGGTCAGCCAAATCCATACCTGCCATATATTTGTGGTACTCAAGGATGCAGTGTGGTTTGCCGACCACATCCTCTCCTGGAAGTCACTGTCTTTTCGGTGTGTATAGCCAACAGAACATGCACATCCTTTTTATTCTCTGTAATGTAGAGCTACCAATTCCTCATTGCACTGAGCTGTAACTGTGTCATGCTTTTTTTTTCTGGGAAAAGGTAGAAGCCAAGGTTTCTTGCTGGAATGTTCTGGGGTGTACACCTAGCGAACGGGAGATTGCTATAAAACTGGATTTTTGCTCCGTATGCTGTTTTTATTTTTAAAATCCAATCAATAGGTTTAGTGCCCAACATTTTTAGGATGTTCAACTTGTGATGTTAAGGTGCTCTCAGGTGCCTTAAGGGTGCTATCCTCTAACAGAGAGCTGTCACTTTTACCTGCCAGAATGGCATATGACCCCTTTGCATTATATAATCTCATTGTTCCATTCTCTTCATTTATTCCCATGAAGTGTCATTTACATGGCAGGTGTGCTTGCCGGATGCATGGCGCTGTCACGGATACCGTGACCTGTGGCCTCTTGTATAACCTCAAGAGGTGTGTGGATGCCTTGCATTACCATTTAGATACCTCCCTACAGTCCTGGTTTTTCCGACATAGCCCCACTGTCATGCTCTGGCAGGCATTGGGGATCATGGGCCAGTTAGGAAGATCATCTGATTTCCTGATTTATGCCAACCTCTGGGTAATGTGTAGCATCAAGATGTGAGGCTATATCCTAGCCGTACCTGTCAGGATGGGTAAAGCAGATGTGATCACATTCTCCCTCCAGTAGACGTTAGCCAACAGCCGCATGGCTGTGTGTAATACAGTGTGTAAAATACACATAGCATGCTGGTGTATAAGTGCATGCTGGCTCTATAGGATATTAATTGAAGACGCATTACGGTCAGAATATACTGAGAGGCAGCTGTAAAAATATTGGCACATTAACAAAATGTCTGGTTTGGTGAACAGTAAAACGGACTGAATTTGAGATAAACAATGCTTTATTTTGTTAGTTGTATGGTGCTCCCTTTCCACCTGACTTGCTTTATATTTGCTGTGGTATTTAGATATCCATATTGGTGCTTTTGCCACCAATATAAATATAAATAAGCACAACCAACTTCAATTTGCCAATTTAGCAAGAACAGCCTGGGGACTTGGAGTTCTACTTATAAACAGCTACAGAAGTAAATGCACAAAATGTAACAGAAATAAAACAAAAAGACAAGATTTTTCTTCCAGGGGATGCGCTCTCTGGCACCAAAACTTTTTTTAACTAACCCCCGGAAATATGTCTAAAAGTCAGTTTCTCCAGATATGGTGCACAATGTGAAAGTAAATACAAAAACAAACAATTCTTCTAAAAAACAAATGCAAATTAGGCAGTATTTAACAATTTGGGTACCAACTACATATAACATGATTTGTCAAGGGGACCCAGGAGGCCAACCACATATCCTATATGCGGTGGCAATTTAATCCCCTCTCAGTGATTATTTCTGTGTGTTGTGCTGCTGACAATCTTCTTTCCAGGTGAATACTTGTTTATTTTAATGTACATGCTAGATTTTCATTATACCAAGAGGGTTCACATCTACAAACTACTTGAAGACTTGATGGAAGAGAAAAGAATCTCTGCAAATTGGTGAGTGACCAATTGGCAACTTCTCTGTAAATCAAAAGAAAATTATCCATTGCCTACCAGTAAGCATGAAGTACATAGAACCAGCATTTTAGTGATGGTATTAGTTACCAAGGTAATTAGTAACAAAAAAATCCCGGTATGCTCACAGAAAGAGCCATACCTAGTGGAAAGTGGAACGCAGGGTGACTTGACTTTTTCGGGGGCCACCCATTGATGGCAAAAACGCATAACAGAGAAATTGCCGAGAACACGTGGCTAGGTTCTAAAAAAATGTAGGTTAAAGAACAATAATAATTTGATCTACCTTTTCTGTAAAAAGGAAGCTAGCGAAAATAAAAGCTAAATACACTTACCCAGCTTATTTTTAAATACTGATGTGCTTGCGGCTCTTCTCCTTGTGTCAAATCAGTGCCAGTTGAATCATTGGCGATCTGCAGAAAAAGCCAGGAGTACCTTTCTCTCTGCAGTGTTCTGTGCCCCTGGAAGAGTCGCAGTGAATTATAACCCCTTCCTACAGGAGGAGTATATATATATATTTCTGGATAAACCTGTGTTGTATTTGCAATTGTTTAATATGGGTATTTTGGGGATGCAAAGATCAAAGAGTTAAACAATAAAATCTATTTTTCACAGCCTTCTTTGCTCATATTTACCAAGGGTGTCAATATTAGCGGAGGGCACTGTATATATGATACACATAATATATTTAGTTATCATTACTTTATTTATGCAAAATAGAGGAGCACATAACCTAAAAGGATAAAGGGCATATATATAAAAACCAGTAAGTTAAAAAAACAAAGAATTCAATGCATACCCAGAGAATACCATTCAGAAAACACCTATCTGAGGCATAAATATGAATATATTTTGGGCATTTATTTTCCAATTTTCAGTAGTTGTTTACAGGATATATATATTAAAAAATGTGATGTCTTACAATGGATAGTGTTTCAAAAGAAAAATTATTGTGGCTCTACTAATTGAAAAACAAGGACACAGAAATATAGTAAAAACACAAAAAGTGCTGCAGTGTAAAAAAAAAAAACTGGTCCTTAAGAGGTTCATTTAAATGTAATTGTTTATTTGTATTCTCCTCACTATATAATATACAAATAGTAGTTTTTTTACCATCAAGAACAATATTTGCACAGTGCTGTTGACATATTGATATTTAATATTTAATATATATGGTTGCTGTATGGGGACACATTACTTGTGGCGAAAAAAAGGGTTGTTTTTTTTAAAAAAAAGAACATGACCTTAAAGGGGTTAACAGACTGCGTTATGAATAGATCATTATTTCTTCAGACACCATTGTAAATTTGATGCTGAAATAGAAGCCTAAACAGATAGAGGTTTGTTACAGTCAATCTCAAGAGTATATTCAAGCAGAACAGTGTTAATGGCCGAAAGGTTGATTTAGGGCATAGTATTAGGACAATTTTATACAGTTCACTAAATATGTCATGGAGCTTCTCAAAGTGGACTTTCTCTGCTTTCCTGTAGACATCCAGAAATATTAGTTTCTGGAGTCAACATGATATAATAAGGTCAAATGTAGCCTTTTAAAGTTTGACCTTTGTATTTAAAGCTGTTTGCACCAAGCTGGGGTGGAATTCTTGTTATGTAATGTAAACATCAATCCCAGCTATGTCTGTAATAACTGCTCCTCTGAGACTTCATAATGAATGCAATTGCATCTGCAAGCACATTTTTTTCAGGACTATAAGTGACATTGTATAAATTTTCCAAGAACCTTCCAACTATTTAGATTACAGTACTTAATATTTTAATCAGCACATGCTTTATTCTTTGGAAGTAAACCCAACATCAAAACATATAGTAAAAACTTGGACCACACTTGAAAAACAGCAGCCCAAATGCAACAATGTAACAACTACCTAATATAACTATGCATTATAAAGTAGGCAATAGCTTCTAAGCCGAACTGGTCCTAGTGAGGTGACTTTCAAAAACTGTAAAATATCCAGTGACAAAAAGAGCTCTTCTTGCAGAGGAAAGTTACTTAAGATTGCTCCTTGAAACATAGTGAATTAAGGTTGAAAAGCTTAGCAAATACAACCCGTTTTATGTTGTCATACATGCTGGACTCACAGAGATTACTATTTAATACCTAGGAACTTTCTGTCTTTGACCCAGTGTCTCTGGGTGAAGCCCTGTTTCCCTAGGTCTCAGAGTCAGTTCCTACCTTCAGTGTGCAGGGGAATGGTGTTTGGGCTTGCCTATTTTACACCCGCTCCCCACAAACAAAATTTCGTCTATGGCTAAACCTGCCCCTATGCATGGGTAGCCCACCCTTTCATAAAGCCCTGGGTAGCCTACCATGAGAAGTTCGTAGATATGGCCATAAAGCCTCCAAATGTGTCTCCTGAGCATAAGCCCCACTTACCAACAAACCACATATCTTAAAAGACTGTTTTCTGAATCACAAGAGACTAAATATATTACTTTGTACAGTACTAAGCAAAATAATACAATATGTGAATATGGGTTTTTAAAAATGGAAATAATGGTATAGTCCAAGATACATAGATGATCCATCTGATAAAGGTATTAAAATATGGTCACAGTCATCAACTTGTTTTTCCCTTCGAAAACAAATGACAATGTACAGGTTGCCGAAGTAGACAGTCTGACAGCTAAACATAAGGGGATATGAGTTTAGTCTTCTGTCTGTGCTGTGGTCTATAATTGAACCCATTTTCCGATATATATTATCAGCTTTAAAAAAGCAGAGTCGGCACATCTGGCAACAAAAGGAGATAAAGGCAAAAACTCCACACTTTGATCTCACACTATTCCTTTATCAGGAGTTTTATAGCCTTACAACAGTGGTTGATGAAGAGACCAAATATTTTTTAGTTGAGTCATTTTTCATGATTCTCCTGTCTGTGTTTAAGTTTCCAGAGCAGTATTTTAATGGTTTGCAGTGACATCACTATGTTGGTAATTATATGTACTGCTCATTGTCTTGCCAATGACTTGGCTCTCTTGGCATGTTTCATGATTCTCTGCTGAGTGTTAACTAGAGTCCTGGTTTGAACAGCAGAGACACATCTTAACAAAATCAAAGCCCAGTGTCTGAATTATTATTATGTTATGCTTGTCAGGTTTCTCTTTCATTTGTTTTCTCTTTTATGTTACAGTACATTATTTTCGAATAGCACTCATCACAGACACATAAACTCCATACTGAGGCATTTCACCTTTGTCCGTGGTTTTCACGTTCTCTGCCTACATGCCCATTAAACATGTGAACACAGTCTTTTCTAGAAGTCTTCTGCACCATGATTGTCACACTCAGAAAACCCTTAATCAGACCATCTTTCATTCTTAGCCTACACTCAATCAACTACTCAGACAACCAAGACCTACACTAAGCTTCTACTTTCCACCATTAGGTACACATATTCTGCAAATGATTGCTTACCAAGATATCTGCATTCAGGAACCAATGATCTCTTATTTGTGCAATTAAATCAAAATGCTGATGGAAGGTGATATAATTAAACTTTCTGAACCAAGGTCCACCAAAGTTCTAATAACATGATGACCAAAATAACTCATTTGGTACCGACTCCTACCTATCCGTCTATTCATTCACACATATGTGTGTACCGTTCAGTTTCCATTAGGATTCCCACCTTGCAGCTATCTTTCTACCATGCACAAAAAAAATACGTTATGGCCAAAACT
The DNA here is from genome assembly GCA_023333645.1 of Sceloporus occidentalis. Lineage (NCBI taxonomy): Eukaryota > Metazoa > Chordata > Lepidosauria > Squamata > Phrynosomatidae > Sceloporus > Sceloporus occidentalis. Next base: position 7,724,417 of record JALMGF010000046.1, read on the forward strand.
AATCCATGGAACCATTCTCACACCAGGTATTGGGCTGAATTCAATGACCCATCTTAACCTTAAACAGAGAAGAATAATGCATGGTTTGAGATTCAATGACCTGCCTAAAATCAAATTCTCAGAGGTACAATGTAGCCAATTGCATGCATAGAGGAGTCTAAATACACATCAGCGTCAACAAATTAGCACCTTTGATGCCAGATAAAATTGCTAGCATTGCAATGCGATACAGAGTAGGGCAGTGGATTTATACTTTATTACATTATTGCAACTGTTGCTTTAAAAACAACATAATATATTCTTTAAATTTTCCTGCTCTGAATGTATTAATTGAAGTTTATTGTTTTTATTATTTTTTTAAATTTTATTGTTGATATTACATTTATAACCCTAATGTGTAAGGTTGTTATTATAACTGTTGTCTTTGTCTTGTATGAGATTTGATACATTGTGACAGCTAGTTTAATATGTGAAGTTGCATGTTTTCAGGACCTCAGAGGTATTTTTTTTTAGATGAAATGACTACTTTGTTAGAATTTAACAACTTTAGTAGTTTTTTTACTGTAAAAATGCAGAATGGCCTATTTAAAAGAAATAGTAACATTATTTTTTTATATTAAGAATAGGATAAGCATTTTAAAGACACATATATTATGTAAACTAGGGCAGTCTTTTACAGTGTTCAGCCATTATTTGGCATTGCAGAAGTACCCTGCTTGCGCTCTGGTGCCTCATATATGCTAAAGTCGGAGGCAAGCTTAGGAGCACATGTTAAATTCAAAACATACGCCTCCGCTGCTAGTCTTGTATACAACAGCAGTATAATCATTTAGCTGATTATAATTGTTCTGTTCCATTATAATGGTTATATGAGGAATGTAGTCCTACATATGTGAATGCATTTACCTTGAACATATTTTCTCCCTTGCAAAATGCTTGGAAGCAAACCAGTTTGTGTTCTGTATAAGGCAGAGATCGTACAGAGAGAAACGTTTTGGGAGGGCATCTGTTTCACCTTCCAATTTACAGATTTTCTTGTTGTCATGTTTTTGTTTGTTTCTTAATTAATTACCCACATTCTGTTTATGTAAATTGAAAGTTTTGTTCCATATTATTGCCTCTCCGCATCTGAAATGCTAGGTTTACTTTCTATGCAAATGGCCATCTGATATTCTATTTAGGCAAAATTGCATTGTCAACAACGATGATGTGTTTGTGTTCTTCAGTGACGGGAAGACTCGCCTTGTTTTCACGCGAACAACAGTTTAATCTAGAGCATACGAGTTCATACTTGGGTGATGACAGCACAAATGTGGACTGATCAGCTTCAAAGACACAGAGTTTCACTAATGTGAATGCAGAACATAGCCTTCTAGGTCCAATAGATAAGCAGTAAAAAGACAATCCAGTGTTCAACATCTACCACAAGACGCACAATGGTTTGCATGTTTCTCAAATGAGCAGATGTCATGCAAAAGGAATAATGTAAAACCTGGAAGCAATGAGACCGTATAGCAGACTAAACAGCAGAGTATATTCCCAGAAACAGAACAGTGGGCACAATCACCATACCAGCTTCAGTAACATTTAAAAAAAGATGGGGGAAAGGAGAAATTTCAGAAATGCCTTGTTTGTTAGGGTCATTTAAACTCAGTGGAGTGTCTTACTTCAAGCTTACTGTAAGTACTTTATCCATGTCAAATGGTGGTACTTTCTAACCTGTATGGGAATAGGAATACATAATTATGCAATTATGATAAGTTTGTACTGTCTAACACTCATACGCCATGAAAATAAAATACATAGTAGTGAATCATCCTATGACAAATGTCCTTTGTAGAATTTTGATCTGAAGACTGAATCCAAATTAAGCATGACATGGACATTCATGAGATGAATGATTAAAGTTACCTATTTAACAACCAAGATGTGTTACCTTTCCTTACACAGAGTATATACTGCAACCCACTTAAATATTATTTCAAGAACTTTTAAAGTACTTACATAGAACATCAATGTGAATTCTTCACTCGCAGCAACTCCGAGTATCAGAATGGGGAAGAAAGGGGATTTAAGTGACTTTGAACGTGGCATGGTTGTTGGTGTCAGAGGGCTGGTCTGATTATTTCAGAAACTGCTGAACCATCTCTAGGGTTTACAGAGAATGGTCCGAAAAAGAGAAAATATCCAGTGAACGAGGTCAGAGGAGAATGGGCAGACTGGTTCAAGATGAAAGAAAGGTAACAGTAACTAAAATACCCACTCGTTACAAACAAGGTATGCAGAATACCATCTCTGAACACACAACACGTCGAACCTTGAAGCAGATGGGCTACAGCAGCAGAAAACTGCACCTGGTGCAACTCTTGTCAGCTAAGAACAGGAAACTGAGGCTACAATTCGCAAAGGCTCACCAAAATTGGACAATGGAAGACTGGAAGAACGTTGCCTGGTCTGATGAGTCTCGATTCCAGCTGCAACATTCAGATGGCAGGGTCAGACTTTGGGATAAACAACAAGAAAGCATTGATCCATCCTGCCTTGTATCAACGGTTCAGGCTTGTGGTGGTCACGTAATGGTGTGGGGGACATTTTCTTGGCACACATTGGGCCCCTTAGAACCAATTGATCATTATTTAAATGCGACAGCCTACCTGAGTATTGTTGCTGACCATGTCCATTCCTTTATGACCACAGTGTTCCCATCTTCTGCTACTTCCAGCAGGATAATGCACCATGTCACAAAGCTCACATCATCTCAAACTGGTTTCTTGAACATGACAATGAGTTCACGGTACTCCACAGTCACCAGATCTCAATCCAATAGAGCACCTTTGGGATGTGGTGGAACGGGAGATTCACATCATGGAAGTGCAGCCAACAAATCTGCAGCAACTGAGTGATGCCTAATAAAGTGACCAGTTAGTATGGTATGCCATTCTATCTTTATTTAATTTGAGTAAGAGCATAGCATACACCATATGGCTCTATGCACATGAAATAAATGAAGATTGAAGCTTTTATGGATTTCCTTAGCTGATTATTTGCATTATTGGATAAGACAAGATGCGCTGTTTCTCACTTTCATTTCATTTATTTCATTTCATTTATTTCAATTTATAATAAGGTGATGAGGCAACAAAAAATGTTTTAATAAATGCTTCTGAATGCACTATAACAATGATTTATGCCTCTCGATCAGATTAGCAACTTGCACGTGATTGGCTTCGCTGAGCAATCACATGCATAGAAATTCATGCTATTGGCTGTTGCTGGTCTCCCCGTACATCCAGGCAGCCAGCAGCAGCAGTCCTGTAGTCAATTGAGGCAGCAATGACCTGTGATTGGTGGAAATAGCCTGCACCTTCAAAGTTATCTGCCTCATCATCTCAATCAAGACCAGAAGCTACCAGATGGCTGATATCCTAAACTAAAGCCACTCTTGCACTTCATATTGATAAAGAAATAATGGATTTGTTTAGTGTTGTACACATTTGCATATTTTAAGCCTGTAGAGTCTAATATTTCCTATATTTTATACATTTAAATGATACACCTAATGATAGTCTAAGAATATATTCATGGCTGTTTTAGCCTCACTGTGCAATACGAGCTATTATGTTGAAATGTGAGAACAATAAGCAAGTTATGAATATCTTGTAGCCTCAAATCTGTCCTAATATAGACACAACTTTGTAGGATATTTTACAGAAATAAATCTCTCCCCAGTGAACCCATTTAGCTGTTTTCATTCCTCAAAATTCACTCATGTAACTGGCAGCCAATTTTCATCTCTCATTTTACTTGCAGAAAATGATATCTTTTTTATTAAGTAAGACAATTTGGAAAGAATAAAACTATTGGACTTAAATGTTTTTGATGAAAATATATCTAATTCTGATTACCCCGGAGACATTAAAACAACTTTTCAACCAAAGCATCATAAACGGTTACCAAACAAACAAAAATGTACTTCTTCCAGTGGGATGCAGAACATAGTGTGTCACCTCCTGGAAACTGCTACTTAGTGTATGCTTTAGAAAAATAGCATTTTATATTGAGCTAAACTGGGTCACTATTTACCTGTTTATTAAAACACGTTTTTACTCATTGATATCAACATCTCAGATGCTGTTATAAAAGAAAAAACGTGTCTGTATTTTATGAATCTTACTGTAAATATTGAATAACATTTACTGTATGAATATATATATATATATACAATGTTATACAAAGTCAGAGTCCCCACTCCTTGTTATCTGCAATTAACAATATTTATTAAGAGAGGCTAAACAAACTAACAATACATATACGAATTACTATAAGTGAGTATATGCTGTTACCAAACTATCTATTCATTGATTGAATGGAAATAACAAAGCCTGTAAACACGTGATACAATTACCGCTTGTGACGGACTCGTCCCTTCAGGCACACCGCTGTGGATATTATACAGCCCAACCACCCGTCTCCCTGGAACCCAGTTTCTATGTTATACCCCTTTTTCCTATTGCCCCGAACCCAGAAGCTGCCCTCTGCCGTCCACATCGCCAGGCCCAGTACCAGGGCATACAGGTTTTACTTTTGGAACTGCTGGGCAGCTAGAATAGCCTCGTGCCCCACTATGTGTACCAGACAGGATTATCTCCACAGGGTGCCCAGCCAGGGCTTCAGCCTGACTATCGGTGGAAGATATCAGAGGCTAATCCCGTTATCTCCCCTATTGTTCCAGGAAGACCTGAATCCCCCAGCTAAAGGGGGCGGTTATGTTACTCAGATGTCTCATTATGTGTGTTGATGTGATTATGTGGATATATATACCTTTATCTGTGTACAATAAAGCGTTCTTAATGTTATACCCTACACTGAGTCTCGGCTAGTGACTGGGAAACTGGGGAAAGTGTGTGTGTCCCGGGCTAAGGGAGCATAAGACAGCGGAGGTAGTCGGTCGGACTAGCCAGATCCGTGACAGGGGTGGCAGCGGTGGGATTGCTCCTAGCTAAACGAGACATCCAACCCACTACCAGGACCAAGAAGCCAAGACGGAGAGCACCCTACAAGTGCATGGACCAGCAATATGCTAAACTTAAGCGGAATACTTTGAAAGACCTCCTGGAGGCTCGTGGAAAGGTTGCCAGCAACAAAACCAGGGATACCCTCATTGCAGAGCTGATGGCGGACGACCAGGGCCGGCCCTGTTACCCCAGCAGACCAGGATGAGTTCCACTGTTCTGTTCCGCCTGTCCTGCTACGGGGCCCATCCACCTGCGGAGATAGTGAACCGGGTGCTAGCGGAGGTGACTGCGCTAAGGTATCCCCAACAAGCACATTCTTCAGGGGAAAGAGATGAGATTTCCCACTCCGAGGCGAGTAACTGCCGAAAGCTCCCCTATGCAGCCTTCAAATCCTTCATCGAGGCGGAGGGGGACATCGAATGATATCTCCAAGACTTCGAGCGGCAATGTCTGTTGCAACAAGTGAGAGACGCAGATAAAGCAACCATCCTCGCCAGCAAGCTCACTAGCCGGGCTGCTGAAGCCTACCGAGCAGTGGCCGACGAGGACTGTAACAGCTATGAGCGTGTGCGAGAACAATTACTAGCTCGTTTCGCCATCACCCCGGAGGCACAAAGACTCAAGTTCCGTAGCCTGCGGAGGACGGAGAAAGACACGTACCAAGGATGGAGGCATCGGATGCAGAAAGCAGTGCAAAACTGGCTCACAGGGAGCCGAGCAGTGACCGCCCAAGAGGTGACTCAGTTGTTCCTTCTGGAGCAGTTTTTTAACCACACTCCCCCTGATGTCCGGGACTGGGTCCGGGACCGTCACCCCGAGACCTAGCCCAAGCCGCCAGCTTGGCCCACTTGCGAGATTTGCCAGCGGGTAGGCAAGAGAGGGGATCATCCGAAAGCTAAATGACGGCCCCTGCCCATAGTGCAAGAACCCTTCAACCGGGTTGCAGTAGATCTTATTGGCCCGTTAGCTAAGCCAAGCCCCACGGGGAAGAAATATATACTCACCGTGGTGGACTATGCTACCCGGTACCCTGAGTCTGTAGCATTAAGCAACATCCAAGCCGAAACCATAGCGGAGGCGCTGTTGCAAATATTCTCCCGGGTGGAGTTTCCCCAGGAGCTGCTGTCCGATCAAAGGACACAGTTCACCACCGAGGTAACCCGACAGCTCTGGAAGTTGTGCGGTATTAAACCCCTTTATAGCTCCCCGTACCATCCGCAAACCAATGGGTTATGCGAGAGATTTAATGGCACTCTGAAGCAGATGCTTCAGACCTTTGCCGCAAAGCACAAGAACTGGGAGCGCCACCTGCCCCATCTCTTGTTTGCCTACCAGGAGTCCACAGGGTTCTCCACCTTCGAGCTGTTATACGGCCGGAGGGTTCGAGGCCCCTTAGATCTCCTGCAGGAACACTGGGAAGGCACGGTACCAACGGACGACCCGTCCGTAGTTACCTATGTATTGGGGCTCAGAGGCTCCAGAGATACACGACCCTAGTGAAGGACAATCTTCAGAGAGCTCAGGGCAGACAGAAGAGGTGGTATGACCGGACGGCTAGAGATCGCACCTTCCAGTAGGGGAATGGGAGGGTCTGCCCCTGCCCGGCTTAGCAGGGGATATTGAAACCCAGAAAAGCATAGAGAGTGTTAGGCTAGGAGAAGGGCTGGCCCCCTCAGAAAGGGACCAGGTCACCCAGATCTTAGAGGAACGACGAGCGATGTTCTCATCTCTACCTGGCTACACCCCCCTAGCGGTTCATAAAGTGGAGACCACAGACCCCCATCCCTTAAGGCAACCCGCTTACCGCGTCCCTGATGCTGTCCGAGAAAGCATGCTTCAGGAGATCAGGGAGATCTCGGGGTCATCGAACCCTCCGTCAGCCCCTGGGCTTCCCCAGTCGTTCTCATCCCTAAGAAGGATGGCACCACCAGATTCTGTGTTGACTATAGGCGACTCAATGACCGCACCATGACTGATGCGTACCCGATGCCCCGGGTAGACGACTTATTAGACCGGATCGCAGGGGGAAGGTTCCTCACCACTATCGACTTATGTAAGGGCTATTGGCAGATACATCTGGACGCGGAGGCGAGGCCGAAGTCTGCATTCATCACCCCATACGGCTTGTACCAGTTTAAAGTCATGCCGTTTGGGATGAAGAATGCACCGGCTACCTTCCAGCGGATGATAGACCGCCTGCTGGATGGGTTGCAGGAGTATGCCTGCGCTTATCTAGATGACATTGCCATCCATAGTGCCACCTGGGGGAACATCTCCAACATCTACGGACAGTGCTAGACAGAATCCGTGATGCAGGGCTGACAATTAAGCCAGACAAGTGCCACATTGGTCTGTCTAAAGTCCAATATCTAGGACACCGGGTGGGGTGTGGGAGACAGAGACCAGAGCCCGCTAAAGTAGAGGCGGTCGCCAACTGGCCAGTACCCCGTACTAAAACACAGGTCCTAGGGTTCCTAGGGACTGCGGGTTATTACTGTAAGTTTGTCCCCAACTATAGCACTATTGCGAAACCCCTGACCGACCTGACCAAAAAGAGTTTGTCCCGACAGGTCCTGTGGTCTCCGGAGTGCAAGGCAGCGTTCAGACAACTCAAGCAGGCTTTAGTGCAAGCTCCTGTACTAGCTGCACCGGACGCATCCAAACGCTTTGTCATCTATACAGACGCTTCTACGTTCGGGTTGGGAGCAGTACTAAACCAGGTCAGAGACGATGGCGACGAACACCCAGTGGCGTACATCAGCCACAAACTACTTTCCCGGGAGGTGAGCTACACCACCATTGAAAAGGAATGCCTGGCTTTGGTTTGGGCTGTCCGCAAGTTTCAACCCTATTTGTTCGGACGATCCTTCACTGTCCTTACAGATCATAACCCCTTAGTATGGCTGAACAGGGTAGCCGGGGACAATGGCAGGTTATTACGGTGGAGCCTAGCCTTACATCCCTTCAACTTCACCATTCAGTACCGTCCAGGGAGGCTCAACGGGAATGCGGATGGGCTGTCCAGACAAACGGAGCTAACGGGGTGATTGTGTTTGAGAGGCGATGGGTACCAGGGCCTCGAACCATCCCAAGCAGACCCGATTGGGGTCGCGCTGGGTAGGTCGAGGTGTTCCACAAGGGGGAGCATTGTGACGGACTCGTCCTTTCAGGCACACCGCTGTGGATATTATACAGCCCAACCACCCGTCTCCCTGGAACCCAGTTTCTATGTTATACCCCTTTTTCCTATTGCCCCGACCCAGAAGCTGCCGTCCACATCGCCAAGCCCTGTACCAGGACATACAGGTTTTACTTTTGGAACTGCTGGGCGCTAGAATAGCCTCCTGTCCCACTATGTGTACCAGACAGGATTATCTCCACAGGGTTCCCAGCCAGGGCTCCAGCCTGACTATCGGTGGAAGATATCAGAGGCTAATGTCAGGGACCGCAACCCCGGGTCCACCGAAGCGACTCACCTGAATACCCGATGCCCGCGGGTACTGCATCCCGCGGCGCGTCTCCAGCTTCTTCCTCCTCTGCTGTTAACATGTCTGCCGCTAGGCGCGCGCGCGCACGCCCTCAACAAGCTTTATGCGTCCTGGAATGGAGACGCCAGGGTACGCGCTCCAATGACATCACGGCTGGGGGTGAGGCGTTCCCCAGGCGGCAAGTTTAAAAACTGAGCACTGAGACTAGTTCAGTGCTCAGTGATTGTTCCTTCCAGTTTGAGCTCTGTACGTTATATGCTTCCTGCTGATTATTTTGTGTACCGAACCTGGCTTACCCTCGACTCTGCTGCCCTCTATATTCCGACCCTTGGCTACTAAACGGCGTTCCTCATATTTCGGTTTCCTGACTCTGGCTTCGGATTTTGACATTGCGGCTTGCTATTTCCCTGACCACGGCTTCGTACCTGACTTCGGTTTATCCTCACCTACGATACTGCGTATTCCTGGTGCTACGTATCTGCATACCGGACTCCACCATTATACCAGCCTTTCGGCCTGACATAATCACTGAGCCCTATGGAGCCCACAGGACGACCCGACATGTTCAATACCCTCAGCCAACAAATGGCTTCTATGAACCAGTCCTTGCAAGAACTCCAGGCAAGTCAAAATCAACTTAGGCAGCAGGTACAACTACTCCAAGTCCCCCATGCTGCTGCTGCTGAACCAGCCATGGCCCCCCTACCTCTCCACATGGAGGGTGCCTCAGCCATAGAACCTCAGGTTCCTCTCCCGGAACGATTCACGGGCGACCGTAAGAAGTACCGGACCTTCATTACGTCCTGCCAAATATTGTTTAATCTGAATCCCAGAACCTACACCTCCGACTATGTCCGGGTCCATACCGTTATTTCTCTCCTCTCTGACGAACCTCAACAATGGGCTCACCACCTCCTCCACAGCAGCAGTTCGGTACTGGACTCATGGGCCTCGTTCCGCCAGGCTCTGGATTCCATGTACGACGATCCTTTCAGAACTTCCTCAGCTACCTCCTCTCTGAGAAATCTCAAGCAGGGTAGGCGCCCCATTGAGGAGTACATCACCGATTTCAGACGCCTGGCTCTGGACTCCTTATGGAATAAGCCGGCTCTTCATGACCAATTCCGTTGGGGCCTTTCGGACCTAGTGAAAGACGAACTTGCTCGCACTTCCACCCCGTCTGGTCTAGAGGAGTTCATTACATTATGCACCCAGATTGATCGCCGGCTTCGTGAAAGAAGACTCGAGCGTCAATCCTCACCCTCTACTTGGTCACCAGTCTCTCCTCCTGTTTCTAATACCTCACTTCCACCCGAAGAGCCTATGCAAATAGGTATTGTCCATGGACCTCTATCTCCAGCCGAAAGGGAACGTCGAAGATCGTTGGGGCTCTGCTTATATTGCGGCAGAGCTGGCCACTCCTTCCAGGACTGCAGAACACGCGTCCGTTTCCGTAAGGGTAAGGAACCCATTCTTCATCATCAAGTGTCTACTGGACGAATGCCTTGCTTTGCAGCTCACCTTTCTCTCTCTGTGTCCTTACAGTGGAGTAGCGGTTCCATCAATCTCTCTGCCATGGTGGACTCCGGAGCCAGCGGCAACTTCCTTGACCTGGATTTGGCACGTTCACTCTCCATTCCCACTCGTCAGAAGAAGAACCCTATGGTTATACAACTGGTGGACGGCAGCCCTTTGAAAACTGGGCCCATCATTCAAGAGACCATTACTCTACTTCTTAAAATTGGGGATGGACATTTGGAGAACATTCGATTTGACATTATGAACTCCCCCATCTCTCCTGTGATCCTGGGCCTCCCTTGGCTGAGAACCCATAATCCCTCTATTAATTGGGAGACCGGAACTTTTCGTTTTGCATCCAACCACTGCACCCAAGGTTGTCTCAAGAAAACGTCAGGCTGTGTCTCTCTTCTGTCTCAATCATCCCAAGACATACCTCCTCCTTATACCCACTTCAAAGACGTTTTTGAGAAGAAGGGGGCCGACAAGCTTCCTCCTCATCGACCTTATGATTGTCCGATTGAACTGTACCCGGGATCTGCCATCCCTTTTGGTCGCATATATCCACTATCTGAACCGGAACTTACCATATTGAAAGACTATATCAATGAAAATCTCGCTAAAGGGTTTATTAGACCTTCTACCTCCCCAGCAGGGGCCGGAATCTTCTTTGTTCACAAGAAAGACGGCGGACTCCGACCATGCATCGATTACCGAGAACTAAACAATATTATGGTAAAAAACAGATACCCACTTCCTCTCATTCCTGAACTTCTGGAACATGTTCGTGGAGCCAAGATTTTCACCAAGATTGATTTACTGGGAGCTTATAACCTGGTGAGAGTACGCAAGGATGATGAATGGAAGACAGCCTTCAGATGCCGTTATGGCCATTTCGAATATCTTGTCATGCCTTTCGGGTTATGCAATGCACCCGCCACCTTTCAACACTTCGTTAATGACATCTTTCGCGACATTCTGGATCAATATGTCATAGTGTATTTGGACGACATTCTGGTGTTTTCTCCAAACATAGAGACACATCGAGAACATGTCTGTCAAGTGCTCTCCAGACTCAGAAAGAATGGACTTTTTGCCAAACTAGAAAAATTTATGTTTGAAGTGCAAATCATTGATTTCCTGGGTTATGTTCTAACCCCTACTAGCATCCAGATGGATAAAAAGAAAGTCGATGCTATTCTACACTGGCCTCCCCCTACGGACCGGAAAGGAGTTCAGAGGTTCATCGGATTCGCAAATTACTACCGTAAATTTATCAGAGACTTTTCCAAATTTGCTCAACCCATAACCGCTCTTACCTCCAAGAATTCCAAGGCGTTTCAAAAGGCGTTTGACTACCTTAAAAACAGATTCATCACTGCTCCCATCCTCCGGATGCCTGGCCCTCGGAATCCCTATTCCTTAGAGGTCGATGCTTCAGATACAGCTGTAGGAGCAGTACTCTCGCAAAGGCAAGAATCCGACGGGCAACTACATCCAGTAGCTTATTTTTCCCGTACTCTTTCTCCAGCGGAGAGAAATTATGGTGTCAGAGAACGAGAATTGTTAGCGATAAAGTTGGCTCTGGAGGAATGGCGTCATTTGCTGGAGGGTGCCCTATACCCCATCACCGTATTCTCTGACCACAAGAACCTAGAATATTTGCGCTCGGCCAAACGCCTTCAACCACGGTTGGCGAGGTGGGCCTTATTCTTCACACGGTTTCAACTTCATATTACCTACCGTCCGGGGTCCCGCAACACCAAAGCTGACTCACTCTCCCGTATGCATGACGTTCCCACCGCACAGACTCCTGATACAGATAACACTATTTTATCCCCTACACAGTTTCTCGCGATGACCCGCACCATCTGGGACTTGATCCGACAGCACTCCTCACGCAACCACTTACCTGTGATTCCGGAACTACATTACCAGCACGGCCTCTACTACCATAATGACCTCGTTTTTGTTCCCCCAGAGGTTCGTTTACAAGTTCTCCAGGCCTTTCATGATACCCCCATCGCCGGTCATGGAGGTATTCTTCAAACCTCAGACTTGATCCAGCGGTCTTTCTGGTGGCCTACCCTCAAAGAGGACGTGAAGGCCTTTGTCTCATCCTGTTCTACGTGTGCTCGAGCCAAGGAGATACCTAAGCGACCCGCAGGCCTCCTACAACCTCTTCCTGCCCCATCTAAACCATGGACAAGCATTTCGATGGATTTCATCACCGACCTTCCACCATCCAATCACTCCACGACGCTCCTAGTGGTTGTGGATCGCTTTACTAAGATGGCACATTTTATTCCCTATGGACACCTTCCATCCGCCTCCGAGACAGCGACACTTTTTGTTCAAAATATTTTCCGGTTACATGGCCTACCGGATGACATCACATCTGATCGGGGCTCGCAGTTTACCTCACGTTTTTGGACAGCGCTCTGCCAACAGCTTCATATTCAGCGTTTTCTCTCCTCTGCCTTCCATCCTCAGAGCAACGGTCAGACAGAGCGTACCAATCAAACGCTTGAACAATATCTTCGGTGTTACACAGCCTACTTACAGGACGGTTGGTCTCTTTTTTTACCACTAGCGGAGTTCGCATATAATAATCATATTCACCGCTCCATCAATATGTCACCGTTCCTAGCCAATTACGGATATCACCCTACTATGCTGCCTGGAGCTCCGATACCCAGTGTTGTTCCCTCGGTCTCCGAACACACTAATAGACTGACTAAAACTTTTTCCCTTCTTCACGAAACCTTAGTGACAGCTCAACATCGGTACAAGAGTTTTTCAGATCGTCATCGCAGCAATACACCACTCTATCAAATCGGTGATAAGGTCTGGCTCTCTACTAAACACCTCAAACTTTCATGTCCTACTAGGAAGTTGGGTCCCAGGTACATAGGACCTTTTACGATTAACCGTCTCATCTCCGCAACAGCAGTAGAATTGAAGCTACCTGATTCCATGTCCATCCATCCAGTGTTCCATGTATCGCTGCTCAAACGATGGAGTAATAACTAGACTTGCGCATTCGTCTTCGGGCGAACATGAAAACGAGCACGAAGAGGCCGTTTTTTTGTTCGTTCCGAAGACACGCCGAAGAGAATACAGTGCCGGCAAAACGTAGGAGAAGACGAAGACTCACAACCACGAAGAATCGAAGATTCTTCGTGATCGTCTTCGTTTTTGCCGCGCAGCTGCCAAAATTTCAAACAGGAGTGAGCTGATCTCGTCTGTCCAATCAGCTCACTCTTGTGACGTCACGCTAAGGGTCTCGTCCAATGCCTGTGCTGCTGTTTTTTGAATTCTGAAGGCGCCTTTATAAGACCAGAGCTTGCCTGAGAGATCCATTCATTTTTCGCTGTGACTGCTTTGGCAACACTGCTGTGCTGCATCCGAGCGTTACAGAGAGAGATTGTTCTGTTCTGTGTGAGACTGGTAAGCCTTAGCCTGCCATTTCTCACAGTGTACTTCATCCTCACTTCAGTGCTACTTAATATAATTAATAATAATAATTTGATTAATTTAATTTTTTTTATTTAATTTGTCATCAACTGTAGTGTAAGTGCTGTTGAGTTGACAGTGCACCCAGTGCCTCAGTGGCACTGGGGTGCCCTTGCCCTGGGCTGGCACTAGTGCCTATTGCCTGTCCTGCTTAAATAAATTAAATAGAATTTATAAATAATAATTTAATAGAATCTATAATTTAATAGTTCATTATTATATATATATATATTTGTCAGTCATATATATATATATATTCTATAGTATACTAGTGTAGAGTGTACTGCAGACATTCATCTACTAGTGTCTAATTTAAAATCAGTAATATTAATTAATATAATTAATAATTGAATTCATTATAAAATTATATATATATTTGTCAGTTATAGTTAGTAATAGTATACTAGTGTAGAGTGTACTGTAGACATTCAAGACATCTACTAGTGTCTAATCTAAAATCAGTAATATCAATAATTCTATAATTCTTTCTTGTCTTAATAGTTAATTAAATTAGCTATAAATAAAAGTAATAATATTAAATAATTACTACTAGCGTATAGTTCAGCTAATCTTATTAGTACTGGTGCTGCAGCTCTATAGTTTGTGCTTTGTTTTAGCAACAGCAAGAGACCAAGTCAATTTTTCTTAATTAATCTTTCATTTTATTTCATTTGTTTTGCTCACCTCAGTCCATCAGTGAAGTGAACTTGTTGGGCTAGTGAGTGCAGCCGCATAAGTGCTGTGTTTTTTTTTGATCAGCAAGCAGTGACGTTAACTGTTTTGCAAAGATTTTCTCATTTATTTTACATTTTATTTCAATTTTATTAAAAGTACCCTTAGTGTTTTGCTCACCTCAGTCCATCAGTGAAGTGAACTTGTTGGGCTAGTGAGTGCAGCCAGCAGTGAAGCTAACTGTTTTGCTGTGACATTTTATTTTATTTCTAATTCTTTTCAAGAAAAATTGACTGTGACGAGCTGTACTAAGCAAAGCTTCAAGCTACTAGCTGTAGTACTAAAATAATTCTAATCTTCTTTAATCTTAATCTATAATATATTATAAATAATATATAACAATATAAATTCTAATTCATAATCTATAATATAAGTAATTCTAATTCTAAATTCTAATTCATAATCTATATTCTTCTATCTATAATACATAATATATAAGTAAATTATTTCTAATCTATTAATATTATATAACTTAATATTAATTAATAAATCATATACTGAATCTGATTTAACCTCACTTTAGCTTAGTGGGTTTGAGAGCGTCTGCCTAGAGGTAGACTTATAGTAAGGAAATATAGCTTTAGGCTAGCATAGTAGTAGGCTAAGCTCTTAGGCCCGTGTAAATTCAAATTAAAAATAAAATACTGCTAGTTATTAAATAGTTAATCTTGAGTTAATAATTTAAATAACTTTAGCACTTTGGCAGATTGCACACAGCACAGTGCAGTAGTGCATAGTTTTACTTTTTAAGCAGTAGCACTGAAGAGAACTTCCTCTAATTTTTTGTCTTTAATTCGTTTTTCCTTTTTTTTTATTTTTATTTTTTTTTATTTTTTTTATAGTTTTTTAAACACTACACTACACTACACACACAACACAAAATTTGAAATGGATCCTCCTTTTGGGACTAAGGAGGGACAAGCTCCATCTACCACCGCCACCACCAGCACCACCACCAGCACCACCACCAGTTCTAAGATGCAGCCTTTGCGTCAGTCTAGTCGGCCAAGTAGGCCAAGCTCTCGCTTATCATTTGGGGAAGCATTGCTTGAAGGATCATCAAGTAAAGGAAAGGCACCAAAAGCAGGCAGTAGTAGTGCGGCTAGGCCCACAAGCTCTATGGTTTTTTACGGAAAGCCTAAAGCACCAGAAGCACGTTCAAAGTTAAAGGGTAGCACAAGTAGTACCAGCCCAGTGACTAAAAAGAAGTGCCTTTTGCCCCAAGCAGCATCTTCCCCATCCACCAGCAGCATGCAAGGTACCAAGCAGAGCCAAATTAGCAGCAAGACTCAGAGGGGTCCCAAACCAAAGCGATCTCATTCCTTTGTAGGGAAAACCACCACCACCACCACCCCCACCTCTACCACCACTAGTGCTGCGCCTACTGTTCCCACTGGTACCGCCACGCCATGTCCTCCTAGTACCTCTAGCAAGCCACCAAGTCCTTACAAAATTTTTGTAAAGACAGTTAGAGAGAGGGCTACACATAGTGGAACTCCACCTAGCGAGGTAGCAGAGGAGCCTGAGACTGAGAGGCCAAGTGCAGAGTCTATTCTTCCTGCTCGCACTACTACTAGTCACGAGTCTCACGACGATAGCAGGAATTCCATTCGATCTGGCTAATGAAGAGCTAGACTATGAGCCAGAGGAAGTAGAGGAGATGAGTGGTCAGGAATCAGATTCCTCAGGGAGCAATGTCAGAAGGAACTAATGTGGCAGCAGTAGTTCTGTCCCGCTGCAGAAAGATCGCTGGGCACTTTCACCATAGTGTTAAGGCTAGCCAACTTTTGAGGGAAGAGCAAGAGAGGTCAGGTCTTCCCGTACACTGCCTACGTCAGGATGTCAGTACACGGTGGAACTCCACGTTAGACATGCTCGAGAGGATTTTGGAGCAGCAGAGGGCAATCCATAATCTTGCCTCAGAGCACAATATTGGGATTACCTCTCCATTGAATAGGGAGGATTGGACAGTGATCGCCCAGCTAGTGGCAGTCCTTAAACCATTCAGGGATGCCACAGAAAATTTAAGCTCAAACACTGCCAGTCTGGCCCAGGTAATCCCAGTGTTCTCCCATCTAGGCAGCAAGATGGATGTGTTCCTTGGAAACCGTGAGGCTGTTCAAGGTGGCACTCTACATCCTGACATAGCAGCCATAGTCAGGAAGCTGAAGGATCTGCTAAAAGTACACCTTCGCAAACGAATGGAAGAGAGTCCCGAAATGATGCTAGCGTGCCTTTGCGATCCAAGAATTAAGGGAAAGCTAGCTTTGAAATTTAATGTTCTCAGTAGCTACCGGGAGCAATTGGTCAACAAGGTGCGTGACTGGCAGCGTAAAATGGGAATGCTGTCCGAGGAGGGAGAGGTGCAGGAGGAGGAAGAGATGATGTGGTCTGCTACTCCTAGCAGCAGCATCAGCAGCAGTGCCACAAGCAGCACAACACAGCTGAGTGGAGCAGCTGCGTTTTGGGAAGAGGCACTTGGGAGTATAGTTGGACCATCTGACAGAGCTAGCAGCAGAAAGGAGAGTAGTGCTGCTGAAATGGTCAAACTTTACCTCTGTGAAGTTCCTTCTGCGCCTAATGTTGATCCTCTTAGCTACTGGGATGAAAAGAAGAGTGTGTGGCCTGCACTCTCATGGGTTGCGCAGCAGCTACTATCATGTCCGCCAACCACTGTTCAAAGTGAGCGCGTGTTTTCTATGACTGGAAACATACTGAGTCCACAGCGCTCACGCATGGCACCTCATCTGATGGAGCAGATTGCCTTCCTTAAATTCAATCTGCCCAAGTTGGGTTACCCAGCTCTTAGCTTGGAAAGTTAATTTTTTTTATCTGTAATGTTTAAGGTAGTTTCTCCCCCTGGTTGCACGTGTTTGCGGTGTGGCAACGTCTGCTACCTCCGCCGGTGTAGCCAATTTACGCTAGGGCCTAGTGTCTGAGTTCTGGAAGTCCGCTCCCAAACGCCATGGACTGACAGACTTTCATGCTTTGCCCTGGGGTGAAACAGGTGAGCGGGTCGTCAATTGCCCACTCATTCACCTTTTTCCTTTTCCAACGGTGCTGCTGGTGGTGGTGCCAGCATCTTTTGCCAGTTCGCTTCCTGGCTGAAATCATGCCTCAAATGTCCCTAATGGAGAGGGTAGTTTCTCCCCCTGGTTGCACTTGCTGCGGTGTGGCAATGCCTGCTACCTCCGCCGGTGTAGCCAATTTACGCTAGGGCCTAGTGTCTGAGTTCTGGAAGTCTGCTCCCAAACGCCAAGGACTGACAGTCTTTGGATGCTTTGCCCTGGGGTGAAACAGGTGAGCGGGTCGTCAATTGCCCACTCATTCGCCTTTTCCAATGCTGCTGCTGCTGCTGCTGGTGGTGCCAGCGTCTCTTCTCTGCCAGTTCGCTTCCTGGCTAGTGTCATGCCTTAAATGTCCCTAATGGAGAGGGTAGTTTCTCCCCCCCTGGTTGCACTTGCTGCGATGTGGCAACGCCTGCTACCTCCGCCAATGTAGCCAGCTTACGCTAGGGCCTAGTGTCTGAGCTCTGGAAGTCTGCTGCCAAACGTCTAGGACTGACAGTGTTTGGATGCTTTGCTCTGGGGTGGAACAGGTGAGCGGGTCGCCAATTGTCCACTCATTCGCCTTACCCAATTCTGCTGCTGCTGGTGGTGGTGCCAGCGTCTCTTCTCTGCCAGTTCGCTTCCTGGCTAGTGTCATGCCTTAAATGTCCCTAATGGTAAGGGCAGTTTCTCCCCCCTGGCTGCGTCTGTTTGCGGTGTGGCAACGCCTGCTACCTCCGCCGGAGTGGCCAGCTTACGCTAGGGCCTAGTGTCTGAGCTCTGGAAGTCTGCTGCCAAACGTCTAGGACTGACAGTGTTTGGGTGCTTTGCCCTGGGGTGAAACAGGTGAGTGGGTCGCCAATTGCCCACTCATTCGCCTTTCCCATTTTTCAATGCTGCTGCTGGTGGTGGTGGTGCCAGCATCTCTTCTCTGCCAGTTCGCTTCCTGGCTAGAGTCATGCCCAAAATGTCCCTAGTGGTAAGGGCAGTTTCTCCCCTCTGGCTGCGTCTGTTTGCGGTGTGGCAACGCCTGCTACCTCCGCCGGAGTGGCCAGCTTACGCTAGGGCCTTGTGTCTGAGCTCTGGAAGTCCGCTGCCAAACGTCTAGGACTGACAGTGTTTGGGTGCTTTGCCCTGGGGTGAAACAGGTGAGTGGGTCGCCAATTGCCCACTCATTCGCCTTTCCCAATTCTGCTGCTGCTGCTGGTGGTGATGCCAGCGTCTCTTCGATGCCAGTTCGCTTCCTGGCTAGTGTCATGCCTCAAATGTCCCTAATGGTAAGGGCAGTTTCTCCCCCCTGGCTGCGTCTGTTTGCGGTGTGGCAACGCCTGCTACCTCCGCTGGAGTGGCCAGCTTACGCTAGGGCCTTGTGTCTGAGCTCTGGAAGTCCGCTGCCAAACGTCTAGGACTGACAGTGTTTGGGTGCTTTGCCCTGGGGTGAAACAGGTGAGTGGGTCGCCAATTGCCCACTCATTCGCCTTTCCCATTTTTCAATGCTGCTGCTGGTGGTGGTGGTGCCAGCATCTCTTCTCTGCCAGTTCGCTTCCTGGCTAGAGTCATGCCCAAAATGTCCCTAGTGGTAAGGGCAGTTTCTCCCCTCTGGCTGCGTCTGTTTGCGGTGTGGCAACGCCTGCTACCTCCGCCGGAGTGGCCAGCTTACGCTAGGGCCTTGTGTCTGAGCTCTGGAAGTCCGCTGCCAAACGTCTAGGACAGTGTTTGGATGCTTTGCTCTGGGGTGAAACAGGTGAGTGGGTCGCCAATTGCCCACTCATTCGCCTTTCCCATTTCCTTTTCCATTTCCATTTCATTATTTTCCTTCTGATACACAACCAACCAAACATAACACACACAATAACACAAATAACACAGTGACATAACACATAACACACATAACACATATAACACAGTGACAAGTGACAACACACATAACACACATAACACATACACGTACAATGCAAAAATCACAAGGACCTTTCCTCTTGTTATTTGTCCTGGCCTTCATTTCTACACTCACTAGCATTAACGCTATAACTCACACTTCATACTATAACATTTTTCCATCCACATACCTGCCAACAGACCCAACTTTTTCAGGGACAGTCCTGCTTTTTTCCAGTCCTGTCCCATCTAATTTAGCTAAACTAGGTATGCAAATACACGTTGGTAGTTATAGCTCGGTAGGTAGCACTAGTATAAACATTAAATAAATATAATAAAGTACTAAATAATAAATCTAACTTTAAAATACATTTAAATAAACCCCTAATTTTTTTTTAAAACCCATTAAAATTAAATTATTATTTAGACATAATACATCTTTAACCAAAGCAGTGCACTGCTACTAATCTTAAACATAACCGTACATTAACCCTAAGCTATTTTTTAGTTCTTGTCCAACATTTTTCCATCCGCATACCTGCCAACACACCCAAGATTTTGGTGGACAGTCCTGCTTTTTTCCAGTCCTGTCCAGTAAAAGTTGGGTTGTTGCAAAGTATGCCATTGTAAATAGGTAGCAAATGTTAGGCATGTATTACAAGTGGTCCAAAATCAATTTAAAAATGTAAAATAATCCCTATTCTTTTATTAAACATCTATGGATGTGTGATTGTGTATGATAAACGGAGGCCAAGTTCCTTGGAGCATTTGTCTCTAGGTCATTTTGTGTACAGTACACCTCAGTACGTGTGTGCAACTCTATTGGTCGTTTCGGCAGGGGGCTGGCCTGCCATCAACGAATGAAGTGCGTTCTGCAATTCACTAGTTGATGCCAGACCAGCCCCCTGCCGAAACGACCAATAGAGTTGCACACACGTTCCTTCACGGCAGCTGCTGCTGCTCCGATGTGTTGTTAACCCCGTATTAACCCCTGCAAGGCAACCGGGAAGGAAACGAAGATTAAACGAGCACGAAGAATGTCCGCGAATATTCGCCCGAAGAGAAGACAGGAACGGGCGAATATTCGCGGAATACGAAGGTTTTTTCCCCCCCGAAGACGAGCACGAAGACGAACACGAAGAGCCCCCTGGTGCCCAAGTCTAGTAATAACCCGTTCCCAGGTCGTCTTCCTACTCCACCTCCTCCGGTTCTAGTTGACAATATTCCTGAATACGAGGTCGAGGAGATATTGGACTCCAGGTACTATCGTCGAAGCTTACAATATCTCATCCGCTGGAAGGGGTATGCCCCGGATGAGGATTCTTGGGAGCCTGCCGACATCATACACGCTCCAGAGCTCATTTCATCTTTTCATACTCGACACCCTAATCGTCCAGGTTCTGTGAGAGTCCGGAGACCTCTCGTCGGAAGGGGGATCTGTCAGGGACCGCAACCCCGGGTCCACCGAAGCGACTCACCTGAATACCCGATGCCCGCGGGTACTGCATCCCGCGGCGCGTCTCCAGCTTCTTCCTCCTCTGCTGTTAACATGTCTGCCGCTAGGCGCGCGCGCGCACGCCCTCAACAAGCTTTATGCGTCCCAGAATGGAGACGCCGGGGTACGCGCTCCAATGACGTCACGGCTGGGGGCGAGGCGTTCCCCAGGCGGCAAGTTTAAAAACTGAGCACTGAGACTAGTTCAGTGCTCAGTGATTGTTCCTTCCAGTTTGAGCTCTGTACGTTATATGCTTCCTGCTGATTATTTTGTGTACCGAACCTGGCTTACCCTCGACTCTGCTGCCCTCTATATTCCGACCCTTGGCTACTAAACGGCGTTCCTGATATTTCGGTTTCCTGACTCTGGCTTCGGATTTTGACATTGCGGCTTGCTATTTCCCTGACCACGGCTTCGTACCTGACTTCGGCTTATCCTCACCTACCATACTGCGTATTCCTGGTGCTACGTATCTGCATACCGGACTCCACCATTATACCAGCCTTTCGGCCTGACAGCTAATCCCGTTATCTCCCCTATTGTTCCTGGAAGACCTGAATCCCACAGCTAAAGGGGGCGGTTTTGTTACTCAGACGTCTCATTCTGTGTGTTGATGTGATTATGTGGATATATATACCTGTATTTGTGTACAATAAAGCGTTCTTAATGTTATACCCTACACTGAGTCTCGGCTAGTGACTGGGAAACCGGGGAAAGTGTGTGTGTCCCGGGCTAAGGGAGCATAGGACAGCGGAGGTAGTCGGTCGGACTAGCCAGATCCGTGACACCACTCCTTTGTGATTATCTCCACGCAGACTCAGAGAGAGAGAGAGAGAGAGTTGGCAGGACTTTATAAACACAATAAGTCCTCCTTCTGCTGGACACTCTCCTGGTAACCTGTCTTCTCCAGTGACCCTTAGAGACCAAGGTGATAGAAAACGGAAAAAGACATTGCACTGGGGAAGGGAGTGGAAGGTGACCAAATGCCCTAACTGATTTGCCATGTGCTCTGTATTGTATAGAGAGTCTTTGCCCACTGGATCTCTGCATCATAACACCATTTCACTTCATTGGCATACAGTTGGTTGTCAATCATGCCTTCCTTTTTACAGATGCAAATCTAACAGACAAGGGTATTTATACTTCAAGTACGAATGTTTCTTTTGCTTGGGTATAGCATTCATGTTCCTTTAAGATGGTGCCACAAAATTCTTATTACTTGAACTTACTGAGAGTGTTCCACAGTGCTTTGTTAATAATTAGGACATAGCCAGTTAGTACTGCCAGAGTTATTAGGTTTTATCAAAAGGTTTAAAACTAATCAGAGTAAGTAAATCCTTCAGTGATGCTTTTCTTTGCTTTGCTATATCAGCAGACTATAGAGTATAGATTATATTAAATATATAATGTATGCAATAACTGTAAATATGTAATAATATGTAATATGTAATATATTTTTTTGATTTCTGCTTTTATACTTGAGGTTGTAAGGAACTACTACAGGGAATCTATGATGTACATCATTACACATATTTAATGACCAGAACATGCAGTACACGATGAGTTATTGGTAAGTATATATTCTGGTGAAATGGTATTACAATAACTGGCGTAATGGGAAGTTAGTAGCTATACTGTTATACACAGGCCCGGACTGGGACAAAAAATAGGCCCGGGCATTTAAGCCTGAGCAGCCCATATTTATTTATTTATTTATTGTTAAAGCCCACCCTTCATGTACCATCTTTGCATTTAATCATTCACACAAATCATTAACACATTCATTAATGCAGTCTCACAAATCATTCAAGCAATTCATCCACACATGAATTCATTAATTGTCATACGCATTCACACAATTCATCCACACATTTATTCATTCATTCTCATACGCATTCACACTACCTCCTCTCATCATCTTATCTGCCCCTTCTCACTATGTTCCCCCTTTTCACTATGTAACCCCCTTCCCCACTTCTCAATATGTACCGCCTCTATCTATCCCCTCTCCCCCTTTCTCACTACCTAACCCCCCTCTGCCCCTTCTCACTGCAGCCCCTTCCCTCACCCTATTTACCTTGTTGCCGGAGCAAGCAGCAACTGCGACCGCGCCTGTGGCAGGGCAGGATTGACTTAGGGGCTGATGGAGCTGCAGCTCCAGGCTCCTACCTTAAAATAGGCCCAGTCAGGACCGGACTGACTGGGCCTATATGGCCGCATTAAGGCAGAGCCCCTTAAGCCCGCCGCAACTGCAACCGGGTCCGCCACTCTAAGGCAGAGCCGGCCTTAGGTGTTCTGGCGCCCTGTGCGGACTACTCCTCTGGTGCCCCCCCATCCCAAAAAAAGAAAGGAATAAAAACTTGTAACAAAACTCCCCTTTCTCACTATCTATCCCCCTGTATCACTATCTACCACCTCTGCCTCTTCTCACTGTTATCATTATATACTGAGGCACACATTGACGGTGGTACAGCATAATACTTATCACTATATACTGAGGCAGAAATTGACGGTGGTACAGCATAACACCTACCACTATATACTGAGGCAGACAATGACGGTGGTACAGCATAACACCTATCACTATATACTGAGGCACACATTGACAGTGGTACAGCGTAATCCCTATCACTATACATTGAGCCAGACATTGACAATAGTGCAGCATAACCCCAATCACTATATACTACGCCAAACATTGTTGTGGTGTAGGCCTACCACTTCATTGTCTGGCTTAGTAGTAGGGATGCACCGAAACGAATTCTGGACTGAAACCGAAAATGCAGCATTTACCTGTCCGAAACCGAATATGACCTCCCCACACCATAAAAAAAACCCTTTTATTTAAAGTAAGTAACACACCAAAATAGGAAAAAACAATTAAAAAACAATATTATATGTATATATATATGATTGTTAACAGCAATCACATTCCTATCATGCCCAGGCATACCCAGATTCCAGGATGTACTCGCAGACTTGGCATGATAGGAGTATGATTGCCCTATCTACCCCTTCTCACTCCCTTCTGCCCCATCTACCCCTTCTCACTCCCTTCTCCCCTATCTACCCCCTTTCCCCCTATCTACCCCCTTTCCCCCGTCTCACACCCTTCTCCCTATCTACCCCCTCCTAACTATCTACCCTCTCCCTCTTTGAAGTTCACTTACCTTTCAGGAGTCCTGCGGTGAGGGTGCAAGGCCTCTGCCTCCCAGCTCTGCCACTGTATGGAACAGTATAGAGTGATGGGAGTTATGATGTACTTTTAGAGCATAATTAGATCATGAAAAAGACATTGGAAATGGTACAGCATAACACCCATCACTCTCACACACTTACCAATCCACACATATATACCAATCCACACCTATACCAATCCACACATATATACCAATCCACACCTATATACCAATCCACACCTATACCAAACCACACGTATATACCAATCCACACGTATATACCAATCCACACGTATACCAATCCACATGTATACCAATCCACACGTATATACCAATCCACACATATATACCAATCCACACATATATACCAATCCACACATACATACCAATCCACACATATATACCAATCCACACATATATACCAATCCACACATATATACTAATCCACTCTCACTGAATATTTTCCTACCTTTCCTCTTTTCTCCTTACAGCTCCTTTTCCTCCTCTTCGCTCCTCTTCTTCAGTTCTTCTCTGTCTTCTTCCGGGTCAGAGGGCACGGACAGCGGTGGGCGCGGCTTCAGTGTTGTGCGCCGGGATCTAACAACAAACCCCGGCGCACAGCAGCTGTTGGCGCGCGGATCACAAGGGAGCGGTATCGGAGGTCTTTAGCAGACCTCCGGCTCCCTTGAGTGATTTTAAGCCGGGTTGAACCCGGCTTAAAATCACTCAAGGGAACCGGAGGTCTGTTAAAGACCTCCGATACCGCTCCCTTGCGAGCCTGCTCCTCCAGCGGCGGACATTACTGTCCGTCTCTGGAGGGGTGCCGGGTGCCGCAAGTTGGCACCCCCTGATGAGCGGCACCCGGTGCGGACCGCCCCCTAGAGTGTGACGCCCTGTGCGGTCGCACACCCCAAAGGCCGGTCCTGCTCTAAGGGGCCGGGAAGCCCCCACCAGGGCCGGCCTTAGGGGTTTGCGGCCGCACAGGGTTTAAATTAAAACATCGGGGTTTTTTTAAACTTTATTTAACATCCTCCATGTTAAATAAAGTTAAAAAAAACTTTATTTAACATGGAGGATGTTAAATAAAGTGCCCGATGGCCAGTCCGGGCCTGGTTATACATATCTCTCAATAGCTCAAGTTTTCAAATATGAACACCTATGTTGGGAGGTGTAGCAAGAAGGAGAGAGACCCAAGATCAAAACTGGGAGTGATATGATTGGAGGAGGAACCACCTGCCCACCACATCCAAAGAGCCACCTTGCAACTCTCAGCATCAGAGCATCAAGAGGTGGCCATGTCAGAGCTGCTGTGGAGGTCTACACTGCACAAGCACAGATTTCCATTGATTTTATAGCTTCCACGGCCAGTCAACGGAGATCAGAACACAGCGGAATAGTGCCCAGAAATCAGGACTGGTAATGGTATGGTAGTATAACAACAATTCCTGCATTGGGACCAACCACTGTATATTGTCAATGTATATCGGTAGAGCTGGCAACAGAGAATAAAAGACAAAGAGGTATCAACTGGGCAGCAGGTTTCTAAGACAGGCAAACAATCCTGTGACAATGCAAGAGTAGCCTTTCTTCTAAGTACTGCTTCTGAAGTGCTTCAGGAAAATAATCATGATACAAAAGAGACGTATCATTCTTCCAGTATTCCAATGAATTAATGTTAATTTCAGTATACCAAAGCATTAGAAGGTTTGGGATTTCATGTATAGCCCTGGTTCTGATGCAGCTTTCTTCTACGTTAAACATAATTTTCAGCAGCCAAAATCTTCAAGGTTATTTATATCATTAATGTTTAAAAAAAATACTTTTTCTGCAACAACAGTATTTCATCAAAATTATTTTGATCAAAATAAAAAAAAACATTAAACAATATTACATATTGGATACATGACACAAAACAGTTACAGTTAATCTAGTGGCAGGATGTAGAGTTTATGGAAACATTTAAAATGATTTACTTGTGAATTTCTAAAATTAATTTATTTCTGCTTGATTGGCCGTGATACACTGACTTTAGACTATGTTTATTCTTCTTTACTTAAAGGTTCTTAAACATATTTAATGTGTTTTGGTAAAAGTAATAATAAAAAAATAATAAGTTAGCTACATCAGCCAAGTGAGCAGATATTTTTTTTTGGCCATTCGATATCTGAAAGGTAGTCCCAGTGGTAAGACTAATATTTCTTAGCAACAAGCTGTCGGTATATTGAGTTCAGTTAGTCAAGAAAAACATTCATTTGTTTAAAGAACACAATGACCGTGAGGAAGATATAGACCTCTTATGAGTTGCACATTTTGTATCTGGTAACCAAAATACAAATCAGAGCATTATCTGTTCAGGGACAGCTGCAATGTGAACCCGTTGTTTGTACACACAACATGTGGTTTGTATTGGAAATGTGGCTCTCATTTAGACCGTCCTAACCATTTTAGTGATCTGTTCTAATTTAGTAAATTCTATAAAGACAAAAAGCAAAGGGTTTTGTGTCTACATACTTTTCATAACCAAAAAAAGGTCGATTATGCTGGATCTCTTTTGAACTACATCCAGTTACTCAACGCAACTTCACGTCTTCAGATATTTTCTGTCACAAGAAGTTGTTCCAGATCACCTCCACCTGATGCATTTATTCTTAGTTCTGCCAATTTGTTAAGCAAACATAGTAACAATAGTGCGTTTGTCGACCATGTGCCAACATATGTACTTAGGCTAAGTGTGAATGAGTAACTCCATTGTATTCACTTTCAAAGGACTTTGGGTTTGTAATTCTGTTCATTCCCTGGGTGCACTTATGTCTCAGATAATTGCTCTCTCTTATTCATGAGTTCTTTTGCATGCTGAATTATTATTGTATGATTTTGGTAAAGCTTCAAGTGTCTAGACTTCACATAATGGCCTTTCATCTATTCTACATAACTAAGTTGAGCATCTCTGCTGCCTCAACACTGTCAGCCTGGTCAGATTTCCAACTTAAATGGAATTTAGGAAAATTGGTTTTATTTTCGATACTAGAATGGCACTTAGGTGGAACATTGTTTATTTCTAGTACTCCAGCCATTCAAATACACGCACACCCAATGTATAAGAAGACACCTCATGGAGAGAAATAGCAGCATCTTTAGCTCTCAGCTCTGCTTTCAGCTCTGTTCGGAGCTCCCTCAGGTTTCTTGTTCAGGGAAACTAACTGGAAATCGGATAGGTTTCCCTTGAATTCAGCTCCTATAAAACCAGCCAAAAAAATCAATAGGTGTCTAAGCTCAGGACAGCAAACATACTTTACTAAGCAAAGAGTGACTCCATTTGCCTGAGTTTGAGCTAAATACAGTACATGTGAATTAACTATACTATTGTAAATAGGCTACATTAAATATGGAACTTTGCATTATGATTGTTTTTGCTTATTTTTATTTTTTCATTCCATAAATTGGCAATTGATTTCAAAATCAACATAAATTACCATCCTGGTTGACATCTATTTGTAAAGTAACTCTCCCCAAAAATTCCCAATAAATGTAAGAGTAATAATGCAATCAGAATGCCAGGTCTTTGTAATTAAAAAACCTTTGTATTCGAAAGACCACAGCATAAAACAGTTAGCTTGATGTTTCAGTCCCACCTATGGATGAAGTCTGTTTATCTGTGCACTCCACCAGGACACATAAAAGGCATTAAACAGTCCTTGTAGCATTTGTATTACATTATATAATATCCAGAAGCTCTCAAGAAGTCTCCACAATATTTGTTTAAATATATAATTTATAGATTGAGCATAATCAATAATTATAAATTGCCAATGCCCTCCTTATCTTCTGGTTCTGTAAGTGTTATGTGATGCACTAGTTGCCATAGCCTCATTACCTATTGTACAGAGCTACTAAATATTACTGTATGAACTAATATTTTAGTATTTTTTTAAAATCAATACAAAGTCTGAAGTATTTACTTTTTTTTTTTTACCTACTGGAAATGTGTCTTGAGATGATAGCAATTGATGAAACATGACATAGCCCCCACCCCTTCCCCAAGGAATTAGCTTTTGTAGGAAATAGCAAGTCTTACATTTAGCAAATCTTTAAATATATTTTGTATTAATTTAAGAAGTATTAAATCCTTTGAAGAACTCTGCAGTTTCAGTATCATCCATACCGGAAGGTATCAGAATACACATTGCATATTTAAACAAAGAAGGAAATCCAAAGTTCTATTCATACAGGAAATTAAAATTATGTACTGACTCAACTTTTTCCATTTCATAAAATTAATTGGATATTAAAATCTAACTGAATTTCATGTGATTCAGTATAAAATGCAAACTTACATACGACTGATTTTAATTTTTTCACTTAATAGAAGCATTATATTTACATCAGTACATCTTACAAGAAACCTTGTATGTGAAGTTGTGAGCAGATTAAATAAACTTTATATATTTCTAGTACATAACTCAATTCTGCCAGAATGTATTCAAGGACGGTGATTCAACTCAAACAAAGACAGTTTCCTTAAGTTCACAGTAATAAAAATTGCCAGCATGTCAATGGCTCGGAAGGCAACTGAAAAGGTTTTTTAAGCTAGATATTAGTTCATTTGGAAGCCTTTTACCTCCTAACACATCAAGAACACCCCCAGCACTGAAAAAAGAAAACTCACTTTTGAAATCTACATTATATGACCAAAAGTATGTGGATATTCCTCCCAATTATCATGTTAAGGTGTTTCAGCCACACTCATTGCTAACAGGTGTAAAAATCATCATCTCCATAGACAAACATTGAAAGTAGAATTGGTCGTACTGAAGAGCTCAGAACTTGGCACTGTCTTAGTTTCTGCCCTTTTAGACCTGCCCCTAAGTGCTATTAATGTAAAGTGAAAGCTTCTAGGAGAAACAACCGATTAGCCACGCAGCGGTAGACCACACACACTCAGAGCAACGATGCCGGGTGTTGAAGCTCACCGTGTATAAAAATCACCTGTCCTCTGTAGCACTACAGAATTCTAAACTATCTCTGGAAGCAACGTAACCACCAGCACTGTGCGTTAGGAGCTTCATGAAATGAGTTTCCATGAAGAGTAGTAATGTGCAATGTCCATACCTGGGAACATTTGGGTTCCGGCTACCCAGAACCCATCTTTGCAGGAGGCGGCCAGGACTACCCGCTGATGTCGGTGGCCGGTCCCGCTGATGTTAAGGGCAGTCCTTCTGACATCAGTGGGAGTTCCCGCTAATGTTGCTGGACACACCCCTATTTAAAGGGGAAATGGACAGAAGTGGGCCGTATCAGGATCATGTTCCTGTGACTCAGAGGATTCTGGTATTGACCCAAAGAAACAGAGAACCAGTGCTTCTCCTGGAGTCTCCTGGCGAAACCCTCCAGAATGCATAGTGTGTATTGTAAAGTGTGGAGGAGGAGGGATAATAGTCTGGAGCTGTTTTTTATGATTTGGCCTAGGCCCTTTTAGTTCTAGTGAAGGGGATGCTACAGCATACAAAGACTTTTTAGATAATTGTGTCTCTGTTCACAAAGCCAGGTCCATACAGACATGTTTGATCACCTTGGTGTGGAAGAAGGGCCTTGACCTTAACCCCACAGAAATGAACTGTTCACCTTTGGGATGAATTGGAATATAGATTGTGAATCATGCCCTCTCTTCCAACATCAGTGCCTCACCTCACAAATGCTGCTGAATTGGCATAAATTCCCAGAGACATGCTCCAAGGCTGTTATTGCCACAAGGGGCATCTCCATATTGATTCCCATGGTTTTTATCACCCGCATTAATGCCCATACTTTTGGTCATATGGTGTACCTAAAAACTACATTTGATTTAAAAAAAGATTTAGTGTTTTCTAAGCATAGTTTTCTGGATAAATGGCCACCACTATAAAAGCAGATTAAGCATCCGTTTAGATGTCTAAGGGGTTTCTTAGAGGAAGAGAGGGGAGATTCCTATACAAATGCGCCAGAGATTCCAAATTAAGTAATATCACTGCAATATATTTTTCTTTCAGAAAATACTTAATTATTTTCTTCATTATTTGTGTTAAGCATGAGGCTCCACTAAATAATTTTCGTTAGGGCCCTTACCAACTTTTTGATACCAAAACCATTTTATTTTAACTGAAAGGAATATTGTAGAAATGAGAGAAACCAGTAATATCTTTACCCATGTTGTTATACAAATATAATGATCACACTTATTGCTTTCATTTGTCACATGGATTAGGAGTGCATACTGCCCTTCATTAGTTTGTATGAATACCATATTAGTCATACACAACAACATTAGTCTTTTCTAAAATGACGTATAGTTGGACCTGCCCAGATCTTTGGGATTACAAAAAAAACATGTAAACCCTAACGTAAGAGAGTAGACTCACAAGGGCTTCTCTCCAAAGCATGCACTGGTAGAAAAGTCATTTTTAACGGTGAACATTCAAAGCCACTGAAAACTCACCTAAGCAAAAAAGTCAGAATTCTGATGATAAATGACGGCTCTGAGAGGGATCTGGAACATGATTAACATAGGTCTCTATCATTTACTGTAAAATAAAGTGAATTATACTGAAGTCTCCATTAAATAACTTAAAAAGTATTAATAGTTTGAAAAAAAACATATTGCAGAAATGTTGTAGTCTTACAAAAAAATAAAATATTCATTTTAGGCATTACAAAACATAATTCCATAAAAAAATGTAGATGTGCAAAGGCAGGTGTAGATACCTTTATTTAAATATAATAAAGTGTAAGGACGGAGGTTATTTTTTTGGTGAATATATAAATAAAGATCAATTTCAAGGAATAGGAAAGTTTGTACACTATTGTCTATGTAAGCACTGAAACATACAATTTCAACTGCCATGTTCTGCTCAGCGTATTGCTGTCTGAACCAAAGTAAATTTTTATGCTACTGGGGGCTTAATATTGAATGTTGGAATTAATTTTAGAGTTTATGATGAGATGATGAGAAGTCAATCAAATTACAGGTTAACTCATCATCTGATGTTGTACGTTTTCATGTGTTAACACATTCTACTTGCAAATCCACTGCTATGTGCTACATGGGAGTGTCAGCGACTTCAAATCTTGCAGGAGATACGAGTGGGAAAGGAGTTTGAGAAACGATACCCTTGCCTGAGTAGAGGATAAAGGTGAGGGGGATATTTGGGGACCATACCCCCCAGCAGGCCCGGACTGGCCATCGGGCAAACCGGGCGTTTGCCCGGTGGGCCGGGCCGCGGCAGGGCCGGATTGACTTAGGGGCTGATGGAGCTGCAGCTCCAGGCCCCTACCTTAAAATAGGCCCAGTCAGGACAGAACTGACTGGGCCTATGCGGCCTCTACGGCCGCATTAACGCAGGGCATAAGGGGCACCTGCCCCTTAAGCCCGCCGCAACTGCGACCGGGAAGCCCCCACCAGGGCCAGCTTTACGGGTGTGCGGCCGCACAGGGTTTAAATTAAAACATTGGGGTTGTCTGTTTTTTTTTTACTTTATTTAACATCCTCCATGTTAAATAAAGTTTTTGTTAACTTTATTTAACATGGAGGATGTTAAATAAAGTAAAAAAAAATCCCCCGATGTTTTAATGTAAGCCCTGTGCGGCCGCAGACCCCTAAGGCCGGCCCTGGTGGGGGCTTCCCGGCCCCTTAGAGTGGCGGACCCGGTCGCAGTTGCGGCGGGCTTAAGGGGCAGGTGCCCCTTATGCCCTGCGTTAATGCGGCCGTAGAGGCCGCATAGGCCCAGTCAGTCCGGTCCTGCCGCAGGCCCAGCCGCAGTTGCTGCTTGCTCCGGCAACAAGGTAAGTAGGGTGAGGGAGGGGGGTGCAGTGAGAAGGGGCAGAGGGGGGTTAGATAGTGAGAAATGGGGAGAGGGGATAGATAGTGAGAGGGGGGTACATAGTGAAAAGGGGGAACATAGTGAGAAGGGGCAGATAAGATGGGGAGAGGGGGTAGTGTGAATGCGTGTGAGAATGAATGAATGAATAAATGTGTGGATTGAGGTCAAGGGCTCATCCAAAATCATCCAACCATGTCTTTATGGACCTTGCTTTGTGCACTGGGATACAGTCATGCTGGAATAGAAAAGGCCCTTCCCCAAACTATTGGAGCCACAGCATTGTCCAAAATGTCTTGGTATGCTGAAGGGGACATACCAAGACATTTTGGATGATGCTATGCCGATCACCCTCGCCATCATTTCACATTTGAGATACGTTTTCTCTGTTGTGTACAGTAATTCACATGTTGTGTAGGGCAAGCTGACCATCGACTTCATGCAGCTCAAAGAATCAGACACCACGACATGGATATGCTACAAATGTTTTATTTGTAACCTAGTTACATGTATTAGTTCTATCTTGATTATTGTACAGTACAACAGTAGCAATTCTGTTTTGACATATGTGTCTTTTATTCAATCATGTAACTTGTTCATCCATGTCTTGATCCAATAAACATACCATTCTTATGGTTGGAAACAAGCAGTAACGATTGTAATTCATACATTTTGAAATGCATCTCTTCCACAGGAAACATGCTAGCTTTGGCATAGATAGGGAAATGGTCCCACTGATTACATGATTATATTGTACCCACAAGACCAGATCTGTTTTGGTATTTTAATTAACAGTATATATATATATAGTTCATTTCTGCCCAGCCTGTACCTCCTTAAATCGTGGAGTTGTTTAATTACATAATGATTAATAATATTAAAGTAGCCCTTTCATCCACAAACATACATATGAGATACAGGTAATTAGGACGCTTTATCTATACATTGTGCTAGCAAAATTGCTGGTAGCTGTATATATAAAATGTTATACGCAAATGAAATATGATAGATGTTGGTTCTTGTTAATTTCAAAATGGCGGCCCATGTGTTGGTCAAATGATGTATGCACTTCTGTGACATGGTAGAGAGGATTCTGGGCTACATTCTTTATGTAGTTTTCATAAAGATAATGGACCAGGATTAAACATTTCAGTAACTTTTAACTTGTACGTTTTATAGGCATTTGGCTAGCATAATGTATATGTGAATATCTACCCTCTACAAAAAATGAAGGCAAAATGACATCAAAATATGAGATTTACTGTAGTTATTTTTTACTAGATTAATTGGGGATTTAATGGTACATAATTTCCTTTAAACATAATACTGTAAAAAGATGGGTACAACAGTGTTACTGGATCAAGAGCAATAAAACATGTTTTATCATAAATATAATGTCAAATTTAACAAAATTCACAAAATGGAAATGTATGTAGACTGGCCCTATAATACTCTTACTGATGCCAAAAAAATAATAATAACAGAAAAAAACAATTAAGGTCATCTCCCATGATAAATCAGCATTAATACATTTATTGCTTTAATATTTCAAATAAAGATTTTTTGACAGATTTGTAGTACATTTTAGTACATTTTCTCCTTATTAACAAAAACATTGAGACTTGCTAATACAGTTCAACTTACACAGGCTTACATTTTAAGCTTATCTATAAATTTCAAAAACAGCAGATCTGTAAGAAACTATCTTGTTAAAAGTTGCATGTCTAAGGAGAATAACAAAGAAAAAGAGTTGGAAGTGTGTAACAACATTTTGGAACTGCTTATATTTTTATTGGTTTGGCGGTATAGCAGAAGGGTTTGTCATGCCAGACCTTAACGTGTCTGTTTCTCCATAAGTACATAATTATATCATCTTTCAACGAGTTGCATGAGAGGACAGAAACTTTTTTAGTTCATTATCAGAACAAACCATTTTTTTCTTTCCAATCACTTACCTCAGAGAACTTGGTGGACATTCAGAGTTCTTCTATATAGTATATAGCAACCACTGACACCAAAAATATACTTAAGGGTTTGTGTAAGTTTAGCCAACAATGAAAATCCCTTATTTATAGTGTCAGGTGATATAAAGTATATAGACAGAACACATATTCCTGCATAATTTTCTTTTTTTTAGATATACATTCAGAGAACAAGTCTATCAAACATATGTTAGTTTAGGAACTGGCATAACTTTTAAAGCCTCATAATGATGATTAGTCACCTAGGACCAGAAAGAGAATTACATCAAGTCACATGCTGTTTGTGGCCATCATATGTTTAAACACTATTCATCTGCGACTCCGATAGGCCTAACCAGTATCACCTTAGCATAACTATGAAGATTGAAGGACAGAACCAGGACAATGAGCCAAGGAACACAAGGTGCATAAATCAGGAGGACCAGAAGTGGTGGTTCTTAATTGCTGAGAACCAAGTAATAATGTAACCTGTTGGTTGGAGTGCATTACAAAACTTGAAAAAAACCCTGGCCATTACTTGTCCAACAAAACAAGAAATGAAATGGCTTAGTAAACAGTATGTAACAAAATGGACCAATTACAGGAGAGGACTGATGTGGGTAGCAGTGTAGCGTCACAGACCTTGGGGATTTGATCCTAGAACTTCTCTTTGGGTTTCCTTCTGCTGACATTTGCAATGTCACTGTCTAACAGCCCTTGGTTAGTCTGACCAAAGTTCCATTGGCCCCACAAAAATGTATGTTTGCCGCCGGGAAAGTGTGGATAGTGAAAGGAAGACCTTTCCTGTGCCACATAACACCTGTGTCTCAATCAGGGGTAGGCGCCAACATTGCTCATGGTGGACATTTACTGGAGTCTCTGGTGGACAATTTTATTATGCACCTTCACAAACCTTGCCACAAACACTGGTGTCCTTGTACAGACACTTTACCTATCCCTGTGTCCCAATATAGACCTGACAATTATGCCCAATTCCAGCTTGGCCCAGCCACTATATCGGAGATGCTCCTTGCCCTTTGCTGCAAGACCAAAATAATTGTCATTGCAAAGATCTTTCTCTGCATGCTCCCACATTTTGACTTTACATTATAGATCCTGATAGATTCTGCTACCACTACGCTTTGCGAAGACAAACAAAGGAGTGAATACATATGCCAACAACCTATGATTAGAACGCTGTATTCTCATGTCATTTCAGCAGTTTAGTGTATGACTTTACTGTAAGTACTTGGCAATAATAAAGAAAAGGGCTTACTGTGTTTCTCCAGAGATGAATCATTGTTCCAGAGAAAGTTACAATTTCAATGCTTAATTGTTAAACTCTTAAATGTTATCAATCTCTTTCTACAGTGAAAACGATGCATTAAATACCCTGTGCACGCCCCAGACACAAATAAATTTTGTTCATCCTGGAAGCAACAGCTGGTTCAAGTCTGCTGTAAAGTTTTATACCGCAATTATCTGAGACAGGAATTGTTTGACCGCATTTTTTTTCTTCAAGCCAGTGCCAATTTTTATTATTTTTTTTTTTAGTACTCACAACTTCCGGACGGCTTTATTCATATTCTTCTTCTACAAGTACAGCTTAATTGGTGCTCGATATAGCACTTACTGGATAGCTGGAGGCATGCCAAGTGCATTCTTGTGATCACACCTTTTCGACGTTTGCAAGCGGACTCAGGCCTTTGCTGCAGGACCAAAAACAATATGTATAAAAAATATCAATTGTAATAATACTGTAAATGTTAATCTTTTGAGTGAATGCATTCCATGCATTTAGAACAGTTCATAGAAGGTTACTCTTAGGTTAGCGGGTGATGATTTTCAATACAGAGCAGGCATAAAAATGATATCTCAAAATTTCCATTTGATACATAACAACTGCGTGGAAAATATGTGTATGAAATGTTGAAGGATCCAATGGGTAATCAGATTATCTACAGTTACAGTGCAATATGCGCACCGTACAGCCCTTATTCAATTCTTTCGCTAGGGAGACAGACCCTTAAAAAAAATAAAAAATGTAAAGTTAATTAGTCACAGGGGCTTCTAAGTGAACAATTACTTGACCAACTTTTCTTTATAATGTCATGCAACACAAGTAGCCTTACATCTAGTTAGTAAATCAGACACCAGGTGGATAAGATGATGGCGTTATAACTAGCGTTCAGACATTATGAAACGAGCAGATCATTCAAGTTATTCCAAGCATTTTTATGGATGTCAAATATGAGCAGACTTTTCTTTTATTTTTGGCTCCAAATTGTACTATTATAACTCTAGGAAGGGTTCAAACAATTGTGCATCTTTGTTGAGCATCATATTGCTCCGCAGTGATAAAACTCACAATTAAATACATGTGTTTTTTAAAGTAAGATAGAATTGTATTCAAAACAACTTTAGTTTAAATAACATAACTAATTACTACTGCTGCTGCTCTTTCACCATCCTTACTCTGGGGGAGCTTTTTTCAATTTCTATAATGTTAAGGAAATTCAGTCCTCTGCCAGTGTCTGTCTGCCCAGGCTCAATGTCCTACTACTACTGCTGCTCCTCTTTAACTGTCCTTACTCTGGGGGAACTTTTTTTTTCTTCAAATTTCTATAATATTTGCGAAATTCAGTCCACCTCCAAGGGGCTTCATTGTCTATCATCTGCCATTGCCCACCTGCCCCGGCCCAGTGCCAAACTACTGCTGCTGCACCTATTTGACAGTCCTTGTTCTGGGCGATCAATTATTTTTATTTGTGCAATATTGGGGAAATTTAGTCCTGTTCCAAGAGGCCACATATGCCTATAATCTGCTAGTGTCTACTTGCCCAGGCCCAGTGCCCTACTGCTGCTCTTTTCTCGCCTTACTTACTCTGGCAAATCAAATTCCTTCCTTACTCCGAGGGATAAATATTTTTCTAATCTGGGGGGGATTCAGTGTCCTGTACTGTAGGGTTGGATAAGTGTCAGCATCTACCCACTCCCAGTGCCCTACTACTACTGCTGCTGCTTCCGCATATCACCTTCCTTACTCTGAGGGATCAATTAATGATACTGGTCCAATGTTGGAGAAACTGAGTGCCATAGCATGCTTCTGGATGTGTGTGTCCATTGGTGCAGTGCTGCTGTTGCTGGTGGTCCTGCAGTGCAAAGCCAGGCATGGAACTCTTCCATAATATTGAGATGGTGTTACTGTAGGTGAAAGATTAGTCTAGAAGGTGTCAAAGACCTTCCCCTTTGGGAACACCCCCTGAATATCATTTCTGAATCAGAAAATGCCTCCTAATTTTGTCTGAGCCGAATGGCCAGGAAACCAAATTTGTTGCCCAAAACTATTTCATGACATTATTGATACCTTGTGGATTGGAACTGAGCACAAACATGGTGTCTCCTTGTTTCTAAAGGTTTTATATATATATATATATTATATATACTCACTGACCACTTTATTAGGTACACCTTGCTAGTACCGGATTGGACCACATTTTGCCTTCAGAACTGCCTTCATTCTTCCTGGCATACTTTCTATAAGGTGTTGGAAACATTCCTCAGAGATTTTGGTCCATATAGACATGATGGCATCACATAGTTGCTGCAGATTTGTTGGCTGCACATCCATGATGTGAGTCTCCCGTTCCACCACATCCCAAAGGTGCTCTATTGGATTGAGATCTGCTGATAAAGGGATGGACAAGGTCCGCAAAAATACTCAGGTAGGCTTTTGTTTTGTTTTGTTTCTAAAGGTTTTATATATATATATATATTATATATACTCACTGACCACTTTATTAGGTACACCTTGCTAGTACCGGATTGGACCACATTTTGCCTTCAGAACTGCCTTCATTCTTCCTGGCATACTTTCTATAAGGTGTTGGAAACATTCCTCAGAGATTTTGGTCCATATAGACATGATGGCATCACATAGTTGCTGCAGATTTGTTGGCTGCACATCCATGATGTGAGTCTCCCGTTCCACCACATCCCAAAGGTGCTCTATTGGATTGAGATCTGCTGATAAAGGGATGGTCCATATAGACATGATGGCATCACATAGTTGCTGCAGATTTGTTGGCTGCACATCCATGATGTGAGTCTCCCGTTCCACCACATCCCAAAGGTGCTCTATTGGATTGAGATCTGCTGATAAAGGGATGGACAAGGTCCGCAAAAATACTCAGGTAGGCTCTCCCGTTTAAACAATGCTCAATCGGTACTAAGGGGCCCAAAGTGTGCCACAAAAATGTCTCCCACACCATTACACCACCAGGATCAACTTTTGATACAAGGCAGGATGGATCGATGCTTTCATGTTGTTTACACCAAAGTCTGACCTTGCCATCTGAATGTCGCAGCTGGAATCGAGACTCATCAGACCAGGCAATGTTCTTCCAGTCTTCCATTATCTAATTTTGTTGAGCCTGTGCAAATTGTAGCCTCAGTTTTTCTGTTCTTAGCTGACAGGAGTGGGACCCGGTATGGTCTTCTGCTGCTTCAAGGTTCGATGTGTTGTGCGTTCAGAGATGGTATTCTGCATACCTTGGTTGTAACAAGTGGTTTTTTGAGTTACTGTTGCCTTTCTGTCATCTCGAACCAGTCTGTCCATTCTCCTCGGCCCTCTAACATCAACAAGACATTTTTTGTCCACACAACTGCCGCTTACTGGATATTTTCCCTTTTTCAGTCCATTCTCTGTAAACCTTAGAAATGGCCACGCGTGGAAATCCCAGTAGATCAGCAGTTTCTGAAATACTCAGACCAGCCCATCTGGCACCAACAAACATGCCACGTTCAATGTCACTTAAATCCACTTTCTTCCCCATTCTGATGCACAGTTTGAACTTCAGCAAGTTGTCTTGACCACATCTATATGTCTAAATACATTGAGTTGCTGTTATGTGATTGGCTAATTAGCTATTTGTGTTAACAAGCAATTGAACAGGTGTACCTAATAAAGTGGCCAGTCAGTGTATATACTATTGCATAATTTACTGGAATAAATTGAGACAAGATCTGTGTGCATATAATACTGCAGAGCTTCATTTAGCTCCACACATATAATACGAATGAAACTGTAAGTAGTTCATAAAGAACTGTTTGTATAATAGTGGTTTGTTTTTGAATGTCAGGTCACAACACCAGTTGCATGTCTATAAACAAATGAATTTCCATATATTATAAACAGAAATGTATATTTTGGCCAGGTTTGAATTCACAGGAGAAGCTCAAGTGACAATGCATTTATAGAAAATAGGAAAATAAATTCTGTTAACTCTTCACGAACGAGAAAGGTATGCTATTTACGACCCTCAAAGGAATGAGCAGCAAATCCTTAATAGAGTTAAACAGTATAGTGAATAAACTCCAGTGCTTGAAGCATTGCATAATTTACATATTCTCACTATTAAAGGGACCATATACTGTCCTTGACAGCCTCCCCAAAGAAGAATGCATTCTTTAACCCCTTAACGTCCATTGCCGGGGCAGGCACGTCATGCAAAACGGTCACTTAACGACCTATGACGTGCCTGACACGTCATGAGACTTAAACAAGCTTAGAAAGTGATCAACGATCACTTTCTAAGCTTAAACGGTGTTGCTGTAATGCCTCGATGTCGAGGCATTCAGCAACACCGAGATCGGCATGATGGGCCATTTCTGGCCCCTCCCCGGGGTGTCAACATCCGCCGTACAGTGTATGGCGGCGGACGCCCGTTTTAAAAGCGTTTAGGAGGCGATCAACGATCACCTCCTAAACTTCAATGGTGTCGCTGGAATGCCTCGATCAGGAGGCATCCAGCGACACCAAATACTTAACCCAGGGCGGGCTGTGACCGCTCCGGAGAGCGGTCACAGCCGCAGCTGCACGCAGTCTTCGCTATCCGCAAGATGACGGCGGCCCGGGAAAAAAAATAATAAAGTTGAAAAAGTTTGCTAGAAGGTCTCCAGACCCTCTAGAACTCTGGCTCCACTTGCAGGTTGAATACAGGTACTGCATTCAACCATACAAGTCAATGGAGCCCAACTTTCTAATCACTTTGTGATTAGTAAAATATAAAAAAAAAAAAAATTAACAAAAAAAAAAAGGAAAAAAATAAAAAGCTTAAAAAAAACATGGTAACATTTAAAAATTATTATGCTTTAGAGGAACTATCCAGTTCCAGCAAAATGTAAAAAAAAAATCCAAAAAGAGTAAAATAAATAAAATAAAAAAAATAAAGTTTATTATGAGCAAGCGCTAAAATTAGCGCTGTATCTTCCCAAAAATCCTGACATGGAAAAATTTAAATAAAAGCATTTCAAATACCCAAGGGGTGTCTAATTTAAAAAAATGAATGGTTTGATGGGGTAAATTGGAGTGGCCAGGCTCAAAGATAGGGCATAGGCAATGCCCGTAATGGGGGAAAAAAAACGCACTTCCAAAATGTGGCATTTTAACCCCAAACACCAGACAAACCCATACATGTGGGGTATGACTGAACTCGGGAGATGTTCCTGAACACATATTAGGGTGTTGTTTGATAGTGATGTATACCTGGAGCTATAAATTTATACCCAAAGTACAATTTGTGTGAAAAAAATACAAAAATAAATACTACCACAAAGTGTGGCAAAGGCTGGTGGTAGAATCTGATGCATGGAAAGGGTTAAATACTACCATTTTAAGTACCTTGGGGTGTCTAGTTTTCAAAAATATATGGTTTTATGAGGTAAATTGTAGTGGCCAGGCTCAAAGATAGGGCATAGGCACAGACTGACCAAAATAGGGGGAAAAAGCGCACTTCCCAAATGTGGCTTTTTAACCCCAAACAGCAGTCAAACCCATGCATAGGTGGTATCACTGTACTCGAGAGATGTTGTTGAACACATATTAGGGTGTTGTTTGATAGTGATGTATACCTGGAGCTATAAATGTATACCCAAAGTACAATTTGTGTAAAAAAAAAATACCAAAAAAATACTAACACAAAGTGTGGCAAAGGCTCACCATGCTTGAGGTTCGCGGAGCCAGAGCTAAGTATATCATGTGCCAGGAGATGTCTTTAGTTGAACACAGGTCCTGCATGGAAAATATCTGTGGTGGGCACATGCATATAGGGGGGTCCTGCAGAATACTCCCCATGCATTTATTATTATCTTTTATTTATTTATATAGCGCCAACAGTTTACGCAGTGCTTAATACAATACAAAAATTCAAGGGGTATGAATTTCAGACAAGAATTGACACACTAAATCAAACCGATACATTAGGTGGAGAGAGCCCTGCTCGCAAGGGGTACCACCGAAATGTAAAGGGCATGCTGAGAGCCAGCCTATCACACTGAGCATGATGACAGTTGTGATACACTGACGCTAAGGCAGATGGCAGTGTCTGTTTAGATATTTTGGGTATTTTAATCAACAGTAAACAGAGTTGTTTCAAAGGAGTTTGTTAAATAAGTTCTATAGGAGTTTACGCCCACAGCAGTTGCCTTAATAAAGAAAATATAAATAGCCATATATGCTGACCTGAAGAATAGACCTCCAATGCTTATGTGTTTTTTTCTATGTTGGTCCAATAAAAAGTATCGCCTTCAACTAAAGATTCCATTTTATACTTGATACAAACTGTTAGGCTCATGTTACATACCTATGGCCAAAGATCCGAAGTTCCTTTTCGATTGATTAGTATAGCTGATTTCTGTAGTAGCCTCTTTGCTCCCCATAACTGTTCTAGATCTCATCTAACCTATATAAATGAATTTAGATTTATTTATTGTATTTATATAATTGTATTTGTGGTTTAGCCTCTACAATTTCTTCCAGCCTGTTCTCTAAAAAGGGTTCCTTGCGAGTTCTAGGCAGACTTCATTAAGCCAGTGTATTCTTGTAATACTTTTCAACTGCAATAAAAACAGCCTAGGGCAGGATAAACTATTTTAAATGTATAAACCCACAAAAACCCTTATATATTAACAAGTGAAAAGTGGAGCTCTAGTGCCCTCTAGTGGCCACACTGGTCTTACTATCTTATTGACTATTAGTGAACATTTGTAAGGATTACTGAACGTCACCTCTACGTACACATTTGTGTATAGAAAATGTTGGATAATATAAATTGGATATATTATAGACAACATTGAAATATATTAGTTGTGTTCATTTATGAAGTTGGTGAAATAAAGTGGTTTTGCCATAGCAGAGAAATTTACTTAGGTATATATGAAGGAAATAATGTTTCATTTTTGCATAATTTCTTAAAAGATTTGCGATTAAATAAAATATAATATATATTATATAATATATAGATTCATGGTTGCATCATTTCTTAATATATAGATTTGCAATTACATATAATATATATTACATAATATATAGATACATTTTTGCATCATTTCTTCATATATAGATTTGCAATTACATATAATATATATTACATAATATATAGATACATTTTTGCATCATTTCTTAATATATAGATTTGTATATACATATTCCCTCAGCTCTGTGCAATGTCGAGCAGTAATATACAATATTTTGGAGGGGAAAAAAGGTGACAAGGCTCACAGTGATTTTAAATAAGCTCCAGTAAAGGTAATATACATCATGGACAGATGTAGAAGATCAGTAACTCTGTGGGTTTGACCCAGTGTTTTCAGGTAAAGCCATGCTTCCTCCAGGCCACTTTTCTCCTTCAAGTGAGTGATGTTTAGCCAGGCATGCTCCCCGTCCACTTCCCTTCCTATTCACAACTGTCTGGGGATAGCTGTCCATGGGGGTGAGCTGGCACCTTCAATTAAATATTTCAATTAAA
Organism: Sceloporus occidentalis; assembly: GCA_023333645.1. Taxonomy (NCBI): domain Eukaryota; kingdom Metazoa; phylum Chordata; class Lepidosauria; order Squamata; family Phrynosomatidae; genus Sceloporus; species Sceloporus occidentalis. Next base: position 7,766,903 of record JALMGF010000046.1, read on the forward strand.
TGTGGGCAATGCCAACTCACTCTTTGTTAAGCAGTCCACTGCTCATATGTTTTGCGTGGAAATGAGACCCTTGTTGTAGATGTATTCTTCTCTTCCCGGATCCAGTAGATATGTGTTCAATGGAGGCAGAGAAGGGTTAATAAATAATAAATATTTTTTTGTTTAAAAGATATAAAAATATTTTTTCCTTCAATATGAGAGTGCTTTCATAAAGATGCAGACTTGCCTAAAAAATATATATAAATAAAATTAAATAAACAAAAAAAAAAAAAATTGAAAGTCTCTCAAGGTCCACTCTGCTCCTTGCATGTCACCTCATCCTCCGACTGGGCTTTTTCAAGTGTTTTTCAATTTTTTTATTTTTAACAGTTGGCTGTAAGAAGCGCACTATCCTAAAGTGATGGCGCTTAAATATTCATACTCACACACACTCACGCTAACACCCATACACTTACACATATACTCTCACGCTAACGTACTTATGCTCTCCCTCAACCCCTCACCTCGCCTGGAGCTTTCTTTCTGGCTTGCTTTTACTGCAGGGTCACTTAACACAGCATTACGTGATCCCAGAAGAGGTAGACTGCACTGCCAAAGATCCCAAGTATGAAAATCAGTACGTGTTTTTAAACAAATTGTCACACCTTCGTTTACTTTGGAGTTTACTTTGCTTGGCAAGTATCTCACACTCATTTCAAATGTATTCTTTAATTATAATGTGCAGCATTAACTGCTTGGTATTTTATCTGTTCCTTGACAACCAGTAGGAAGCTGCGTTATTAAATAATACATCTTATAAATGTCTTTAAGGTCTTCTGCTGCTTTAGATAGGCTGAATATGTCCTGAATGTATTTTGGGCATGGTGAGCATTGAGCCCCACATCTACATGCAGGGGAAGGAGTTCCTACGTTTTACAGCTGATATCCAACATACAACATTGTGAAGGTCACACATCTGCCACAACATAGCACACAAAAGTACACAAGCTCACAGGTTATTTTTGTTAACAGTGGTTAAAAGTGCATGGCCATCGATTTACAAGAGCTAAAACATTTGCATTAAAAAATGTTAATAATATTATACTAAGATTGTGTCACAACTGCGGGTACCCGGTCTGGTAGGAGTCTCTGTGCAGGGACAGGTTCGGGCTCAGAACCTGCTCAAAAGGCAGTCCGCAACAGCGTTTGCCTTCTTTATAGGCACCATCTCGAGGAACAGGACAGGCGGAAGGCCGGGGAACCGGCAGCGGAGGCTGGAAGCAAGGTCAGACAAGCTAAGGTCATACACAGGTAAGACAATGCACAGTACAAAAGGATGATTCAAAGAATGGTCATAGTCCAAGCCAAAGGTCTGAATCTGGATAATCAATCAGGCAGATACACAGGGCTAAACCAAAACAAAGTCAAAGTCCCAAGCGTGCGCTGGTCTGTTCTAATGCTACATGCATGTCAAACGTTTTTACGAGTTGTTGGTTTATTTTTCCCTGGTAGCTGAATTGCTCACTTGTGAGTATAAGCTTAGAATATACTCTTCATTAAAATACTTGATTTCAGATCTTTGAATCAAGTCCATGTAGAACTGTTATAAATGGCATTTCTTCTGATGCTTCTGCAGTTGAACATAGCATACCACTGGCATCTCTTTTTCATCCTTTGCTTTTTTATTTATATATTAATATAAATATTAATAACCCATCAGTTGGTGGTAATGCCAATACTACTTTATGGGGCCTGGGCATGGAGGGTGCCTAGAATCTATGATCTTTCATAAACCCCCTCATTGGCTCTCGTGGCCTGCTATCTGGGAATAGACGCTCAAGTGGCGTTGTGGCCCTTTGTGGTTCCTTAGTGGTCCCTTTCCAGCATGGGGCAATGGGAAGAGGATGGACAGAGTGGTTGTTACAACATGGGGAAGAACAAGGCAGAAGGGCTCATCTTTGGGTTTGTACTTAGGTTCAAGATTTCTGATGGAGGCTCTGAAGGTAGATATAAAAAAATCTATGATTACATCAAAATGTGCAAGGTTATCAAATTAGCTCATCATGTGTGTTTATCGCAGAGCGATTTGATTAGATTTGGGGAATGGTGAGAGGTGGCAGATGAGATCCAGCATTGATAAATGTAAAGCAGCGCCAATTTTGGCCACTAATTGTTAAGAAGAAGGTAACTGAGCTGGAAGTAGTGCAGAGAAATACAATTATACAATTTAGCGCCTGCACTCATCCTGAGGGTTTAGCAAAGTAAGTCAAGAAGTCATATTATGGTGATATTCAATGGGCTAAATTGAAAGACAGGTACCTATTAACACGTCTGTGTGACTTCCTAAGTATAAATAGCATAGAATTCTAAACTGTCATAATCCAGCAGGACGGAAGCTGAGTTTCTACTTACAGACGCAGCTGTTGCTGACGCTTATAGCAGCTACCTAATGTAGCAGTACACAATACCTGCCAGATTGTTCTTAAAAAGTACTGGAACATATTCCATACAAAATTACCACAAATTATACTAGGGTAGACTAACAGAAGACCTAAAATATATCATGTGAAAATATTAAAAATGATTAATTTCCACAAAATCAATGAACACTGATTCAGAATTCAGTTGCCTATTGTAGGTATATTTCTGGGGACCGGTAGAGAATACCCTGTAGCAGGGGGCATCGCCAGCTCTCTTTCTGTCAGTCTAGGTTCATGTCAAGAAGATAAGAGAAAACAGGAATGTCCGCACTACAAAAAGGAGTGCTACGAATATCCACATGCTATTAGCATATGGTGAGATCTGCCATGGCCAGCCTACCCAAAGGTCCAGAAGGTTATTTGCTGGTGTGCCACTGTAATGACCACTTCATTCATGGTTGGGAAAGTCCTAATCTGAAAGACCTTGTAAGTCTTACCTACCCACTTTAAGTAACAAAATCCAAACTTTTGAGTATAATATTTCTAAATGTAATTATTTCACATACTGGTTTGTTTATACACATGTGGCATTTACAACCAGGCTAATTTATTTTTTTAAAATACTGTAAAACAATAAAATATGATCCAAAATAAATTATTCTTGGCTAAAAGACAATTTTTATATCAGCTGATATAAAACATTGCACAGCTGCTAAGCAAACTTTGTGCCATGTGTGCATGAAACTACATCCAGCATGACCCACTGAAAGACATCATCACAGCGTATCCATTTCAAATGTATTCTAATCTTAATGCAATTGGGTTAATACACATTACTTCATCCTGCAATTATAAGTGAGTTGTGGCTGTGTTCCACATACCATTCAAGGCACAAAAGATACCTCTATAAATCCTCAGCACTGGATCCAAATTCTGGCTTAGTCTGGCGTTCACAGCATTATCTCATTCATACACCCAATGCTACAAGCTGTTGTGCTGTGACCATGACTGGGAAAGCTCTAGGGTTGACCAAAAGCTCAAGGAACCATGATTGCAGGGCTCTAGGGCAACATTTGATCTCAGATGGGGAGCAGGGATGTCTGACACACCCAAGGGCCAGACTGGGGTTGACGAAGCAGCATGTAGGACTTAAATGATGGTGGCAGCCAAATGAGTAGGTTCGGCCAATACCTGTATGTGGCCGCATTTTATGTTTATATGGGCAAGTGGCGTGTGGTTGTTCATACCCAGCTGGTGGCCACACACTGCAACACCTAATCTGCTGCTGGAGCAGCTGTGCCAGTTTGCCAGTCCGGGCCTGCTCTCCACTCCCTGACCAGATTCTGCCTGTTCCCATCTTTATTATGAGGTAATTCAGCTTCTACATGACTGGTAATGCCTCCCAACTTCCTTCCTTCCACCCTCCCAGAAAGAGTAACACCTCTGATGGACCAGCACTGGAAAGTTCCCAGGTACTGCCATAACCTGTAAGAACTCTGACACAATAGGACAGATTTAACAAGGCAAAACTGGGATAATTCTGGAGCAATCACTGGTGGACCACAAGTTGGTCCATTAACTGCAGCTTAAATATAACTAACTTAAAGTAAAGTAGTAACTTGTTCCTGAAAAAACTATGGTGTATCACATTCCACCCAACAGCCCAGGTTTTTGCAGGACAGTGATATAATGGCAGGGTTACGTGTTAAGACAAAGGAAGCTTATTAGAGCAAAATGAACTAAACCCAACGTTTTTTTTTTAAGCTAACACTAGACTTCATTACTGTATAAAGAACTATATTTAATGCACAAAAATACTTGTTTTTTCAAGGGACTTCCCCTTTAAGAGAGTTTCAGGGGTCACTTATTGAGACACATTATAAGCAGGAGACAAAGGTAGCAGTCTTGGACAGTCCGCAGAAGTCAGAATAGTCACTATACTCCAATGGTCCATAAGCGCACAGAGGCGCACACATGTAGCATTGCAAAACTGTGATAATTTTTGGGCAAATTACTAGATCTGGGGCAATCTCCACAAAATAAATGGCTTAATCTTTAGCTCATACCTGCTTCAGGTTTGTCTTCATAACGGTGTTAACAGTGATTTCATTTCTTGTTTTCAATGGGAACCACTAATGATACACAAATGGTCCTTAGATTGTTGGTGCATCTTTAAAAGTCAATGATTTCCTCTGCTAAAGTGTCCCTCATCCCCACCAAAGACCCTGACAAAGCCCTGACATCAAAGCATCATAAATTGTCCATATTCAGATTTCTGAATGTCAGGGCTATATAGGATATTTTTGTTCATTCTCATTTTTGAGGAGAACACTGTGATAAATGCATACCCACCAAACATTCTGAGCATCTAGAGACGTGTGATAGATAGCAGCACAGAAGAAATTGGGTCCAGAAGGATTGTCCCTCCTTTTAACATAATGGAAGCCACGTAGGATTATTTCCTTAAATAAAAAAAAGACTAATTTCACGATAGAAACTAAAACAAGTTGTCCCATCAGTGGGAACATTAGATTAGGTGACACTACTTTTGAAACTTTGTGGTCCTTTTGAAAGGACTCACAACTTTAAAAGAACACTTTTGGTACCTGTCTAATTTTGGATGTGTGTGTATGCTTCCTTTGTAATTTTTTGCAGTTGTCTCTATTTGGATGTATCTTTATTTTTTTACAGTTTTGTGTACTTGTCTCTATTTGGATGTGTCTGTGTGCTTCATCGGTACAGTTTTGTGTACTTGTCTCTATTTGGATGTGTCTGTGTGCTTCATCGGTACAGTTTTGTGTACTTGTCTCTAATTGGATGTGTCTGTGTGCTTAATCGGTACAGTTTTGTGTACTTGTGTCTATTTGGATGTGTCTGTGTGCTTCATCGGTACAGTTTTGTGTACTTGTGTCTATTTGGATGTGTCTGTGTGCTTCATCGGTACAGTTTTGTGTACTTGTCTCTATTTGGATGTGTCTGTGTGCTTCATCGGTACAGTTTTGTGTACTTGTGTCTATTTGGATGTGTGTGTGCTTTATGTTACTCCCGTTTCAGAAATGATGCTAGTGACCTGCTGGACTAGGGTGCGCTTGCCTTGGGGCAAAACGTCCATGGAATTTTTTTTTTTTCTTTTTTTGACAACCATTGATCTGTTATTGTTCTCCTACACAACCGCAACCAGCAAGTGACCGGTTATTGTGAGTGTTTAGCGTGAAGCTGTGGTTGCCCTGCCGCCCTCGGTTGCTATGTGGAGAGGAAGCATGTGGTCCCGCACTGTCAGTGAATGGGCAGGAAGGAGCCGCTGCTGCCCCGCACGGATCTCCGCTAACTGCTCGGGAAGGGGCACATTCCGCTCGCGGTCCCTTTCCTGCCCCCCCAGTACGGGCTCTGCCATCTAAGCGGCTGGGAGCTGCAGTAAGGAGAGGAAACAAGTCCCTGATCGCGGAGGGAGATGATCCAGGCAGCGTCCCGTCCGTTACCCCGGTTCTGGAGACAGGCTGCTGACTCAGGGGGCAGAACCCAAGATGGGGCACTTACCTGCCACACCGACCCCTCGCCTGTGGAGGGCTCACAGCCTGATGTCTGGGGCGAGGGGAATATTTTCCAGGCGGTGGAGGGATGGTAAGTTTAGGAAGCGTTATATATATACACATGGAAAGTCACCAGCACCGCTTAAAGGTTATGGTTTTAACTATTAAATGCCCTTTAAACTTTTTAAAGAAGTGTGTTTTCCTTCTGTAATGCCAGTCTGCTTGAACACATTCCTTTACATACGCATTCTTCAGCACTTTGTTATATAGCTGGAAATATCTGGGCTGCAGCGTTCAGATTCTTTCGTTACAGCTTCTGTGGACTACAACCCCCATCATGCTCAATGGTGCGTGTGAGCTTGATGGGAGTTATGATCCACAGACAGATAAGAGTTCCAGAAGCTTTAATGTACAGGAATCCTGAAGGTGACTGATTTCCTTCTAAGGAGGACTGTCAGCAGTTGGGTCTAATGGCTGCAGGAAGCTGATCCATTTAAATAACTGCATTCCACAGGGCCTTGGCCTGCACCCAAGAGAACATACATGTGCATGAGCCCCATATCATCTGGGATCAGAAAATATACAGTAAGAAAAGATAATGGGACACAGATGTTTCAACGTCTTACTGTACAAAATAGTGTAATATCTCAAGCCGCTCTGTAACTTACACACAATTTGTTCTCTTTCAATACAAAAATGGGATGAATACAGTATGAGGATATATACATTATGCTCATATATATATATATATATATATATATATATATATATATATATATATATATATATAAAATTGTATGTTTCTAAAGAAAACGTATTTAGTTTAGGTAAGGATCTTTCATGGTGATCCTTTTATTTATTATAATCTTTGCAATTAATTGCCCTCTAAGGCGTGGGTGACTGCTAAGCACCCGTGTGACTAGTGATTGAACTCTATAATTGCTAAGATGTAGGCTGTAAAGCACTTATTTATGTCATATGTGCATTGCCACACACAAAAAGTGATCTGCGGGTTTCAAAAATGTACGGTATTGTTTGTGATGTAACATGCCATGCGTCAAACCCTTAGAAGCAGAAACATAAGGGTAAGATTATCCACTGTTACTGGGATTACGCATCTAATAATTATATATACATTATATATATATATATATATATATATATATATATATATATATATAAATATCAGTATACAATATATATATATATATTTATTTAAAACTCATTAGACCAAGGTGCAACAATACCCTTCACTCCCTTTGCTGATGAATTACAAGCCCCATTATCCTCAGCCTTCAGCTAAAGCTAGTCAAGCTGATTGGGAGCTGTAGTTCATTCACACTCACATGTCCAGTGTTTAGCAGTTATGCTGTAGAATGTATCATGTGTGCATACGTTTAAGACAAATGGACTTTGCGGTGTACCTATTGACTGTGGTATGTGCCATGGCCCATATTATGTATCAGATATGATGACAGCCCTATGTAACATGCAACATCACATATAAGTAGCACACTACTTGCATTGCAACATCATGTTCATTAGAATTTTTTGTAAATATGTTTTTGTTGGTTTGAGCTGGGAATGTCAATGATGTTTCATAAAACTATGTCTACCAAGCTGATGTGATTGGCCCAGCCTTGTCTTAATGCACATTTTAGCACGTCATGCAGCTTAAGCGTATGATGTTCTTTTATCTCTGTATAGATATATAAGGAACATTATGGTTTTAGCACTTCCATAAGCAGTCTAAAGCTTGCTATCCCTACTTTAGTTTTGGTTAGGTGGATGGTATGTGACTGAGGAACACTGTGGTCACAGCGTTGTTGCTACACATATAAGTATGTTTGAGATTATTGAGCTGTAGCACTTGTTGACTTTGGAGGGTATTCTTTTATTGGAACATAAATATACACACATTTGTTTTACAGTGACCTGAAGAGATGCCAGCAAATCATCGAAGCAAATGGCTCGGCAGTTTTGGAACATTACGATGAAAGAGGACACACACCTGTCCACTGGGCCGCGCTTGCAGGGTCTGTAGACCTCATTGAGCTCTTTGTGGACTCTAAAGGACCCGTGGACCTACCTAGTCAGGCTGAGCTGGGGCAGCGTCCCATCCATTGGGCTGCTGTTAATGGTCACATAGGTGTGGTGGATGTTCTCCTGAAGGCAGGCGTTTCACTGGGCGTTGAAGACCAAAAGGGTTGTTCTCCTTTGATCACAGCTGCTCAGTATGGACAAACAGCACTGTGCTGCTACCTCATTGGCAAAGGTGCCAAACTACATTTGTGTGATTCAGAAGGAGATAGCGCATTACACTGGGCATGCTTCAAGGGTGAGTATCCACATATTCACATTACTTATCTATTTAATATTAGATCACAATAACCATTCCATTCCTGAGAGCTTCTTCAGGAGCCTAGGTCATATCAGCTACTCAAGAATAAAGCAGCACCTGTAATAGTATTAATAGTGTTGCTAATGACTATCAGATTAAAGCATTTGCTATTAAGAGATTAGTAATACCAAAAACTACTTTTTCCAGGCGAATATTAAGAGAACAAGTCAATTTGTGAAAAATCTTTTAAGGTTGACCGCCAATAAGTAAAAACTCCTTCTAGGAAATTGTCTTGTTTTAGGAGCTGCTTTCCTGTAACAACCTAACCAGAAAACCAATTTCCACTGCACTCTGCTAATCAATACTGTTCCTTTCACTTTATGGTTATTGATTTTAAAGCTAAAAGATTACTAGGAATGTTTATAATATTTGGAAAACCAGTTCTCACCATCTGCTATTTTCTATGCTTCTTTTAAAATCTTGATGTTCTCTAAAACCTATATAGTTCTATTAAATGATATTAATAAAAAAGAGTAATAATATACGGGAGAGCTTTGCAGTTGGATAAACGAGTATTCAGAAACGTCATATAAAACCAGAATAAAAGGAATTTTATAGTTTAGTCTATTATGGAAATCTTCAGCAGGGATACTGAATTCCATTCCAGGGGTTTATTCACTAAACGTTTGCAGGCCCCTAAACTACCGTATTTGCTCGATTATAAGACGAGGTTTTTTCCAGAGAAAATGCTCAGAAAAATACCCCTCGACTTATAATCGGGGTCGTCTTCTAATCAGACCTCATTCTGCTGGGGCCAGGCTGCTTACCGGACTTTGGTCGCGAGCAGCGTCGCTCCTACTAGCTGCAGGAGAACAGGAAGCTAGCACAGTCCTCACATAACTCTGCCTCCCCCCTCCTTCCTCTGGGGGCGGGGCCAGAGAAGTTGCTCGCACAGCCGGGCCCCTGCATAAGTCTGCGAGTGAGAGATCTGCAGTTCAGGTAAGGGGGTGGGGGAGGGTTTTTGTGATTAATGTGTGAAGTATGTGTGATTAATGGAATAAATGAGTATTTAAATGTTTGTGAATGAGTGTGTGTGTGTGATAGCATGGATGTGTAAGGGGGGTGGTGGTGGCAGCATGGAATAGGGAGGCTGTAATCACACTACTATCATCCCCAGGTTCCAGCATGTACTGGCTGCCTTGGCTTGATAGGAGTGTGATTGCTGTTAGCAGTTATATATATATACCTCCAGAAATGCATTTTAACCCCCTGTATGCCACTCAGCCCAATGATATGCATTTTAACCCCCTATATGCCACTCAGCCCCATGATATGCCTTTTAACCCCCTATATGCCAGAGTGGCATATAGGGGTATAAGACATATCATGGGGCAGAGGGGCATATAGGAGGTTAAAAGGCATATCATGGGGCACAGTGGCATATAGGAGGGTAGAAGACATTTCTGGAGGCAGAGTGGCATGTAGAGGGTTAAAAGGCACATCAAGGGGCAGAGTGGCAAATAGGGGGTATAAGGCATTTCTGGGGGCAGAGTGGCAAGCCTGGGGGCAGATGTGCATAACTGGGGGGGGGGGGGGGTTGGCAAATAAAAGGAAATAAAAAATATATTTTTTTTTCAATCATAGCTTTTATTAAATATGAAAAAATAGTTTACATTAATTAATATTTACTAGTAAAATGTTTTTCCTATAGGGTAGTCTTATATTCAGGCTTTTTGTTTTTCTCCTAAATTAATATTTTGATTTGGGGGGGTCGTCTTATAATCGAGGTCGTCTTATAATTGAGCAAATACGGTAGAATGGTGGGAATATTTCTTGATGTATGCAAATGTTTTGTGTTTTTCAATGTTTTCATACAGTGTGCAATATATCGTTACTGTTGCAGGTCATTGTGAATTGGCTCACCTACTGATATACTCGGGCTGCAATCCAAGACAGACAGATAATTATGGACAGGTAACGTCATTAGTTGCCAAACATGTCGGATAAAAATACTGTTACTTGACAAAGTACATTTGTATTGCCTGGTTCACCAAGATAAGTACATCTGGGCACCATGTTTGGGGAACTTGTTTATGAGATGCTCCTGAACTTTAGTGGGTATAAGTTTGGACATTTGTTTTTAGGACACCACACATCTGCAACTAACACCTAAGAGTGATTTAATCATTGTAGATCCAGTCACAAATTTAAATTAACAGAAATGGTACAATATGTTTTATATGAAACCACACCTGATCACACCATGGCCTTATATGTTTTCTCCTACACACTTATATGTATATATTTTTTTATTTAAATGCACATCCTGACTGTATATACGTGTGTGCGTGTATATATATATATCACTTTTCTGTAGTAAAGTTGAGCTGTATGTTGGCTTAATGGCACCTCCTACCTCCTCTTTAGGGTATATATAAGACTTCCATAAAAGATGGATGCCCTGGATTTACTGTTAAACAGTGAGAATGCAGTTCATTGCCATGTGACTGACTGGCAGCTTCTTTGCTAGCAAAGAAAAATGCCTTTAGGCAGGGATGACTGCATGGAGCACTCAGCCAATATGGCTTCCCATAAGCATACCTGGGAACTGCTTCTCCGGTTGTCCGGGTCGCGGGAGCGGGGTCTTGACAAGCCCAGCTCCCTGCCCATTTTTCCTTTAAATAGGGGTGGTTCCTGCTGCCGTCAGTGGGAACTCCCATTAACGTCAGCAGGACCGACCTCACGGGACCGCCCACTGACGTCAGTGTGCAGTCCTGGCCGCGTCCCGCAAGGGAAGGCTCCGGGTAGCCGGAGCCCAGAAGTTCCCAGGTATGCTCATATGTAATTATGGCCTGTGTATGCAATCTATGTGCATTTACAACCGCATCAGTTAGATTTACTAAAGGCAGTGGGAGCCTTTATTTTTTTTATTTATTTTTTTAGTTGGTATACATGGGGAAATAATGGGGAAAGTAAGCTTTGGGAGTATTTTGTATTTTTAACCTTACATCATGTGATAGAACACATGGTATTTATGAATAGTTTAACTAAAAATATATAGTTTTCCCTAGGTAATGGGTAAGTTGTTTCCAGTATAATGTTGCCTCCAAATCAAGAGCTTGGTAGTCGTTTAAAACATGCTATAAGTAGGGGACGACTATGAACATTTAGGCAGACTGTTCTCTTAAAAATGCACACCGGGGTAAAATGTTCTTTTAAGAAGGCTCTTATGGAATTTCCGCTGAACTAGGAATTTGTTATAACTGGCGATAGAGCAAAAACAAAGAGACCAGAAATATTTTGCATCCAAAAAATATCCTCTTGTGCTTTTATCCCTAAGATCTAAAGAACATTGCATTTGATAATTAACATTGCATGGTAAGGTGCATTAGTCATGAAAGCTGAATGCTGGAGTGCATTAAGTGTAATTATGTATGCCATTGATTTGTTGTATCGTGAAGATTCTCTATTTTCTATTCCCTGTTGATGGATGTAAAATGAATAACTGAGGGTTGTATCTGTGTCAGAGAGCCATGCCTGAAAGATTAACATGTTATTCTCTGTTACATTTGTACCAAATCTGAATTTATTTTGTGCTTTTAGGAAAAGGCCTGTGTTTATGGAACCCTGATATAGTGTAGTCAGCCAATTGACCAAGTATGAATTTGCCTGAAGGGTCTCCCAGTGCAGCGCTTATTTTCCGATCAATTCCTACATTATCACAAGCAATTACTCGAGCAATATAATCAGCAGCTTAATTTCTAAAAGCAACACAGTGCTATGCCTTTGAAGCAAAATTGGGTATAGTTAGGAAGGTTAGTTCTGTAAGGTAGGGTGACCATATATACCTTGTGCAGGGGAGCTAATCATTTAATGCATCCCAGTATACATTTCCTATAAGTGTCTTAGGTTAAAGGAGATCTGTTCAGCCTACACCAAGATGCTGGTGCCAAAGTGTGCGTCCCATGATGCTGACCGAGCAACATTGCTAGTAATTTATTCTTGTTTCCATTTTTGTTATGTGTACAATTGTTGTATATGGCACAAATGTTTCTTTCACCAGTCTAGCTATGAGGTAACTTTTAGACTGAGACATATTATGACAATCTTCCGTACCTCCAAATCAGTTTGAGTACTAGATATTTTTGTTTCAAACACTTGAGAAATGATATCTCTAATTATGACAACTATTATTCTTCCACAGACACCCTTACATTTAGCAGTATTAAGTGGAAGCCTCGCAACTGTCCAGCTATTGTGTGAACAAGTAAGTTAAGCGAAATTTAACACATTTTAGAAACTGCAATATATCAATTGCATATCTAATGTCACTATACAGTATCAACATGAGTGCAGTTTGGGTGAAAAACCTGCAAATTACAAATCAATCTTTCTATTAATATTAGTTTGTACCTTCAGTGACCTAATAATGTACCGGTATGTTGCCACTTACAACTTCAAAAGAACATTTAAGGAAGGTTATCAACTACTGCTTTCTTTAACACTATGCAGAGAATATACATCAGCAACAGCATGTGATTTCAAAGACACTGATTAATGGCACTCTTGAACTACAGCTAACATATTTTTAGTAGGCCTGTCACATACATGTTGCCTATAGTCAAGAATGTGTCACTCAATGCCAGGTATCTTGCATGGTTGTGGCCACTGCTTATTTTATATTTAATGGACACGTATTACTATTCTTTAACCTCAGGAAGGAGTCGAGTTAGAACGTGAAGATAACAACAGAAATACCCCTCTAAAATTGGCCAGGGGGCGAAAGTCTAAGGATATTGCTTCCTTTCTGCACAGCACAATTATCCAATCAAAAAACCTTTATGCAAAGTTTGACTGGAGGTAATTTTTTTCTGTCTGGGTTGTTTTTTTTTATTATTTTTGGTTTAGCCCAATTCACTAGTATACAGTTGTGTAAAAAATAAAGTACATCCTCTTTAAATTCTATGGTTTTACATATCAGGACATAACAGCAATCATCTGTTCCTTAGCAGGTCCCAAAATTAGGTAAATACAACCTCAGATAAACAACGCATGGCATATTACACTGTATCATAATTTGTTCAACAAAAATAAAGCCAAAATGGAGAAGCCATGTGTTAAAAACGTGCACACTTACTGCTTCCATAGAAATTCAGATGCTAAGTAGCAGGCAGGTGCTTGATTAATTGATTATCAGCAAGTGTGACCACTTCTATAAAAGCCTAAGTTTTAGCAGTTTGCTGGTCTGGAGCATTCAGAGGTGTGTGTTAGTACAATGCCAAGGAGTAAAGATATCAGCACTGATCTTAGAGAAGCAATTGTTGCTGCCCCTCAATCTAAGAAAAGGTTATAAGGTCATTTCCAAACAATTTAAATTCCATCATTCTGCAGTGAGAAAGATTAATCAAAAGTGGAAAACATTCAAGGCAGTTGCCAAGCTTCCCAGGAGTGGATGTCCCAGAAATTTTACCCCAAGGTTACCCCAATACTCTGAGAAATTGCAAAAAATGTAACATTACATGCCAGACTCTACAGGCCTCAGTTAGCACTTTAAATGTTAAAATGGTAACATGTCTTTTTTGGAACAATTCTGCGATGTAGAAGTACATTAATAGTACAAAATGTTAATAAGCTGACCTCTAGGCAGTTAGCCTTTGGTTCCAGATTCTTGAAGCCACATTGATAATTAATGACTTAATATAATTATAATACTTAACAGTCTACATCTTTTCTTGTAGTGCTTGGGTGTTTGGCCGTCCAGGCAAATCAAAAGGGCCAATCCTATTTTTTTATGGCAATTTATTCTTGTGGGGATATCCAACATATTTTTTTAAGGTAAGAAAATATTTAACCTTGAAAAGGGAAGGGAGTGTGGGAATGATGCAGATTTCACACCAGCAACACTCTATAGGTCCTATGGACTGTCTATATTAGTCTGTGTAAAGTTATAGAAACATAACAGTGAAGAAAAAGTCATCAAGGTTTACATTACAACCATGTCTTTAGTGACATACCCAGTGGCTCCTCACTTTAAGGAACAGAGACTGACTCTGTCCTGGACTTTTAATGGTAATTAAAAAAAATATTTGCACTCACTACCCATGGTACTTAAGATTCTGCCTTGACCTGAAAAGAAAACACTTTACTCAGATAAACAGTGAATTGTGTAAAGATAAGTAACACAATATAATGTGTAAGGCATCTAAATGGTAACTTGGTTACCGCTTGGATTTTAAGTCATATAACCTGTGTAAAGAATACAAGTATCTTAGAAGTTGTTTATTCCCTTTTTTGAACATAACTAATGATGAGACTAAAATAGATGGAACAACATAAATTATAACTTCCTCTACCAGAGCTTGATTTAGTTTCATATTTACCGTATTTGCTCGATTATAAGACGACCCTGATTATAAGACGACCCCCCAAATCTGAATATTAATTTAGGAAAAAAAGAAAAAGCCTGAATATAAGACGACCCTATAGGAAAAAAGTTTTACCAGTAAATGTTAATTCATCTAAACTATTTTTTTTAATAAAAGCTATGATTGAGAAAAATATTTTGGTTTTATTTCCTTCTATTTCCCCCCAGTTATGCACATCTGCCCCAGAAATGCCTTATACCCCCTATATGCCACTGTGCCCCATGATATGCCTTTTAACCCTCTAAATGCCACTGTGCCCCATGATATGCCTTTTAACCCTATATGCCACTGTGCCCCATGATATGCCTTTTGACCACCTATGTGCCACTCTGCCTCCAGAAATGCCTTATACCCCTATATGCCACTCTGGCATTTAGAGGGTTAAAAGGCATATTATGGGGAAGAGTGGCATATAGGGAGGTTTAAGGCATTCAGGAGGCAGAGTGGCGTATAGAGGGTTAAAAAGGCATTTCTGGAGGCAGAGTGGCATTAAGGAGGTTAAAAGGCATTTCACAGAGCACTCTGCCTCCAGAAATGCCTTATGCCCCCCCATTTAACACTCCCCCGCCCCCCCCCCGAAACTTACCGGTGCTTCTGATTTCCCTGTCATGTAGCCGGGGCAGCGTGTAGATCCCACGCACTTACGCTGCAGCCGGAAGGAGGCGTGGCTAGCAGCGGGGGTTGTCTGCGTCCATCGCGCAGACCTTCCCCAACTGTCAGCGTTGCTAGATCCGGTGCGGGGAACTCTGATCTCTGACAGCCGGGGAAGGTCTGCCACACCTCCTTCCTGTTGCAGCGCAAGTTGTCTACGCGAATCGCGTAGACATCTACCACGCTGCCCCAGCTACACACCGGGGACTCAGAAGTACCGGTAAGTGGGGCGGGGGGACAGGAGGATCCAGGTCCCCTTCAGCTGCGGGGGATCTGGATCTTAGTCATCTCATAGTCAGACCTATTTGAGGTCTGATTATAAGACGAGGGGTATTTTTCAGAGCATTTGCTCTGAAAAAAACCTCGTCTTATAATCGAGCAAATACTGTAGTTTGGCTCAAGTGATGTTCCTTGGTTGTATTACAGACAGCCAATGTCATTTTTGTAATCATTCTGTTTTTTATTTCCTTTTGACAGATCATGCCAGTTTCCTATTATGCTCTGTGGGAATTTCATATTGTCTTCCTGTTTTGCAATGTATTGATGTGGATCTTCTTCTTAAGAGCTTCTTTGATGGATCCTGGTTTCCTTCCTCAGGATACTGAAGAGTATGACCAAGCCATCAAGCAGGTGTGGCGTTCAAAAGTTGATTCGTCAGATCAGAATAGCATTTGGTTGTACAAACAGTTGTAGAAATTTCTATATGAGCAGGTGATATCTGTACAGCGGAAGAGCTAAAACTTAACACTAAACTCTTTAAGACAAAGGATGTTCTATGTTGCCATAAAATAAACTGTCCTTCGTGACAGAGGATGGCATAAACACTCATCTGATAAATCTGACCCATGGGCGATTGTGTGACAGTCCAGTCCCATCTCTATCAATACAAGTCAGTGTCCCTGGCTTTGATCTGGAAGATACAGTGAAACAGTTCTTGGTGACTGGTGCCTTGCAGTGTCACAGCTGACATGGCGGAAAACAATGTTTTTATGCTTCTTTGCAAGCTATAGGGCAATAAGTACAAGTAGCATTTTGCTATTTCAAAACCATTTTTCCAAATCTGGTCATTCTGCCCCCATGTGCTGTTTTGAAGCCGGTCAGTTCAATTTACCCCATCAAACCATATATTTTGGGAAACTAGACACCCCAATGTATTTCAGATGCTGGTAATTTAACCCTTTCCATGCACTTTGCCAATGTTTGTGGTAGTCATTTTTTGTTTTTTTTTCCACACAAATTGTACTTCAGGTGTGAATTTATAGTTTCTGGTATACATCACTGGCAAACAACACCCCAGTATGTGTTCATACACACCCGACATCTCCCGAGTACAATGGTACCACTCATGCATGGGTTTGTTGGGTTGTTTGGGAGATAAAATGACACATTTGGGAAGTGTGCATTTTTTGACTTAACATCTGGTCTTTCTGCCTTCATGTCCTATCTGGGCCATCTTTGAAGCCAGCCATTAAACTATATATTTCTGAAAACTAGACACCCCAGGGTATTTTCAAATGGTGGTTCTTTAACTCTTTACATGCACTAATTCTACCACCATCGTTTTTTAACACACACTGTACTTCTGGTATGAATGTATAGCTTCTGGTTAGGTCATAAAAGCCCCTGTTGGTGCTATGGTCAGGTCTCTCAATACTTTTGTCCATATAATGTATATTGATTCTTTGTAAAAGTAACATTAAAGAAAATTACAGATTTGCTGGAACAATCAGTTGTAAAAGCGCAATATTGTACAGTAACACAACAATGGTTTCATAATCACTGTAACTTATTCATAATCACTGTAACTTATACATATATATATATATATATATATATATATATATATATATATAGTATTTACTTCTCTTTATTCCGTAATTTAGGCCGTTAATTTTAATGACTGGAGAAATGGCAGGAATCCTTTGAGCAGATTATGCCATACATGTCATCTTGTTAAGCCTCTTCGCTCCAAGCACTGTCGTGTCACAAACCGCTGCGTTTCTCAGTTTGACCATTATTGTCCTTATATCTATAATGATGTTGGACAACATAACAGGTACCATTTTGACACTTGAAATATACTGATAATGCATATAACTGGTGTGTGTGTTTAGACTGTAGTGCTCACCCTGGCTGATCCTCAGTGAGCAAGAAGTAGTTCTAATTGGAGTATAACTTTTCATCTGATACTTACAGCATATATGAGTAAACTATTTATTAGACTTGGGCACCAGGGGGCTCTTCGTGTTCGTCTTCGTGCTCGTCTTCGGGGGGGAAAAAACCTTCGTATTCCGCGAATATTCGCCCGTTCCTGTCTTCTCTTCGGGCGAATATTCGCGGACATTCTTCGTGCTCGTTTAATCTTCGTTTCCTTCCCGGTTGCCTTGCAGGGGTTAATACGGGGTTAACAACACATCGGAGCAGCAGCAGCTGCCGTGAAGGAACGTGTGTGCAACTCTATTGGTCGTTTCGGCAGGGGGCTGGTCTGGCATCAACTAGTGAATTGCAGAACGCACTTCATTCGTTGATGGCAGGCCAGCCCTCTGCCGAAACGACCAATAGAGTTGCACACACGTACTGAGGTGTACTGTACACAAAATGACCTAGAGACAAATGCTCCAAGGAACTTGGCCTCCGTTTATCATACACAATCACACATCCATAGATGTTTAATAAAAGAATAGGGATTATTTTACATTTTTAAATTGATTTTGGACCACTTGTAATACATGCCTAACATTTGCTACCTATTTACAATGGCATACTTTGCAACAACCCAACTTTTACTGGACAGGACTGGAAAAAAGCAGGACTGTCCACCAAAATCTTGGGTGTGTTGGCAGGTATGCGGATGGAAAAATGTTGGACAAGAACTAAAAAATAGCTTAGGGTTAATGTACGGTTATGTTTAAGATTAGTAGCAGTGCACTGCTTTGGTTAAAGATGTATTATGTCTAAATAATAATTTAATTTTAATGGGTTTTAAAAAAAAATTAGGGGTTTATTTAAATGTATTTTAAAGTTAGATTTATTATTTAGTACTTTATTATATTTATTTAATGTTTATACTAGTGCTACCTACCGAGCTATAACTACCAACGTGTATTTGCATACCTAGTTTAGTTAAATTAGATGGGACAGGACTGGAAAAAAGCAGGACTGTCCCTGAAAAAGTTGGGTCTGTTGGCAGGTATGTGGATGGAAAAATGTTATAGTATGAAGTGTGAGTTATAGCGTTAATGCTAGTGAGTGTAGAAATGAAGGCCAGGACAAATAACAAGAGGAAAGGTCCTTGTGATTTTTGCATTGTACGTGTATGTGTTATGTGTGTTATGTGTGTTGTCACTTGTCACTGTGTTATATGTGTTATGTGTGTTATGTGTTATGTCACTGTGTTATTTGTGTTATTGTGTGTGTTATGTTTGGTTGGTTGTGTATCAGAAGGAAAATAATGAAATGGAAATGGAAAAGGAAATGGGAAAGGCGAATGAGTGGGCAATTGGCGACCCACTCACCTGTTTCACCCCAGAGCAAAGCATCCAAACACTGTCAGTCCTAGACGTTTGGCAGCGGACTTCCAGAGCTCAGACACAAGGCCCTAGCGTAAGCTGGCCACTCCGGCGGAGGTAGCAGGCGTTGCCACACCGCAAACAGACGCAGCCAGAGGGGAGAAACTGCCCTTACCACTAGGGACATTTTGGGCATGACTCTAGCCAGGAAGCGAACTGGCAGAGAAGAGATGCTGGCACCACCACCAGCAGCAGCAGCAGAATTGGGAAAGGCGAATGAGTGGGCAATTGGCGACCCACTCACCTGTTTCACCCCAGGGCAAAGCACCCAAACACTGTCAGTCCTAGACGTTTGGCAGCAGACTTCCAGAGCTCAGACACTAGGCCCTAGCGTAAGCTGGCCACTCCGGCGGAGGTAGCAGGCGTTGCCACACCGCAAACAGACGCAGCCAGGGGGGAGAAACTGCCCTTACCATTAGGGACATTTAAGGCATGACACTAGCCAGGAAGCGAACTGGCAGAGAAGAGACGCTGGCACCACCACCAGCAGCAGCAGCAGCATTGGAAAAGGCGAATGAGTGGGCAATTGACGACCCGCTCACCTGTTTCACCCCAGGGCAAAGCATCCAAAAACTGTCAGTCCTTGGCGTTTGGGAGCGGACTTCCAGAACTCAGACACAACGCCCTAGCGTAAGCTGGCTACATTGGCGGAGGTAGCAGGCGTTGCCACACCGCAGCAAGTGCAACCAGGGGGGGAGAAACTACCCTTTCCATTAGGGACATTTAAGGCATGACACTAGCCAGAAAGCGAACTGGCAGAGAAGAGACGCTGGCACCACCAGCAGCAGCAGCAGCAGCAGCATTGGAAAAGGCGAATGAGTGGGCAATTGACGACCCGCTCACCTGTTTCACCCCAGGGCAAAGCATCCAAAGACTGTCAGTCCTTGGCGTTTGGGAGCAGACTTCCAGAACTCAGACACTAGGCCCTAGCGTAAATTGGCTACACCGGCGGAGGTAGCAGGCATTGCCACACCGCAGCAAGTGCAACCAGGGGGAGAAACTACCCTCTCCATTAGGGACATTTGAGGCATGATTTCAGCCAGGAAGCGAACTGGCAAAAGATGCTGGCACCACCACCAGCAGCACCGTTGGAAAAGGAAAAAGGTGAATGAGTGGGCAATTGACGACCCGCTCACCTGTTTCACCCCAGGGCAAAGCATGAAAGTCTGTCAGTCCATGGCGTTTGGGAGCGGACTTCCAGAACTCAGACACTAGGCCCTAGCGTAAATTGGCTACACCGGCGGAGGTAGCAGACGTTGCCACACCGCAAACACGTGCAACCAGGGGGAGAAACTACCTTAAACATTACAGATAAAAAAAATTAACTTTCCAAGCTAAGAGCTGGGTAACCCAACTTGGGCAGATTGAATTTAAGGAAGGCAATCTGCTCCATCAGATGAGGTGCCATGCGTGAGCGCTGTGGACTCAGTATGTTTCCAGTCATAGAAAACACGCGCTCACTTTGAACAGTGGTTGGCGGACATGATAGTAGCTGCTGCGCAACCCATGAGAGTGCAGGCCACACACTCTTCTTTTCATCCCAGTAGCTAAGAGGATCAACATTAGGCGCAGAAGGAACTTCACAGAGGTAAAGTTTGACCATTTCAGCAGCACTACTCTCCTTTCTGCTGCTAGCTCTGTCAGATGGTCCAACTATACTCCCAAGTGCCTCTTCCCAAAACGCAGCTGCTCCACTCAGCTGTGTTGTGCTGCTTGTGGCACTGCTGCTGATGCTGCTGCTAGGAGTAGCAGACCACATCATCTCTTCCTCCTCCTGCACCTCTCCCTCCTCGGACAGCATTCCCATTTTACGCTGCCAGTCACGCACCTTGTTGACCAATTGCTCCCGGTAGCTACTGAGAACATTAAATTTCAAAGCTAGCTTTCCCTTAATTCTTGGATCGCAAAGGCACGCTAGCATCATTTCGGGACTCTCTTCCATTCGTTTGCGAAGGTGTACTTTTAGCAGATCCTTCAGCTTCCTGACTATGGCTGCTCTGTTAGGATGTAGAGTGCCACCTTGAACAGCCTCACGGTTTCCAAGGAACACATCCATCTTGCTGCCTAGATGGGAGAACACTGGGATTACCTGGGCCAGACTGGCAGTGTTTGAGCTTAAATTTTCTGTGGCATCCCTGAATGGTTTAAGGACTGCCACTAGCTGGGCGATCACTGTCCAATCCTCCCTATTCAATGGAGAGGTAATCCCAATATTGTGCTCTGAGGCAAGATTATGGATTGCCCTCTGCTGCTCCAAAATCCTCTCGAGCATGTCTAACGTGGAGTTCCACCGTGTACTGACATCCTGACGTAGGCAGTGTACGGGAAGACCTGACCTCTCTTGCTCTTCCCTCAAAAGTTGGCTAGCCTTAACACTATGGTGAAAGTGCCCAGCGATCTTTCTGCAGCGGGACAGAACTACTGCTGCCACATTAGTTCCTTCTGACATTGCTGCCTTCACTACAAGATGGATGATGTGGGCTGCACAGCGCACACCAACAATATGACCATCTCGCAGCGCTTTCACCATATTGGCACCTCCGTCAATTACCACAAAACCAACTTCAACATTGGTGCCCGCCTCTGCTCCCACCCAAAGGCTAAACATTTTCCTCATCGCATGCAGAATGTTTTGGGAAGTGTGCTTTTCATCCATCACTTCTGCATGGAGAAGGAAAGATCGGTAGCCTGCTGCAGCAGCTTCCTTAGACACACCGGGCTGCCACCAGTGTGCTGTCAAAGAAAGAAAGGCATGCTGGCCGCTAGGTGCACTCCACAAATCTGTAGTGAAATGAACAGACTGACCAGCAGCCTTGGAAAGCTCCTCTTTCACTGCTGCAACACAGGACCGATACAATGAGGGGACAATGTTCCTGCTGAAAGTGGAACGTGACGGAACTGTATATTGTGGAGCCACAGCCGCCATCAATTGTTTGAAAGGCTCCCCTTCGATCATAGAGAAGGATGCCCCTCCAACAGCAATGAACTGACCAATCAGTCGCGTTACTTTATTGGCCTGCTGTTTGGGCATTGACCTTTTGGATTGGAATGCCACAAATTGTTCCAGGGTGGGCTGGACATGCAGTGCTCCACCCTGCCTTGGTCTCTGGCTGCCAGCACTAGTTGCTGCTGCTGCTGCTGCTGCTATTGGCTCAGAAGAAGAAGCTGTTGGGGTTTTTCCACGGCCACCAGCTATGCTGCCTGCACTAAGTTTTCCCTCTGCATCTTTCCCCAATAGCACAGCGTTGTGTTGAGTGCTGAGGTGATGCTTCATGCTAGCACTGGTAAAATGGCCAGACACTTTCCCTCTGCTTATTAGCTTCCCACAATGTTTGCACTTTCCATAGCGCCCTTCTTCAACATTTTCAAAGTGCTCCCAAATTGGGGCGCGCATAGCCTTGGAGTGTGCCTTGGGTGCTGCTCCTACTGCTCGGGGTGGATGAACAGAGGCAGAACTAGTGGTGGTGGGACTGGTGGTAACAGTACTGGCCATAGTGGGACTGCTAATTGCTTTAGATTTGCTAGGTTTTGCTGCTGGTGGTGGTGGTGGTGGTGATGATCGTAGCGGAGAAGGTGGAGGCTCAGGGGAAAATTGTGCACTAGTCATTTGGACACTGCTCCCTGAGGAATCTGATTCCTGACCACTCATCTCCTCTACTTCCTCTGGCTCATAGTCTAGCTCTTCATTAGCCAGATCGAATGGAATTCCTGCTAGGCTGGAGCTAAGACTGATATCGTCGTGAGACTCGTGACTAGTAGTAGTGCGAGCAGGAAGAATAGACTCTGCACTTGGCCTCTCAGTCTCAGGCTCCTCTGCTACCTCGCTAGGTGGAGTTCCACTATGTGTAGCCCTCTCTCTAACTGTCTTTACAAAAATTTTGTAAGGACTTGGTGGCTTGCTAGAGGTACTAGGAGGACATGGCGTGGCGGTACCAGTGGGAACAGTAGGCGCAGCACTAGTGGTGGTAGAGGTGGGGGTGGTGGTGGTGGTGGTTTTCCCTACAAAGGAATGAGATCGCTTTGGTTTGGGACCCCTCTGAGTCTTGCTGCTAATTTGGCTCTGCTTGGTACCTTGCATGCTGCTGGTGGATGGGGAAGATGCTGCTTGGGGCAAAAGGCACTTCTTTTTAGTCACTGGGCTGGTACTACTTGTGCTACCCTTTAACTTTGAACGTGCTTCTGGTGCTTTAGGCTTTCCGTAAAAAACCATAGAGCTTGTGGGCCTAGCCGCACTACTACTGCCTGCTTTTGGTGCCTTTCCTTTACTTGATGATCCTTCAAGCAATGCTTCCCCAAATGATAAGCGAGAGCTTGGCCTACTTGGCCGACTAGACTGACGCAAAGGCTGCATCTTAGAACTGGTGGTGGTGGTGCTGGTGGTGGCGGTGGTAGATGGAGCTTGTCCCTCCTTAGTCCCAAAAGGAGGATCCATTTCAAATTTTGTGTTGTGTGTGTAGTGTAGTGTAGTGTTTAAAAAACTATAAAAAAAATAAAAAAAAATAAAAATAAAAAAAAAGGAAAAACGAATTAAAGACAAAAAATTAGAGGAAGTTCTCTTCAGTGCTACTGCTTAAAAAGTAAAACTATGCACTACTGCACTGTGCTGTGTGCAATCTGCCAAAGTGCTAAAGTTATTTAAATTATTAACTCAAGATTAACTATTTAATAACTAGCAGTATTTTATTTTTAATTTGAATTTACACGGGCCTAAGAGCTTAGCCTACTACTATGCTAGCCTAAAGCTATATTTCCTTACTATAAGTCTACCTCTAGGCAGACGCTCTCAAACCCACTAAGCTAAAGTGAGGTTAAATCAGATTCAGTATATGATTTATTAATTAATATTAAGTTATATAATATTAATAGATTAGAAATAATTTACTTATATATTATGTATTATAGATAGAAGAATATAGATTATGAATTAGAATTTAGAATTAGAATTACTTATATTATAGATTATGAATTAGAATTTATATTGTTATATATTATTTAAAATATATTATAGATTAAGATTAAAGAAGATTAGAATTATTTTAGTACTACAGCTAGTAGCTTGAAGCTTTGCTTAGTACAGCTCGTCACAGTCAATTTTTCTTGAAAAGAATTAGAAATAAAATAAAATGTCACAGCAAAACAGTTAGCTTCACTGCTGGCTGCACTCACTAGCCCAACAAGTTCACTTCACTGATGGACTGAGGTGAGCAAAACACTAAGGGTACTTTTAATAAAATTGAAATAAAATGTAAAATAAATGAGAAAATCTTTGCAAAACAGTTAACGTCACTGCTTGCTGATCAAAAAAAAACACAGCACTTATGCGGCTGC
Source organism: Sceloporus occidentalis (assembly GCA_023333645.1). NCBI lineage: Eukaryota > Metazoa > Chordata > Lepidosauria > Squamata > Phrynosomatidae > Sceloporus > Sceloporus occidentalis. Next base: position 7,791,146 of record JALMGF010000046.1, read on the forward strand.
ACTCACTAGCCCAACAAGTTCACTTCACTGATGGACTGAGGTGAGCAAAACAAATGAAATAAAATGAAAGATTAATTAAGAAAAATTGACTTGGTCTCTTGCTGTTGCTAAAACAAAGCACAAACTATAGAGCTGCAGCACCAGTACTAATAAGATTAGCTGAACTATACGCTAGTAGTAATTATTTAATATTATTACTTTTATTTATAGCTAATTTAATTAACTATTAAGACAAGAAAGAATTATAGAATTATTGATATTACTGATTTTAGATTAGACACTAGTAGATGTCTTGAATGTCTACAGTACACTCTACACTAGTATACTATTACTAACTATAACTGACAAATATATATATAATTTTATAATGAATTCAATTATTAATTATATTAATTAATATTACTGATTTTAAATTAGACACTAGTAGATGAATGTCTACAGTACACTCTACACTAGTATACTATAGAATATATATATATATATGACTGACAAATATATATATATATAATAATGAACTTATTAAATTATAGATTCTATTAAATTATTATTTATAAATTCTATTTAATTTATTTAAGCAGGACAGGCAGTAGGCACTAGTGCCAGCCCAGGGCAAGGGCACCCCAGTGCCACTGAGGCACTGGGTGCACTGTCAACTCAACAGCACTTACACTACAGTTGATGACAAATTAAATAAAAAAAATTAAATTAATCAAATTATTATTATTAATTATATTAAGTAGCACTGAAGTGAGGATGAAGTACACTGTGAGAAATGGCAGGCTAAGGCTTACCAGTCTCACACAGAACAGAACAATCTCTCTGTAACGCTCGGATGCAGCACAGGAGTGTTGCCAAAGCAGTCACAGCGAAAAATGAATGGATCTCTCAGGCAAGCTCTGGTCTTATAAAGGCGCCTTCAGAATTCAAAAAACAGCAGCACAGGCATTGGACGAGACCCTTAGCGTGACGTCACAAGAGTGAGCTGATTGGACAGACGAGATCAGCTCACTCCTGTTTGAAATTTTGGCGGCTGCGCGGCAAAAACGAAGACGATCACGAAGAATCTTCGATTCTTCGTGGTTGTGAGTCTTCGTCTTCTCCTACGTTTTGCCGGCACTGTATTCTCTTTGGCGTGTCTTCGGAACGAACAAAAAAACGGCCTCTTCGTGCTCGTTTTCATGTTCGCCCGAAGACGAATGTGCAAGTCTACTATTTATATAAATTAGTGAATTCTGTAGGAGTTTAATGAAGGCACAACTTGATAGTTATAACATTAGTAAAACAAACCAGTTTGTTTTAATACAGCATACTCCCTAATTTCTGAATTTGGTGTTTGAGCATGCAATAGTGAAATAATGTAAAATATACAGAACATTATATAAAAATATAACAACACTAATAGTGCACAACATTCTATGAACAGAGCCTTGTAGCTCAGGGTCCCACTTTATGCAGGCACCAGGAAACTGAGAAGCTGTGTGGAGATATTTGATAATATAAACTAGGTGGCAAACCAATGATCCACAAATATATGGTTAAAAAGATTTTCCAAAATGCATTTGGATTGCATATCTTACAGTGTCCTCAAACAAAGCATTACTGTGGGATAAAGATTTGATGCACAACTAAAGTGTGAATAAATGGAGTAAAAACAAAGTAAAGTAGTACTAAACTAAAAATGTTAAAATATGCAAAAGAAATAAGTGTTGGTAAGCGTTGTCAAGCAGAATGCAGCAGAAAGTAAGAACATAATGTATTTAATACGGTATTACTCAACAAATGCAGTTTCCATGGTCTGCTTACTATTTCCAGTACATACTATACTTGCAAATGCCCTGCTGTCCTGGCTGATGGGTTGTCATGCTGTGAATGACAACAGGAACTAACTATTCCAGGATAGTAACTAAAGCATTCACATAAAATGTATACAATACACCCCTGCTGGACATTATCCATAGCAGTGCTCATGGATACCAGTTACAATGCAAAAGCTGCACCATTATGGCACAATTTTAAGCATAAAGTGACTTGTTGGCGTAACAAATGGTCTTATTTTCATACATATAAGTATTTATATTTTTAAGCTGGAATAGAAACCAAAATCTAAAAGTTTGTTCCTCCTTTTTGTGACCTGTATATGAGGCCCATACATGTGTGTGGGGGGGGGGGGGCTAAAGCTGGCAAAGGCTTAGGTTTTTTTGCCATATATAAAAGAGAGAAATCTCAGGGCTTAATGCGACTATAAATCAGACAACGCTGAAAGATATCTGGAAGCCAAGGGCAGATACCATTCAGGAAGATGAATTCTTTTCTAGTTAATTGGCACTAATGTGTGATGTTAACACAAAGGCTGTATATTTTTCAGAGTGTTCTTTGTGGGATTCCTGGCTTCCATGTGCATTTGCTGTTTGGTTGGAGTTTACCTTTGCTGGGACTGGCTATACAATGAAGGAGCAAGCCTATTAATTGGAATGGGGTTCCTATTTCTTGCTATTATTGGCATTGTTTCTGGCTTGATGACATTGATGTGTGTAAGTAAGAAGAAATATTTAGCTATTTACCTTGCAGAATCCAGTAATCATATAAATATATTATTACATTTCAGTATTTTTACAATTATCCTACCACCCTATGTCCATTATTATGGACATTATATTATTTGGGGATTGTAGTGTTTATTTTGTGCTGTTAAATTAATGAATTATTTTAAATAAATTATTATTAGGTCTGTAGCATATACTTCCACCAATGCACAAGTTAGTTATACACTTACAAGGTAAATTACGGCATGCTACGTCTGATTTTATAATCTCATTATTTTATGCATTAACAGTTATACATGGCATCAGTGAACATCACAACTAATGAGAGGATCAATGTAAAAAAGTACACTTACCTGATGGATAACAAAGGAAGCTTTCGTAATCCTTTTGATAGAGGATGCTATCTAAACATTTTAGAGTTCCTCTACGTCATTCCACCACTTTCTGAAGACAGAATTAAAGGAAGGGAGCGAAAGTTTGATATTTGATGAAAAACAGCTGATCCACATCAGATCCTGACATGTTAACAATTTAAGAGTTTTATATGTTGAGTATTTATAATGATATTTTTTAATGTTTGCAAAATAATGTTGCATTCTTTTTAAGATTACAAAAAATAAAAATGGTTTACACAAAATGTTGTCCCTTTGGATAATTTATATCATTTACGTATGCCTCTTTATTCTTAAGGCATCAGAATAAAAATGTGGCATACCTTGTGACTTTGTGTTATTAAAATGTGTATTTAGTTTTGTTCTCTGTACATGGTGCTTTTGTTTCACCATAAGCATAAAGAAAATATGGCCAGAAATTGCGCAAGAACCTCTTTACATGCAACAAAACTACCAGAAATCAAATATTTTAACAGCAAACATTAGGTAAGATTTTGTTAGGACTTGGTGTTGTGATCCTAGGTCCTAGGTAAAACTTCTGTATTGAATCAACAAAAATAAGTGTGAAATACGTTCAACTCTCCTGCATTGAACCATATCTGAGAACCTTGGGACCTTCTGTTGAGATTGCAGACAAAGATTTGCTTAGGATATTAGGGAAGCTGTGGTGCCCCAGCTCTTATTGATTACAACTCCTATTTCTATTTTGGCACAAAGGGTTCGGAACCTGTTCAAATCAAGGCAGATTAAGCTCACAGTAAAATATTACACCGAAAGTAGCACAAGGTGGCGCTCTTCCATCGATAATTTATAGTGTTCTTCGCTTGTAGTTTTTCTACATCAAAAATACATTAAGTGGATAGCTGACAGTAAGTACATTAGCAATTGCTGCCAATATTACACCACAAATCACAATAGCAATTGTTTGTTTTTCATAAATACAAGAAAATGTGAACCCTTTGGAATTACCCTTTGGAATTACCAGCATTTATGTAAAAAAATATCTTAAAATATGATCCTCATCTAAGTTACAATACTCAACAAACACAATCTGTTTTAACTAATAACACACATATTATTGTATTGTTCTTGTCCATATTGAATAGATCAAACATTTGCAGTGTGGGTTGGAAAAAGTATGTGAACCCCTAGGCCAGTGATGGCGAACCCGTGGCACGCGTGCCGCTGTTGGCACGCCGAGCCGTCTCTGTGGGCACGCCGTGACTACAGTAATATACTATAGTCACGGCGTCCCCCGGACTACATCTCCCACAGTTCTCAGTGCTGAGCGCCGGGCGACTGGATATGACGCTTATATCCAGCCCCGGCGCCCAGCATAAACAGCTGTGCGCGGCTGCACTGCACAGTTAGAACGGAAGAAGCAGAAAGGAAAAAGCAGAAAGGAGGAAAAGGAAGCAGAAAGGAGGAAAAGGAAGCAGAAAGGAGGAAGAAAAAGCAGAAAGGATTAAGAAAAGGTAAGATTTGTGGAGAACCAAGGTGGGTGGGTGGTTGATTATTGGGGGGGTCTGATGTGGAGAACGAAGGTGGGTTAGGGGGGTCTGATGTGGAGAATGAAGGTGGGTGGGGGCATCTGATGTGGAGAATGAAGGTGGGTTAGGGGGGTCTGATGTGGAGAATGAAGGTGGGTTAGGGGGGTCTGATGTGGAGAATGAAGGTGGGTTAGGGGGGTCTGATGTGGAGAATGAAGGTGGGTGGGAGGGGGTCTGATGTGGAGAACAAAGGTTGTGGGGGGGTCTGATGTGGAGAACAAAGGTGGGTTGGGGGGGGTCTGATGTGGAGAATGAAGGTGGGTGGGGGGGTCTGATGGTGGAGAATGATGTGTGTGCATATACATATGGTAAGGCATATGTATGGGCACTTGGGCAGGCATATGTGTGTGTGTATAGGGCAGCTGTGTATATGTGCGTGTATGTGCATACATTTATGGGCAGTGTATATGTGCCCACAAAAGGTGTCTTTAAAAAAATACATGCACGTGTACAGTTGTTTTTTTTTTGTTTTTTTTCAATACAAAAAATGTTTAATGGAAAGCTCTGTTATTGTGTTTTTCTTTTTAAACAAAAGCTGTTAATTAGTTTGAAAAACTGTACGAATTGTTTTTTCTAAACTAAAACCTCGTTATTCAGGTTTAATGGCAGTGTTGGCACTTTGAAAAAAATAAGTCGTTTTGGTTTGCAGTTTGGGCACTTGGGCTCAAAAAGGTTCGCCATCACTGCCCTAGGCTAATGACTTGAACAAAAATTAATTTGAGTCAGGAGCAAACTTGGAGTCCAATCAATGAAACAGTATTGGGAGTGTGTTCTGGAGCAACTTTGACATAAAACGAAACAGTAAAACATTTTGAGTTTGCTATGCTTAAGAAGCCTCTGCTGATGTGAACCATGCCTCACAAAAAAAAAGAAAATCTAGGAATACCTACAGTTAAGAATCGATATGCATAAAGCTGGAAAGGGTTACAAAGTAATCTTAAAGAGTTTAGATATTCATAAGTTCACAATTAGACATTATTATGCATTTCTGGGGGGCAGAGTGGCAAATAAGGGGGTATAAAGGAAGATGTGCATAATAATTTTTCTCAATCATAGTTTCTATAAAAAAAAATAGTTTAAATGTGAACTAATATTTACAAGTAAATCTTTTTTTCCTATAGGGCAGTCTTATATTCAGGCTTTTTATCCAAAATTAATATTCAAATTTTGGGGGGTCATCTTATAATCAGGGTCGTCTTATAATTGAACAAATACTGTATTTTTGGAAGGCAAAAGAGGGTTCTAGGAATGGTCAGCTAAGGAATATGGGAAGCAGGCTGTTAACGCGTAGGTGACCTTCTTAAGGCAGGAGCAAAGACGGATAGGCTGGGGAAGGGGATTCCAGAGGGTAGGTGCAGCCCTATTGTCTATAAATGGAGAAGATTTAGTACTGTGGCTACCCCGCCTAGAAGTTGGCCCCCAGCCAAAATGACTCCAATCACACAACACAGAATGATCAATGTGGTAAAAAAGAACTATAGAGTAACATCTAAAGGCTTTAGGTAATCATTTAAACTGACTGAGCGTATTATGCAAAACGCGTTACGTATAGGCTTTTTAGATACTTGCTTGAAAATAAAAGACAATTATACTTTATTTGTTGCTTTGTAGTTTGAGTGTCGCTTGCCTCTTTGGAGCGTGTGCCAATGATTGGAACAGGTTAACATGAGTCAAAACATTGAACAGGCATGGAATCCATGGCAGGACACCATGAAGTAGGCCCCTGCACTCCAATTCAACATCGTTGTTTGTTTGTTTTAAGTTTGCCCAAGAGCACCTTGACACTCCACAACGCTACTGGGAAAATGTTTTGTAGACTGATGGAACCAATGTTGAATTTGTGGGTGGTAACATGCAGTACTACATATGACATAAAAGGGCACCGCAAACCCACATGGAAATATCACATTGGTAAAGGAACATCATGATTTAGGACTGCTTTGCTGTCTTAGGAACTGGATAGCTTGCCATCATCGAGGGACAATGACTTCCCAAGTTAATCAAGGTATCATACAGTATAATTTGGAGGTGGCTATCCTCCAGCTGAAGTCCAGTAGAAGTTATGTAATGTAGCAGGACAATGACCTAAGAATCTGCCTTTTGGAGTGGCCCAGTCCGACCTTCAACCATTACAGATGCTGTGAAATGACCTCAGCAGAGCCATTCACACAGCTCTAGAAACATCCTAAGTACTCTAATAAAATAACGTGCATTATAGGCAGTTACTTTTGAAACCGTTTGCATAAACATCCATGTGTGGGGAAATTGATCATAGTTGGTGCATGTGCCTATTTAACCCCTTCATGACAATTGAAGTGCCAGGCAGTTCACCAGTGCCTTTAAACAACACCTGTACTTCCACCATACATATTTTACGTGTAAAGCTTTTTAAGTACCATTTCTAAATATAACATATGGTATATTACGGAAATGGATAAAATGAGGTGGTTTGTTGAAGTAACAAATTTTGAAAATTAGAAGGGATAGTGCCTCTTTCTTCCCATGTCACTATATTTGCTATCTTTCCTGCAAGTTAATGATCTTTTCAGAGCTTCACAATCTACTATTTTAATTACTTTTTCCAGTTTGTGCCCCAGTGTAACTTCAGAACATGTTGCAATTTTTTTTAACTCCAGTAGGAGAAAACCCAAATGTTTATACATGGATATCGTACATACATGCTCAACATAGTGTGATGGATTATATTATATATTGAGGGTTTGTGGCATGACACACTTAGTCATGTGGATAACAGGAAACACACATGCAGCTGTCACTCACAGATTGTAGGACAAACTACCGTTACTTGAAATGTTACTATGAAGACCAAATACAAATCTTCTTAGGAATGTGCCGGTTAAAACTAAGAGACAGCTTAATACTATAATGCTTAGCAACTGAAAAAAAGCTGCATTAGATTACTTACTCCTAGTGACTAATAAACCTACAGCTTCTGTTAGCGAACAGAATTATAGCAACCAAAGTTTAAGATCCTACAGCTAGGTGTTTTAATGCATTATGATATGTAGTTAGGTCCAGGGCTGGCTTTTAACAAAGGAACACTCTTTATGTTTAAACTGTTTGTCATAAGTTATCTGGCACCTACCATATTTGTGCCCAGTAGTTGTGACTTTCAAGGGTGGGGAAAGATTTCCATGCCCTAATTAAAGTCTGAAACACTGATGGTTTTATTATTATTATTATTATGGAGGATATCCCGTAATCCCCTGAACTTTTACCTTCTATTTTCTTCCATTTCCCAAACCCTCTCAAGTGTCCACCCCTCTGTCCCACATCATCCTTTTCTCTGAGGGCGCCCTCCTCGCTTTGTCACTAGTCCACTCTCCTACTAGTCACACTTCCAGTCTCATGTCTTTTCTAATCCCTTTCCCCGTATATCTGCTATAGTTTTGAGTTTTTCCCTTTCCTTTCATTGTCATCCCCTGTCTCTTTTCCACCTTGTTCTTCATACATTGTGATTTCCAGAGGCAGGTAGCTTATTTTGTGCACACACTTTCAGGCCACTTCACTTTCAAATTTCCAAGAATTCCTTGCGTTCTGCTCATCCCCCAGGGTAGTAAGAATGTTCCTAAACTTATTTTCTGAGTTTTACTGAGGACTGTGCACAAACCACAACTGGAGCGGAGAGAGGAGAACTTTCCACATAACCTGCCTGCATCCATCTACACCTGCCTTTGTTCCAGTGTTATCAGCAGTTGGCAAATCACAAGAATAACAAAGCTTATTTCTTAAATGTGTTCTAGTGCAAAGTTTCAATAAGCATCCCATTTGGTTCATATGATGATGTTTTTTATGTTCTTAAAACTGCTTAATTACAAGCCAAACATTTTAAAGGGGGGGTGAGATTCTATGCTTTGTATTATTGTTACAAAATTATATAATTCTTCGATCTAGAGCTCATCTGGCCCAGAACCACCCTGTGTTGCTGTGTTTACGCGCTACCATTCCATACATATGATAATTGGACAAAGCCAAACAATAAAAAGGTTACCAAGGGTTTGTAACATGCGTCCCTACAGAACTACTATCTATTATACTATCTATTTTACTTATTTAAAGCGTTGGATGTAGAAACATTTACAAGCTGGCTTTCTTTTGTACTCAAACAGTTAAGGACTTGCGAATTCACATGGGCAAACCCCAACGGTTCAGAAGTTTTGCTGAGTGCTAGAGATTAGTACTGAGCTCTCACAGATCACTACTTCTGAAAATAGCTAAAAAAGAAAAGTATATGTTTATCTGATATACTTTTTTTTACCAGAATAAATGGAAAGTCTCAAAACATAGACCACAGTCAACGAAAAGACTTGAATTATTTATGTGCAGTATACATATAATTTGTAGGGCAAGCGCGCAGATTCCTGACTTGGAATAACCGCAAGCAACAGCTCAGAGTACTGAGAATATCTGGCAGGAGAATGTTTTCTCTGCACATGGAAAGCTACCTCCCTGGCAAAACTAATTTCACTAATCTGTAAATAAGCACGCGATATGCCCCAAAAATACAGACTATGAATAATTCAATATTCTCTTACCAAGGGATATGCTTCTTAATTACACATCTCCATGTTTTAGATGTTATTATAGTTGTGCTGAAGCATATTACAGATTATCTTTCATACAGGGCGCTTGGAAAAACCTCAGCACTTTGCTTTACCGGCTAGATCACATTTCCGAGCGTTCTATGCGTGTCAGGAATTCTTGCCTATATTTGTGTCAAATGGGAGTTCGATTCTATTTAGTTTACACTGTGTTTAACTTCATAATCAGACTTAAAGTAATGGCTTAAATCACGTGGAATACAAAGCATTGGATTTTGATTTTAGGGGCACCGCATATAGAGAGGCTATAGAGTCCTACACAAAAAAGAGCAATGCGGAATCGCACAGAATCGCAGTATTTTATATGTGGATTATGAAATACCAACTAAGATTTTCATGCTTGAGAACCCCATGGGATTTATAAAGTTTATGCAGTTCAAATCCCTTTAATGATTAACCCCTTCATACTAATGTGGGTGTGTTGGCAATTTAGTAAAAAAAATAATACATATTTCACAACATTTTAGTACACATTTCTTAAAAAATTAATGCTACAAAGAACGATAAAAAATTGGATCTCTCCCTCCAAGACTGTCCATAATAATGTCAGCGTTTGAACTGCAACAGGGATAATTTTCAAATGAATAAATCTAAGAGCCACTTAGTGTACACAAATCACATTAACACTCATTAAATAGCATCAGGCCATTCTCAAAATGAAAACATTAACAGAGGTTAGCAATGGTTTTCAGTCTTTTTATGTCATATGTGGCGGCGGAAATATCAAGCCAGCTTACCATAAGGTACTAGATTGGAGCAAAAGTAGCATGTGTCTCGAAGCAAATCAAACTTGAAATCTTATTCTTCAATTACAGGGCATCTGCAAAGCCTGAGTATATTGTACAATACACAGCACAGGGCATACACACTGTTGGGAGGCCCTATATGTGGCTGAGTACCATTGTCTGAAACAGTTCTAGGGTTGTTGAGGAGATAGCTCTATGAGAAACGCTGCATTTGCAGATCATGAATTACAATACCAACTGGAGACCAACTATGTGGAAGTTCTCATTATAGTGCCGCAGGGGTTAAGTGAGACTTTTAGTTCTCGTGAGCATCAAGCATCACGTAAGCAAGAGCTCTCCATCTGATGAAGAGAAATTTAGCATAGTTGACAATGAAATTCCAAGCACTTTCAGATCGAGAAAGATGAAAGGGTCACATTCCGTTGAATAGTTCAAATCTCACACAGGATCGTACCATTTATTGAGATGATTAGGCATCGAGTATACAATGAGAAAAGAAAATAAGCCTCATATCTGCAACAAAATATAAGACGTAGTGTCTGGACTCCTGGTCTCCGGTGCTTTTTTAACATTTCTGCGCAGAAGTTGTTTATCACGCTATTATACAACAGATACTGGCAGAAATATCTCACACATTCTGGCGGATACTGTGATAAATGCTTCTTGACCAGTCGTGTTTCCCCATTTCTAAGCTTTATTTGAATTTGACCGTACTTTGTGTCCATAGACGTATGGCAATCACATATATGCCTAAAGTTCAACTGACATTTCATTAGTAGTTAATGATCGAAAAATAGCTGCAATCATTTTTGTAGTGATTCTGAAAAACCATATTCCAATCTCATATGTGACCGCATGGCAGTATCAATCGTTTTGTGATGGAGCAGCCAGCCTCCAAATCCCAGGAACCCGTTGCACTGTTTTCTCCCAGCCTGTATATTGTGGAGCGTGCATCTCCACATAGTTCGTTGCCTGACGCCTGCTGGATGAATGGGGAGTGGGGAGGGCTGAAGCTCAGTAGTGTAAAGTGAGAGACAGGAGAGAGGATGGCAGACTATTACTGCACTCCTAGCGCAGCCACCGCTTCACACAGGATCTCCCTGGGAGGAGGGGACCGGGGACTCCTGCACTTCTACAGCCACCCACTGTCTGATGGAGCCAGACTGAAGGATGAGATACACAAAAAACAGGCTTACCCGAGATCTGGGAACACGCTCAGCATCCCACAATATGCTAAACTCAAGACTGCGCACTCTTGAATTGCTGCTTCTCTCAACAAAAGTTACCAATTTACCCTCATAGCCAGGCAACGTAATGAGCATTTGTAAGGATTTTTGATGATATCCCCTTTTCCCTTCAGTGCCATGAACTTAGTTGACTTATTCAGTGGACCATGTTTAACGTTGGAAGTCACATTATCCCAAGAGCTTTAATGAAGAACCTGGATGATTTGGACTCAGTGCAGAACATCTTACTGCACAGGTGAGTGAGGAAAGCACGTCTTGTACTGAGAAACGTTGTCAATGCTACAGACATCAGACTGCTGTTAAAAGGCAGAAGTGATTTCTGCATAATATGATTGGTCAGTGCTCTAGACACATGCACCATTGTAGTTATAAACCACTTTTTACAATGCAGGCCACACCAGTGACATGGCCTCCATATACAATGTTACAGGTACTTTCAAAAATGTTTTGTTTTTTTCCCATTTAAGCAGGCGATTATAAGTTTGTGCTTTCAACTTAGTGACTTCGAAGTACATTATTAAGCGCCAACCATGACAGGTGTAAACGGCAAGAACAGATAGCTGCAACTACTTATTGCATAGTTAAATAGGCTCACTGATTTAATTACGCCTTATACAGGACCAGCCAAACTGATCGTGTCACAGAGGATCACTGCAGTTGGGTCTTCCTAACACATCAGGAAGCCACTTAGTTGAAACTAAACCTCTCCTGCAGATATGGCTGAGCATGATGGGGGTTGTATTCCACAATTGCTGGACTGGCAAAGATTTTGAAGCTGTTGTATTGCCCGCTGTTTGACTTTAATGGGGTATCGAAAGTTATAACTATGAGATCATATTTTCATTGCCGCAGTGTTATACTGTTTTGATCCATTGCAAATGCCTTGGTAAATATATATATATATTTGTAAACTTTCCAGGCTTATTTGAACCACTAAATGCACGGTTCTACTGCACTGGGAAGTGTAATTGAGCTTGTTCTATAATCGGAGTGACAGTAGCAATCTTTTTTGCTGTTAACTCTTTGTTTAGTCAAATTAGAGCATATATTCTCACTATAGTAAACTGCACATTATTACTAGATTTGAAACCAAAGATTTGGTTGATAATTATATATATATATAATACATTATATAATATGTATACAGTATATGAAATGTAGCTAAAAAAGACCACATTCTCAAATTGTCAGATCATGTTATTAGAACATAGGGGACTTTGTATAAGGTTATAGGGTATATATGCAGTTTAAAAGCTTACACTTAATAGGACATATAGGCATCCTACATGTTTTTCTATAACATTTACCTTCATAAAGGTCCTGCATGTACGACTTAATCACTAGATTTTTTACTAAGCAATATCTGCATTTTTTTAACCAAATCTTTCTGGCCAATATAACTTACATGTTTTGGGTTGTTATAACAGGGAAAGATAAATGGGTTTATTAACTAAAGGGATGTTTGTGGTTTCTACTCTCTTCACTTTCTTTCTTCTCTATATTTTGTATTCTCCTCTCCACACAAAACACTATCCTACATCACTTCTCTTCAATGCACACTGCACTATCCTGCAGAGGCTTGGTGTGTATTCTTAGCTTGATTGGTTCTTCACTCTATGCCCCATAGAGCCAAGAACCAATCATATCCAGTTAACTGTTACATGGCTTTTAGAGATTAGTTGGACAATTTTGCTTTTGTTGAGAAAAATGCAGAATTGGCAAAATCTTATTATGCATCTTTTTTGCTAACACATTGTAGTTTAAGGAGAGTTGGCAGGAGAGTTGTGGTTTTAACTCTGTCCCTTCACTATTTAGAATAGAGGACCAACATTAGCAAGTCTCGCCAATGTGAACGGCTAAGCTGGCCCTGCATAATGTATATTTCAATGTGTGACAAGACTTTAAATAAATCCCACTGATTTAACTATATTTAACTGATTAAACTATACAGTTCCTTATACAGGAGAAACTTATTGGGGTTGGACATTCATAACAAACAGTCAAGAAGCTACTTATTTACTCTTCATTTAGTAAATAAACCCCATTGATTGCCTTATGTGAGGCATCCCTTGGGTAATGAGTCTACATATTTGTGAGTTCATTACATTCCTAGCAGTAAAGTGATGCATTTTTGTGCTATAAAATCTACTTTGATAAAGTGAGCTGATACTAAATTAAGTTGTCCTTGTCTCTGAGCAAATAAATAGTTTTTGGCAAGACATCTGTCCTTGTGATCACTCATAAAAAGAGTCAACCCAACTGAATGAAACAGAGGATGTTGCTTTACTTAAATTGCAATTGAAGTTATAAACTCCTTGTTGCCAACTGTCCAATATAGTACAGAATTTTGACAATAGACATCCATAACCTCAGTTACAGCAATTCTCCTTTTAATTACTTTGGTTTACTACTATAACAGAGCTATCACCAATATGCATGTATTACATGGTTTACAAACATATCGTCTTGCCTTAACTAAAAACTCTCCAAGTTACTGTAACTATATCAGACCATATTAGCTAACAAAAGTTCAGTGTTAATGTAACGTTTAAAAACCTTAAGCATTTCAAAATTATATTTTGAGTGTGATTTTGGGTTATGAAAAGTAACTTTTAAAGCAAACTTTTTAAAGCAAACACATAGAACATGTGCATAACATATGTGCTTATGAATTAAATGATTTAAAATAAACAAATACTGTATTGTACATGTTCATGATCATTACAAGTATCTGATCCAGTACATATAATTTACTCCACTTTTCTAATAGCTTTGCTTTTTACAAGCCCTTCTTGTTCATTTGAAATATTTTTGTCCTGTGACCAGTAACCATCCCGACAGGCCACCCAGGAACCTCAGGTGGCCGATATAACAACAGCTACAAACGGCCCTTTCTATACGACCACCTGCATTCAACAGTTTTTAAACTTGACATTTGAACAGGTCACCCTACTGGGTGATTTCCCTACAAATCTAACAAGAACCCAGGATTTCAAGGTTTAGATCTACCTTTGGACGTGCCAAGCACATTTTGGCATGGAAGCTTCACATTGAGCTACCTGGAACAAGAAAGAAAACACAAAACATAAGTTTCTTCTGAAACGTTAAATACTTGTTTAATTAAAAGTAAACTTCTCCTGAGCACATAAGTACCACATACATGTGGTATGTCAGCATTACGTGGTCACAAGAGACCCCCAAATCACAAGAGTAATAGTAGGGACTAAATAAAGCACTGAACTGACACAGCCATGCTGCAACACACCTTTCTTCTTTCACAATCCAACATTTCTTGGCACTGATTGGCTGCTTGAAGCTGTCAATCAAAGTCAGGGAGTGGTCCTATCCAAATCAATGGGAAGAATTTACACATACACACTACATGCAGGGATATGCATCCTCCTAATGCAAATCCCCCGGGGCATTTAGCTAGAGGGTGAGGAAAGGGGCAAATGCATTCGGGAGAGGAGGGGGGGCTGCAGGAACCCACCATGTATTTGCATAACAGACCACTAGACCAGTGGTTCTCAACTCATGGGTCGCGACCCTGTCTTCAGTGGGTCGTGGAGGGTCGGGGCCGGACTGGAGGCATACCGGGAAAATTTCACTTTCCTGGGGCTGCCTTACACATTCTAGCGGCAATCCGCGAGCCACAGGCTGTCAGGACCGCAGCCGCAATGTTCAGGGCCATCAGGCAGCCTCCGGTCCGGCATTTACTTTAGCATTACTCCCCAACCGCAAAGCAAGTTGCTTGATTGGTTTGCGGTCGCTGTCTGCTCCTAGTGGAAGCTGAATAAAGTTTTTCTCTGATTGCTCCTCCCCTCTTCCTGCTGCAGCCCGCGGACAGCCTTTCCACTCCCTCATCTTTTCTGAGGTTATTTTTGGGTCGCGACTTAATGACCAAAGACAAATGTGGGTCCTGAGGATACACGGGTTGAGAACCACTGCACTAGTAATTATCATATGCATTAATCAGTAAGCTTACCAGACGTGCACACTAGTGCTTTCGTGTCCCAGCGGGTAGATTGGGTTGAAAGACCCGAAGTCTTAAGACACTTACCCTTGTGACTGGCAAAGACACAAACAATTCTAACTAATGTATATGCGTATATTTGTATAAATCAATTACTTAAAATAATTTCTCTTGGCTCTCAGTCATTCAGAATACTAAAAACCTCATTTACCAAGTGCAATCATTTTAGTTTCTTAACGTAACAAATCTGTTATTGTTAAGTGCTGACATACCCCGCTGTGCTGTACAATCTAAATATGGAGCCGTTAACATATACCTAACATACAGATATAGATACAGATACAACAGAAGCCTCTGAGCTCCAATCTAACCTTACGTCATATATTCTAAGATGTTTTATGAAGTGATTATTGTTGGGTTTGACTTGGAAGGCTATGAGCTTTTGCCACCCTTCAGACACCGCTTTATTTTCATTACATGTACTCAGTAAAGCACACAAAGGGTGAGCAAGCCTCCGGGTTCACCGGAATGGTCTATTCTCCTTCCGGTCAGCATTCGCTTTTTATCTCTGGTTACTTGACAAATACACCAACTCAAACTCTTCTGTTTGGTGGTCGGCGGCCGTTTGAAATTTGCGCCCCCAGAGGATGCTGGGAAGTGTAGTTAGCCTCGCTGCCTTGATGCAAAGGACCGTCTATGGGTAGGACTACAAAACCCAGAAGTCCCGGGGAGGCAGTGCTCACATGTGTCCGTTCAGCCAATCACCGAGGTTAAACTTGGGAGAGAGGCAGTGTCTCTTACCTGAGAGCCTGTTGCTACAAACGCTGAAAGGTTCTACCTGTAAAGTATGGGCATCCCGAGCGGTGTTGTACAACTCGGAGAGACGGTACCGGCCTGCGTGATTGCACGACTTTACGCTGCTTCGTAACACACAGTAGCCGTATTGTGGTGTTTTAGGTTGCGTTGTGCCTTTTAGGTGTAGTATGAGCGGAGTGTGAGTGAACGTGCCTGCAGCAGGCGGGTTGTCAGGACATGGATGTCACAAGGGGCAAGATACCGAAGCAGGCGGAGGATGAGCCGGGACGAGGATGGGACAGTCAGTCTACAGACACCCGCTCATCATCCTACACCGACTGCAGCAGCTGCTG
Source organism: Sceloporus occidentalis (assembly GCA_023333645.1). Taxonomy (NCBI): domain Eukaryota; kingdom Metazoa; phylum Chordata; class Lepidosauria; order Squamata; family Phrynosomatidae; genus Sceloporus; species Sceloporus occidentalis. The sequence continues at coordinate 7,807,367 of JALMGF010000046.1, forward strand.
CTCCAGGTAACCCTCATCCAGGAGAATCCGATTCCCGGCCAGTAAAAGTAAATGTGCCAAAAGTTATGGCTGGTGATGTATTACAGCCTGTGATAGGGTAGCCTATAGGACCTCGGGGTCCTTGTGATGGGCAGGGACAGGGATTAACAGGAAACAATTAAAAGGTCATACATGGTGACTCAAAGTGTTTTTGTGATGACAAGTAAGAGACCCTGTTTACCCTAATGACATCAAAACATTTTTTTTTTTTTACAATGAAGCAGAATTCTGTGTTGCTGTAAACAGCCTTGGTGATGTGTCGTCGTGTATCTACACATATGTGGATATTTTGGGGATGATGTGCTTTGGGTTCCTACGCCTGTTTATCTGTCGTTGCCCGTCTTCCGCTTTCTCCTCCTATTTAGAAGTTTCTGTCAAAGGAAAAAGTACAGTGGGGTGATTTAGAACGGCGCCAGGAGCAGGCCTTCACCGGCCATCTGGTAAACTGGGCAAATGCCCAATGGGCTAATGGCGCAGCACACTGCAATTGCTACCAATACGCGCTGGCGCAATGGCAGTTTTCCACCCAATGGTACGTCTATAAGTAAGCTGAGATTGTAGATTGCGTTATGAAATCTAGAACTGATGAGGAGCTGTGATTGGGTGGCTGTGTTCCCAAATTATACTTTCGCGACTTTATGCTTAGTCTCCAATGCAGTGATATGTCTGAGCGAATGCAGTCAATGAAGCCGCTGTCTGGTTGGGTTTGGTCAATATTAAAAAGGAATTAATGGAAGCTGAATGGTACATGTATGGACATGCTGTGTCCAGAGCTGGGTAAATAGACCTAGGCGTTTGGTCCCCACTGGCCTCACGTTTATTTTTTTTTTGGTTTTTTTTTTTGCTCCTTAGAAATGTCGACATGTAATGCTTGCTTTTTCTTTTTTTTTTCTTTTTTTCTCTGAGCTGGTTACGTCTTGGGGGTCCTTTTCCAACATATTTATCATGTGCGAGCGAGGGCATCTGCCGTGTTTATCTACAGGCTTTGTACAATGGCAGGACTTGCTAGTTGCTCATTACGTGTCTGTATTAGATTACGAAGCGTTAGTCTAGTAATGTAATCTGATCTCACTATTAACTAATTGACTTCCTTAATACAAATATTTGACTTTAGTTACTGTTTTTTATTATAATCAGTACTATGGGTTCTGTTTGAGTTAAGGTAGACTATAGCTAATGCTGGAACCGAATGATCTGAGTTGTGTCTGGGTTCAGATCGATGGGGCTTGTTGTTACTTGGTTTTCTGCTGACTTTAGTTTGGTGTATTGTATGTGTGATGTCCCCCCATGTTTGACGACTCTGTAACTCAAGCGTGATGTCTAGCGTTTCCCCAAAAGGTCAATAATTGGGGTTGTGATGGCACCAAGACTTACAGGACCCGTTGGGGTTTTTGGTTTCTAAAATGTAATTTCTTCCTAGGTCTTTGTTTACAGCATTTTGGATATCTTGCAATTACTTAAGGGGTGAAAACCCACCCAAAACCAGCCAAGACTTGGTTAAGAGGAGTTCCTCAAGGAGAACTGTTTTATTGTTCAAAATCTACGATGTTTGTAAACTTTAAAACTGTAAAAGCAACTAGGATCCGCATGCAAATTACAATAGACCAAATAGTTTGTTCTGCACTAACCCATTAAATAAATGGGGGGCCCAGTGATGATGTGCCCTGTAAGGCATCATCTAAAACCAGTGTGTAGGAGGACTCCCCAAAAATCCAAGAGTCCCAGTTCATTGAGCATGGGCAACATTTAATGGATTCCATGAAGAACCCATCCATAATATATTTCTCTCTTTGCGACTGAGACTGTGTCTCTTTAACTTGGCTTCTTTTAGTGGCAATGCTATGTTCTAATCCATGCTTTGAGTTTCACATAATTGTCTAACTCTGAAAAAGTCTAACAGGGCAACGCAAGCTTTTCTTTTTCCCTTTCTCTCTTTAAAGGTCCTCCAGTGGTTGCAAGAGAGAAAGCTGTGGGAAAAAGAAGTTAGAAAAGCTATTAGAAAGTTGTCATTCATGTTGAACATTTCAAAGCAGTTCTCCAGCGCTTGTGGATATGCTTGTTTACTCAATCCCTGATCTGAAAGCCACAATTGAATGAGGCTGTTCTGTATAAATGCTGCAGCGGCTGAAATGCAGATACCAACAGTTTCTTTGGAGGGGGCATCTGTTTTTCATTCCCATGGTTTTTATAAAAAAAGAGAGGGGAGGGGGAACTTGCTTTTTGCTTAATTTGTCTCCTCTGTATGAAGCAGGGCATTGAGGATTTACTGAGTGGCCCTCGCTGACTGTGGAGGAGATGTGATTAAATTATCCACACAAGCTCTATGTTATTCTAGGTGAAAACCAGGCAGGGGGTCTATACATGGCAGAGGCTGCATGGAAACCTTGAACCATCAGTCTCTTACAGGATAAAAGAGGTTTACGTTTGTTAAGCACCGACAGAAGAAAATTCACTTCTCCCTTACGCTCTGGATCCCATACATTGGTTGGAAATTGGCCTTTGGTCTTTTCATCCACATGAAATACCAACTTCAACTTATCGAAACTTGGAACATATTGCAAGACAGAATGGCTGAATGTTTCTGATGCAGTTTTAGATTTCAACTTAATATGCTATTTATTCACAAACTGTTTGAATGCATTCTTTATTGCTAGCTGTGATTAAAATTGTACACATTTAAAATTAAAAAATAACTTTTTCTCTTAGCCCATCGTAAAGTTTCACCTTGTAAATAAACAGTGCTCATTGTGTATGACAGATGAGATGATTATACTGTGCATGGTTCTATGTAGAACCCGGCGTTGACAAACTTGGTTTGTCTCTAGGAGCCAGCTTTTTTCTTATTCTTTATTTTCATAAATTGCCTTGACATACACTAACATACATTTATACACCTTAACACCATACAGGAGCAGACGAACACTAACATCATGTTTGCTCGTACACACATGCTAACACGATGCACTAATACACATGCAAACTAACACTATATGCTAACATACACACTGATACTAATGCCATACTGTGACATAAACAGTGCCATACTCACTGGCACGACACTCACTGGCTAACACTATACAAATATAAAAATACAAATTCTACCAATATGCACACATACACACTGAATCTGGCACTATACATTTACACACACTGACTCCAGCACTAGTATATACACACACTGACTCCAGCACTATAGTATATATATATATACACACACACACACACACACACACACTGACTCCAGCACTATAGTATACACACACACACACACACACACACAGACTCCAGCACTATAGTATACACACACTGACTCCAGCACTATAGTGTATATATACACACACACTCCAGCACTATAGTATACACACACTGACTCCAGCACTATAGTATACACACACACACACTCACACACTGACTCCAGCACTATAGTATATATATATACACACACACACACACACACACTGACTCCAGCACTATAGTATATACACACACACACACACACTATAGTATATACACACACTGACTCCAGCACTATAGTATACACACACACACACACACTGACTCCAGCACTATAGTATATTCACACACACACTGACTCCAGCACTATAGTATATACACACACACACAGACTCCAGCACTATAGTACACACCCACATAAAATACCCCCCCCCCTCATTTGCCTAGCCACTGCCTGTCTTCTGCCATTGCAAATCAGGCACACTATGCATTCCTGTGGGGTCAGGTAGCGTGAGAACACTTACTTGCCGTTGATTGGCTGATTCAGGCAGACAGGGCCCTGCATAGACTATCGCACAGAGCGTTTGGATCTGATTGACATTAATTATATCATGTGTCAGAAGATGTGTTCAGCTCATGCATCTCCTGCATGGAAAAAAGCTGGGGGAGGGGACATCATGAAAGGACATCTTGGCTATAATATGCGTATGATGGCTGGAGTGTTCCTTTTGTACAGGTTTTGACCAACTATGCCTACTAGAGTTCCAAAGAGGGCTTTTACAGCAGGTTCAGCAACAATGTTACTGTCATCAGCTGCCCTCCTCCATGGTCTGGCTGTTCTTGACACTGATTGGCTGCTTGAAGTAGTTAATCAGTTCTAGGAAATTGCTCCTATTAAAAACAATGGCAGCTCTTTCCACACATGTGAATAGGGGTTTGAAGAGTCACCAGCTCACTGAAGGTAAGTATATCACGTCCCGGGGGCGTGTAAAAAAAACAGCCAGTGCATATGATGGCTGGAGTCTCCCTTTAATTGCCCTGTATTATAAATATATTGTCCTAAATGGTTGATCCTTGTTACATAAACCAAATCATTTACATCAGTTTTTTTTGTCAACAAAGACAAACAATAACAGAGTTGCTTTGAGTTATGGTACACTGGGCTGTATATTTGGTGGTATATTTAGGCCTAGGCTGAAGGCTACCTGTGATGGTGCAGAGACGTATGCTTATCTGGTACAGATGTCTGGCTTGCACCCTTGGTTGTGTATGTGGGGCAATGGGGTGATCCTTGAATGCACCAGGGTGCTTCAGCTCTTGATCAAATACTTTTTACTTTGTACACTGACTTTGAAGATATTCGTGCTGGTCCCATTTTTGAACCCTTCTTTCCCCCAAATTAGTTCATACATGGTTTTTCTATGTGGCAATAGTCTACTCCTTAATGTCGACCTTGAATGCTGTTATTTTCTACCTCTGCTGTTATATGTAAAGAAATTGCAGCTGTTGTGACTTAATGCAAATGGGATACCCTCATCGTCATGCAACGCTAGTACCAGAGTAAACCGCCCAACCAAACCAGGATTGCTTAAATGTTTGGTCTGATCAAGTGTTACTTGGTACCGATGCTATATGAGTTATGACATTTAGATTTCTTAAGTTTTAAAGAATCAGCAGTACTATTTAAAATAGTTGTAAAAATATTACCAACATCGTAAACATTACAGTAAAGGGGACATAATAAATATAACAATAATAAAAAAATTACAATATCTGGTTTTCTGGTCCTAAGAAATAATGAAACATTGATGTTTGAAAGAATGTTTCACGCCGTTTTCTTATAAACTCTTTTTCTACTTGACGTATCTATCGTTACTAACTCAGTGTTGTCCTTCAGTGATCTCGAGCCTGAATGGTTGGACAGCGTACAGAAGAATGGGGAGCTCTTCTACCTTGAACTGAGCGAAGGAGAAGAAGAGACCCTTCTACCTCTAGAGTCTCCTACGGGTAACCATGTAAGGTTTTGTGAAAATGAAGCAGAGATTATCGCAGAGGATATGCCTAAAGATAAAAAGAAAGCTGAGCCACGTTTCAAAACCCTCGCAAAAATGCTAAAGAAGAAGGACAGCGGGAAAAAGGCTACAGCGAGATGTAATGGTCGAACAGGACCAACCTCTATCCTCAAGCATCATTCCAATCATAAGACAGGGTTGATGGTGCATCATCAGTACAAGGATACCTGGCTGTATGTGAATCCAAACCATATATTTGAAAAGGGACCAGAGGAGGAACTCTGTCTGCTGCAGGGGCTTATTGGCATTATTCACCAGCCACCACGGAACAGTAACAGAGTAGACAAGCAAGGCAACCAAGATGCAACCCAGAGAAGGACTATTCATGAAAAAATTGTTGTTCATGGCTTTGTCCAAGGTAGCCCTGCAATGAGGAATGGCCGGATCCTAATTGGTAAGGAGAAATGGTGTGTGTTTGTACATATATCGGATATAAAATGTATATATATTTTGAACACAAAATAACTGGGCAAAAAGGGAATTGATTGTGGCATATGTTGGTTTTAATCATGGATTTGTAATAAGTGTCACAGTACATCAGTCAACTTGAGTTTGTAGGATATCAAAAATGGAATTCTTCACCTGCAAAAATATAAAGAAATATATATATATATGTAGTAATAATTAAAGTGTTTTGGTATTTTATTGGATCTTGCTCTTAAATGTTGAAAGAACTTTTGGAGGTCTCAGCATGCTTGTTACGTTAAAAGTTGTTGTTGCAACAACACAAGGTACATTTTTGTGTTGAGCTGATATCACTTTTTTAATGAGATTATATTTTAATAGGTGATGCCTTAGTTGCTGTTAATGATGTGGAAGTTCACACGGAAAATATTGAGAGAGTTTTATCTTGCATCCCTGGCCCAACGCAGGTAAGGAACTTCTGATTCTGCATTATGTCATATTTCCATCTCACTGCATGAGAGGGTGTGAGGGCGTATGTAAACCTCCCGCTAAATCAGAACTTCGCCTAATGACTTGAGAACAAATAGAATTTTGCGTGCAAAGGTGTCAGACCTCCGTGTGCAAATTGATTTCAGTGGGAACACTATCCTGCCACCGATTGGCTGTTTGATGCAGCCAATCAGTGAAAAGAATAGTAGAAGGAAGAGGAGGGCAGCTGCTGCTGCAGGTCTAACTCTTCTGTCTTAAGTGTTTCTGGGGTTTTTTTGGGGGGGGGGGGTTGGACAAAGTACTTTAATATGCATTCCTCTTTAGAGGGGCAGTCACACAATTAATTAACTGTCCCTTGACAGAAACTGGTAATTATTATTTAACAACTTGTTTACACATTAATGTGAAGAAAATGTATAGAAATTAAAGAACTTCCCTAATTTTGGTAACTACCCAGGTGAGAAGCAGATCTTTGTTTTTGTAGCCGCTACATCAACATCCCTCCTGTCAGGCACAGGGTCACATTAACAGAGTCGGGTTTATTAGCCCTTTTACTTTGTTTTACCAACTCTTGTTGAAGCCAGGAGACTGGCTGATTCCTGGAGCAGTTGTAGATGTATTTGTTAATGTATACATGTTAAAGGGACCATTTTAATTACTTTTACAAAACAAATAGGGCTGCTGCTATTCACCGCCGCTGCTCCCTGAGGTTTGGGGGTTGAGCGACGGACCCCTAGCCAGTACTGGAGCAGACTGATGTTGTATATTGCATGCATAGAGAGATGTTTCCTGCATGGAAAATACAGTAGCTGGGGTGGGCAAAGAGCGAATGAATAGGGGGGGATTCTGCAGGTGCACCATGGAAATTTTAAAAGGAGTCTCCAGCCATCATATGTCATTTACTTGCCTCCAGTCAACTCTGGTGCTGGCCTGGCAAATGCCAAATGACTGGCTGCTTCAAACAGGCATAACTGCTGTAGCTCTGGGGCTGCAATATTTTCATTGAGTAAGTAATTTTGCTTATTTAAAAATATCGGATACTTATTAAGTGGGGCGTTTGCACCTCTCTGATAGTCTTTGTTTAGGGTTTTTTGCCTCTACGGTAACAAATGATAGGAAGGTGTAAAAAGTGATACACAAATATGTTTTCTATTCCTGTTTTCTAGGTGAAGCTGACATTTGAAACCCCTGCTTTTGATGCACAAGCCCCCCAACAACCAATTTGCACAGCAGCTCCTATGAGTAATTTGACAAAGCTCATCTGGGGAGAAGAGTACGTAAACCACCAGCACGTCTTACAAGGGATGCCTCATATCGTCATGTACCTCACGTTGCATTTAGACTCTGATTCATCCAAAGAAGAGGTAAGTGTTCTGTAGAAGTTGTCGGAAATGGGGTATATTTGGGAAAAGGGGATTCCATGTGCCGACACCTTTCGTCTAGGGGTAAATATTTTAAATCCAAATAGTAAGAAAAAAATGCTAACACACACAGGGTTACATTGGTAATGAAGATGTGCGGTAACAAGGGAAAAAGGTAAAAAGACGCAAAATGTACATGATCCTTTACAAAATCTAACACCCATTTCTCCCCAGCTGCATACTTGATGAGCTTTGCCGCAAATCAGGACAGACTCGTATAAGAGCTCACCCTAGTCATGCCAGTGCTATTCTTGATGTCCTATCTCAGGTGGTATGAGAGTGCTTGTGGGGCCGGCCCAAATCACCTTCAGATAAAGTCTACAGTGCTTTATCTACGGTTTTTTTGCCGAGAGACCAGTGGAGAGTGTAGTCTGTGTCGCCCCTGTTTGGTGGAGCTTTATTGACTACCGTGGAAAAAAAACCATAATCCCCCTACCTTCTTTCCCCAAAACAGCTTCCTCTTTCAGCTCCTGGATGCCAAAGTGTCCTCCAGTGTGCCTGTAAAATTTTAGACTCATATCCCCACGTTTCTTTGTTTTTTCTTTTTTGCTGCTTATTGAAGCAACATATCAGAAAAGCGGGTAAGGTCAGTATTGCTCCTGAGATGTATCTGAATCCCGACTGGTGGTAACTGTGTTTTTGCTTTAGCAATACACAGGTAACCAGTGTAATACAGGTAACGCTTTGTGATTCTTTTACTTATCCTATTGACGGTTGTTGTGTGCATAGCTGCCTGTGTTCCCTCCCTAGGTACACATTTATTGCTAGGACTATATCATTGCACCGGAGGGCATTTGAGGGTACTAACCAGACCCTTCTTTTGTTGTAGCCATGGAATCTGGTTCCTTCTCAGTTTTGTTTCCGCTTTGTAGCTCTACATTTAAATGGCCAGTTTGCTTAGTGTGCAATAACAAATTAAACAACCCATCTACTAAGCCATCTTCTCATTCATAGCTACATCTTTTGTCAAGGAGACTCTTTACTGGCATCTTGGCCATCTGACTCTGTAAAGGAAATGCCTCTACTAAGGTGCATATATTTTTCCAATTGAAGTCCTGGACCCCACCTGGTTAGTGAAGTTCTGGGTTCTATGAACTTGGAGGATGCTGGACCTTCTTTAAAATATCATGAACTGTGTTGTAATTACTTATTGCATAGGCAGTACACTGGTGCACGGCAAGCAAAACTGATTCAGACTACATTTTTCTTTGTTTTTGCTGCGTTCACTTTCAAATAACAAACTTTGGCTCAGATGAAATTCACAGGGGGGGGCTTTTTTTTTTTTTTTATTCAGGAACAAAGTTGAGGGGTATTCACAATGGTCCTTTTGGACTCGCCTTTCACCTACAGCAGCACTCTCTCAAGGTTTAGGAAGAGATCCATACTAAATTATGCACTACAAGGCCACCAGCAGCACTGCACCAATGGATGCACACATTCAGCAGCACGCTATGGGACCGAATTTTCCAAAAATGTAACCATTGTGATGAATTGATCCCTCCGCGTTAGGAAGGTGGTAAAGCAGCAGCAGTAGCGGTAGGACACTGGGTAGACGCTGGCAGGTAGACACATCCAGCTCCACGGTACAGAAGGCACCGGCAGACTGAAAAATAATTTATCTCCCAGACTAAGGAAAAGCATTGACGTGCAGGGGCAGAATGTCATTCGTTTAACATTGATGTGTGAAATATGTTTAATATTGAACTAAGCTTCAGACCTCCTACCTCAATTCACTTGATGGCAATCTGCTGAGCAGATGTCGGTAAAAAGCACCGACACTAAAAGGATTTACTTATTCAAAACTAGATGTGCTCTCCACCGGTTCATCCAGTCAGAATATTTATACATTCTTTGGCCCTCGCTCAAAAGATTTCTGGAACAAAACTGTCACATTCATGCAAATAAGTATCTTGGTGGTGCGCGTAAACAATAAAGAGGTTGAACTCATTAGATCAGTATTTTATTACTTCTGTTGCAATTCTTCTCCTTATTGTCTTGAATAATTTGGAAACAGATTTTTGTTCCCATTAAGGGACGCTCCAACCATCATATGAGCTTTAAAGGTGCTGTTCCACTTTGGCACTTTGGGCAGCTCATAAAAAAAAAAAAAACAGATAAGTGTTGCATAATGTAAAGAGAAGTAATTATCTGCCATTTTATTTTTACCGATGTTTGTTTGTTTTAAAATGTATTTATTTTCTTCGAACAGCAAGAAATTCTCTACCAGTATCCCGTGTCAGAAGCCTCGCAGAAACTTAAAAGCGTTCGTGGGTTATTCCTTACCCTAAGTGATATGCTGCAGAATGTGACAGCTGCACGTATCGTGAGGTACTTTACCCTATTTGCTCGATTACAAGACGACCCCCCCAAATTTTTATACTAATTTCGAAAAACAAGAAAAAGCCTAAATATAAGACTACCCTATAGAAAAAAGTTTTGTTATTAAAGATTCACATGTAAACTGTTCTTTTCATATTATTTAATAAAAACTATGATTGAGAAAAATGCATTTCTTGTTTTTATTTCCTTTTATTTAACAAACCTGCCCCCCCCCCCGATATGCCACTCTGCCCATAGCACAGAGATTCGTGAAAAAATACATATGTAACCAAAAAGTAATAAGAAGAGGAAACATCACAGAATAATTAGGATAAGAGCCAGGGGCAAGAGCGTTTGGAGTTTAGTTTTAATTATGTCATGTTGATTACGTCATGTCTTTTTAGCTCCTCCCTTATATTGGATGGACAGCTGGTTCACGTATCGTACTGGAAAGAGTCTGATAAGTTATTGGTTGTTGGCGTTCCCGCAGAGAGGTAAGAGCCGCTGTTTTGTTTCATACAATAACTCTCTTTTGTGGCAAAGGACGTTCATACGGATTTCGAGCTTGCCAAGAAAGGGTCTTGCGTCTTTCATTGTTGTAGCTTTCTGCGTAATACTCCTTTACTCTTTTATTTTGCAGAATCCCTCTCTTATATTTGAAGAACATGACCGTTGATATTGTTAGAACTTTAAAGATTATGTTTAGCACGTTGGACAGGTAGGTGCATGCCAAACAGATACATTTGTTACCGGCGTTTTAATCTCGTCCGCTGGTTTTCATTGTATTAAATGCTTTAAGGAAATAATGTTTACATACAGATTTTTCATTCCTGTGTCTTGCAGGGCATTCTGTCAAACTGAAAACACGCCTCGTCTCGATCATTTCTTCAGCCTGTTCTTTCAGCGGGTGGCCAGGCTGTCTACGTTAAGCTCAAACGCAGACCATGGGGCTCAGTTCTATGAGGCCTGCAGTTCACTAACCGTCGACAGCGTTCCAGGAGTAAGGTGGCTGTCATTACCCGAGGACGTTAAGGTGAAACAACTTTTTTTGTTGTTGTTTTAATACCTTATGTCAGGGCTTGACAAATTTGTTGTGAATCTAGGCACCAGCTAAAAAAAGTTAGGAGCCAGGATTTTTTTTTAAACAGTTGGTCAGGAGTGATCTGATCATCATCAGCCCACTTACTAAACTCACGGCATTTGACCTGGAAGCACCCTGGCCTTTCAGGTCAGTGCTGTTTTTTGTTTTAATTATTTTTTTGATAAATATTCTTTTTTAACTCTTTCAATGCTGATGTTCCATTGGAGCACAGCATTGACTGATATTTAGTCCCCAAAAGCTTGTGGGGACAAATGTTAACCCCTGCAATGCCACGAATGTGTCATACACAATTGTGGCATTGAAGGGGTTAACGCTGCACTGTCGCTCTCATGGAGCGATCAGGCAGCAGGGGAGGGTTGGGGCTAGCCTCCACACTCATGTGGAGACCGAAGAACCCTCTCCCTGAAGCTGCCTTTGGCAGCTGAGACACAATTGCTGGTCTATAGACCAGCCATTGCAGGGAGGGGTCTCTTTGATGACTCCTGTAGGCTTCTATGCCTACAGGAGTCATTAAAGGGCTTGTGGGGGCTCGTTGTTGCTGTTGCTGGTCTGCCTGGGCAGACCACCAGCAGCAGAGCCCCGTACAAAACGGGAATTAACCCCTAAAATGCGGTGATTGCGGCATTGAAGGGGTTAACACTGCACTTTCGCTCTCATGGAGCGATCAGGCAGCACAACCCAATTAACACAACCCCCTTTCCTGAAGCTGCCTGTGGCAGCTGAATACGCGATTGCTGGTTTTCCTGCAATTGCGTTTTCAGCCTACAGAATCACTCCGTGGGAGTGATCTCAGGCTCGGAGTGCAGCAGCGCCCCCGCGTGGCGGCATTTTTTGGGGGGATGTAACAGGCTGACAAACACCTAGGCGCCAGGACAAAATTCTCAGTCGCCATGGCAACCTGGCGCCTGGGATTTGTCGAGCCCTGCCTTATGTGCTCACCACACAACAATTTACTACCGATTGGCACGTTTGGATAAAGAATGAAATAATTTGTCTTGTCCAGTTCATTCATTCAATTATTACTAAAAAATGTTATACAGAATGCTGATTGATAGTTCACTATATGCATCTCAACAATGTTTGTTATTAATCCAGAAGTGACCATTATTATTATTATTTATAAAAGTTGGGCTTTATACAGGCATGGTATAGTTATTTCAGCTTTATGTTTGTCACTCTTCAGTGAATTCATGTGATTGCCATCCTCTGTATTTAATGGCCCATGCAGATGTTGCGCGCATGAGTTCTCAAATGTCTAAAGTAAAAACGCGAATGTGCTTAGCTATGGATTCTAAAGAGTATTTAATATAGTACAAAACATACTTGGCTTATGTCGCCCCGCGACAGCAGGAATTGTATTTAGGGGGCACACAGGGAGCCACAAATAATGAATCTGTTCACATATGGTGTTACTTTATCAGTGTATATTAAAGTTCTCATGATGAGTTTGGATATCAAATATGTTTTCTAGATTTTTATTTAACAATGAGACAAAAACACTAAAAGCAGATCTAATTTTGCTTTTCTATTTAGTTTTTTGCAAATGCTATTTGTGAACCTGACTGTTCCGTGCAAGGAGTATTTTCCCCATGAATTGCATAAATAAAGTAAACATTTATTCTTTGGACCTTATGTACAGCACTAAATAACGGCATATACCGTCAAAACCAATGCCGCGAAATACTCTAAATATTAACATAAAACAGAATTTGTGTCCCCTTCTGTCTTACGTTAATTATATTTATTTTATAGGGTATGATATTGTAAATGCAAAGCTATGCTGTTTGGATCTGCTGTTTCTGCCCACACATACCTTATTATTGCTCTTGTATAAACTTTTATTAGTTTTAGTCTGAAAAAAAATTGGCTGCTAGTTTTAAGACAGACAAAACCCCACCCTTGATAACACAGAGCTAGAAACTGCCCCCCCCCCAAATATATGGTTAGAAATTGCCATTCTATACAAAAATATACAATGCTGTAGAACACTAAAAAATATTTCCCGTGTGCATGTGTTTTTTTTTTTACAAAATGCTATTTAAAATAAATGATATAGTATGAACTTTGCGGGGTTTTAACGGTAGTTGTTTGAGAATAGATAACGGTCTCCTCTTTCACATCCGATGGTGATAATTCTAGAATTCAGAAATCTTTGGGGGGGGGGGGGGTACATCTACTTGAAGAGGCCATACTATGCATTAAAGCATTTTTCAGAATGAACAGGCATTACTTTTTGAAGTTTTATTGTAAAAAGAACCAACTCTGCGGTTTGAAAATGATGGACGCGTGTTCTGCATTTCAGGTGGAGATTGATACGGTGCTGAGTGATTTGGAAGCCCTTGATTTTGCAGAGTTGGTAAGTAAGAGCTTGTTTTAAGCGTTAGCGGTTTAATGGATGTGCATCTATCTCTGGGGCTTACTTAGTTAGTAATTCATAGTCAAATTTTAAAAAATCTTGCCAGCACCTCCCATGGTCTTGTATAGTAATAACATGTATAATACATAGTATGCATGCTTGTATAATGTATAGTAAAGGTAATTGAATGGCTTCAAATTCCTCTACAAACTCCCAGTATAACGAATAAACCTTGTCAGAAGGCTCTGTTCTGAATAGCTTGAATGTAAAATGATTATTCTATGTCACTGCTATATTCATGAAATGTTGTCCTTTGTACTTCTAGTCCGAAGACTACTATGAGATGAGACGGCTTTATATGATCTTGGGGACGTGTTTGTTCTATAAGGTAAGGCAAACTTGAAAAACTGTCACTTGCCTCGCATACATACATACAGACAGACAGACAGACAGACAGTTAAGAAAACATCTCTTTTTAAATTTGTACTTTATATCTTTTAATGCACCTTGAAGTCCGTTTTGCATGGACTCCAATGCATTTTACAGATCGGTGCAGGTATTCTTTGGTTATTGCATTTAGGTAATGAGATTTCTTCCCCAGCTGTTTCTAATGAAAGCACATGCTTGGTAGCGTTCCCATTCCCAAAGTCGGCAGACGCTGAGCTTCCTTGAATGTTGTGCCAATTGCATGAATGCTAGAAACAATGTCTACACTTGTTTGCTCGGCTCTCATGGTCGCCATGAAAACTCATCTACTTTGTTATATCCTCAATGTCAAATACCAAATTGCTTAGACCTAGATGTGTTATACATAATATGGGAAATGTGAAGAAATAGAACGTAGCCCAAGGGTCATTTGGAAATACTAAAAGTACCTAAATTCCTGACTTTTGGTTCATTTAAACTATAGATATTCACATGTGGCTGTTCAAAAATAATGTAAGGCTTGTTTGATCTTGTTTGGGGGGTTCTTTTTTTGTGTTTATTTCATTGCCTTCACAAGCATCTTTGTTTCTCATTTGAAGGGTTACCTTTTGTCTAACCATTTACCAAAAGATGACCTCATTGACATTGTCCTGTATTGCCGGCATTACTGTCTCCTGCCGTTATCGTCTGAGAGAATTGGCCAAGTGGTTGTATGGAGAGAAGTGTATCCGAACCATCACTTGGGGAGATGTGGCTCTCCTACGGCTGAGGAGTACAGTGAGCCTGAGGCTAGGTACTTTTTCCTCATCGTGGGCTTGGTAAGGGATCCACTCGATTTACAGTGCCTGCGGTTATTTATCACAATTTTTAACCAGGTCTTTTTTTCCATTGTAATTCTTTGTTCTTTTTGGCAAACACTTTATTGCAGAAACACTTCATGTTGTGTACCCTGCTAGAAGCTGGTGGTTGCACATCGAAAGCCATTGGGAATCCAAGCCCTGACTACATATATGTGGACCAAGTAAAAGCAACTCTTCTTCAACTAGAAACATTAGATGTTGGCATAGAAGAGAGGCTGAATGCTGCCCCCACTCCATGCCTGTCATGCGCTGACTGGTTTCTTCCCTCATCACGGGACAGATTTAACAGTTTCTCTAATTCTGTTGTGCTGAATAAACTACAGACTCCTCCAAAAAAGGCAACCTCGCCAGGTAGTAAAAAGGGCTTATTTGCAGAAACTGCCTCCTCTCTAAGGATGCGTAGACAGAGCCCTACCAGGAGTAGTGGGGGCTCTGACAATGGCAATGAAGGCACGGTGGACTGTGCAGGAATTGGGGGCCAGTCTACACCAGATATGACCAGACAATTTGGAAGACGGGAGTCCCAAGGTTCAGGCGGCTCAGATGGAAGTGGAGGAAGTGGCTCTTTGTTCAAGGTACTGGTGAAGCTTCCTTAAACCTTACAACAGGCAAACTGTGAACAGTGCCTGTCTATCATTTTTGTGGTTGCCAACAAATTGTGGAATATTCAGTTGTACTGGGGAGTTCTTTAACCTTCTGATGTTTTTACTTTACCAAGAGTGTGGTAGATGGCAATACACTGGAACTTACACATGCACGGGATAGGCATAAAGCTATCCTGAATCTAAGACATAAATAAAGAACAAGAAAACATGGACAGAATAGATGGACCAAAGGGTTCCTGTTTGCTGTCAAATTCTGTTTCTTTATTTCTAAAGATAGTTAAATGGCCCTTTTGAAGGGATTTAACTTTTTAGGTGCAATGGTTATGTGAAATAATTTTGCTTCTCAGATTAACAAGAAGAAATCTTCCCTTCCCAACCCATTCAATTTGGGAAGCCTGAGAAAGAACCTTTCAGAGAGAGAAACAGAAGATCTTTATGACTCTGTAAAGTGAGTACTTTTATGCCAATGCTGTAAACCTATCTACTTATTCTTATATTTAAACTGTTTCTTTTATGCAAATGTGTCTGTCTTAAAGGTTAACCTCTGGCCCTGAAAATACCCTTTTCCATTACCTGTACCTGGAGAGTATGTATGGCATCTTCATCTCCCCTACTCACAGAGACGTGGAACAGCTTGGCGGCTCCATTCATCCTCAGGTGATCAAGAACTTTCATCGTTGCTGTCTGTCAATTCGCTCAGTATTTCAAGAAATTCTAAATGAAGAGGTAAGACTGTAGATGCACTGTAGGGTAAAATAAGCCATACTTTTGGAAGACAATGTGTTTTTGAAGTTGTACATTAAATAAAATTGAGCTTTTGTTAATATGCTTTTTCTGCCTTTTTTTTTTTTTTTTTACTAGAAATCTAACATTTCTGATTCCAAAATCTGCGCCGACTTTGTGGGGCTTGGTCCAGTTAAGGAGCATGGGGTCTTATTTGAATGCTGTCCCGAGAACTGGACAGGCCAGAGGAAATCGGCACCAACAATGTCTTATTGGGTGATAGGGTAAGATTTCAAAGGGGACACAACTAAAAATGAGTCCCTGTTTTGTTTTTCCTTTCTTTGAGACACCGCACAGGAGTGCAGAGACAAAATTAGAGTAAGGCTCTCAGGATTTTAGAAGCCAATAATTTAAGACTGTTGCTTTATCATATGTATTTATTTGCAGTTTATTTGCTTTTTTATATTTATTTCTATTTCATCACAGGAGACTTTTCTTGCACCCCCAGCCTCAGGAGCTCTACGTCTGCTTCCATGACTCTGTTACCGAGATTGCAGTTGAACTGGCCTTTAAGTTGTCCTTCGGGCTGCCTCTCTAGCATGTTCAGCCTGCTGGTCTTCAGACACCTCATCCTCTCTCCAGAGATCCAACAGAATGCACAGACTTTGCACTGTTTGCCTTACACCTGCACTTATCATAAATGTATTTTGTTTTTATTATTTTTCTCCTTTCAGTTTGCCTTTTTTTCTACTGCAACATTTTGATGAAAATAACTTTCAGTTTTGTAAGGTTTTTATATTGTTTGGCTATTTAAAAATGCACTACTTTCTAATTATTTTACTTAAAAAAAAATTTATTAGTGTAACCACTTCTTGTTTGCATTGCACTTAATGTGTATGTGTGTGTGTGTGTATATATATATATATATATATATATATATATATATATATATATATGTGTGTGTGTGTGTATGTATATTTTTATATAATATGTAAAATATTTAATTTGGAAATGGCAACGGTGAAGCAGAATGGTCCCAGCGTTCAAGGAAAGAAATAAAGCTATATTATAAGATTTATGCCCTAAATCTATAACAAACTAGAAACAGTGTCCTAGCCTTGCTGGAGGGATCCTGACCCCAGCAATTAAAGGTTTAAAGTGATCTCATTGTTTGAGAATTGTTCAGTAAACTACTATAAACTATACCTTTTAATACATTATTTCCATCTGTTAGAACACACATAATGGGTGCATACTATAAAGAAGTACAAAATACAGAGTCCTATCCATCTACCAAAGAAGATTTCACAGTAAACAGCAACTCCCTTGGGCCAAGTAGTGTATCAATACAAAAAAGATGAAACTTTGGATGGTGTATTTTAGTAAATGGCTTTAAAAGACATCGGTCATTACAAGTGAAGATACCTGAAGAGGAGGTAAATGTTCATATATTAACACCTTAACAGCCAATGTCATGACAATGATGTCATGGAATTAAACAAGCTTAAAGATCTACGGTCGGTTTATTCGCTTAAATGGTGTTGCTGTAGCAATAGAGAGGCATTCAGCGGCAAGTGGGTGTGACCTCACAATACACTTTCTGCCTTTGTGACATCATACAGTGACACATTTCATATAATCCAAAAAAGGCAAGAATGTCCCAAAAACTAATTTTAAAAAATGTTCCTTGCAATTAACATAATCAATATGATACTGTATGCAATAATTGTATGTTTTACACTAGGATAATTATCAGTAACTAGCAATTTTTGGACTTCTAGAATGACATCAATGCGTCATCTTTAATAACCCTGTTCTCATGTACTAATCTATCACACTGCTGCCCAATAGCATCTCCTGTTGCCAGAGGTAATTATATTTTCAATTCATTTCGCCCAAATATAAGAATTCATGCCGCCCAAGTGTTCACATATGGTAAGGGTACTTTTTTGGGGGAGATCCAGATTGTTCTTTGTTCTTACTCTGGTGACTCGGTGCTCTGCTGTGCTTGAGTATGTTTCATTTAAAATACATCCCACAGAGTATTACAGGGCTGGAGATACTATTATATCATTACTCAAGGTTCCCAAGATTATTTTTGTCACAATAAAACTGTTGAACAAAGTTTTTTTAATTTATTTATTCATATTCCATTGGCTTTTATCAACCATTTAAGTCACAGAACACCCAATGTATGATCTTGGTATAATTTATAATTTGATGCTCTAATCATCTTCCTTAAGGCATAGATTAATGCATTTGATAGATATTTGTTTTGTCACAGCTTCAATGTATTTTAGATTTTTCTTAGACAAAATAGCATTAATTGATGACAAATGGTAGTAACATGATGATGGAGCTTGGGTGCTGTAGCTTCGGTGTTCTTGAAAGGATTGAGGAGAAAGAAAGAAGAAATAGACATCCTCTTCTTGAGGTATAGCCTTTACAGTAAATGGGCAATATTTGAATAGTCCTAGTTATTCCGGACCATTAATGTAACAGACCCTCAAACAATTCTGTCACATGATCAGAAATACCTGTTGCTTACCGCTCAATATTTCACCCACGCCTAATTTGAATATATGTAAGGGAACAAAGAAGACATGGATTTCTTATAACAGCTGAGTGACCTCTTGCAAATACACGTTTTCCCCACTTCCCCAGCTTCTTTCGCTTGCCACGCGTGTTTGATCAAACACATCTGTTTACCAGTACCGCACTGTAATCACTGCCAGCCAGGGCCGGGACCCACCAGAATTTCACAGGGTTTAAATGAGACGCGGCCTGTGTGCTTGCGCCGAAAGGGCTTCCATTAATTTTAATGGGTGCAGCATATACAAAAAACAACAAAGCTGCAGCTTCTCTTGAACAAAGTATAACAAATAAACAATATTCGTTGTTCATTGGTGAGGCTGCGTATAACTTTATACCACGTAAGAGCGGATTCTAACGTTGATGTCACGATGCGTGCAAGAGTTCTCCCTAAAACACTAGGTGCGTTGTGATGTAAATGTCTTGATGCATGGGATGTCACTGGCGGCTGATATTCCATCTTTACAACATGGTTTAAAGTCTACAGCCATCTATATTCTTGCAAACAAGCGTCCCTAGCTAAATGCTCCAGACCTTCTGCTACGTGTCATCTATCTTATTTACTGCACCAAATCACATTTATGGGTTTTATCTCCGGATATGAAACGTGCAGCTGTGTTCATGAATGATACTGGTGTATTTAAAATGATTGCTAAAACAGGCTCTTTGCTGCTTCTAGTACAAGTTTATCTTTTACACGTGGAACTCCGTGATACAGAATATGCTGGGAAAAGTGCTACTTCCAGGTGTATGGCTGCAATATGAGATCCATTGCCTACAATAAGAATAGCGCTCAATGCTCTACACCCCAAAAGGTCTATAAAATTGATTTAAATTGTAATACAGACAAAAACAGATTTTGTTCCATAAGCACCTCATTTTCTTTGTACTGAGAATTGTTTTCCCTTGAGATCACGGCCTCTGGTTAACTCTCAAGGTTACTGTATGTAGAGGCCTAAAGATGAAAATATGTTTTAATTCTAGCCATACATTTATTAAGAAAATGCTACTCCCAATTGAATATGCAATAAACAAAATCATACCCTAAAGCCCCAAAGTGCTTTTTGTGGATGGGGATCAAGAGAAAGTGGATGTGGAAAAATGCACATTCGCTAAACAGTAAAAAAAAAAAAAAATATATATAATTTTTATTACGAAAAACAAGTAAAAGTGTATAAAGCACTTACATAGATATATAGGCAAACATGAGAGTGACAGGAAAGCGGAGACTGTAAGAGAGATCCCGGGTGCAGAGTGGGCAGAACAATGGCGGACAGGGGCTGTGGCCTGGAGAAAGAAGAAACTGACCCGGAGACCTGGAGAAGCTAAGCTTCATCTGGAGACCCTGGGTCAAACTAGGTAGGTATGTATGTAAGCATGAATTATATATATATATATATATATATATATATATATATATTTAATCAAGGTAATTGATTTCATGGTGTTAACTTGGAGTTTTTTAAGCACAAGAAGGGACTGCTAATGCATGTAATATATACAGTATATTTATATCAATCCCTTAATATAATCTTACCAAAATAATATAACGCATTGACATTGATTTTGAGAACAAAATGTCAATATATATAATTTGTAATTCAATATTAGATAATTGCTAAGGTCTGAATACTTCTGCAAGGCACTAAACAGTGTGTGCATGTATATGTGTATAATATATATAGATATACATATCTATATCTATATATACGGTATATATATATATATATATATATATATATATTTATATTAATCTCTCTATGCACTGATCTAAGGCAACATTATATATTTTTATGTCCAAGCTTTGACCTTTAAGCTATGCTTAATTGGCCCACTGGATATATATATATATATATATATATATACATTAATTGCATAATATAAATTATATAAAAAAATAATTCAAAGAGATAGAAGATATTACGGTCAGGAAAAAATAGCACATTGGTATCCTGGAGATTTATGGTTGGATCTGCACGTTTCTGACCTTTTCAACTTCATCTTTTAACTGTATATGTAATACACAACCTTTAAAATGCACATAAATATCTTCCATTTGTATACATCTGGTATTATAGACAATAGAGGAACATACATTTACGTAGCCAACGATTCGTCGTAGAAGACATGGATGTATATTCAATTTTTATGTGATTGAAAATCACATGGTAGAGCGAAGCCATCTGTTAGCTATACATTTATTTTGTAAAGTGCTTCCAGATGGCTTCATGTACTTCTTTAGTAAGCCAACTCTTACAGAAGTAGCCAGCAGCAAAATGGAATGATGTGTAATGTGTCCGTGCTCACAGCATCCTCCAAAAATGGTTCATTTCACGTCTGCTTCTGGTCACATCTGGCATACAGACCGAAACTATATAGCCAGGCCAGGCATCAATTGCTACTACCACCAACCAGGCCATTCTCTCTTTGGTGACGTCATTCCAGTTGCCTTAAATATAAGGCAGTCATTCTAAACCGGGCAAATGTCTGGCGGGCCAGTGCCGGATGGTGGTACTTACTTACTCTTACTGTGGCTCATGTGGCAGATCTGATCCTTTAATGTTGGAAAGTCTGTTCCAATGAAGCTGGGTGTAATGAGATCAGGCATCCTAGTAGAGTATTCCATGGAATTTACCAATTCTTATTGAGCTGTCACGTCGGTTAGCTGCAGCTAAAACTTATTTTATTCCCACAAATAATTACCGAGAATAAACAACTCCTGCTCAGGTCTATTTCATAAGAGCAGGACGTGCTGTATGTGACCTGTTGATGGGCTGAGCAATGAAAATCTTTTTTTTACTTGTGGACTGGATGATAACATTTAGAAATACTGTGCAGAGCAGCTCCATATGAATCACTACATTATATTTGTGGCAACAGGAGTACCCTGACCTGCCATTGCCACCGATATAAATATTGCTTTTTAGACTATTCTATACCCAGTCTTGCAGACACCAAAGGTTCTGGAATATGTTCTTATATACCACTTCCATCAGTTAAGAAACAATCTCTCTCGCTAGACATTCGTTTTTTGATTATAGCGGACATACAGCATGCTTTTTGATTGTGTTCCGGTCTTCACAGGATACCCTGTGACACCTGTATTAAGTATGTGCTTCGGCTAAGCTAGTGTCAGATTGCTGCATGACTTACATTCTAATGTATTATAATACATTATTTATTAAACTTGTTGCTGAAGGTCTCTTCAAATACAAGCCAGCAAAGCGAGTATTGAAATATACTAACCTAAGAAGTATCAATAGGAAAATGGCAGAGATATGGGCTATTTAACATAAACACACGAGAATCAAACCACTTTTACTATGTTTTTTGCATGTCACAATCTCTCAAGTGTATTTGTTCCAAGATTGTAAGCTTGCGAGCAGGGCTCTCACCACCTAATGTATCGGTTTGTCTTAGTCTGTCAATTCTTTTCTTGTCATACCCCTTGAATTTATTTATTGTATTAAGCTCTGCGTAAACTGTTGGTGCTATATAAATAAAAGATAATAATAATGCTATGGAAGGAGCAAAATTAAGAACTTAGTGGAGATGTGTTTAGAATTTTCATAGCTTTTGTGCCCTCTAGAGGCAGCTGTCTGTATTGCAGGTTTTCCACATTCCTATTCAGTGGAGAAAAAAACCTCATGGAATAGGTCAGGTACGACCTGTAGTACCCATAGAGGGTGCTTTATTTAATAGGTAATATAGATCACACAGCTAGTGTAGTTACATGAAACTATAACTGTATACCAGAGATCTGACTTACTATTTTCAGTAGCAAGTGATATTTATTTTTATAAAATATTCTCTATAACGCAATAGTACCTTAGTAACTTTGTTCATGATGCTGAATAAAGTATATTGTTTTCCTACCAATTGTACATATGGGGTGACACAATGCAGATTACTAAATACCTGTAGTCAGGACCTCTTTACCTTCAACCTTTAACTAAGTTTTACTCTGCCCTCATCATCTTGATAAATGTTT